>JAYESD010000011.1:144110930-144847167 GCA_036927565.1 Tuctoria greenei
GTAAGTGACTTCTTCTTGCCACTTGACTTCTTTTTCTTTTTGACACTGCCAGTGGTAGTAGCTCAAGCTTTGGAGGCAGACTGACCAGCCTCTGTAGCTGGTTTGGAGTGCATATCATGGTCCTCTGCAGCTCTGGCACATTTGTGAGCCAGGCTAAAGAGTTACGTGACACTGCTGACATCTTTGGTTGCCAGCTTCTCCAACATCTTCTTGTCTCTAACTCCCTGTCAGAATGCAACAACGACAGAATCATTGGAGATATAAGGTATGGTGTTCTGTTCATGAGAGAATCGCTAGATGAAGGATTGCAGTGACTCTCCCGATTTTTTATGTACAACAAAAAGGTCTAGCTCAGTGCCAAGTCGGGTGTAGGAGCTCCCGAAGTTGGTGGTGAACTGGCGGCATAACTCCCCCCCAACTGTACTGGAGTCAGGAGGTAGGCTCATAAACAAGTACTTAGCAGTCCCATCAAAGCCACTGAGAAATAATTGGCC
This sequence comes from Tuctoria greenei, assembly GCA_036927565.1. Taxonomy (NCBI): domain Eukaryota; kingdom Viridiplantae; phylum Streptophyta; class Magnoliopsida; order Poales; family Poaceae; genus Tuctoria; species Tuctoria greenei. The sequence continues at coordinate 144,111,425 of JAYESD010000011.1, forward strand.
ATGAAGGCCTCATTCCCTCCTGCCGCGAGGATAGCGGTGGAGTAGATTAGAAGAAATTCAATAGGATTGACTGTCCCATCATACTTCTCCGGCAAATGAGGCTGGAACTTGGGTGGCCACTCCACCATGCGAAGATGTAAGGCGAGTGCTGAATAGCCACCTCCAACTCCCAGAGGAGAAGGATTTTAACGAGCAAGTTGCCGCTCGCGACTACGCTCGATGTTGACGCGGCCATCCTGCCTCATGTACCAGCGATCGAGCTCCAACCAGAGATCTTGAGTCGAGAACCTCGACGCCGTATGAGTACGACGAGCCCTGAGGGTAGAGACATCACGTGTTGAGAGGGCACACGTCTCTTGAGCTGTGATACCATAGGACCAAGTTTTCCAAACAAGGTTCTGCTACGTGAAGGTGCCTGCCCTGCATGGGGCAGACCCTAGTTGTTGAGCGTTGTGGCTGCGGCTACAACCAGATGCTCAACGTTAGCATGCCATTGTTCCAACGTGGCCGGAGGTCTCCTGGCACTGGAGGACGCTGAAGGAAAGTCCGTGCTGCATTCAGCATGTTATCTTGGTTGTTGGTCGATTTTGTGACCGACGCAAACTCACCATCCTGATGTGCAGCGTTTACTGCTGAAGCATGTGGTGACGGTGGTGGGGCGACGTTTCCCGGAATGACATTGGCCGGCTGCTGAGGATTGGCAGGATTTCCACCAACTGCTTGTGCAGCCGGTCCATTCGAAGCGGCATCAGAGTTCACCATCATGGAAATCTTGCCCTTCCCCTACCTGGCGTGCCAAATGTCGACGTGTGCCAATGACACTTCCCACGGTACTACTAAGAAGTAGCCCGCGGAGGTTTGTATTTAGACAGGGAGCAAAATCAAGATCCAAGAGTGAGGTGACACGAAGAGTTTTACGTGTTTCGGGCTGCCTGAGCGTAATACCATACTCCACGGGGATATATGTTGTTTGTATGAGAATGCGTAATCCTGAGCTTTGTATTGAGTGAGTATGGATCACTTGTTTTCTAGCGTGCAGCGCAACCCTTTTATATGCTAAGGACTAGCTGTTACAGTATGTGCCATATCCCGATAGGTGGCCCTGGCTGTAATAACCACCCTATACATAATTTACGGGTGTTAAGGGCAGTTAATAGTGTGATAACGTGCCTTAACGGCAGCGTTACTGGTCTCGATAGTGCTCTGATCGTGCGTCATAAATATGGCATTAATGACGAGTTAACCAGGTCTTGTAACGGCCGATTGATAGCCCTTGAATGTCCGTGCCATTGGTGATTCCAGTGTCTTTCTGTTGCGGACGTATATCCGGACGTGTGAGATGTGGTAGCTCCGGAGCTTACCTCTGTGGGGAGGTAGGTCCAAAGCTACTAGACGCGTGACAGCACCTGAGCTTCCCTTGTGGGGGGAGGCAGATCCAGTACCCAAGTGCACGTGGCAGCATCGGAGCCACCCTGGGGAGGGAGGCAGGTCCGACACTAGGGTACACGTGGTAGCACCGCAGCCATCCTAAGGAGGGAGGTAGATCTGGCACTGCGGGATACATGGCTGCGCCAGAGCTTCCCTAAAATAGGGAGGAAGATCTGGCACTGCAGGACACGTGTTGCCTCCAGAAGTCTACAACATGAGGAGGTGGAACTCAATGCATCTTCTTATGGTACGAAGAGATACCTGGTATGCAGGGTATCGACAGTAACCCAATATGCTCTTTGGACAGCTTCGGCATCTTTAACATCTTCTTTGCAGCACCACACTGTGCAGACGATGGGGTGGTTGTGGCCTTCCTTTTATTTGTGTCGGTGTTCTCGATGCCATGGACAACCCTGCTCAAAGGGAAAAACAAACCATAAGATTGCAGAGTGGAATGCGTATGGTAGGACATAAACATTTCAGCAAGATTGTAGTGACAAAAGACATGAAAAACTATATACTTCCTCCTCACCATTAACCCATATTTAAGAATATTCCATAAATCTAATATGGTATCATGTTTTCACAACTCAAAGTACGTGTTCAGTACCTATGTGCTTCTTCCAAATAAGGCAACTTAGATTGCACTTACTGTATAATTATCAACGGAAAACCGCGTGTGTCCTGTTGTTGCCGGGTTGTTCATTACATATATTAGTAGTACTTTTATGGATAAAATGAAACAGGTAGAAAATCAATCCACAGACTAGGCCGCAAAAATAAGCTTCAGTTTTTGTTAGGGCAGCTACAACAAACAGTAATGAAAACACACGCAAGGTGGCATAATTGCCATTTCGAAGCCAATCTAAGTCGGCAACAGATAATGCCCTCCTCACGTCTAGTGTGCAACAGAACATTTAATCCTTGCAACTATCAGAAATCTCTACAACTAGAATATTGCAGTTTAACCAAGCATGAGATTGACTCCAATGGTCATATGCATTTCAGATGCCCATTTTCTGGTTTTAGGTACCACTAGCAACAAATATGAGACCAAAAAATGTTCATCTCCAGCACTTTACTTGAAGTGGGTACTGATTGATTCTCTATTTGGGCGAGAAAAAGAGAACACCATGATATTTTAGTAGTCTTTTATAAAAAACATCAAATGAGTTTCATGGTTGGTAGCCTGTTGAAGATGTTATTTAGCATTCATAACCTATTTTAGGTTTGTATCTCCATATGGGTAGCCCAGCGGAGTCAGCCAGACCTGCTTCATAAGCACTTCCATATTTGATCCTTTCAATATTAGAAACCTTTACAATCAGAATATCAGGGTTTAACCAAGCTTGAGCGGTCAGATCTGATCCACAAGCAATTCCATATAATATGCAATCTCATTCAAGAAAGTAGTGCAGGGTTAACATTTTATCCATTCTTATTTTTATAAAAGGTTGAACATTTAACCGCTTCCTAATTCCAATCATCCCTTTTGTGCATCTAGAAGGGGCTCTTAGAGAATATACCTCACAATTAGCAAATCCTCATTAAATGGCAACTAAACAAAAAAAAATGGAGCAACAATGACAACTCTGATCTGTATCCAACTCTTTGGCACACCGACCCCAAGCAAAATCCAGAATCCACAAATTGGAAAAGAAAAAAGATGTCGGAGCACAACAAAACCGTTGGCGGCGCCGCTAGAACTAGAACCCAAACGGATGCCAAACTCACAGCCATCATATAATCAAACGGTATAAATGGGTTTGGGTGAGAAGTCTCGTACCTAGAGATGGTGGGTGGCACCGGACTGATGCAGACGAGATGGGGTGGTGGTGGATCGACGTCTTGTGGGGGAGGATTGATGGAGAGTGGCAGCGGATCAATCGTCTGGTGGTCGAAATCACCGGATAAGGCTAGGTGACGAGTTTGTGGCTCGGGATTGGGAATCTGTAGTTGGGGCGAGGTTGCTCGGATGCCTTGTGACTGATAAGGTGGGCTGGTGGGCTGCGTTCTATCCTGTGGGCTATTAAAAAACTTGACGCTAGGCTATTTTGGACACCCGCACCCACGCGGACGCCGGGTCGGACCTGGGTCAAGCCATAGCTGGAAATTCCCACCCGTGTCTGCTCATTTCGGTTTATAGCTGCTGTTATCTATCAAGTTATTTGAATTCTTGATAATGCATTCAGTCTTTGATGACGTTGGCCAGATCATGTTGCCATTATTTGTGAAAAGGCATTTAAAAACAAGGTGTCGGTTGAGATTTCAAGTTTAGCACTGCAACGTGCTACACTCACGGTTGGTCGTGTGATTTCTTAATGGAAGTTTGGTCGCCCAGGCTTTCTTATTCTCGATCAGGCAAAGAAAGCTGTCAGCTTGACCCTGATACGTACATGGAATTAGATTAATTATACAATATAGATTAACTTCCTTCTGTTAATACAGTTGGGCCCATCATGAGATTGACAACAAAGTAGGACTTTTTTTAGATAATGGGTGAGTCTGACCTCCCCCTCCAACAAGGTTGTGGCGAGCTCATTACAACCGAATACGAATGCAGACATTCACAATTCTATTATCTATAACAAGGTGATGATATCTAATGGCGAAATCCGTTTCCACAATAAATCAAACACAATACCTAGGAAGTGCTACTTAGAATACTTAACCACTAAGCTAAAACGTCTTTCACACAACATAATATGGCTTATATATTGAATCGTAACAACAGAGGCGTCAGGACCCGCCTTTTGTGGGTCCACTTGTGCTTCCCGTACAAATCTTTGGATCAGTAATTGGTAAACAAAACAGAATGTATAGAGGTCCATACATGAATATTTATTACAGAACCTTTATGGTCTTACAAGCATTGTCTTACGGTACATTCAGTCGTGACTTAACAGGGTCACTGGATACATAAAAGTAGAGCTACAGCAGCGTTGATACGGCTCCAATCCCTCAGGTATCCTTGGGAGCAGGACTAAACCTATTCCACATCCTCGCACAGCACTTCGTCATCTTCATCCTCTTCTGGGTGGCAACATATTAAGCAAGAGTGAGTACATAAGGTACTACGCAAGCCCTAACACTACTCAACGGGAGGTGTTTAATGCATTGAGGCTTGTAGCAAGGAGAGGGCATACGGCTTAGTTTTGCCAAAAAGAATTTTACGCAAGGTTCTCTTTGAAAAGAGTTTTGCAATAAGAGGGAGAGGTAGTTGAATCAGTATTATTATAGTTGGCGGGCCCTGAGGAATTTTCAGACCATCTCGCTAGTTCCCTCACTGTTATATGAGTCTTCGGACCCAAGGCCCTGACGACTCTGGCACGCGTGCCAACTCTTTCCCAAAACACGGCGGCCTCGGCCACCCACACACACACTTCAGGGAGTTGTGCTAATGCTAATCAATAGGAGCCCAAAGCATAGTGTGCCAAGAGTGTGACAACAACTATCTGAATAAATTAAGACTCTGTAGAGTTTGTACACTTTACCCACAAGCCATGCACACCTAGCAAGGGTATGACATGACGCTCGTCCCATCTTCCCTGCGTAACCCCCACATTCACACCTCGGCTCGACACAGGGGCTCTTCGGGCATTCACTACCCAGCTAGACATCGGCGACCCTCAGTCTCCGTGCCATTTTTTGATCCACCGTGCCCTTCATGGCTCTCCAGGTTTTCTCATGTGGCAATTACCAGAAAGGTAGGGCGAGTTCTGCCCATACAGGTTATGTGGTTGTACGAAATCACTATGTTGAGGTCAAATGAACCGGACCTTATATTGGTGAGGTGGCTCCATCCGTCCTTGGCAAAAGGACTAGTTTGAAACACACAACATCAAACTAAATTGGCAGGAGGACTAGTTCGGAACACACAGTCTCGAACTAAACTGAAGTACTCAGCACAAGCCTAGTCCGGAAAGCATGGTCATCGGACTATTACTGAAGCACTCAGCACCAACTGATGGATTACCCCGAATACGCAGCCGCAGCTGGTATACCTCTTTAGGGAGCCCACAGCATCCCATCACCATACCCGCCTCGACCACCCTTCCCCTTCACACGCACAGTTCGTTAATCTCCCGCCCATATCCTAACTCACACCACCAAACACCTTTTAACACATTTCACAATCATATATACAGTGTGTAGTGGTTCGCGATGCGAACATCGCAGGGGTTCCTAAGCATAGTTCTAACAAGAGGTGCTCACATCGCTGCTATAGCGCAGTGATGAACCTATTAGGTTGTCAAGGGGTTGTGTTGTCAAGGTCAAGGAGGGGATTTTGATAGTCACTGATATTATCGTAACTGAAGCAGTGTCTTGTTTCAAGCCATTAATATCGAGTAACTATCGTGTTACTGTTTATCGTTGGCTAGTAGCTAACACCGATACTCAGTCATCAACATAGCTCATGCTACCACATCAACTGGTTTAGCATAACAACATTTTAAAATAGACATCCAGTCATGTAATGAAAACAAGCCATAGGTGCGATTGTAAAACATAGGTGAAATATGATCAAGGACTTAGAGCTTGCCTTCAAATTCGTCGAGGAGGTCTTCCTCGAAATTCGGATCTTCTGGGTCTTCCTCAGTGTCCTCAGCCTCTATATTATAACTAGGGGGTAAATATACAGCAAGAGAAGTTCAAATACAGGGGATACCATTCGAAGAAAGATTCATTAAAGTTTACGTTATTGTCTTTCCTAACGCTCTTGGGGTTAATATGAGTTATTGTGCATTCTCCATGTTCCTCTCTATTTTTTATATAATAGCCATTAGTGGATTATACTATTTTGTAATTTTTATTAAGACCCTAACTCCTATATAATATGTCCTAACAACCTTCTACTATTTTCACAAGTTTTCCTGGAATTTTTCTGTACGCAAAAATGTGTTTTTCACCCCTTTGGGTACATTCTAGGGTAACCCTAACAGTCCCAGCGAGTACAGTGGCTGACAAGGGGTCAAGGACTTTCTGTGTACATTCGTGGGTCCGTTTAGCTGTGCCAATGAGCTTGCTGACGGGCCCCAGACGCCAGTGGGCGTCGGTCTACTGCGCTGAGGGTCGTGGGCCCCTTCTCGCATACCGCGAGCCTGTGTCTCACGTGGACCGAGTCCACACTCGTCGTGCGGCGCGGTTCAGCTGGTGTGGCGCTGGCTTGGCTGAGGTGGCAAGCCGAGCCCGCGTGGTGCCCAGGTGGCTGCCACGTCGGCGCCACGCATGCACGGTGTGAGCGCCACAGGCCGAAACAGGGGAGCAGCGGGTCGCACGGCGAGGAGGTCGCAGGCGTTCCGCCAGAACCCGACTGTCGGCCATGACTTGGCCATTTAGGGGCAGAGGCAGGTGTCTACGGGATAGGTGAGCCTAATGGCAGCGTCGGTGGACCGGGACGGCGGCTGGAAGGGCGGCACCGACGTGCCGACGGCGGCGGCACGGGCGAGCTCCGCAGGTCTGCGTCCCGCATAGAATCTCTTTGGTTCCTTTTACTCTATGCGTACTACGTTGTGCGGTGAGCTGCTAGGAGGCACGGCCAGGTCTAGGAAGGCCCCACGGTGGCTGGCGGCAGCGAGGTGCAGTGGCCCAGTTAGGGTTGTCGGTGCTCCCTCTTTCTAAGAGCTCTCTGACCAAACCAACCAACATTCTAGCCGTTCTAGAGTCTCACGAAGCTCATGGAGCAAGGGTGTTGGCATGGATAGACCCGCTGGAGTATGAACATGCTCGACGGCTGGCAGAGCTAGGTCGTGATGGCTACCACTACTAGTGCTATCATTCGGCGCAAGACAAGGCATCACACGTGTGTTGCAGTTACTAAAGAACGCGTTGGTGAAAGGAATCGAAAAATGGAGGGGTGTACCAGTGGCGGCGAGCGCGGCGGTTGGCGACCGGGAAGAAGAAGGGGGCTCCCAAATTCCACTCCGAGAGGGGCGCTCGAGCTCCGGGGTGTGAGGTGGAATGTGGTGTGTTATACTGCGGGCAAGGTGGCGAGGGTGAGGACCATTTTATAGGCCCGTATGGCGGTTCCTGGCTAGAGGCGGTGGTGCGCCTTTTGTCGTGGCTGCGCAGGTGCTCGGCTGACGGGTGAGGAGTCGTTGGGGTAAGGATTCCGAGCTGGCAGGGTGAGGCGGCGTCGCTCCCGCGATGATGGTGGTGCAGCGAGGGAGCAGGCAGCACGACAGTTTGCCTCGGCGGGTCACGTCGCGGGAAAGCCGGACGTCGGTGTTGGGGAACAAGAGAAACAGAGAAGGAGAAGGTGGTACAGCTCTGGGCCGGCTGGGCCGCGTGCGAGCGGGAAGGAGAAAGAATGGGCTGCACGATTTGGGCCTCAGTGGGCAGGTTGGGCTATAGAGAGGTTAAGGGGTTGCGTCCAGGTTTAGGTCTTTTCCTATTTTGCTTTATTCCCTCCTTCTTTTCCAATTAGATTTTAAATTATGGGTTTTAACTTAATGGGCTCCTTTTTATACATTTGTTATTTTCTTTTTGTTCTTTTTAATGCCATAATTATTTGGGGAGTTTCTCACCCTTTGCATAATCTCATAATTGCTATTAGAGCTTCCCTCTCAAGTGTAGCTAGTTTAAATCGAAAAGCTTTAATTCTGAGTGAATTTTCAATTACCGAAATTTTTGTGATGTTACAAATCTACCCCAGTTAAATGGAATCTCGTCCTCGAGATTCTGACTCCTCCCCAAACAGGTAGGGGAATTCTTTCCTCAAGTCTTCTTCATGCTCCCACGTAGCTTCTGCTTCTGTGTGATTGGTCCATTGGACACGGCAGAACCGTGCTGCAGTTCTCCGTGTCTGCCAAGTCACGACGTCTTATATCTTCACAGGCATTTCCTGGTACCTCAGGTCAGGTTGTAGGTCCATTGCATCTATGGGCACTGCTCTTTCGGTACCTTCAAGCACTTCTTGAGCTGACATACGTGAAACACGTTGTGTATGTCTGACATATGCTCTGGCAGCTCTAGTCGATAGGCAACGGCTCCTACTTTCGCCAGTATTTTGAACGGTCCGACATACCGAGGGGTAAACTTGACTCAAACTTGGAACCTCCGGGTGCCTCGAATGGGTGAGACCTTGAGGTATACAAAGTCTCCTTTGTCGAAGGTCAGTTCTCTTCGACGGTTGTCTGCATAGCTCTTCTGTCGGCTCTGAGCTATTTTGAGGTTTTCCCTAATAGTGGTAACTTGCTCTTCAGCGTCCTTAATGATCGTGGGGCCGAAGAATGAGCGTTCTCCAACCTCAGACCACATTAAAGGGGTCCTACACTTCCTGCCGTATAGGGCCTCGAACGGGGCCATCTGAAGGCTGGCTTGGTATCCGTTATTATATGATATTATACGAGAACTCTGCGAATGGAAGACTTGCCTCCCAATCTTTTCCGTACGTTAGCACACACACTCTTAGCATGTCTTCCAATATTTGATTCACTCGCTCTGTCTGCCCATCTGTCTGAGGGTGATAGGCCGAGCTGTAGTCCAGTCTGGTTCCTAGGAGCGCGTGGAGGCTCTTCTAAAAATGCCCGGTGAACTGGGAACCGCGATCTGACACTATTCTGCTGGGTACTCCATGTAGCTTTAGAATGTTGTCAATGTACAGTTGCGCCAACTGATCTCCACGGAAGGTGGTCTTGACCGGTATAAAGTGGGATACCTTGGTCAGTCGATCCACTATGACCCAGATTGAGTTATTTCCCTTCTTCGTACGGGGCAACACAGTGATGAAATCCATGGCGATTTCATCCCACTTCCATACAGGGACATGGAGTGGTTGCAGCAATCCTGCCGGTCTCTGATGTTCTGCCTTTACTCGACGGCAGATGTCGCAATGTGTGACAAATTCCGCTATCTCTCTTTTCATTGCCACCCACCTGTACTTTTTCTTCAGGTCGTGATACATCTTGGTGGCTCCTGGTTGAATAGAGTAGGCAGAGTTGTGGGCTTCGTCCATGATGAGGCGCCTCATCCCGTCCGTGTCTGGTACACATATCCGATTCTCATACCAAAGGGTCTTCTGTTCGTCCACCCGGAACCCAGGGGCCTTGCCCTTCCCCGTCTGATTCCGTAATTCTACGATCTCCTCATCTTTTTCTTGGGCTCGACGGATCTGATCCTCTAACGTGGGTTGCACGCATAGCATGTTGATGTATCCGTTCGAGACAGGATGCAAGTTCAGCTTCTGAATCTCTTGCTCTAGTTCTAGTCTCTTAGTGATGGCTTGTACCGTATTGCAGTGCGCTTTCCGACTCAGCAAGTCTGCGACCACGTTGGCCTTTCCAGGGTGGTACTGCACCTCCAAGTCGTAGTCCTTGATCAGTTCCAGCCACCTCCTCTGTCTTAGGTTCAATTCTGTCTGGGTGAATATGTATTTCAATCTTATGATCTGTAAAGATCTGACACTTATTTCCAATCTAGTAGTGTCTCCAGATCTTTAAGGCATGAACAACGGCTGCCATCTCAAGGTCATGTGTTGGGTAGTTCTTGTCATGGACATTTAACTGCCTAGACGCGTATGCGACAACCCTATCGTCCTGCATGAGTACGCATCCCAGCCCTTGTCGTGAGGCATCACAGTATACCACGAAATCCTTGTGTATGTCTGGTAATATGAGGATTGGGGCAGCAGTCAACTTAGCTTTCAGTTCCTTGAAGCTGCTCTCACACTTAGTCGTCCATTCGAACTTCTTATCCTTCTTCGTAAGTTCGGTCATCGGCCTCGCAATCTTTGAAAATCCTTCGATGAACCTTCGATAGTATCCTGCTAAGACAAGAAAGCTTCTAATCTTGGTGACATTGGTAGGTTGCCTCCAGTCCGTCACGGCTTCGACCTTTGCGGGGTCCACCGCTACACCCTCGGTCGTTATGATGTGACCGAGGAAGGCTACCTGTTGGAGCCAAAATTCACATTTACTGAACTTGGCGTACAATTGGTGTTCTCTGAGCCTTTCCAGTACTATCCGTAGGTGTTCCTCATGTTCGGCCACACTTCTGGAGTAAATCAGTATGTCGTCTATAAATACGACAACAAACCTATCCAACTCCTTCGTGAATATCTTGTTCATTAGATTCATGAAGTACGCTGGTGCATTCTTTAGGCCGAAGGGCATCACCATGAACTCGTACTGTCCACAGGGATTTACGAATGCCGTCTTCATGATATCAGAATTTCAGATCTTCAACTGGTAATATCCGGATCTCAGATCTATTTTGGAGAAATACTTGGCTCCTTTCAATTGGTCGAACAGATCATCGATACGAGGTAATGGGTACCTATTCTTGATGGTTACCTCATTTAATGACCGATAGTCGATGCACATCCGTAGACTACCATCCTTCTTCTTAACAAAGAGTACTGGAGCTCCCCAAGGTGAGGAGCTCGGGCGGATAAACCCTTTCTCCTGAAGCTCACGGATCTGTTCCTTGAGCTCGGTCAGCTCATTTGACACCATTCGATAGGGTATCTTAGCAATGGGCGTAGATCCGGGAATCAGATTGATTAGGAATTCCACATCTCTATCTGGTGGCATCACCGGTAAGTCTTCTGGGAATACATCAGGGTATTCGCATACCACCAGCGCTTGCTCCATGGGTTTGGCTTCTAAACTCCATACCATAGGCACGGTGGTGTGTTGACGTGGCTCACAAGTTACCGTTACTCCTTCATGGTTTGTAGCAGTGACCTTGTGATCGGCACAGGCTATACTCCCCTTATGACGAGCCAACCAATCCATTCCGAGGATGACATCTATGCCATCTGATTTAAGGACTACTAGGTCTGCTAGGAATTCTACCCCACTTAAATGGATCTTAACCCCTAGGCATCCAAATCGGCACTTTATAACTGCACCTGGGGACTTAGTTACTAGTGGGGTTTCTAACCAGACCTTTGGTAGTCCACTCTTAGCCACAAACTTTGATGAAACAAACGAATGTGATGCTCCAGAATCAAAGAGAACGGTAGCGAGTATTGAGTTGACCAAGTACTCACCGAGTGCAACGTCTGGTGCCTCCTCAGCCTGTGTGGCGTCTATGTGGTTGACACGACCGCGACCAAAGGACTGAGTTCGGTTCTGCGATCCGGGTGCTTGTGGGGGGTTATGTCCAACGCCAGATACAGCGGTCCTCATTCCGTAGTTGGCAGGAGCGGGGTTCAACTTATTGTACTGTGGGCAATTCACCACCAAGTGCCCTGGATCACGACAGTGGAAGCATACCCTGACGGGTTTTGCCACACTAGCATTACTCCCCTGCTGGGGGGTAACGCCGCTCTGTCGGTACTGCTGCATCGGCTGCTGTGCGCTAGCCCCGAATGCTCGGTATTGCATAGTAGGCTGGTACCATGGCTTTAACTGGAAGTTGGACCTTGACCGTTGGAAACGGTCTTGTTGCTTAAGCTTTTGTGCCTGGAACTTCCGCTTTCGCACCCCTTCCAATTTGGAACGGGCATCCTCAAGTAGTATAGCATGGTTCATTATTGTGTTGAAATCCGGGTATATGTGCGTAATCAACTGTGTCTTTGGCGTGACTAAGGCCCTTCCTGTAATGGTCTTGTTTCTTCTTGTCTGTGTCCACTTCATTAGGTGCGTAACGGCTCAGTTTCATGAACTTTTGGATGTACTGGTTCATGGTCATAGCTCCTTGGCGTAGGGAACGAAACTCATCAGCTTTCATTTCCATAATACCTTCTGGTATATGGTAGTCGCGGAAGGCCTGTTGGAATTCTTCCCAGCTGATCGCATCGCGCTCCTCTGCTGCCTCACGGTAATTGTCCCACCATTCCCCAGCTGCCCCAACCAACTGGTGGGAAGCTAGCATGACACGCTCCTGACCGCTAGCCGCTGTTATATTTAACTTCTTGGTTATGTTGCGCAACCAATCATCAGTGGCCAGGGGATCCTCTTCGCTGCCATCAAACACTGGTGGATGGAGTCTCATGAATTCCGACATCTTCGATGATTGTGGTAACCCAGGGCCTCGTTGTCCTTGCACAGCTTGAGCTATGGCCTGCAGCAGCCATGTCTGTACTGCCATCACTTCAGCCAAGGTTGCGGGTGGCGGTGGGGGTACCACTTCTTCCACATGAGCTATGAAGTCTTCCTGGTTAACCTCTCTAACTTCCTCTTGGGGATCCTCTGCCTCAACCTGGTTACTAGCCACGGCTGCAACAGCTACATGTGGTGCGCGGTTCTGACCACGTCGTCCTCTACCTCTTCCCCTCGGGGCTGCCCCGCCCCTAGGTGCGTGCTTGACCAGAACCTGATCACCTGCCTGTGGGGCGGCCTGTGCAGCGCGTTCGCGGCGCGCTTGGACGCGAGCAGATCGCTTTGGTGCCATCCTGCTGGTACGAGAAGGGGGTGAGCAGGATTTATTTGGTTCTACCTTATGGTGATGTTCGTGTCATATGGTTTTCATTGGGTTACTATATTTGTGTGTAAATTTATTTATTTATATAGTTTTATTTTATTTCTTTATTTATTATTATTTTGTGTTGTTCTATGCTTATATTAAGTATAAAATCTTACTACACAAGCAGGGGTCCAGATAAAACCCGGCACATCACATCATCCATTACTAGATTACAATCATACAAGTACAATACCCGTCATGTCTATGACACGATACTCATGCCATGATAACTCACGCACTACGCGGAACTTACACTACCACAAGTCACACACCGACATAGGCTCAAACTAACACTATACATTATACTAACATAGGACTCGCTACGCCGGGCTACTCATAGTACTACAGTCTGTGGAATCTCCGGAGCTACAGTGCAGTAGGGTAAAGTGACTCCATGTCCTCCATCTGAAAATCCTCACGCCACTGGAGGGCTAAGTCGTCACCTAGCTCGAAGGGGAAGGAGCTACTCTCTCCTGAGTCACCTCCTGTAGCGTCCTGAACAGGTCCAGCGCAGCTAGCTGCACCCTCAAGGAGCTCTACACTCACGTCCTGGTCGTCTCGTCCCTCGGAGGGCTCCTCGGTAGGGTCCTTGTCCAGTGGATCTGCAACACTGTCATCTCCCACGTCCTCATCGACGCCGTCGTCGCCGTCGTCATCGCTGTCATCATCACGGTCGGCGTCGCCATCACCACTACTGCCACTAGACTCTGAGCTGGTATGTGACAGTGGCACGAGCCTCAAGTCCTTGCCACGGCCGAAGCGTCTAGCTCCACTAGCCATCGTGGCTTGGACTGCTGGAGTCAGGTCGGGTGCTGCTGGTAGACGTACTGTCTGCTGACCACTCTCGTGAGGTACTGTGAGTGTGCTCTTACGAGCCGTGATCCAAACTCGCGCCCCTCCGGACGGGAGCCTGCCTGGTAGAGGGCGTCCAACTCCCTCACGTGCTCGGTGGTCCTCTGTGTCAGCTCCCTGCGGAGTGCCTCCGTAGTCTCTCTGGCACGGATGGTCTCTGCGCGTGCCTGGTCCAGCTCCCTGCGAAGTGCCTCTGTAGTCTCCCTGGCACGGGCGGCCTCTGCGTGTGCCTGGTCCAGCTGGGTCTGTAGGCTCCTCGCTCGAACCTCGGCATCGTGAGTACGGTAAGCCTCGTCTCTCCACTCCCTGAGGATATCCTGGCAGAAGCGGTCCAAGATCACCAGGTACTTGGCGGTCTTCGCCAAGGTGGGGTCCTCCACGGTCCTAGTGGGACCCTCCAGAGTAGCAATCCTGTGCCTCCAAACGAAGCTAGCCTGGTGGTGTACTGGGAAGAAGCGGAGTGGTGTACGTCCAGTCTCCTCAACGTAGGAGTCGCACAACTCCCGTAGTCCCTCTCATGCAACTCCCTGAACTGCGTCCTCGAAGCGAGCTCCAACGAACGTCAGTAGAACGGGTGTCCTGCCCAGGCCAACGAACAACTCAGCAAGGTAGAGCTGTGCCTCGCAGCGTGGGGCACCATCCTGCTCGAACTCCCACCAGCGATACTGCGGTGCCGCAGTGTAGCCGAACCTATGCAGGGTGTGGGTCAACAGGTGTGGGAACCCGTGCATGTCCTTGCAGGTCCCTCCAACCCAGCTAGCTCCCTCCATCTGCCAAAAATAAATTTTGGGAGATGTCAGATGGGTAACTGGTAAGATAATATAAATTAAGTTTCAAACATAAGGAATAGATTAAGAAGCAAGGGGGTAGAGAGGGGAGATATACTTTTCGTAAATAGTTTGTATTTTTGAAATACGCGTCCGGGGTGCGGGGTGATCCTATGGTTTCGTCCTACGACCAAGTATGACTCTGATATCACTCTGTCAGGACCCGTCTTTCGAGGGTCGACTTGTGCTTCCCGTACCAATCCCTGGATCAGTAGCTGGTACACACAACAGAATGTATAGAGGTCCATACACGAATATTTATTACAGAACCTTTATGGTCTTACAAGCATTGTCTTACGGTACATTCAGTCGTGACTTAACAGGGTCACTGGATACATAAAAGTAGAGCTACAGCAGCGTTGATACGGCTTCAATCCCTCAGGCATCCTTGGGAGCAGGACTAAACCTATTCCTCATCCTCGCACGGCACTTCGTCATCTTCATCCTCTTCTAGGTGGAAACATATTAAGTAAGAGTGAGTACATAAGGTACTCCGCAAGCCCTAACACTACTCAAGGGGAGGTGTTTCATGCATTGAGGCTTGTAGCAAGGAGAGGCCACACGGCTTAGTTTTGCCGAAAAGCATTTTATGCAAGGTTCTCTTTGAAAAGAGTTTTGCAATAAGAGGGAGAGGTAGTTGAATAAGTATTATTATAGTTGGCGGGCCCTGGGGGAGTTTCAGACCATCCCACCAGTTCCCTCACTTTTATATGAGTCTTCGTACCCAAGACCCTAACGACTCTGGCACGCATGCCAACTCTTTCCCAAAACACGGCGGCCTCAGCCACCCACACACACACTTCAGGGAGTTGTGCTAATGCTAATCAATAGGATCCCAAAGCATAGTATGCCAAGATTCTGACAACAGCTATCCGGATAGATTAAGACTCTTTAGAGTTTGTACACTTTACCCACAAGCCATGCACACCTAGCAAGGGTATGACATGACGCTCATCCCATCTTCCCTGCGTAACCCCACATTCACACCTCGGCCCGACACAAGGGCTCTTCGGGCATTCACTACCCAGCCAGATACTGGGCGACCCTTAGTCTCTGTGCCATTTTCTGGTCCACCGTGCCCTTCATGGCCCTCCTGGTTTTCTCATGTGGCAGTTACCAGAAAGGTAGGGCGATTCCTGCCCATACAGGTTCCGTGGTTGTACGAAATCACTATGTTGAGGTCAAATGAAGGTCCTTATATTGGTGAGGTGGTTCCATCCGTCCTTGGCAAAAGTACTAGTTCGGAACACACAGCATCAAACTAAATTGGCAGAAGGACTAGTTCGGAACACACAGCCTCGAACTAAACTGAAGTACTCAGCACAAGCCTAGTCCGGAAAGCATGGTCATCGGACTATTACTGAAGCACTCAGCGCCAACAGGTGGATTACACCGAATATGCAGCCGCAGCTGGTATACCTCTTTAGGGAGTCAGTGGCATCCCATCACCATACCCGCCTCGACCACCCTTCCCCTTCACACACACAGTTCGTTAATCTCCCACCCATATCCTAACTCACACCACCAAACATATTTTAACACATTTCACAATCATGTATACAGTATGTAGTGGTTCGCAATGCGAACATCGCAGTGGTTCCTAAGCATAGTTCTAACAAGGAGGTGCTCACATCGCTGCTATAGCGCAGTGATGAAGCTATTAGGTTTTCAAGGGGTTGTGTTGTCAAGGTCAAGGAGGGGATTGTGATAGTCACTGCTATTATCGTAACTGATGCAGTGTCTTGTTTTAAGCCGTTGATAGCGAGTAACTATCGTGTTACTGTTTATCATTGGCTAGTAGCTAACACCGATACTCAGTCATCAACATAGCTCATGCTACCACATCAAGTGGTTCATGGAATAACAACATTTTAAAATAGACATCCAGTCATGCAATGAAAACAGACCATTGGTGCGATTGCAAAACATAGGTGAAATATGATCATGAAGTTAGAGCTTGCCTTCAAATTCGTCGAGGAGGTCTTCCTCGAAATTCAGGTCTTCCAGGTCTTCCTCAATGTACTCAGCCTCTATATTATAACTAGGCGATAAATATACAGCAAGAGAAGTCCAAATACAGGGGATACCATTCGAAGAAAGATTCATTAAAGTTTACGTTATCGTCTTTCCTATCGCTCTTGGGGTTAATAGGAGTTGTTGTGCATTTTCCATGTTCCTCTCTATTTTTTATTTAATAGCCATTAGTTGATTATACTATTTTATAATTTTTATTAAGACTCTAACTCCTATATAACATGTCCTGGCAACCTTCTACTATTTTCACAAATTTTCCTGGAATTTTTCTGTACGAAAAAATGTGTTTTTCATCTCTTTGGGTACATTCTAGGGTAATCCTAACAGTTACCCAGCGAGTACAGTGGCTGACAGGGGTGTAGTACTTTCTGTGTACACGCGTGGGTGCATTTAGTTGTGCCAATGAGCTGGCTGATGGGCCCCAGACGCCAGTGGATGTTGGTCTACTGCGCCAGGACCGTGGGCCCCTTCTCGCATACCCTGAGCCTGTGTCTCACGTGGACCGAGTCCACGCTCGTCGCGCGGCGCAGTTCAGTTGGCGTGGCGCTGGCTTGGCTGAGGTGGCAAGCCCAGCCCGCGTGGTGCCCAGGTGGCTGCCACGTCGGCGCCACGTGCGCACGGTGTGAGCACCACAGGCCGAAATAGGGGAGCAGCGGGTCGCACGGAGGGGAGGTCGCCGGCGTTCCGCCAGGACCCGACCGTCGGCCACGACTTGGACATTTAGGGGTGGAGGCAGGTGTCTACGGGATAGGTGAGCCTAATGGCGGCGTCGGCAGACCGGGACGGCGGATGGAAGGGCGGCGCCGACGTGCCGGCGGCGGCAGCACGGGCGAGCTCCGTGGGTCTGCGTCCCGCATAGAATCTCTTCGGTTCCTTTTACTCTACACGTACTACATTGTGCGGTGAGCCGTCTAGGAGGCACGGCCAGGCCTAGGAAGGCCCCACGGTGGCCGGCGGCGGCGAGGTGCAGCGGCCCGGTTAGGGTTGTCGGTGCTCCCTCTTTCTAAGAGCTCTCTGACCAAACCAACCCACGTTCTAGCCATTGTAGAGTCTCACGAAGCTCATGGAGCAAGGGTGTTGGCGTGGATAGACCCGCCGGAGTATGAACGTGCTCGACGGCCGGTGGAGCTAGGTCGTGATGGCTACCACTACTAGTGCTAGCATTCGGCACGAGACAAGGCATCACACGTGTGTTGCAGTTACTAAAGAACGCGCTGGTGAAAGGAATCGAAGTATGGAGGGGTGTACCAGTGGCGACGAGCTCGGCGGCCCGCGACGGGGAAGAAGGAGGGGGCTCCCAATTTCTGCTCCGAGAGGGGCGCTCGAGCTCTGGGGTGTGAGGTGGAATGTGGTATGTTATACTGCGGGCAAGGTGGTGAGGGTGAGGAACGTTTTATAGGCCCGTATGGTGGTTCCCGGCCGGAGGCGGTGGCGTGCCTTTTGGCGTGGCCGCGCAGATGCTCAGCTGGCGGGCGAGGAGTCATCGGGGTAATGATTCCGAGCTGTCAGGGTGAGGCGGCATCGCTCCCGCGATGATGGTGGTGCAGCGAGGGAGCAGGCGGCGCGGCAGTTTGCCTCGGCAGGTCACATCGCGGGAAAGGCGGACGTCGGTGTCGGCCGAAGAAGAGAAACAGGGAAGGAGAAGGCGGTACAGCTCTGGGCCAGCTGGGCTGCGCGCGCGAGCGGGAAGGAGAAAGAATGGGCCGCACGAGTTGGGCCTCGGTGGGCAGGTTGGGCTATAGAGAGGTTAAGGGGTTGCGTCCAGGTTTAGGTCTTTTCCTATTTTGCTTTATTCCCTCCTTATTTTCTAATTAGATTTTCAATTATGGCCTTAATTTAATTGGCTGGTCCTTTTTATACATTTGTTATTTTCTTTTTATTCCTTTTAATGCCATAATTATTTGGGAAGTTTCTCACCCTTTGGATAATCTCATAATTGCTATTAGAGCTTCCCTCTCAAATGTAGCTAGTTTAAATCGAAAAGCTTTAATTCCGAGTGAATTTTTGATTACCGAAATTTTTGGGATGTTACAAGAGGAAACGTAACATAGTATAGTCTATCAAATCGTACGGCCATATACAATTGTATTCGCCATCTTTCGCATCTCGCCACTGCTTGTTGACATCTTTCGCATCTTGTTGTGCCGGCGTGGTGGTTCAGATCACCATAGACTCAATGCAGTGGCAGACTTAGAATTTTTGTCAAGGGGTATGCCACACAAAAAATGTATCTTAACAATTTATCAATTTCATAAATAATTATAACATCTGTAACATAATGTAAAATATAGATAGTAAATAATATGATATGTGTTAAATTAAACAAATTACAGCTTTTATAGGGAAATAAGATGAAACTGGCTCCATTGTCAAGCAAATTGGCGTCTTAGTTCCTGTGTAACTAAGTTGCAACAACAACCCTTAGGCTGACTCCAACGCGGGCATGCAAATATGGCCACTCATATTGATGTTCGGGGTAGTGTCCACGGCAGACTATGGTACCCAGACCGGGATGTCTCCAATGCGCACGACGAAAACCTTTTTTCCACTGTCCGTGCCAACAACATGTTGCTCCTGCTGGAAATCCCGATGCTCCCGCTGAAATTCCATCGCAAGCAGGACGGCATCGTGTGGGCAACCAGTACTGCTGGTCGCTGATGGAGAGGTCGAGGATGACCCCGCCCATGAAGATGACCGCGGGGTGACAAGTCTGAGCAGCAGGACTTGAGCTTGGCACTGCCCCCCCCCCCCCCCCCCCCCAAAAAAAAAAAGGAAAAATTTCGTTCCTAGTCAGTCCGCCGGGTAGGAAGACGGAGGAGACGCTCCAGTGATGGGATTGGGTTTTGAAGCAGGGGAGATCGCCGGATTTGGGATTCTCGTTGCCGTCAGCCCTGTTCCGCCCCTGTTCTACTCACGATTGTTGCCGATTCCCAGTCGCGCTGTTGTTCATGGTTCACAGGCTATTTCACGTGTCGTCGCTCATGGTTCGGCGATATATATTTGGGTTGCTGCGGAGGGAACACGAAAAATTGGTGATTGTTTGCGTAGCGCGGTAGGAGAATGTTTTTTTGCAGATTTACTACCAATTCCTGATATGGGTGCCCATACAGGCCGTGCGTTGGAGCCAGTCTTATAAGGAAATAAGATGATACTAGCTCAGTGCAAAAGAAATAAGAAAGCACAACCCATCAGCAAACAAGTATAGACTTGTTATGTGCTGCTGCTGATGCCATGATCAGTGGTATCTCTAGTCTCGGCTTTCATCGGTATAGTGCCACTCTTAATGAACCAAGAGCTCATAAAAACCACAAAAAAATATGCACAGAAGCGCCACTCATGAGATGCATGCTGCACAAAGTAGCGAAGACTCCAGGGCCCACAGGAGCATATGCCTTTTCCCCTCTGTTCACAACCCGTGGCTGTACTGTTCCAATGACGAAT
This sequence comes from Tuctoria greenei, assembly GCA_036927565.1. Taxonomy (NCBI): domain Eukaryota; kingdom Viridiplantae; phylum Streptophyta; class Magnoliopsida; order Poales; family Poaceae; genus Tuctoria; species Tuctoria greenei. The sequence continues at coordinate 144,131,419 of JAYESD010000011.1, forward strand.
TGGCGAAAGCAAAGTAGCACGAAGCGGAAAAGCCGAGCAACAGAGCATGAGCAGCAGGTATGAAGAGGATGAGGAGAAAGAGCATTTCTTGCCGTCGCCTCTGGTGGTAGAGTCAACTTTGGCGCACGAGAACATTCAGCCGCGGATCCAGCATCCTGCCATCGCCGCGTGCCTATCCTCATCAGACGTTGCCGCCTTCCCCCCTCCGCTTCCCCGAGTAACCATGGCGTAGGCCTGTCTGAGCCTCGACCCAGCCTGGACCCATCCTTTTTTTTTTTGAAAATGCCCAAAGGCGTTTAATTATAAGAAGAAGGGTTATGTACCAGAGGTACATTACAGATTTGAGTTTACATAAAAGAGTCAACTACATATAGAAAAAAAACAACAAGATTACTTGAAAAATTAAAACAAGAATTTTAGGTTCTTGCATCCTGCAGAACACCAATTTTTTGCTTCATCCTTTATGGCAACCAAAAGTTGTGTTGTATCTCGTTTCGTACGAGCGAAGATCCGTGCATTCCGCTCTTTCCATAACATCCAGAGTGTTAGGATTATTAATGATCTTCTGCCTTGCGCTGCCTTTTTTCAGTTGGTAACCGGAGTGCATAGAACCAAGCATCTGCTGTTGTATGCTGCACCCAGGAAAGAGGAGAGAGGCCTGGTATCTTTGCCCATGAACTCACCCCAAGCCATATGTCTTGAGCAGTAGGGCATTCCACAAATAAATGATGGCTGGTTTCTAAATTGCGATAGCACAATGGGCAAAAATAATCATTTGGCCATTCCCTTATGAGTAGGCGATCAGCTGTCCACAATCTCTTTAGCAGCAGAATCCATATAAATATTTTGCATTTCGTCGGAGCCCAAACCTTCCATACCAACTTGTGAACATTTGATTCAGGGGCTCCTTGAAACTGGAGGTGATATGCCAATTTAGCCGTGTATTCGTCCCCTGCTGTTAATGTCCAAGTGATATCATCCATCGTGTTCTGCTGCAGTTGCAGGTTTTGGTCATGAATTAAAGTCCACAACTCCACATAGTCTAGCAGCACCTCAGCCGAAAATCCCGGTATAATATCACAAATCCAGTTTCCATTGGCCAAGGCTTCAGAAACTGTTTTCCTCTTTCCTTTTGAAATCTGATAGAGCCTAGGAAAGAGAAGAAAAGGCACTTTACCTTGCACCCAACTTGATTTCCAGAAACCATTGTTTTCAAGTCGTCCGACTAATCGCGATTAGTCGCGATTAGTCGTCCATATCGGTCGCTGAAGGTCGATCAGGGGCAACGACTCGATCTGGGCGACTAGGAAACTAGTCGTCCGACTAGTCGGGCGATCTGAGCGACTAATCGGGCGATCAGGCGATCTGTCGATCAGGACGACTAGATCAGGAAGTGTTACTATTTTTGAATCTGTTAGAATCTGATGCTGTTTTTTTAATTTATTACAAACTTAGAATCTCTTGTGCTTTAAAATATTTTTATAAACTGTTGTAGACTAGTAGAATATGAGAATTAGTGAAATTTAAAGTTATCTTATTTTAAAGTTCTGTTCTAAAACAATACGTTGTTGCTGTTTTTGAATTAATTTGCTTTTGAACTTTGTTTGCTAATTGCTATGCTAAAGGTATGTGTGCTATTACTGCTAAAATATAATTATATATGTTAATATATATAGGGTCGACTAGATATTGCCTTAAAATATGGTCAGGACGACTAGAGGACCGACTAGGGTCGACTAGGATCGATTAGTCGCCCTAGTCAACGACTAGTCGTCCTAGTCGACCTAGTCGGTGGGCAGGCGACTAGGGTCGACTAGGCGACTTGAAAACATTGCCAGAAACTGGCCCATTTACCATCACCGAGTCTAACTTGTGTTGCAGAGGCAAAAAGAGCCGCATCAGCTTTATCCACGGGCAACTCCAGCCCATTCCAGAGTCGATCCGGCTGTGACCAAGAGCACCAGAGCCAGCACAACCTGAGGGCACCGCCAAATTTTTGAAGATCGGATATTCCTAATCCCCCATTTATGAAAGGCTGGCAGACTTTGGACCATTTCACTTTGCATTTTCCACCATGCATGCGTTCAGTGCCGGCCCAAAAGAAACGACGCCTAGTTTTATCTAGATCCTTTATTACCTTCTTTGGCACTTTCATTGAGCTTAGATGATAAGTAAGCAAGGAACTGAGAACTGAATGCACTAGCTCCCTTCGGCCACCAATGTTCAGCAAAGTCGCCTGCCATCCTGCAAGCTTAGATCTGACTTTATCTAGGACAGTTTGAAAGTGTCCAGCATGCATCCAGCCAAGAGTTAACGGAAGGCCAAGATAAGTCAGCGGCCAGGAAGCTCGCTGGCCCTGAAAGTCTTGCAGCACCTAGTCTAAGTCTAAGTTATGACATCTTATAGCAGCAATAGAGTTTTTTTGCATATTGATTTTCAGTCCAGTTTCTTCACCAAACCGAGCTAAGATATGCAAGGCCGCTGCCAAGTCAGCCCTTAGTGGATTAAGTAATATTACCACATCGTCAGCATACATGGACAGCTGCAGTGGTGCATGATGTGCTGAAAGCGGGGAAATTAAACCATCCATCGTTACCTGCTGGAAGAGCACATGCAGCGTGTCAATCACCAGGATGAATAAGTAGGGAGAGATGGGATCCCCCTAACGCAGGCCGCACCGATGAGCAAAAGCTTGTCCACTTGAACCATTCCGCAGGACTGATGACGAAGCAGAGCTAAGTAGTAGAGAGATCCACTCCCGCCATCGAGCAGAGAATCTCCGGTGTTGCAAATTTTCCAAGAGATGCTTCCAGGAGACTGAATCAAAAACTTTGCTGATGTCGAGTTTGAGGAGAAGCATGGTCTTTTCAGTTTTATGGAAGAAACGTGCCAGCTTCTTTACATATAAGAAATTTTCTTGGATACATCTCTTTCTGATGAATGCACTTTGAGAGACTGCAATCAGTTCATTTATCACCTTCTGGAGACGTAATGCCAATACGTTAGCAATAAGCTTCCCCATAGAGTGAAGCAAACTTATGGGCCGATAGTAACCAGGAACCTCAGGAGCCTCTTTCTTCGGGAGTAGGGCAATGTGCGCCCTGTTGATTTTTGGGAGAGGTCCGGCATGGAGTGCATAGAAGCAATTAAAAGCCTCCAAAACATCATTCTTAATGATCAGCCAACACTTACGATAGAAAATGCACGTAAACCCATCCAGGCCTGGCGCCTTCTCCGCTGGGGAGTCACAAATAGCAGCCCAAATTTCATCTTCAGAGAATTCTTCATCCAGGGAGGCATCTTGAACTTGAGGCAAGTTCAAGTAGTTCCAGTTAAAAGTGCACAACTGCTGACATGGCGAGCCAACAAGATGCTTGAAATGATTTTGCAAAACAGCTTCCTTTTCATTGCTTGCCCACCTATGAGTCCCAGTACTATCCCTGAGAAATGATATGTGATTTTTCCTGGTTCTACCATTTGCACGAATGTGAAAAATTTTTGTGCAGGCATCACCTGGAGCCAGGTAACTCGCGATGTCTGCCGTCTTCGAGACCTTTCTATTGCAGAGGGACCGAGTGCTCGATTTTTTAGCTCTGTTTTCAAGCGAAATTCATCATCTGAAAGTTGGCACTCTTCCTGTGCCAGATCTAGGCGGTGAATAATCTCCAAGACAATGTGAAGTTTCAGCCTGGCTTCAGGAAAAAGGTCTTTACTCTACTTTTTCAGCGCCTTGGCTGTGGCTTGCAGCTTGTAATTTAATCTGTTCATTGGGGAAGAGCTCGGCACTGGAGCAGTCCAAACCGATGAGACAATCTGCATGAAGTTAGGGACCTGGGTCCAGAAATTTTCAAACTTGAAAGATGCCTTCCGGTGTCGCTGTAGTTGAGGTAGAAGAAGGATCGGACAGTGATCAGAAACTGCTGTAGGAAGACCACGGAGACAGTAACCCGAGAAAGCAAGCTCCCACTCATGATTAACAAAGGCCCGATCCAGTCTGACAAAGGTTGGTTCTCTTCTTTCATTCGACCAAGTGAACCTCCTGTTGATTAGAGGGATTTCAATCAGCTCAGCATTGTCCAAAACACCTCTAAACCAGCCCATTAGTCTTCTGTTCAAGTTCGCATTATTTTTATCACCTGCCTTATAGATTAGATTAAAATCTCCCAAACACAGCCATGGTGTCCCCTGGCTAGGTCTAAGAGCAAGAAGCTGGTTTAGAAAAGCCGGCTTGTCCTCTTTTGAAGAAGGGCCATATACCACAGTTAGCAGACAAGAGATATTACTGAGCTTGTGAGTAACCATCGTTGTGATTAAATGTTCATCCAGGAAAGATGGTGCTGCCACATGAACCAGATCTACGTTCCAAGCCAAAATGATTCCCCCTCTGGTTCCATTGGCCAGAGAATAATAGAAGTTTGGGAGCAGACTACCTAGAAAATCAGAATCCAGGAGCCTGTCAATATTATGCAGCTTCGTTTCCTGAAGGCAAACAATCGAAGGCTTGATGTCTGCAAGCAATAATCTGGTAGCTTCATGCTTAGCTGGTAAGTTCAAGCCATGAAATTCCAACTAATGATTTTTAAATAGTTATCCATTGATTAAACTGATACGACTTGCAACACTACCAAGTTGGCAAATCTTGATGCTCCTCCACCCAATCACCCAAGACAGAACCATCATCCAATAGACCAGCAAGCTAGCTACAACATTTAACATGATGGCCAAGTGAGAGGGCCTCCACAAAAAGTCCCAAAACAGGCTCCCCTGAGTTGATAAACTAACAGCACAAAGCACGACAGTGGACATGGATATAGTAGAACGTAGGTAAGCTAACATCTTGGCGGTAGATAGCAACAGACGCAGGTCCCTGGTTCAGGCTTCATGCTGCAACAGTATGCACGCCCAATTCATCCGCAGCAAGAGGCGCCAGTGCTGCCGTTGTAGAGCTGCTTTCCAGACCAGTGAGTTGGCGGATGGCTGCAATAGCCTTTGGCGACAGAGGCTGCTTGTACATGGCCACATATTTCAGCATGGCAGCTTCATCCACAGGCTCGTTTGCACCAACCAGGTTGAGCTGGCGAATGATGCGATGCGTTGCCCTCTGAGACACCGGGACGATGGAAGGGTTCTTGGCCAGACGCGCGTTCCGACGGGGAGATTCCCCTGTCAGACCGGTACCTTGTTTTGCTGCTTTCTTGGACCTTGGGACATGGGTTGGGGTCGCAGGAGTGGGAAGCAGCGCAGGAAGTGGCTGCTTGACCATGCGGCTGCAGAAAGATTGCATCTTTTCTTCTTTCTGCACTGAAACAGCAATACCTGCATCAGCAACAACTTGCGAAGAGACCTCCGCAGACATGGCTTCCACAGCTCCACCAGCCGGAATAGCCTCCGCAGATGTGGCTTCCACCATTTCTTCAGTTGGACCTTGATTAGATCCAGCCAGTTCAAGGAGCATGGGGTCATAGCGGTTCTCAGTAGGAAGCCCCCGATCGGCACCGGACAGAAGAGACTCCTGTCCAGCACTAGCAACATGGCCCTGTGGAACCGGAGACACATGGATCGCCTCCTGTCCCAATCTACATCGTCCCTTCGAAAAGGGTCGCGGTGGCACAGGCGCACCTGGGAGATTGAGGACGACCGACCACGACGAGGTGAGTATTCAGTGTCAGCAGACATTTCATGTTGTCGCCCTTCTTTGTTCCATCTCTTTCTTTGCTGCACTGGGGCTGGAGCATAGCTGCGCTCATCTCTGATGTGCAGACCAGAATTGTAGGAGTCCTTCCCGCCCCGACGCAGGTGACGATCGTCACGATCATCTTCATGATGATCTGAGTCTTGGCGAGCAACAAAGTGGCAACCCTCATTGGGATGCAAGCGTGGATGAAGGATCAGATCATCAGGGATGCCTTTAACCCAATCCAACTTTTGGAAGCGAGGCCGGGTCTGTCCAGATGTAGTGGTAACAACGGACCAGTCATGTATTTCAGTGATATGGATGATGAGGTCAACTTTTATACCTTCAAGCGGGTATAGAGAGGCCGGGGCAGACAACAGGTGAGTCGGCCTTGGTGGAAAGAAAGTCACCTCTTTAGTGCAGGGAAGACCAGTCGGGTCCTCCATCCATGCCCAGAAAATACAAAACTCCGTATTTTCCCTATTGTCGGATCTCGAATCCAGGCGATCAAGGACGCAGTGGTCTCCAAATACTTGTTTGATTCCATCGTCCGACCAAGCATGGAGCGAAAAATTCTCCACACAAATCTTGACATGGTAATGCCAGGTGGAGGGGGTGGACCATACCCTCCATGGCCTAACTCCAAAGCAGATATCACCGACAAAGATGCGGCCTCTATCCACCATGGCGATTTGCTGTTCCGGCTGATCAAACCGGATGAGGAAGTCTTCTAGGTCGTGCTTGGACACCACAAAATTGTGGCCTGGAATGCCCAGCTGGGCCGTGATCGCGTCGACAACTTCCATAATGCCAACCTTGGATGCACGGTTGAGTGAAGTGAGCAGCACTGCCGTGGTCTTGAGCTTATCGCAATCACCCATCATGGCCTGTCCAGGCACAACCGCCGTAGAGCCAGTTCTCGGCCGGCAGCGAGGGAAGTCAGGGATGTGACCAGCTGGGTGAGCCATGGTCGTTTGATGCCCAGTAACGGCAGCGGCGTAGGAACTCGGCCGGGTGCAGAGCTGTAGGTTTGCACTTGGAGGTGGGAAGGTGAGTCTGGACTGCATGTCCAGCTTTCGTTGGGGGGCAGGGGGTTTTAAAGGGATATGACAGCTTCGGGCGAAATGACCACTTCCCCCACAGGAGAGGCAGACCCGCGGTCCTCGACAGTGCGTGACACACGGTGGTCCCTTGAGAGGCATCTGAAACAGCATCCCTGAGAACGGCTTCTGTCTACGAGTCACAAATTTTCCTTTCTGAACCGAGTTGCCAGGCTGGTCACCTCGGGTGTTGATGGCAATTAAATGGGGATCTGGTTGCACCTTCTCTATGCTAGCTGGGTGCATTTTGGCTTGTGACACTGTATTCTTCATTTTAGTCTGTTCTGCAGCCACGTTTGCTGATGAGCTAGAGAGTTTACTGTTGTGCCGGTTTGCTTTGGACGTCACCCGAATCCAGTCCGAGGGCGAAGCCTGCATCCCAAGTTGTTTGTCTCTGCGAGGTATCCAAACTTCTGATTTTATGCGGCGTGGGAGTGACTTCAGGGAGGATGGCAAATCCTTGTGGCATGCAGAAGGCACGCCATTAACAGCAGAAGTTGAAGAGATCAACGTACTAACCGAAGGGGTGCTTTCAACAGCACCGGGGAGCGTTTTTTGACCAAAGGAAGCAGCATTGATGGCCTTCATCAATTGAGAAGCGAGCTCACCAGAAGCAGAGATCCCAACATCCTTATTAACGCCAACAGAAGCCGTATCGTCCTCAAGCTCGAACACCATTGCGCGACCCAGGGATTCCGGGGATCCATTGAGTGCGCTTGCAGCAGCACTGGAAGCCATATCTTGGCAAGACGATACAGCATTAATGGCTTTTGATTGAGAAACGGGCTCACCAGTTGTAGAGGTCACAACATCCATAGTGACATCAGTGGGAGACTTATCGTCATCAAGTTCTACCACCATACCGTGGTCCAGGGAATTCTGGGATCCGCAAATGCTCCGAGGTGACACAGCTGGTAGAGTGATGCCAACGTGCTCTGAGAGGTGCACGATGGCCGGAGAGGCCATGACCGACAGTGGCCCATCTTGAATAGAGATTCCCGTCACTGGAGAGCTGCATATGGTATGCATGATTTGCGGCTGGGAGATAGAGAAGTGCACGGCCCGGTCGCCGGCAAGAACTGGCATGAAAGCGAGGACAGGGTTCAAAAGAGAAGGTGATCGCTTCCGAGAATGAAAAGCAGGTGACGGGGATCGGCAGAAACCTTCCTCATCGGAATCAGAAGCATCACTGAAGATGATAGGCAGAAGCGAAAGTGCACCTCCCAAACCAAACTCCCGTGACTCACCGGAAGGCAGCTTCGGAGTACACAAGGCTGAAAACGGCGTGCAGACAATGTCAGCACCATTACTCAAAAAGGCGGGAGAGCTCGGCGGAGGTGCCGACGGCGAAACTGAACAAGCCTCCGAAGGTGGAGCCATGCCCGTGGACTCCAAGATCTGTGGTTCAATGTAGGAGGAAGCCGCCGGTCCCGTTGCAGTGGCTGACGAGGGTGAAGTGGATTTGACGGTGGCCGCCGGGGCCGGGGTGACCTTCCGCCGGGTCACAGTAGCAATCGCCTGACTTGGGGAGGTTGTGAAGGTGGCCGCCGGGACCGGGGTGATCTCCGGCGGAAAAGGGGTGTCGGCCTTCGGGGCCAGAGCTTCCATTAGCCGGGAGGGAATGGTGGCCGCCGGGGCCGGGGTGGCCTCCGGCGGGTGTGCGGGGCCGGAGCGCTCTGGGCTCATCCTAGCTGAAGTTAAGAAAGAAGAAGGGTCGAATTTTTTTGATGGACTGCTGATTTGGGCAGCGTGCTGCGACATGCCCCCATTAGACTTACATGCCCAACACCTGGACCCATCCTGGACCCTATACTCTGTAGGTCCGCTCATGACTCAACCGTTTTCCTCGTCTCCTCTCGCACCATCTAATTAATCTGAGGCGCCTGAAACCCCTGTACCAGACAATCACCAAGTAATTAGATCAATCTTTTACAAACCGAGATACACCTCAATCATTTGACGAATTATATTAAACACTAGTGGAAATGTGTTCATCCACGAAGTTACTAGATTTCATCATGGAACAAGACATGTCTGACAAAGTATGGGCCTATTTGGATCGAAGCCCCCGCTCGCCATGCTGCTGCAGCGGCGGTAGATTCGGACACCACACCCGCAGCACGCTGTGGTGGCGAAAAACTTGCTGGCAAGCGAAGCGAGCCGCACAACCTAAGTTTCAGCCGGAATCCAAATAAACAATCAAGCGCGGCGAAGTGCGGCGGCGATCAAAACAGGCCTATAGGGGAGCATCCATCTATTCATCATGCATAAACAATGACAGAGCTGAGACACTACACTTTATGATAAATCCAAAAATTGTCACAAAACTGTGAGTTCTTAGGGTTGGCTAATCTAGACATAATCTAATCGGGATACTAATCTAAGTACTCAGGTTGAGGTCTTAGTCAACAATCATCGACAAAGTAGTAATCAACCAATCTAATTGCAGTAATGAATGGATGAATTTATCCGAGAAGTTTAGGAGAGATTGAGGTGTACCTTCATCCGTGATGATGTGGTTTGTCATGGTGACAAAACTGAACGATGATGGAGGCGTCGTTGATGCTGGTGACGGGGACAGTGATGGAGGCATCGATGATGCTGGAGACGGGGTGCGCAGAGCGGTAGGAGAGAGGTCCCCATCGATGTCCTTTTCTCTCACTTCTCGTTGATGCCGATCGGATGCTTTAGGTGGAACGTGGGTTAGTTAGGATAGCCCCTTAACCGATCTAACTAATCCCCTCTTACACTTATACAGGCGTGAGAGAAGGCCACCGATCCAGTCGGTTTGCCGTTCCCAATCAGGACGTGGGAAATGTGGACTCAGTGTGGGGTGGGACCCACACGTACGTGATCACTTCTAACATTGTCCCCCTTGATCACGTAGCTAAAAGCTTACTTATTAGCTTACTTACTTATTTAATTAGTGTATATTCCCTCTTACTTCGACATAAAAGGCACAACGCATCAAAACAGCCATTTACGCACTGCTTGACTCAAGGACCAAGATATGTCTCATATTTAGAAATAACCTTATACTTAGTTTGGTCCCTTAGTATCCAGGATAGTTCACAGGTTTCCACTTAAGACCCATGCATGCTATGTGTTCTCTGAACACTTGGCCGAATAACCTTTTGTAAACGGTACCGAAAGCTTTCGCTTGATTCTTTTATGCTCGTCAATAATTGTGATCATGGATATTATCTTTCACAACACAAAACTTAATGTCAATGTTCTTGATAGTTTCACTCGACTCATTGTTGTGAAATTATGATACTACAAACCTATTGTTGTAGTATTTCTTAAGTGGTTCATGCTGTTGACCACTCTTAAAACCAGGCTAAGCTTTGTATCGCCTGCTAGTTGGCCTCATCATAAATAACAAAGCCTGTCACGCATTGCGGACGATGCAATGACTATTTGTTTGGAGTTTTTCCACAAGAGAACTCCCTTCGCGAAGGTGAATATATATAACTAATGTGCAGTTCTTAGAATACACACAATTCGCAAAACTAAGACTAAGAAGCTCACTTCATCAAGTGAGTTTTGACTTATAATATCTTAACACGGGGCCTTATGTGCATTGCACCATCTTAAGTAAATTTTTAAATGTCTTTTAGTGCTCAACCACTAGGATGTCCTAATATCTCTGCCAAGTATCCCGGCTAAACTTTAAGTCAAGGTAAACACTTACTCGAGCATATCTTAAGCTTCGGACAACAGAAGCGTATGGAACCGAACTCATAAGGTCAACCAATAACTGGTTCCCAAAACATACTTAATTATTAAACTTATCATCCTTGACTATTTAAACAGGCGTAGTTTTAATCGCATACATGTCGTACTCCTCGAGTACGCTAAATATGCCATCTTAAATGAGACTAACACCCCTTTACTATGATCATGATGAATTTCGGATTCCTAGCTTGTAAGATTATTCACCTAGATCTTTTTCTTATAGACAAAATTTCTTAATTTATTATGAGAGAATTGCATTACTACTTACAAACAATGTACAATGTACATTCAACTCAGTATACATGTGAGTGTCCTTCTTACTCATCTTGAAAAAACACAAACTATTGTATAGTTTAATCACTCTTAAGATTTCTTAATGCTTAAGTGAATTCAGAAGTGAAATTCTTAAGAAGCATCTCAAGAGTCGTTTAATCTTAACAACAACTCTTCGATTGTGTCATATAGACGTCCTTATTCAAATCTCAATAGAAAAGGTTGTTTTACGTCCAATTGATGTAAAACGATTCATAATGCACTACTAATAACTCAATGATTCTAGAAGAATCGCTCATCGAGTGAATTCTTTTTGCCACAAGTCAAATCTCAATAGAACTTTCCCTTTAGAATCAAGGTTAATCTTGTAGACTCATTACAATCTACTGTTTTTATTCTATCAGGAAAGTATGACTGAAACTCAGACCTTAATGGCGTACTTAGATCTTATCTCATCGTACATGGTTTTACACCACTTAGATAATTAAGATCGCCTTATGGTAGTTTCATATGTGGTATGACCATTGTTCTTATTTTTCTTATTGTGATGGAGCTGCTATCACTCTTCATCATTATTGGCCACTGATGATGAGTAATCAATAGCAGACACTTTGACAACAATGTCTCACATTCTTGACACAACATCAATAAGACATCATAAAGAGTGATTCTTGAATAAGAATGGTAACATGTACCATTCCTTTCAAAGTCAGTGTCTTTATAAAGTCAAACTCCCCGTAATTTAGTCATCTTTACTTAATTCTGAGTGCTCTTATGATCTGGTAAAGGTCAAAACTTATATCAAGTGGGGATCTACCCAAACACTTGATCTTCTTTTTTTACGTAATTCACATAACTCGTGCATTATGCTTACTTTTGGGTTATTGTCGCTTTACATCGTTAGTGGTAACAAACTTAACATGTTTATTAGACTCAGTCATTCATACAAATTTTGTTACCGATGAAAGACTAACAACACATAGTGAATCATTGACAAAAATTATTAATTATCCAACTACAGTAGGTAGAGAGAAATTATCAACCTCTCATCGTACCATACTTCCCCTGATCATGCCATTCTACTAATGTTGACATTGTCTTATTTCATTTTGCTAATAACTTATTATTTATTGTTCTTATAATCAAACTTAATGATGTTTGAGTTAGTTTTGCTTTAACAGGACTACCTCATACAAAAACATTTACGTCCTGTCCACATTATACAATGGTGTCTAAATTGATAATATCTAATAACTTAACTAACATACACCATTTTGCTGGAATAATTTCGGGGTATTCAATTCTTACTTGTATAAAAGCAAAGTCAATACTAATAATATGTGTTATCAAAAGATCATAAGCATCTACTTCTGAAATGTTCAATGAGTTATTTTGAATCTAAAATGTCTAATTAGGGAGAAAATAATTGATGGAGAAAACTAAATTCAATTCCCCCCCTCGAAATATGGCCGTAACGACAATGCCATAATTTCAAAAATGTTTAGAGATCGATTCTAATGCGCTTCTCAAGATACTTAGTTTTGTTAGTGAAAATTTGAATATAACTTAAAATTATCATATAAGGATAACAAATGTAAATACTTAGGCTAACAATCAAACATTTATATCACACATGCAACAAGAATACAATAGATTAAATTTGAGAGAGTGATGAGTACAAATAGCATACCGTCGGTGGAGATGCCACTCGAAGCCATTTGGCTGAGGGCGTAGTAAAGCACTTGGTGCTTTTAGAGACAATAAATGTAATATCTTAATACACTTAATAATAATACTAAAAACTTAATAATATACTTATTATTCAAACATGAGTACATAAATCTAATTCCATTACTGAGAGTACTCAATAAATATTTAATACATAACTATAACTTAGTAGAAAATACATCTAAGACTTCAACTCTAGCTTCATGATCATAGCGACTTTAATGACCATTTACATTTTTCTTATGATCCTCCACTTACTTAATCCCTATTACATGAAATGCAAGATTGCATCTGAATTGATAAATCGAATAGATTGAAAATAATCTTAAACAATGACTTAGTAACTAAAACTGAACTTACCTTTATCATTATCATGGTTGATAGTGTTAATAGAACGATGAGACTTAATGTGCTTTTCTTCTTAAACGCATAAATCAATAAGTTTGTTAAGATCCCACTGCTCAGACTGAGAGTTGTAACTGATGATAAGATGCTCAAAATCATCTCGAAGTAAAGCAAGAATGAGGTTGAAAAGAAACTCATCTTTCAACCCCGAATCTAATAACTTAAGTTTAGCAGCAGTGTCCCACATACTAAGAATGTGCTCAAACACACTTCCTCCATGATGCTTTTGAGTGACAAGTTTCTTAACAAGAGCATGTATCGTAGCCTTGTTGTAGCCAGTTGCATGTGTTTCTATCATAAGAAGGTACTCATAAGCAGTGTTGCATTCAAATTTTTCTTCCTGAACACTCTCAGTAATTGAACCCTTAATCACTTTTAAACATTTCTTATTAGAGATTGACCACTTAGCATGATCTAAATCGAAGCGAAAGTAGTCCTCTTCATATTTGTCGGTACCCTAGAAACCGTACACCCCTTGAGGTTACAAAGATATCAAAGGAAAGTCATCTACTTGGTTTGAAGACCCTCGAAGGCCCACATGTCAGACATAACCGAACCCGCTTCTCCAACATGGTTAATCCCTGGGTCGCCACGTGTACTACTAAACCGGAGCTACCGTCCACAAGGGGGAAGCTCCAGACCATGTACCGAAATGGCACCTCCGGACTTAACCCCAGAGCGAGAGAAGCTCCGGACCTGACACGTGTCGGGTAGCCCCGGAGCTACCTGTTTCACACAGCAAGCTCCGGAGCTGCCACGCGTCCAATCATCGGATCTTCAGCCTCTAACCTCCGGAAGACCCCGCAACGGCTCCGGATCTTCAAAGATGAATCAAGGACTTCAAGACTCGATTAAGTGTCCTTAATACCATATTAATGACACTTAAACGGACGATCTTAACACCAGTAACAGTGCTGTCAAAGCCCGTTACAGGGTCATTAAGAGCAATTAGACGTGTATCAATACTAATAACCGTCGGGGCCACATGTCGGGCCAGGCTAACCTGTAACGGCCTGCCCTTGTACTATAAAAGGACAGGCCGACGATACACACAAAGGGGACACACATGCCGTAGACACTCGTCATAAGCTCATATTGCTAATACAACACCAACACACCCGTGGAGTAGGGTATTACGCTCAGGCGGCCCGAACCACGTAAACTCTTGTGTCTCCTGTGTCAAACTCCTACTCACCTTCTTGAATCTCCGCGCGCCCACACCGAACATCAAACTCCCCTATCACTTTAGTAGTGTAGGGAGATCTGCCGGTTCCAAAACGCCGATAGTTGGCGCGCCAGGTAGGGGCGCCTGAGATTTTGAGAATGGTGAACTCAGCTGCTGGGTCATCCAACGGACAACCTACTGCTCAGGCTGTCGGGGACAATCCCTCCAATAGGTAGCCACCAGCAGGAGCCTCAGCACCAGCAGGAGTCACACTCCCACCACCATCATCTCCTCCAGCAAATCGTGCTGGGCAACATGATGGTGTGCCGGCGTCGATTATTGCGTCGGCAAATCATGACAACCCAGAACACGCGCTCCATGCAGCGCGTGCTCTTCTCCAACATCCACCACCTCCGGATGCATCTCGGGATGCACTGGAGCAGTGGAGGGCCGATGTGGAGCATTTGGTTGCAGCAGCAGCCAATGCCTCCACAACCAGGGTCCTCCTCCTTCAGGATGAGCCCCATCGCAGTGGCGGACTTTGTCTGGAAGACTTGGTCCGCACGTCTCCAATAGAGGAGACGTGCTGCATCGCAACAAGTGACGTCATTGCCCTCTGGGGCTCGACGCACTCACACGGTATCCAGGCTTTCGACTCATGACCTCCGGGCGGAGCTTGATCGTCGATACCGTCAGCAGGATGGCCGAGTCCATGTTGAGCGTGCCGGTGAAAGATGGGAAGCTCAGGACCTTTCTACTCTTGAAGGAGTAGGAGGAGGCTGTTCAGCCCTGGCCATGCACCTGCGCATGGTTAGATGGCCACAGAAGTTCCGGCCTCACCTGCCGAAAAAATTCGACGGGACTGTCAATCCCGTCGAATTTCTTCAGATATACTCCACTGCAATCTTGGCAGCTGGAGGAAACGAGGCCGTGATGGCCAATTATTTTCCAGTGGCCTTAACTGGGACCGCCAGGTCCTGGTTTATGAGCCTTCCACCCAACTCTATCAACAGTTGGGAGGAGTTGTGCCGTCAGTTCACTGCCAACTTCGGGAGTTCATACACCCGACCAGGCACTGAACTAGACCTTTTTGCGATCGTGCAAAAAGGGGGAGAATCCTTGCGGTCATTCATCAGAAGGTTCTCTCAGGTACGAAACACTATCCCTTCTATCTCTAGTGCCTCTGTCATTATGGCATTCAGACAGGGCGTACGGGACAAGAAGATGTTGGAGAAGCTGGCGATCAAGGAGATCACCAGCGTCACGAAACTCTTCAGCTTTGCAGACAAATGTGCCAGAGCTGCGGAGGGCCGTGAAATGCACTCCAAACCAGCCTCGGAGGATCACAAGAAATCCTCCAAAGAAGAAGCTGCTACCTCCGCGGGTGGCAAGAAGAAAAAGAAGACCAACGACAAGAAAAAGTCGTCGGCCGGCACATCCAATGTTGCAGCTGCTGCAACTCCGGGTGGCCGGGGGTCACGCCCCGAGAAGCGACCTCGACCTTCTTCTGAAGATGGTGGCAAACCCAAAGTGTGGTGTCCCATTCATAAAACAGGCAGCCACATTTTGGAAGATTGCCGGGAGGTCCAAAACCTTGCCGAGCGCTACAACAAGTGCCGGGAAGAATCTCCTTTCCGACAGAGGGAAGGAAAGCAAAAGGTCGACGAAGCTCTGGCTGAAGAGGAGTTAGGGTTTCAGGATCCCAAAAAGGTCCTGAAGGCCATTTACACCTCAGTCAACGATGATTCTGACGTCTCTGACAACGAGCGTCGGTAGACCATGAACACCATTTTTGGCGGATCATGGGATATCACCTCTCGTTGCGTCATCAAGACTATGCGACGAGATATGGCCGTTGTAGCCCCTACAGTCAGGCCAGAATCTCATCGGAAGTGGATGGACACCGCCATCACTTTTGATGCTTCGGATTGCCCGCAAAGCATGGTTGGAGCAGGTCAGTTACCTTTGATGGTATCTCCTACCATCAATAACATCCAGCTCCACCATGTCATGGTAGACGGAGGTTCGGGGCTTAACCTCATCAGCTTCAAAGCTTTCACTAAGCTTCAGCTCCGAACTTCGGATCTCCATCCCTCTCGACCTTTCTTCGGAGTAGGTTCGGGGGCCATTACCCCATTCGGAGCTATTACTCTCCCCGTTACCTTCAGGACCCGGGAGAAATATCGCACCGAGAAGTTGGTCTTCGACGTCGCTCAGATCAACTTACCGTTCAATGCCATCTTGGGTAGACCTGCCCTGTACAAATTCATGGCAGCTGCTCATTATGGATATCTGGTGTTGAAGATGCCAACACCAATAGGCGTTCTCCGGATCCGCGGAGATCGTACCGCCGGAGTAACTGCTCTGGAAGAACTCCATGCACTCACCACGGCGCAAGAGGAGGACTTCAGGCAGGAGCAAACTCCAAAACCCCCGAGCATTCGTCAACGAGGCTTGACTTCTGCACCTCGTGTGCAGCCAAGCGGCAACACCGACATTCCTGTCAAAGTCGTCCAAATTGGTTCCGATGCCGCTCAGACCACCCGTATATCGGGAGGATTGAACGACAAATAGGAACTCGCGCTCATCACTTTCCTCCGTGCTAACGTTGACGTGTTTGCTTGGCAACCGTCACAAATGCCTAGGATCCCCAGGGAAGTGATTGAGCACAATCTGAAGATCTACCCCGATGCCCGGCCTGTGCATCAGAAGCCTCGGAAGCAATCCACAGGGCAACAAAACTTCATCCGACAAGAAGTGAAGAACTTACTTGAAGCCGAATTCATCAGAGAAGTCTTCCATCCAAAATGGCTGGCAAATCCAGTCGTTGTGCCCAAGGCTGGCGGGAAGCTTCGGATGTGCATCGACTACACCACACTAAATAAGGCATGTCCAAAAGATCCATTCCCACTACCTAGAATAGATCAGATAGTGGATTCCACCTCCGGGTGTGAATTACTGTGTTTCCTAGACGCATATTCCGGGTATCACCAAATCAGGATGTCTAGGGAGGATGAAGAGCATACTTCATTCATCACAGTAGATGGATTGTATTGTTACACAGCCATGCCCTTTGGTCTCAAGAATGAAGCTTCAACTTTTGTACGAGCAATGTACAAAACTTTTGAAGAACTCATTAGAGACATAGTGGAAGTGTACGTCGATGACATCGTGGTCAAGGTCAGGAATAAGGAGTCACTCCTTGACACCTTGCAGGCTGTCTTCGACAAGCTGCGGGCCACCCGCACAAAGCTAAACCCAGACAAGTGCGTCTTCGGGGTTAGCTCCGGAAAACTTCTCGGTTTCCTGGTAAGTCACCGGGGCATAGAAGCTAATCCGGTGAAGATTAAAGCCATTGAAGACATGCGGCCACCAACCCGTATCAAAGACGTCCAAAAGTTAACTGGATGTCTAGCAGCCCTCAGCCGGTTCATATCAAGACTGGCGGAACGAGCACTCCCCTTCTTCAAGTTATTGAGGAAGTCTGGACCATTCCAATGGTTCGCAGAGAAGGCATTCCAGGAGCTGAAACAGTTCCTCACCACCCTACCAATTCTGGTAGCTCCGAACCTTGGTGAGCCTTTGTTGCTTTATATCTCAGCTACTGACGAAGTCGTCAGTATGGTTCTGGTTGCAGAGAGACTAGAACAACCCCACACTCAGGAATCCAGACCCAGTCGGGAAGGTCCGGAGGTTCCTGAAAGCGAGTCTGGGTCCCAACTCCCAGATTCGAATCCACAAGAAGTCACTTCAGGAGACCCAGACCCCTCTGGGAGGGTCCAGGTCATTTCTGAAGAAGCTCCGGGTTCCTCCAGCCAGAACACGGAGGTCCCCGAAGAAAATCCGGACCCCTCTGAGAGGATCCAGATCAGAGAAGAGGAAGCTCCGGACCCCTCCGGGAGGGTCCGGACCATTAAACGCCTGGTGTACTTCATTAGTGAAGTATTACATGATGCCAAGACTCGATACCTAGAGGTGCATAAGCTGCTCTACGCAGTCCTTATTGCCTCCAGAAAGCTTCGTCATTATTTCCAAGCTCACAAAGTCTCAGTGGTGACTTCCGACCCACTACGAGCAATCTTGCATAATCCCAATTCAACTGGGAATATTGCAAAGTGGGCAGCGGAATTGGCTGAATTTGATCTTGAATTTATTTCAAGACAAGCAGTTAAGAGTCAAGCATTGGCAGATTTTGTGGCAGAATGGACTCCCTCTCCATCAAACCCTGGGGGCCCAATGAGCAGAAGACGAAGCATCAAGCTCCAACCTTCACCGAGCCTCACTGGACCCTCTACTTCGACGGCTCCATGCAGAAGCAGGGAGCCGGAGCTGGAATCCTTCTCCTTGCACCGACTGGGGAGAAGGTAAAATACATGGTACACCTTGACTTCAAGGCAACCAACAACATGGCAGAGTACGAAGCACTCATCTATGGACTAAAGGTGGCACTGTCATATGGTGTCAAGCAACTGCTAGTCAAAGTAGATTCACAGCTCATCATCAAGCAGGTGAAGGGTGAATGCTCCTGCAATAATCTCCAGCTAGCTGCTTACCTCCTTGAAGTCCAGAGGCTTCAGAAGGACTTTGAATTCCTAGATCTCCACCATGTTCAGCGTGCCCATAACGCTGAAGCTGATGAACTCTCGACCAAAGCGTCAACCGGAGCTCTGGCTCCTGACGGAATCTTTGTCCGGAGGTTGTCAAAGCCAACAGCTCAGCCTGCCGAACTGAGCAAAGGGGGCGAGATCAGCATCCCAAAGCTGATGGTCCCGATGGCCCTGTTACCATGGCAGCCATCAAGGGTCGTAGGTGCTGCCGGGAGCTCCGAGCAACCCAGCACGCAAGACTCAAAAGCTCAAGATAGTTCCGATGCATGGATCTCGGAGATCCGGAGCTACTTGAAAGACAACATCCTTCCCGACGATGATGTATCCACTGACCGGATAGTCAGATTGGCTAAAAGATACACGCTGGTAGAAGGGGATCTCTACCGGCGCGGTGCCAACGGCATCCTAATGCGGTGCATCACAAGGGAAGAAGGCTGCGAACTTCTCGCAGAAATCCATGGAGGCGAGTGTGGGAACCAAGCATCTTCCCGCACGCTGGTCGGTAAAGCCTTTCGGCATGGCTTCTACTGGCCTACAGCACTCCAGGATGCAACTGAACTGGTGAAGAAATGTGAAGCGTGCCAATTTCATGCAAAGCAAATTCACACACCAGCTCAGCCCTTACAAATGATACCTCCTACATGGCCCTTCGCTGTGTGGGGGATGGACATCTTGGGACCTTTCCCAAGAGCCGTCGGAGGTTACAAGTTCCTGTACGTCGCCATTGACAAGTTCACCAAGTGGCCGGACTGTTGTGACAATTAACAAGCAATCTGCTATCAACTTTTTGCAGTCCATTGTATGCAGATTTGGAGTCCCAAACAAAATCATCACTGATAATGGGACTCAATTCACAAGCTCAGCATTCCAAGGATATTGCGAAGACCTCGGCATACAAGTTTGCTAAGCCTCCGTAGCTCACCCAGCCAGCAATGGCCAAGCCGAGAGAGCAAATGCTGAAATCCTTAAAGGACTCAAAACGCGCACCTATGAGCGCTTGAAAAAACATGGAGCCAACTGGATCGAAGAGCTTCCGCCCACTTTATGGGCCAACAGGACATCTCAAAAACGGTCAACTGGAGAGACACCCTTCTTCCTAGTGTACGGAGCTGAAGCAATCCTTCCTCTGGAAATCACCTTGGGTTCACTCCGGGTCCGGACCTTCGACGAAGCTGCGCAGGACCAGCTACGGCGTGAAGACCTAGACCTCCTTGAGGAGGGAAGGTGCCAAGCAGCTGTTCGGAATGCCCGATATCGCCAAGCCTTACGGCGTTATCACCAGCGGCATGTACACAACCGACAGCTCGAGGAAGGCGATCTGGTGCTACGGAGAATACAATCCAGAGAAGGGTTAAACAAACTCTCCCCCGGATGGGAGGGGCCCTTCCGAGTGATTAAAGTATCCCATCCCGGAAGCTTTCGCTTGGCTACTGAGGATGGGACACCTCTCCCAAATCCTTGGAACATTGAGCACCTCCGTAAGTTCTACACTTAATACCACGGAGGTGAGTCTTGAGTAACTTGGGGTGTATGTTATAGAGTCATTGTACAGAGTTGGGTAGTTCCTCCGGGAGAGCAGCCGGACCTTTCTCGAAAGGTCTGCAAAGTTCATGCAACACTTGTCACAGTCTCAGGACTAAAAGTGCGGCTAACTACCGTGGGTCAAACGAGAAATGAAACACACTTAGCCTGGTTTCGTACCCTAAGAGTGTACTTGTTTCCCCTGTACCCCGGACCTATAATGAAAGACATCTTCATGTGAAATAGACTCCACGTGCATTTATTTTGTACAGGCTCAACATTTTTATTTTTCTCTTTCTTTTCTATAACAAAGACGTGCAATTCTTAAGAAATTTTAGTTCTACCGGTTTATATACGATTCGAGTTGTATTGTCAGTTATTTTGGATTCAAATATCATTCATGGCCAACTCGCCTGAAAGTCGCCAAGCCAATCTAGGTCTGGAGTGTGCTATCGACTTAGCCTAGTCAAGCACCCTAAGTACGCCACTCTACCTACACCCCGGCAGGCCGAAGTAAGGCGGGTCCATGGACAGTTGAATCTAGAAGAAAAGACAACGCATTCGGTTGTATTTAAAATCGCGTTTGACTTAAAGTCTTCTTGAGAATCATAAGCCGCGATGAAATTATAGACAAGGAACAAATTTTACTATTTTTCTTGGCTTAAGTGTGCAGGAAAAATAAAGTCTACGTTGATGGAGAAAAGCTGGAGCTAACTAAGCTCCGACTCCCCTAAGGGGGCCAACCGTTGACGCTGAATAAAAGATGGTGAGAAGACCACGTAAATGGAGTCTGCTGCCAACAAACAAAGAGTTGGCAAAGGTCACTGCCGGAGCTACTCAGCTCCGACACCCCGGAGGACTAACTATCGATGCTCTACGTGTTGATAGAGACTATTGCTGGAGCTATCAAGCTCCAGCGATGGACAATGCCGGAGCTTCTAAGCTCTGACAACCTTAGGGGGCCTTCACTATTGAAGACTTCGGACCTAAATTCTACAAGTTCGGAGCAAATGAGTCTTCAACAAAACACAATATCCTCTTGGTACATGTTCACAATCAAATTGTGTACATCTACCAGGGGGCCAAGTGGAGATAAAAGTGTTGAAGACAAAAAGTGAAATTCACAAAAATTTGGGGATTTCATTCATCTGGATACAAGGGATTACAAAATTGAGGAAGAAGAAGAGAAAATACAAGTGAGAATCACAGAGATGGTCCTAGACCCTATGGAAGAATTGGGCGACCTTCTGGGCAACCTCCGATACGCTGGCTCGGGTAGCTTCGCCTTCTCCTTCGACGGGGCCTTCAAGCACCGGGTCCAGAGGAAATTGAGAGTTCCGGCTGGTGTAGCACGTCAGCACATACTCTGCGATGTTCTTCGCCAGGGATTGCCCCTCAACCTCCAGTTGGTCCACGATGACATCGCCCACCTTGGAGAGCTTGCTACCTGCTGCGCTCAACGCCTGCAGTGCTAGGTCCAGCTCGAGCTCCGGATCATCCGGGCGCACGGGGCTGAAACCCATCGATGTCAGCGCGTCGTTGGCCTTGCCCAGGAACTCCCAAATCTGTAGGGAGTCCGCAGTCCTCAAGCCCTTCATTTCTTCCAAGGATCTCCTGGCCGCCGTCAGTTTGGAATTCTCGCGGGTGAGGCGCTCAACTTCTTTGACATTTTGCTGAATCTTTTCAGCAACCCGCCTCTCGAGTTTTCCGAGCTCCTCCTCCCGGAGGTGAATCTTGTTCCGGCGGTCAACCAGGTCCTTCTCCCTACCCCTCACTTTCTTCTCTCTGGCAGTAAGGGCACACTCTTGTTCATAGAGTTCCTGCCCTTGCACCCAGATCTTCTCCTCTTCCTCTTGGCAGTGCTCTTCCAATTTCTTGGCGCGCTCCTCGAGGCCCTTGTCAGCCAGAGCCACTTTCTCGGCGAGCTCCTCCTCTCTCCTAGGGACATCATCCCGCAGCTCTAGGAGTTTCTGCTCTTCATCTTCGAGCCGTTTATCCCTCTCTTCAAGTGCCTCTTGGCGCTTGATGAGCGTAGTGTTAATGACCTCAAGCCTTTCGTGGCGTTCCTCGGCCGCACTATTGGCTGCTTTGGCCTGATTGTAGATCTCCTGGGATTGAGCGTCGAGGGCGTGAGTCATACTCTCCCTGTCATCCAGCAACTTGCCCCAGTACTCCAGGCGGATCTTCTCCAGTTTGATCCACTCCTTGTCATCCGCTAGCCTCGACTGCGCCAGCTTGGTCTCGAAGTAGAGCCGGTTACGCCACCGCCTAAGGGTTTGGCACTCCTCTTCAAGAGCCTTGCTGTCGTGGAAGAAGGCCAATTGGACTTGACGCAGACTGGAACATGCGTTGTCAATAGAAAGCGACAACGGGATGGGTTCCGGACCTGCTGGGGTCTCCTCCGCTGGTTCCAGCGGGTCTTCAGATACAAAAATTGGGTCCCACTCCACAAGAGTGGACCCCTGAGTCTCCAAGGCACTAGGGCCGTCCTCCGGGATGGCCTCAGTCACCATCGAAGAAGGCCCCGCCGCCAAGTCTTCGTTCACCTCCTCAGGCAGGGGGTCAGCGACTTCGCTTGGGCACTCCGGCTCGGCCGCAAGTACCTCCGACGTCGTCGCTTCCGGAGCAGGAGCCGCTACTGGCTCCGGTCTGGGCACCTCTTCCGAGGGAGGCTCAAGCTCCATCACCTCTTCAACCACCGGCTCAGGAGTCGGAAGATCTTCAACATCGACCGGCCCTGTGACCGGAGCTCCAACAATGACCGGCTCAGTGACCGGTGCTTTGGAGGTAGCCGGCCCAACTGCGGAAACTAACTCAGTTTCCGGCTCGCATACCGGGGCTTCAGTCACCTCCGGCTCAAACGCCAGAGCTTCAACAATTTCCGGCTCAGAGGTCGGGATTACTACTTCCTCCGGCTCAACAGCCGGAGCATCCATCATCTCAGCACCAGGACACGAAGCTTCAACCTCCAGGACAGGTGCCGCTGGTGCATCTTCACTCCCGTGGTCCGGCGCTACCACGAAAACTTCTGGGGATGAGTCAAGGTCCATGACCACGACAGCCGGCGCCGGAGCTGTCGCAGCTTCAGCCACCACTTGGGGCAGCACCGGGACAGGAGCAGAAGCTCCCACCCTCACGGCCTCAGACACTGTGGCTGAGGGTGGAGCCTCACTCCCCTTCTTGGGGACGCCGCAGATGATGAACGAAGAAAATTAACAAACAGTTGCTACAATTAAAATAATTGTCCAAGGTAGAGATTAAAAATTACCTTGGGAGGCTTCCGCACCAGCTTGTGTGGAACCTTTTCCCGGGCGTTCTGGGCTGGCCATAGTCGGCGTAGAAGCTTCGAAAGGCCCCCCGGAACTTGTCGCGGCCACGGGCGTTTTCTGGGTCGAGGCTCTCCTCGATCGGGAAGAACCCCCGGACCTGGAGGCCTCCACCGGCCCAGGTGCCGGAGTCGCACGCCCGGAGCTAACACCCCGGGAGGATCCCACTGCGGGAACAGACGCGCTTCGGGAGGACCCCACTGCCGGAATGGTCTCATTCCAGGAGGACCCCATTACGGGGACAGTCGCCACGGTTGTAGAAGACCTTCCCCTTCGGGGAGAAGGAGCCGAGGCGGAAGTAGCGGGCCTAACGGACCTTCTGTTGGCATGCTGCAGCTTCCTCTTCCGGCTCTCGGGTTCGTCCGCCAGCTCCTTGCCTTTGCTGACGACCTCGACCCTCGGCTTTGGGGCAGGGACAGAGCCATCTTCGGGCATTCAGGGGATCGCCACCCGGGTGGTTGATCTTCTTTCGACGACACCAAGGTCGTCAAGTACGGGCATCTTTCGCTGGAGCTCCCTGCTGAACTCCACTTCCACGTTCAGAGGGAGAAAGGCCGACGGGGGAGTCAAGTCATCACCGTCGACGTCGATGCCGTGCTGGAATTTCTTGAGGTGGAACTCCAAGGTTTTCCCCACCATGTTGGACTTCAACCCGGTCTCAACCCGGTCGTCATCCATCACGCTGTTGAGGGCCCAAGCAAGTTTCTCCCTCCTCTTCAGCGGTGCCCACCTGTTGACCAGGAAATTGCAAAATACCGCCTGAGGAGTCAATCCTCCCTCCACGCATTGGCGGATCCTGGTCAAAGCAGGGTTGAAAGCTTCCGCCAGCACCGGAGCTTCACTCCAGATCGTCGTGTCGATGCCGAGAAGACCATCGGGCAACTCCAGCCTCTCGTGCTCCTCCACCCTGACGACTATCCAGTCTTTCTTCCAGTCATCCCACTTCCCGGAAGGAAACGACCGGAGGTACTTGAATGGGCACTTCTTGCACTTCACGAAGTAGTAGAAGCCAAGGTACTCATTGCTCCGGCCGGTGGTGTGGACGGTGAAGAAGGTCCGGAAGAGTTCAATGCAGGGGGGATGCCCACCCACATCTCACAGAAGTGGACGAAGATAGACACGAGGAGAATGGAGTGAGGGCCAAGGTGGTATAACTGCAGACCATAGAAGTCGAGCAGCATCAAGAAAAAGGAAGAAAAAGGTGGGATCAACCCCACGATGGCGTACGAGGAGAAGTACACCATTTCGCCGGCGTGCTCCTTCTCGAATGGGAGCTCCCCGCCGGCACGGACCGAGCGGTTGAAGAAGTCCGAGGACCACCCCATGAGGGCCCGGACCTTCTTCAAATCACCGTCGGTCTTCAAGCGACTCTCGCGGAGACCCAACTCCATCGCGGCACGGCTAGGCAAGAGAAGAAGAGCGAAGCACGATTTGGGAGTTTGAGCGCAAGATCAGATGAGAGGCGTAAAGAACTCCCGACGGTGCTTACTTTCCTTCTTAAGTAAGCCCTCACAACGCTTGGATGGAAACCGCAAGGAAGTCGAAGATACCATTCAAAAATTCAACCCAGCCGATGACAGGAGGGCCAGGGACCACCCCGACGATCAAGTCGAGGTTCTTACCCAGGCGAACGATTGTCATCACGAGGCGGGAAACCCAAAGGCGGCGGCCTGACAAGGCGCGCGGAACCGACACGGTTTTCGTATCGTGAATCGGCGACCTTCAATTGCGTGAGTTCCGCATGTCAAAGATCTCATCCGCTGCACGCGGGATGCGCCACGCGGCGGGATCTAACTATAAATCCCCGCCAACGGCACCTTCAAAGACCCTTGAAGACTCAGTTCAAGAGTCTCGAGGATGGACCCACCTCCGGCGGAATGACTTCACCCCAGTGATCTTCCCCGGAGGTAGGTCCAGGGGGCCACTGTCAGTACCCTAGAAACCGTATACCCCTTGAGGTTACAAAGATCTCAAAGGAAAGTCATCTACTTGGTTTGAAGACCCTCGGAGGCCCACATGTCAAACATAACCGGACCCGCTTCTCCAACATGGTTAATCCCTGGGTCGCCACATGTACTACCAAACTGGAGCTACCGCCCAGAAGGGGGAAGCTCCGGGCCATGTACCGAAACGGCACCTCTGGACTTAACCCCAGACCGAGAGAAGCTCCGGACCTGACACGTGTCGGGTAGCCCCGGAGCTACCTGTTTCCCACAGCAAGCTCCGGAGCTGCCACACGTCCAATCGTTGGATCTTTAGCCTCTAACCTCCGAAAGACCCCGCAACGGCTCCGAATCTTCAAAGAGGAATCAAGGACTTCAAGACCCGCTTAAGTGTCCTTAATACCATATTAATGACACTTAAACGGACGATCTTAACACCAGTAACGGTGCTGTCAAAGCCCGTTACAGGGTCATTAAGAGCAATTAAACGTGTATCAATACTAGTAACCACTGGGGCCACATGTCAGGCCAGGCTAACCTGTAACGGCCTGCCCTTGTACTATAAAAGGACAGGCCGACGATACACACAAAGGGGACACACGTGCCATAGACACTCTTCATAAGCTCATATTGCTAATACAACACCAACACACCCGTGGAGTAGGGTATTACGCTCAGGCGGCCCGAACCACGTAAACTCTTGTGTCTCCTATGTCAAACTCCTAATCACCTTCTTGAATCTCCGCGCGCCCACACCGAACATCAAACTCCCCTATCACTATAGTAGTGTAGGGAGATCTGCCGGTTCCAAAACGCCGACAATATTCCTCCATACTTTTGGTGAAGGACTCCTTAGTTTCCCCGTCACGAATAACGGGATGCTTAGGCTCAGTAGGATACACTCTCATCAGTGCCAAATCCATTTTGGAGATTGTTAAACCAACCTCCAACATACATCGTCAAGTACTATAATTATCTTTTCTTAGATAGTTCTTTGGCCAGATAAATCTTAATATCAAATCTAAAATGGAAGATCCTTCATAATTAAAACATAATAGAACATAAGTAAATTCATGAACATGATTATGAACAGAACATCTTATTTTGTCTTTCACGTTGGTTACTTGACAACTCACAAAAACTAAAGACTTAATAATTTTGTCTTTTACATTGGTCACCGAACAAAAACTAACTGAACTTAAATAATTGAAATATTATGGTTTGTCTTTCACGTTGGTTACTCGACAAAACAAAACACACATATTAACTTAAGAATGATAAATTTTAAATAATCTTAAGTAACGTTTTTTTTGTTTTTCACGTTGGTTCCTTAACAAAACATAGGAAAACTTAAATTACATATAACTTCAAAATAGCTTAAATGTGACAATTTTATATTTCACGTTGGTTACTCAACAAAATTACCATCAATAATAACAACTTAATAATTATAACTTGAAACATGATAACTTAAAAAACTTAAACATGATAGTTTTATCTTTCATGTTGGTTACTTAATAAAATTATCATGACAATAATCTTAAACACATGGTAAATTAATCTTTCACGTTGGTTACTCAATGAATTCACCATAACTTAATTAACAGCAGAAGCTTAACACTTCATTCTTAATTATCATGCTTAATAACTCATAATTCCACAGCAAAAGAAAATTCAATAAGGGGACAAGAAAATACTTAATTTTATACTTAGCCCTAAACAACTAAGAACGGACAAGAAAACAGTACTAAAATAATTGCCAAGATACTTAACAATTTATGTCCACTGAATTAATTTTGTGATCCTTAATGACATTTTATCCCATACTAAAATGGACATAATTATTTTCAGCCAAAAGGCCAAAATTTGAAAAATAACCAAAGACTTAAAATGCTCACATTTTAATTTTGGCCCAAAACAATTTCAGTCTAAAACTGAAAAAAAAGACCTGCTCTCAGATCTATCCCAAAGCCCATAGACTAAAATGGTCCAAAAGCCTCTAATTTAATCTAAAATGAAAATGTGCGCGGCCCAAAAAGCCTACCAGCGTACAACTTGCTGGAGGCGCTATGCACGACCCAAGGCCGAAATGGCCCACGACAAATTTCTAGTGTGTGCGCCTTACTGGGCTGTGGGAGCATTGGTGGCCCAAACGGAGTGGAGAGGAGCGGGGCCCAGACGGCCCACACCGCTTACAGGTGCCACAGGGAGATCATATGAGGTCATCGGATCTTAATCCAATGGTGACGCACGTGTATCGGAGGGATAAAATGGCGCCGTGCGCCTCTCCTGTCCGAAACCCTAAACCATTCTCTCATTTTGCTTCTTTCTCCTCATGTTACGGCGGTGCAAGGGAGAGCTGAGCCCAAGGCTCGCTAAGGATGGTGGGAGCTCTGGCGCCCATGCAGGTTGCCGGCGCGGGTGCTCGCTTAAGGACGTGTGTGTCACCGTCGAGCACCCCGCAATCTATCTTGCCATTGAAGAAACGCATCGTGTTAGGGTTAGGATTCAGCCTAGGGTTCCGGCGACCCTAGCTGGCGATGCTTAAGCCGGCGGCGCTGCCTTCATTGTCTTTGTCGGTGCGCGCGTTCCTGTTGGGGTTGAGCGCGCCACCACCAAAAACGACGTTGTGCAATGCCTCTTACCGGCAGATCCATCGAGCCCAAAGGCCGCCCTTCCCGGAGGCCCTCAGAGGATGGATCCAGTGTGCGCCCCCATCTACATAGACAAAGCACAATGGCCCCGATGATTCAAAGACAGTGGCCAGACTTAACGTAAGTTGATACGCCCTTAACCCCTCTTTCCCCTTAATTTCTTACTCCTTATTGCTTTGATTTTTCACTGATTTGATGTTTTTCAACAAAAACCGAGACTAATTCATTTCTCTCCTTCTAATTGTTGTGGATCTCGATCTTAATCCAAAAATAAAACCCGATTAGTCATGCACTAGTCCGGCTATGATACAATTGTAAGTTCTTAGGGTTGACTAATCTAGATATAATCCAATCGGAATACTAATCTAATTACTCAGGTTGAGGTCTTAGTCAATAATCATCGACAAATTAGTAATCAACCAATCTAATTGCAGTAATAAATGCACGAAATTAGTTGATAAGATTAGGAGAGATTGAGGCGTACCTTCATCCGTGATGATGTGGTTTGTCATGGTGACAAAAGTGAACGATGATGGAGGCATTGTTGATGCTGGTGACGGGACACTGCTAGAGGCGTCAGCGATGCTGGAGACGGGTGCGCGGAGCCGTAGGAGAGAGGTCCCCATCAATGGCCTTTCCTCTCACTTCCCCTAGATGCTGATCGTAGGCCTTAGGTGGAAGTTGGGTTAGTTAGGATAGCCCCTTAACCAATCTAACTAATCCCCTCTTATACTTGTACGGGTGTGATAGAGGCCCATTGATCCAGACGGTTTGCCGTCCCCAATCAGGACGTGGGAAGAGTGGACTCAGTGTGGGGTGGGACCGAAATGTACGTGATCACTTCTAACAAAAACAAAACACATTTTCATCATAGATTAAATGTGATCCATACATTACTGTTTTGTGACAATCAGTTAATACTTATGAGCTGTCACCGAACCATTAGCCATTGGTGACGCACTAAGTTTTCATCATAAGACCCCATTCCATGGATTGACCTACATGTCAGCCCTCACAATGTCTTCATGAGACAAAAAGATTCACTAAATGATAGAAGAAAGCTTTGTGTTCATAAACACAATTCAAAATTTTATGTTATATTTTTTGCATCAACACAACTTCTCAAACATTGTCTAAAAAAGCAGAACTTCTCAAAGGAATAAAAAGACTAGCAAAAAATCTGGAAATAGAGTTGTCTGTACCTGCGTACCGTATACCCCTTGGGACTACAAAAAGACCAAAGGAACTTTACCTGTCTGAGTTGAAGACCTGCGAAGGCCCCACGTGTCATACGGGACCGGACCTGCCTCCCCTCTATGGTTAGTCCCGGTGCTACCACGTGTATACTACAACCGGACCTACATCCCACACATGAGATAGCTCCGGGCTAAACACCTGTGCGGCACCCCTGGACCTAACCCCCGACAGAGGGAAGCTCCGGTACTGACACGTCTACATCTACACCGGACCTACCTATCCCAGACGGAAAGCTCCGAAGCTGCCACGTGTCCAACCGCCGGACCTTCAACCTCAGCAATAAGATTGGTGAACCCCCAACGGCTCAGACCTTCAAGGGGCAATCAAAGACTTCAAGACCCGATTAAGTGTCATTAATACCATATTAATGACACACGATCGGAAGGCCCTTAATACCAGTAACGGCACTGTCAAGACCCGTTACCACACTATTAACGGTAATTAACATCATTAATTGTGTATTAAGCATCAGTAACCACTAGGGCCACATGTCGGGCCAGGCTAACGGTGTAACGACTAGCCCTTGTACTATAAAAGGACTGGTTGACGATACACAAAGGCTGAACTCTCTCTCCTCTCAGACTCTCTAAGGCCCGAAGCTAGAAGCTCTGGACTCTTAGACGCTCAATACAACAACTACACACCCCGTGGAGTAGGGTATTACGCTCAGGCGGCCTGAACCACGTAAATCCTTGTATCTATTTGCCATCGTCTTTTGAATCTCTGCGTGCCCAATACCGAACTACAAACTCCGCGGGATACCAACGGTAGTACCGGGAGAATTGCCGGAAAAACACTCCGACAGTTGGCGCGCCAGGTAGGGGAGTGCCCGAGACTCGAAGATGGTGAACTTTGCTGCTGGATCGTCCAACGGCAACCCTGCAGCGCAACCTGCTGGAGGCAATCCCTCCAATGTGCAGCAGCCAGCAGGTGTCGCCGCTCCAGTAGGAGTCATGCCTCCGCCACCACCGTCCGCACCGGAAAATCAAGCTGGACAGCGGGACGGGGCATCTGCGTTAGTCACGGCATCAGCTAACAACAACCCTGAACATGCGCTCCATGCAGCGTGTGCTCTTCTCCAATGCCCACCACCTCCAGGTGCATCCCAGGGTGCAATGGAGCAGTGGCGGGCTGATGTGGAACAGTTGGTTGCAGCAGCAGCGGATCACATCAGCAACCAAGGTCCTCCCCTCTCGGGGCGGGCCCCATCGCATCATCAGACCGTGTCGGGCAGACTTGGTCCGCATGCTTCCCAACATAGGAGGCGTGCTGCGTCTCAACAATTGACGTTGCTGTCTTCCGGGGCGCGACACACCCATACGGTAACTAGGCTTTCAACTCATGACCTCCGGGCGGAGCTTGATTGTCGTTACCGTCAACAGGACGGCCTCGTCCATATCGAGCGTGCTCGTGAAAGGCGAGAGGCTTGAGACAGTCCTGCACCCGAGGGAGTAGGAGGAGGCTGTTCTGCCCTGACCATGCACCTACGCATGGTCAGATGGCCAAAAAAGTTCCGACCTCACCTGCCGAAGAAATTTGACGGGACTGTCAATCCCGCTGAGTTTCTCCAGATTTACTCCACCGCAATCCTTGTGGCCGGAGGCAGCGAGGCCGTAATGGCCAACTACTTCCCCTTTGCTTTGACTGGGACCGCTAGATCCTAGTTCATGAGCCTTCCGCCCAACTCCATCAACAGTTGGGCAGAACTGTGGCAACAATTCACCACCAATTTTGGGAGTTCATACACCCGACGAGGCACCGAAGTGGACCTTTTTACTGTCAAGCAGAAGGGGGGAGAATCCCTGTGATCCGTCATCCAGAGGTTCTCCCAGGTACAAAACACTATTCCTTCTATCTCCAACACCTCTGTTATTGTGGCATTTAGACAGGGCTTACAAGACAAGAAGATGCTGGAGAAGTTGGCGACCAAGGAGATCACCAGCGTCACGGAGCTCTTCAGCTTGGCAGACAAATGCGCCGAAGCTGCGGAGGGCCGTGAAATGCACTCCCAACAACCTCCGGAGGGCAATAAAAAATCCTCCAAGGGTGAAGCCAGTACCTCCGGGAGTGGCAAAAAGAAGAAAAAGTCCAATGGAAAGAAAAAGCCGTCGGCAGGCACACCTACTGCTGCAGCTGCCGCCGCTCCGGGTGGCCGAAGGCCACGCCTTGAGAAACGACCTCGACCGTCATATGAAGACAGTGGCAGCTCCAAGATGTGGTGTCCTATACATAAGTCGAACAGCCACAACCTGGAAGACTACCGAGAGGTCCAGAACCTTGCCGAGCGCTAGAACAAGCGCCGGGAAGAAGTTCCTTTCCGTCAAAGGGAAGGAAAACAAAAAGTCGCGAAGCTCCGAATGATGAGGAGTTAGGCTTTCAGGACCCCAAAAAGGTCTTGAAGGCTGTTTACACCTCCTTCACGACGACTCCGACGTCTCCAACAATTAACATCGGAAAACCATGAACATCATCTTTGGTGGTTCGTGGGACATCACCTCCCGCCGTGTCCTCAAGACCATGCGGCGGGACATGGCCTCAGTAGCTCCAACCACCAGGGCAGAGCTGCACCGGAAGTGGATGGATACTGCCATCACTTTCGATGCATCAGACTGCCCTTGAAATATAATCAGGAGCTGGCCAACTCCCATTGATGGTATCTTCGACCATCAACAACATCCAACTCCACCATGTAATGGTGGACGGAGGTTCGGGGCTAAACCTCATAAGCTTCAAAGCTTTCGTCAAGCTTCAACTCTAACCTTCGGACCTTCGCCCCTCCCGACCTTTCTTCCGAGTATGTCCGGGAGCCATAACCTCGCTCGGTGCAATTACTATTTTGGTGACCTTCGGGACCCGGGAGAATTACCGCACTGAGAAGTTGGTCTTCGACGTGGCGCAAATCAACTTACCCTTCAACGCCATTCTGGGCAGACCAACCTTATACAAGTTCATGGCTGCCACTCATTATGGCTACTTGGTGTTGAAGATGCCAACACCAGCTGGTGTTCTTCAGATCCGTGGAGATCGCACCGCCGGAGCGACAACTCTGGAAGAACTCCACGCACTTGCTACAGCGCAAGAAGAAGAATCCGGAAAGGTGCAAGCTCTGAAACCCCCGAGCATTCGTCTTCGAGGCTCAACCTCACACCTCGCGTGCAACCAAGCGGCGACACCGACATTCCCATCAAAGTCGTCCAAATCGGTTCTAACGCCGCTCAGACCACCCGTATATCGGGAGGTCTGAATGACAAATAGGAACTCGTGCTCATCACTTTCCTCCGGGCTAACGTCAATGTGTTTGCCTCGCAATCGCTGCAAATGCCTGGGATCCCTAGGGAAGTGATCGATCATAAGCTAAAGATCTATCCTGACGCTCGGCCTGTTCATCAGAAGCCTCAGAAGCAATCAGTAAAGCAACAAAACTTCATACGACAAGAAGTGAAGAAGTTGCTAGAAGCTGGATTCATCCGATAAGTCTTCTACCCAAAATGGCTGGCAAACCCAGTCGTTGTACCCAAGGCCGGCGGGAAGCTTCAGATGTGTATCGACTACACTACACTGAATAAGGCATGTCCTAAAGATCTATTTCCACTACCTAGAATAGACCAGATAGTGGATTCCACCTCCGGGTGTGAATTACTGTGTTTCCTAGACGCATATTTGGGGTACCATGAAATCAGAATGTCTAGGGAAGATGAAGAGCATACCTCCTTCATCACAGTAGATGGATTATATTGTTATACTGCCATACCATTTGGTCTCAAGAATGTTGCTTCAACATTTGTACGAGCTATGTACAAAACTTTTGGAGAGCTCATCAGAGACATAGTGGAAGTATTGTCGATGACATGTCGTCAAGATTAAGAACAAGGAGTCGTTCCTTGACACCTTGCAAGTCATCTTCGACAAGTTGCGATTCACTCGCACGAAGTTGAACCCGGACAAGTGTGTCTTCGGAATTAGCTCCGGAAAACTTCTTGGTTTCTTGGTGAATCACCGAGGAATAGAAGCAAATCCGGCGAACATAAAATCTATTGAAGATATGCGACCACCAGCCCGCATCAAGGACGTCCAGAAGCTGACCGGATCTCTAGCTGCCCTTAGCCGGTTCATGTCAAGACTAGCGGAACGGGCGCTACCCTTCTTCAAGCTATTGAGGAAGTTTGGACCATTCCAATGGTCTGAAGAAGCAGAAAAGGCGTTCTAGGAGCTGAAGCAGCTCCTCACCACCCTACCAACCTTGGTAGCTCCGAACCCTGGCGAGCCACTACTTCTTTACATTTCGGCAACTGACGAAGTTGTCAGCATGGTCTTGGTTGCAGAAAGACCAGAACCATCTACAGTTCAGGAATCCAGACCCCTTCTGGAGGGTCCGGAGCTACCTGAAGTCGAGTCTGGATCCCAGCTCCCAGGCCATGATCCTCAAGGCGAGATGCCGAAGGATCCATCTCTTTCAAATGAAGGAGTCACTGTTACTGAACAACAAGATCTGGACCCCTCCGAGAAGGTCCGGGTCACTTCAGAAGAAGCCCCGGGTTCCTGCAACCGGAACCCGGAGGTCCCCGAACAAGGTCCGGACCCCTCTGGGAGGGTTCGGGTAGATGAGGAGGAAGCTCCGGGCCCTTCGGGAGGGTCCGGATGGTCCAACACCTAGTGTACTTCATCAGCGAAGTACTCTATGACGCCAAGACTCGGTACCTTGAGGTGTATAAGCTGCTCTACGCATTTCTTATTGCCTCTAGGAAGCTCCGACACTACTTCCAAGCTCACAAGATTTCAGTGGTAACCTCTTATCCACTACGTGCAATCTTGCATAACCCCAATTCCACTGGGAACATTGAAAAGTGGGCAACGGAATTAGCTGAGTTCGACCTTGAATTCGTCCCAAGACAAGCAATCAAGAGTCAAGCATTGGTGGACTTCGTGGCGGAATGGACCCCCTCTCCATCAAATCCTGGGGGCCCTAGTGAGCAGAAGTCGGAACCCAAGATTCTGGTCTTCACTGAGCCTCACTGGACTCTCTACTTCGACGCCTCCATGCAGAAGCAAGGGGCCGGAGCTAGAGTCCTTCTCCTCGTTCCGACCGGGGAGAAGGTTAACTACATGGTGCACCTTGACTTCAAGGCGACCAACAACATGGCGGAGTATGAAGCACTAATTTATGGACTCGAGGTGGCACTATCCTATGGTATCAAGCAGCTGTTGGTAAAGGGTGATTCACAACTTGTTGTAAAACAAGTCAAAGGTGAATGTTCTACAACAACCCTCAACTAGTTTCATACCTACTTGAGGTCTAGAAGCTTCAGAAGGACTTCGACGTCCTAGATCTTTGCCATGTCTAGCGTCTCAACAACGCTGAAGCTGACGAACTCTCGATGAAAGCTTCAACCGGGGATCTGGCTCCCGACGGAACCTTCATCCAGAGGTTTTCTAAACCTACAGCTCAGCCTGCCGAACTGAGCGAAGGGGGCGAGACCAGCACCTCAAAGCTGGCGGTCCCGATGGCCCTATTACCATGGTGTCCATCAGGGGTCGTAGGTGCTGCAGGAAGCTCCGAGCAACCCAGCACGCAAGACTCAAATCCTCAATCTAGATCCGATGCATGGATCTCTGAGATCTGGAGTTACTTGAAAGACAACTTATATCCTGAAGATAATGTATCCGCTGATCAGATGTCAGATTGGCTAAAAGATACACGCTGGTAGAAGGGGATGTCTACCGGCGCGGTGCCAACAGTGTCCTAATGCGGTGCATTACAAGGTAAGAAGGTCGCGAGCTCCTCGCGGAAATCCATGGAGGTGAGTGTGGGAACCGCGCGTCTTCCCGCATGCTGGTCGGTAAAGCCTTCCGGCATGGCTTTTACTGGCCTACAGTGCTCCAGGATGCAACTGAGCTGGTGAAGAAATGTGAAACATGCTAGTTCCATGCGAAACAAATTCACACACCGGCTCAACCTCTACAAATGATACATCCTACATGTCCTTTCGCTGTGTGGGGGATGGATATCTTGGGACCTTTCCCAAGAGAAGTCGTAGGTTACAAGTTCCTGTACGTTGCAATTGACAAACTCACTAAATGGCCAGAAGTAACTCCAGTTGTGACAATAAACAAGCAATCAGCTATCAACCTTTTGCAGTCCATCATATGCAGATTTGTAGTCCTAAACAAAATCATAACTGATAATAGGGCCCAGTTCACAAGCTCTGCATTCCAAGGATATTGCGAAGACCTCGACATCCAAGTCAGCTACGCTTCCGTAGCTCACCTGGCAAGCAACGGCCAAGCCGAGAGAGCAAATGCAGAAATCCTAAAAGGACTCAAGACGCGCACATATGAGCGCCTGAAAAAACATGGAGCTAACTGGATCGAAGAGCTTCCACCCACTCTATGGGCCAACAGGACAACTCCAAACCAGTCAACTAGAGAGACACCCTTCTTCCTGGTGTATGGAGCTGAAGCAGTCCTTCCTCCGGAAATCACCTTGGGGTCGCTCCGGGTCCGGACCTTCGACGATGCCGCGCAGGACTAGCTCCGGCATGAAGACCTTGACCTCCTTGAAGAGGGAAGGTGCCGAGCAGCTGTTCGGAATGCCCGATACTGCCAAGCTCTTCGGCGCTATCAGCAAAGGCATGTTCACAACCGACAGCTCGAGGAAGGTGATCTGGTGCTACGGAGAATACAATCTAGAGAAGGGTTAAACAAACTCTCCCCCAGCTGGGAAGGACCCTTCCGAGTGATCAAATTATCCCGTCCCGGATGCGTTCGCTTGGCAACTGAGGATGGGACACCTCTCCCTAATCCTTGGAACATTGAGCACATCCGTAAGTTCTATGCTTAATATCACGGAGGTGAGTCTGTAGTTACATGTGATGTATGTTATAGAGTCATTGTACAGAGTCGGGTAGCTCCTCCGGGAGAACAGCCGGACCTTCTCCGGAAGGTCCGCAAAGTTCAAGCAACACTTGTCACAGTCTCAAAACTAAAAGGGTAGCTAGCTACCTTGGG
The DNA here is from genome assembly GCA_036927565.1 of Tuctoria greenei. Taxonomy (NCBI): domain Eukaryota; kingdom Viridiplantae; phylum Streptophyta; class Magnoliopsida; order Poales; family Poaceae; genus Tuctoria; species Tuctoria greenei. The sequence goes on from JAYESD010000011.1 coordinate 144,167,815, forward strand.
TCAAACAAGAAACAAAACACACTTAGCATGGTTCCGTACCCTAAAGGTGTACTTGTTTCCCCTGTACCCCGGACCTATAATGAAAGACATCATTGTGTGACAACAAACTCCACGTGCATTTACTTTGTACAGGCTCAATATTTTTTATTTTTCTCTTTCTTGTCTATAACAAAGTTGTGCAATTCTTAAGAAACTTTAGCTTGACCAATTCAAGTATAATTCAAGTTGCATTGTCAATTCTTCCGGATCTAAACATTGTTAATGGTATACTCGTCTGAATGCCGCCAAGCCAATCTAGGTCTGGAGTGTGCTATCAACTTAGCCTGGTCATGCACCCTAAGTACGCCACTCTACCTACACCCCGGTAGGCCGAAGTAAGGCGAGTCCAAAAACGATCGGACTTGGAGAAAACATACCAATACACTTGATTGTATTTACAATTGCGTCCGACCTAAAAATTTCTCGTGAATAGTAAGTCACAATTGAGTTATAGATAGAGAATAGATTTTACTGTTTTTCTTGACTTCAGTGTGCAAGAAAAATAAATATTTCGTGATGATGGTGAATGAAGCCGGAGCTACCAAAGCTCCAACATCCCCTAGGTGGCTTGTAGTCGATGTTTCAAACATGGATAGTAAGCGTCGCTGGAGCTACTCAGCTCCGGTAAAGCCAGGGTCCAGCCGTCAACATGAACAAAAGATGGTGGGAAGACTCCACAGTGGGGTCTGCTGTCGACACACCGCGTGTTGACAGAGGTCACTGCTGGAGCTACCAAGCTCTGACACCCCGGAGGACTAACCGTCGATGCTCTACGCATTGATGGAGACTGCTGCCGGAGCTACTAAGCTCCGACGATGGTCAATGCCAGAGCCACTAAGCTCCGACAACCTCAGGGGGACTTCACTATCGAAGACATCAGACCTACGTTCTACAAGTTTGAAGCAAGCAAGTCTTCGACAACTGTTACATCCTCTTGGTACATGTTCACAATCAAATTGTGTACATCTACCAGGGGGCCAAGTGGGACAAAGGTGTTGAAGACAAAAAATGAAATTCACAAAAAACTTGGATTTCATTCATCTGGAGACAAGAGATTACAAAATTGGAGAAAAAGAAGAGAGGATACAAGCGGGAGCTACAAAGAGATGGTCCTAGACCCTATGGAAGAACAAGGCGACCTTCTGGGCAACCTTCGATATGCTGGCTTGGGCAGCTTCTCCCTCTCCGTCGATGGGGCCTTCAAGCATCGGGTCAAGGGGGAATTGAGGGTCCCGACTTGTGTAGCACATCAGCACAAGTTCTGCGACGTTCTTTGCCAGGGATTGTCCCTCGGTTTCCAGCTGGTCTGCAATGACATCGCCCATCTTGGTGAGCTTGTTGCCTGCCGAACTCAACGCCTGCAACGCCTGGTCCAGCTCCGGCTCCGGATCATCCGGACGCACGGGACTAAAACCCATTGGTGTCAGCGCGTCGTTGGCTTTGCCCAAGAAGTCCCAAACATGTTGGGACTCTGCAGCTCTGGAACCTCGAATCTCCTCCAAGGATCTTCTGGTCACCGCAAGCTCCGAATTCTCCCGGGCAAGACGCTCTACCTCTTTGGCGTTTTGCTGAATCTTTTCAGCAACCTGCCTTTCGAGTTTGCTGAGCTCTTCCTCCCGGAGGTGGATCTCGTTTCGGCAGTTAACCAGGTCCTTCTCTCAGGCCCGCACCTTCTTCTCCCTGGCAGCAACGTCATTTTCCCTCCTGTGGAGGTCCTGTCCTTACTGCCAGGCCTTCTTCCCCTCTTTCTCGCAGCGCTCCTCCAATTTCTTGGTGTGCTCCTCGAGACTCTTGTCACCCAGAGTTAGCCTCTGAGTAAGCTCTTCCTCCCTCTTCACGAGGTCATCCCGCAGCTCCAGGAGTTTTTTCTCTTCATCTTTGAGCTTTTTCTCCCACTCCTCAAGGGCCTCCCGGCGCTTGACGAGGCTGTCGTGGATGGCGCTGAGCTTCTCCCCGCGATCATTCGCTGCGTTATTAGCAGCTATGTCCTGTTCGTGGATGGCCCGGGACTGGTTGTTGAGAGATCACACCATGCTTTCCCTCTTGTCCAGCAGCTTACCCCAGCACTCCAACCAGACCTTCTCCTTCTTCACCCACTCCTTGTCGTCAGCTAGCCTCGACTGCGCCAGCTTGGTCTCGATTTGGAGCCGGTTGCGCCACCTCCTAAGAGTTTGGCGCTCCTCCTCGAAGGCCTTGGTGTCGTGGTAGAAAGCCAATTGGACCTGACGAAGACTGGAGCAGGCGTTGTCGATAGAAATCGATAGAGGGATCGGCTCCGGACCTGCCGAGGTCATCTCCGCTGGTTCCAACGGGTTCTCCACGACAAAAATTGGGTCCCACTCTACAAGAGTGGTCCCCTGAGCTTCCACGACACTAGGGCCGCCCTCCGGGATAGCCTCGGCTGCCGCCGAGGAAGGTCCTACTATTGAAGTTTTGACCTCCGGATTTAGCTCCGAAGGTCCCGCCGCCAGGTCATCAACAACTGGTCCCTCAAGCGGCGGGCCAGCAACTTCATCTTGGCACACTGGCTCATGTGCGGGCACCTCCGGGACCATCACCTCTGGGGCAGGCGTTGAAGGTTCGGTCAAAGCTGAAGCCACTTCCGGCTCCGATGCTAGCGCCTCCTCCACCGCCGGCTCAAGCACTGGTGCTTTAACCATCATGGGTTCGGGCACCGGCACTTCTGCAGCAACCGGCTCAGGTGCGAGAACTTCTTCGACAACCGGCTCAGGCGCCGGAGATTCATCAACCACACGCTCTACCGCTGGAGCTTCATCAACCACCGGCTCTACTGCCGGGGCCTCATCAACCACCAGCTCCGCCGCTGGGGCTTCAACAACATCCGGCTCTGGGGCCAGAATCGCAGCTACCTCCGGCTCTGAGGCCAGAGCGTCCACCATTTCAGCATCCAAACCCGTAGCTTCAACCTCTAGGGCAGGTGCCGCTGGTAAATCTTCATTCCCATTGTCCGGTGCTAATACGGGAGCTTCTGGGGATGAGTCGAGGTCCAGGACCACGACAGTCGGCGCCGGAGCTGTCGCAGCCTCAGCCACTTCTTGAGGCAGCGTTGGGATTGGAGCCGGAGCTTCCGCCTGCAAAGCATCAGCAGCTGCTGCAGGAATCGAAGCTTCAGCCCCTTTCTTGGGTACTCTGTGGATGAAGGACGAAGACACTCAAAACGTAGTTACAACACAAAACAACCAACTGAGGTAAAAACAAAATTTACCTCGAAAGGCTTCTGCTCCAGCTAGCGCAGAACCGCTTTCACGGATGCTCAAGGCCGGACCCTGTCGCCACTGGCGTGTCAGCTGCGGAAGGTTCCCCAGAGCTTACTATTGCCGTTGGCATCACTTTGGTCGAGGCCCACCTCGACTGGGATGGACCTCTGGACCCAGGGCCTTTAGTTGGCCCTGGTACTGGAGCCACATGGCCGGAACTAGCACCCCGGGTGGATGCCGATGCCGGAGTGGCTGCCGCCGTTGAAGACCTTCCCCTCCGGGGAGAAGGAGCTGCTGCAGAAGGATCAGGCCTGACGGACCTCTTGTCAGAGTGCTTCAACTTCCTTTTACGGCTCGTAGGCTCGGCCAACTCTTTGCCCTTGCCAACGACTTCAACTCTTTGTTCCAGGGCGGAAGGGGGACCACCCTCGAAAGCTCCGGGGATCACCAACCTGGTGGTCGAGCGCCTCTCAACTACACCGAGGTCGTCAAGCACCAGCATCTTCCGTCGGAGCTCCTTGCTGAACTCTGCCTCCATGTTCAGATGGAGGAAATCCGCTGGTGGAGTCAAGTCATCACCCTCAACGTCGATGCCGTGCTGGAACTTCTTGGGGTGAAACTCCAAAGCTGCACCTTCCAGGTTGGACTTCAAACCGGTCTCAATCCGGTCGTCGTCCATCACGCTGTTGAGGGCCCAAGCGAGCTTCTCCCTCTTCTTCAGCGGAGCCCACCTGTTGACCAGGAAGTTGCAAAATACCGCCTGGGGAGTCACCCCTCCTTCCACACATTGGCGGATCCTGGTCAGAGCAGGGTTGAAAGGCGTCCGATAACACCGTAACTTCGCTCCAAGCTTCAGTGTCGACGTTGGGGAGGCCTCCGGGCAACTCCAGCCTCTCATGTTCCTCTGTCCTGATGACAATCCAATCCTTCTTCAAGTTGTCCCACTTGCTAGAAGGGAACCACCGCAAGTACATGTGCGGGCACTTCTTGCGCTTCACAAAATAATAGAAGCCAAGGTACTCGTCACTTTTGCTGGTGGTGTGGATCGTGAAGAAGGTGCGAAAGAGCTCGATGCAAGGAGGAATACCGACCCACATCTCGCAGAAGTGGACAAAGATCGACACCAAAAGAATGGAGTGGGGTCCAAGGTGGTACAGCTGCAGACCATAGAAGTCTAGCAGCATCAAGAGAAAAGAAGAGAAGGGTGGGATCAATCCCACCATGGCATACGCGGAGAAGTACACCATGTCTCGGGCATGCTCCTTCTTGAATGGAAGCTTGCTGGTGCGGACCTGGTGGTTGAAGAAGTCACTGGACCACCCCATGAGGGGTCCGACCTCCTTCAAATTACCGTCAGTCTTAAGTTGGCTCTCGCGGAGACGCAACTCCATCGCAACACAGCGGGGCTAGAGATGAAAAACAAGCGAAAGTTTGGAGGATTTGAGCGCAAGATCAAATGGAGGCGTATAGAATCCCCAAATGGTGCGCACTTTCCTTCTTAAGTAAGCCCCTATAACGCTTGGATGGAAACTGTAGAGGAGACGACGATACAATTCAAAAACTTCACCCTGCCAATGACAAGGGGGCCCGGGGCCACCCCGACGATCAAGTCGAGGTCCTTACCCCAGGCAAACGATTGTCATCATGAAAGGCAGGAAGCCTGAAGGCGGCGGCCTGACAAGGCACCCGGAACCAATACGGTTTTCGTATCGGGAACCAGCGACCTTCAATTGCGTGAGATATGCATGCTCAGATCTCACCTGCCGCATCCTGGATATGCCACACGGCGTTGGTTTAGCTGTGAACTACCACCAATAGCACATCCGAAGACCCTTGAAGACACGGCTCAAAAATCGAAGGATGGACCCACCTCCGGCAGAACGACTTCATCCAAAAGGTCTCTCCCAGAGGTGGGCCCAGGGGGCCACTGTCGGTACCCTACGTACCGTATACCCCTTGGGACTACAAAAAGACCAAAGGAACTTCACCTGTCTGAGTTGAAGACCTGCGAAGGCCCCACGTGTCATACGGGACCGGACCTGCCTCCCATCTATGGTTAGTCCCGGTGCTGCCACGTGTATACTACAACCGGACCTACATCCCATACATGGGATAGCTCCGGGCTAAACACCTGTGCGGCACCCCCGGACCTAACCCTCGATAGAGGGAAGCTCCGGTACCGACACATGTACATCTACACCAGACCTACCCGTCCCAGACGTAAAGCTCCGAAGCTTCCACGTGTCCAACCACCGGACCTTCAACCTCAGCAATCAGACTGGTGAACCCCCAACGGCTCGGACCTTCAAGGGGCAATCAAAGACTTAAAGTCCCGATTAAGTGCCATTAATACCATATTAATGACACACGATCGGAAGACCCTTAATACCAGTAACGGCACTGTCAAGACCCGTTACCATGCTATTAAGGGTAATTAACCTTATTAATTGTGTATTAAGCATCAATAACCGCCAGTGCCACATGTCAGGCCAGGCTAACGGTGTAACGACTAGCCCTTGTACTATAAAAGGACAGGTCGATGATCTGTAAAGGCTGAACTCTCTCTCTCCTCTCGGACTCCCTAAGGCTCGAAGCTAGAAGCTCTGGACTCTTAGACGCTCAATACAACAACTACACACGCCGTGGTGTAGGGTATTACGCTCAGGCGGTCCGAACCACGTAAATCCATGTGTCTATTTGCCATCGTCTTTTGAATCTCTGCGCGCCCAATACCTAACTACAAACTCTGCGGACTACCAACAGTAGTACCAGGAGAATTGCTGGAGAAACACTCCGACAAGAGTTCCCAATTTTGTACATGTTAATTTACATGATGATCCAAAACAAGTTAATGATAAGAATGATACTTCACGTGCCTTCGGTTCTATTTAGAACGCTTAACCATTACTGTCAAAATTCCTGCCAAATAAGAAGTGACATTTTTCTTTCCTTCTGCATTAACAACAAATTAAGGCACTTTCTGATATGGTTATGTACCCCGGATTCCAAAGATATGGGACGTGACGACGGTACGCAACTACTATACGTCAACGAACCATATCTTTCTAGGTGAGGAGTCGATGTCGGTGATCCCAGATCCATAGCATTCCCTTCTAAATTAGCACTTTGCATCCGCTTTGATCCAGCTGACCCAGCGAGATGATGCTATTCTTGAGATAAGCAATGAGAAGGACTCCATCTAGTTTGATCTTCTACCCTGTTTTGCTAGTGAAGGTGATGACTCCACGCCCACGAATTTGAACAAGTGAGCTGTCACCGAAGCGCATGGTCCCTTGAACCCCACGGTCAAGCTCAGAGAAGCCCTATGTTTTTCTGTTCATGTGGCTCGTGGCACCAGTGTTGAGATACCAGCCTTCAAGGTGATCACAGTCGCCGTCGGACACAAACAAGGCATGAGCATCAGGCTCATGTAGGTCAAGACCACCCTGCATTGGTGGTGGCACGGAATTGACAGTGATTTCAGAAATCCATGCCATCAACAGGATATCTTCTTCCTCCTTGCGGGTGAGATTTGCCTGCTCCTTGCATGGCGCACGGACACAACAATCTCTGGCCCAGTGCCCTTTCTTCCCGCAATTTTGGCAGGTGGTACTGCCATTCTTATTCTTCTTCTGTCCGTGCAATCGGTTCTTCGATCCGCCAGTCGCGGATCCCGATTTGGATCTCCCTTTACCCTGCTTCTCCTTCAGCAGCATCTAGCTTGCCCCCAGTCACGAAATCCTCCTTATCACTGTGACCCTCGATTACTCGCAGGCGGCCGGTTATTTCGTCAATTGATATCACCTAAATATTGAGGAGTGACAAAATTGTGACGGTGCCAGGCACGGATTTCTTTGGTACCACCCGTAGTTACTTGGCAGCAACCTTCTTGAGATCTTCCAGGTTGTCGAGGATCTCCAATGGGTGCACCATCTTGCCGAGGTGCAGTGCAAAGTCGTTGAGTGACTCGCCATTGAGGAAGGCAACATTCTCGTACTGCCTCCGGACGCGCTGCACCGCCGCCATCCTTGCACGATCCAAGCCAAGACGGGGAGGTCTCCATACGATCCCAGACGGCATTGGCAGAAGGCTTCAACCCCAGCGTGGAGGCCACCTCCAGCGGGATGCCGCGGAGTAGCGCCTACATCACCATTTGAGCCTCCATCTCATCGGCGGTGCCAATGCTGATGGCCGCCCACAATCCACGTGCGTGCAGCATCACACCTGCATCATCGATGACCAATCAGAGTAATTGGTCTTCGTGAGCTGCGGGAATTGGCCGCTCACCTGCTGCACAATTCTTGCCGGAGCTGGGCCCTGTGGGTGGCGGCTACGCCCACGACGATGAAAGGGGGATGGCGACTGCGGGCGTCTCCTACCGGGGGTTTGAGAGTTGTGCACATGCTGCTATATGGCCACGGATCAGAACCTGGACTCTGAGTCAAATTGTCAAAATTGTCAGCAACACAGGTCACTTAGTTCTCTCTACTCTTAATGGCTAAAAGATCAGAATAGAGGAGAATGAGTGTTGCTCGAAGTGCTGGATCACTTCAGAGCTATGCTCTTTATTTATAGTGCAGCCTGATGGCTGTTACTTGGTCTAAGACCTCCAGATTACAGGATCAGGATTAACAGTCCTGGAAACTAGGACCTTTAACCAGTTAAGACTGGTTCCACTTGACTAACTCGCTTGATCAACAAAACACCAAAACAAACTCTAAGCTGAAACTGACTCAGTCTATCGATACTGACAGACACCTTATTCAGAGAAGGAAAGACTGAAGCACTATGCACTTGACTTACAAACAGATCTGTGCTTTTTCGCTTTGTATGGGCTTGTCGAAGTGTTGACTAGGACACTTCCCTCGGTACTACTAAAACGTAGTCCGCGGAGGTTCGTATTCGGTTTGGGCGCGCGGAGATTAAGAACGAGATGGAGACACGGAGAGTTTTACGTGGTTCGGACCGCCTGAGCGTAACACCCTACTCCATGGGATGTATCTTGATGTATGGATGTGTGGTGCTTGTGTGCGTTTGAGCTTAGTTGTCCCTGTATCGTGTGGCACAACACTTTTATAGTTCAAAGACTGGCCGTTACATTGTCGGCCTAGCCCGATGTGGCCCCAGCAGTTTTTAGTTACCTAATACACGATCTGTATGTACTGAGTACATTTAACAGTGATAACACACCTTAATGGTGGCATTACTGGTACTAAAGGTCATCTTCTCATGTGTCATTAACGTGGTATTAATGACACGTAATCAGGTGTGACATCCTGGCTCAAGACTTAATAGAATTGATAGAATAACTCATACCACAAAGGTATACCTTCTTTTTCGGAAGCCCACCTGCAAAGAACTCCAAGGTTAAACGTGCTTGGCCTGGAACAATTTACGGATGGGTGACCGACCGGGAAGATTTCCCAGGTGCGCACGACCACAAAAAGCATTTTCACAGGCACCTCGATTTTTCAAACACAGGCAGTCTGCAAAAAATGCGACTGTGATGATGAATGATACAATAACCGCCTGTGATGACAGAACATCACGGGAAGATTTTAAAGAACAACCGCCTGGGTAAATACATGATTTTTCTCAGACAGTTATTAATATAGAATCACCTGTGATGTAAAAAACTTCACTTGCTGTTCTTAATTGACCAACGGCTGGGTGCTTTTTCGCTTTGTATGGGCTGTGTCGAAGTGTTGACTAGGACACTTCCCCCGGTACTACTAAAATGTAGTCCGCGGAGGTTCGTATTCGGTTTGTGCGCGTGGAGATTCAGAATGGGATGGAGACACAGAGAGTTTTACGTGGTTCGGGCCGCCTGAGCGTAACACCCTACTCCACGGGATGTATCTTGATGTATGGATTTGTGGTGCTTGTGTGCGTTTGAGCTTAGTTGTCCCTGTATCGTGCGGCGCAACGCTTTTATAGTTCAAAGACTGGTCGTTACATTGTCGGCCTGGCCCGACATGTGGCCCCAGCAGTTTTTAGTTACCTAATACACGATCTGTATGTACAAAGTACATTTAATAGTGATAACGCGCCTTAATGGCTGCATTACTGGTACTAAAGGTCATCTTCTCGTGTGTCATTAACATGGTATTAATGACACATAATCACGTGTGACATCCTGGCTCAAGACTTAATAGAATTGATAGAATAACTCATACCACCAAGGTATACCTTCTTTTTCGGAAGCCCACCTGCAAAGAACTCCAAGGTTAAGCGTGCTTGGCCTAGAACAATTTACGGATGGGCGACTGACCGGGAAGTTTTCTCAGGTGCAAACGACCACAAAAAGCATTTTCACAGGCGCCTCGATTTTTCAAACACAGGCGGTCCGCAAAAAAATGCGACTATGATGATGAATGATACAATAACCGCCTGTGATGACAGAACATCACGGGCAAATTTTAAAGAACAACCGCCTGGGTAAATACATGATTTTCTCAGATGGTTATTAATTAAGAACCACCTGTGATGTAATTTTCTCAGATGGTTATTAATTAAGAACCACCTGTGATGTAAAAAACTTCACAGGCGGTTCTTAATTGACCAACAACTGGGTAAATACATGATTTTCATGAGCGGTCATTGTTTAAGAACCGTATGTACTGGTTCAATCATCACAAGCAGTTTTTATTGAAGAACTGCCCGGGGAAAGTCAATTTTTTTACAGGCTGCTTGTTAATTAAGAACCGCATGTGATGCTGATAAGCTCCTGTCAAGCTAATCCCTACACAACAAGCTCTTGTAGATGCAAGTAACACCTATGGCTCATCATTTGGATTGTTGAAAGCATCAATTGAAGCCTGACGATTCTTGGAAGGATTTTCCCATCCATTTGAAGGATTTATTTCCCCTTCCATTTGAAAACTTAGGAAGATGCTCCTTTCTCAGTTTTAATACCTAAATATATTGAGTAGAACTCAGTACCTACTCTCTTAGTGCTTCACACAAGCGAGAAGCGAACAACTTCAATCACAAATCTTGTTTTTACCCTTTCATAGGGATTTAACCTTAATCATTCAAGCATAGATTTATTAAAAAGTGAAGTTTTCATATCACACATGTTAATGGCAGTTATAAGTGAAGGATGTGCTGAAGCTAACGAAATCTGAATCGGGCTGAAGATAAAGAGATCCTGCATATGAGTGGCAATGTCCAGGTTAGACAGCGTGAAGCTATGATGGCAACCTTCAACAACATGAAAAGTGATGTCAAGGTTATGCTTGCATCAACCAAGGCATATTGTGAGTGTATAATACTTGTTGGGACAAGCATAACCGTGATGCTCCAACAAGTGTTATGCCCTCACAGCATGCCTTGGTTGATGCAAGCATAACGTTAGCATCACTTTTCATGTTGTTGAAAGCTGCCATCATAGCTTCATGTTGTTTAACTTGGACATTGTCACTCATATGCAGCATCTCTTTGTCTTCAGTCCCGTTGAGATTTTGTTAGCTTCGACACACCCTTCATTTGTAACTGTCATTAACATGACTGATGAGGAAGCTTCACTTATTGATAAATCTATGCTTGAAAGATTAAGGTCAAATTCCTATGAAAAGGGTAAAATCAAGATTTGTGATTGAAGTTGTTCGCTTCGTCGCTTGTGTGAAGCACTAAGAGAGATGGTATTGATTTGTAGTCAATATATTCAGCCATTAGAACTGATAAAGTAGCATCTTTGTAAGTTTTTAAAATGGACAGAAGAGAAAGAAATCTTTCAGTGCTTGTTTGGGTGTACTCAATCTAATTAGATTGAAGTGGATTGGAGTGAAGAATGAACTAATTTTCTCCTCAATCCACCTCAAACACTTATATTGAAGTGGATCCACTCCTATCCAAACAAGCCCTCAAATGGATGGGAAGTATCGTTAGACTTCAATTGAAGCTTTTAACATGCCAAGTGATGAGTCTCGGGTGTTACTTGCATCTATAAGAGTTTGCTGTGAAGGGATTAGCTTGATAGGAGCTTCAAGAGTTGTGCTTCTAGATGTTGTTAGGAACCAAACTGTTGGAAGGCAAGCCTGGTCATCATAGTCAGAAGAAATTTATATACACATACACTTTGATAACTTGTGGAATAGGTGAAAGTGATAAATATGATAGTCAACAAGTCGAAAAGGATCACTTGTCCAAATTAGTCTTCTCTATAGAAGCTGAATTTAATAATGTTTAAAACGTGCTATCTAAAGCTGAAATAGAACATTGTTCTAAGTTGATTTATGAGGATACAAATATATACAATATATATCATACATTTTTTCCAGCATTGACATCTTCTCGCATCTAGGGTTTCAAATCCTTTTTAATGCTTCTCTCTACGTGCTTGATGTTTTCTGGTTCAGTGAGAAGGTACATCTCTTCATACTGATTATATTCCTCTTCATTATCTCCCACATTCTCAACCCCAATAATATTTTGCTATCCAGAAAAAACTATGTGCATCTTGTTAGTTTCTGGATCTTGTACATAAAAAACTTGTGCAACACTATCGGCGAGAACCCACAGGTCATGTTTATAACCCACTTTATTCAAGTCTACTAGTGTCAGCCCGTAATTGTCCACATTCACACCCTCAGGATGTTTGACCCATTGGAACTTAAATACGAGCATTACCATTCTTTCGCCATAATCGAGTTCTCATATTTCCTCTATGAACCCGAAGTATGTGGTCTTCTTCCCTTGTGAATCATAAGCCTCAATACGAACACCACTATTTTGTGCAACACTCTTACCGTCTTTTTCTTTAGTGTAAAATGTGTAACCATTGATCTCATATGCTTGCCATGATGTCACCAAAGCAGATGGGCCAGAAGCTAACTTCTTCATTGTTGCCTCTTCTATAGAGTTTCCGTATGATATATTTTTGCCCATTAACCATTTAGTAAAACATCTTCTGTGCTCTTTCATGATCCAGTCCAGTGTGCGGTCTTGGTTTTTTCTGCAAAGCTCAATTTGGTGTTCCTCGATGTACGACTCAGCTATTGTGAGATGTTGTAGTACAACAAAATGTGCACGGTGTACATTCTTCTAATCTTAAACGATAAAAGTTTTCTTACCCACTTTGCCTCTCCCACGTAGTCTACCCTCATGTACTGGTATAGGCACACCTATCGGTTTTCCATCTTTGATGTAATCAGCGCAACCCTCAATCACTTCTTCAGTGCTTTATCCTTCCATAATTGAACCCTCTGGGTGAGCACGGTTCCGCACATAACCTTTTAATACTCCTAAATATCTCTCCAACAAAAACATATGATGTAAATATAGTGGCCCCAATTCTTTTATCTGATCAACAAGATGTATGATTAGGTGTACTTGCATATCAAAAAAGGATGGTGGGAAACACATCTCAAGCTTGCACATAGTCTCGACGATGTGTGTTTTCAGATAGTCTAAATCTTCACGTGTTATCACCTTTTGTGATACTGCATTGAAGAAGTAACACAAACGTGTGATGACAACTTTTATATGCTCAGGTTTGATGACTCTTATTGCAATGGCAAGGAACACTGTCATCATCATGTGACAGTCGTGAGAATTATAGCTGAATAAAGACAAGTCTTTCATCGAGACTATTTTGCGGATATTGGATGAGTAACTCGTGGGCACTTTGATCCCACACAAGCATTCGCAAATTGCTTTTTTCTCTTCTAGTGTCAAGTTGTAGCTGGCTGGGGGAAGGTAATGCTTGCCATTTGCCTTTTCTACTGGATGAAGCTCTGGTCTCAAATCAAGATTTACTAGGTCCATACGTGAATTTAATCCGTCCTTTGTTTCCCTCGGCATGTTTAGCAAGGTCCCAATGATGTTGTCAAATACATTCTTTGTAATGTGCATCAAATCAATACTATGGCAAAATTTCAGATTCTTCCAATACAGAAGACCCTTGAAAAAAATTGATTTTTTCTTGAAAGCCATGTCAGTTGTATCACCCGAAGATGTACTTTTATTTCTCTTGATTCCTTTACATTTTTTGCCCTTACCAAAAGCAATATGAATGTTCTTGACCATTTTGAACAGAAGTTTTCCACTGTAAGGTTTTAGTGCAGTATCTTTTTAGATTTTGTTATCAAATTGTTCTTTTATCTTCCTATACTTGTGTGTATGTGTCAAGAACCGATGGTGTCCCATGTACACCGTCTTTCTGGATGAAGTGAGGTATAGAAATCAAGTTCTATCAGCGCACCTTACACAACCTTTCTTCCTTTTCATTTGTCCCGATAATGTAAACAATCCGAGATAATCATGCACGGTAATGAATATCATTGCTCTTAGTGTGAAACACTCCCACTTGTACCCATCCCTTGTAATTACCCCTTCGTTCCACAATTTCACCATATCTTCCATTAAAGGTTCCATGAACACATCAATTTCGATGTCGGGTTGTTTCGGACCTTGGATAAGAACAGATAACAAGATATATTTCCTTTTGTGACACAACCACGTCGGTAGGTTTTACATCGTTAAGACCACGGGCTATATGTTGCGTATGCTCCTTTTTTCACCAAACGGATTCATTCTGTCTGTACCCAAGGCAAACCTTACATTTACGATTTCCTTTGCAAATTCTGGATATTGAATATCAACATTTTTCCACAGCGTTGCATCACCAGAGTGTCGAATATGTTTTTCATTCTTCTTGCGCTGCTCGGAATGCCAATGCATAAGTTCAGCCTCCCTAGGGTTTGAGAATAAACGATTCAAGCGATCATTTATCGGAAGGTACCACATCACCAAGGCAGGATTTTTTTCTTATTCTTCCCATCTGCTCGCCAGAAGTATCGTCATCGTCACCTTCAGGACCAATAATAAACTTCTTATTGTTCTGAGACTTTTTCATGTTGGTAACATACTGGTGATTGTAGTCCTTCTTATATCTACTGACACCACATATGGGGCATCTAGTTGCGAGCTCATGCTCTTTGCGATACAGAATACAATGGTTCACACAAGCGTGTATTTTTGTCACACCTAGTGCCATCGGGCAAAGAAGTTTCTTCGCTTTATAAGTGCTTCTGGGTAGTTTATTTGGATTTGGAAGAATTTCTGCCATAAGATTCAAAAGATCAGAGAAACTACAATCGGACCATCTGTGTGTGGCTTTCAACTTTAGTAGTTCTAGGACTGCACACATTATAGTAAACTCTTTATCACAACTGTTTGATTCATCATATAAAAGCTATGTCGCCGTATTATGTAGTGTCTCCATTTTAATAAAACCTTTACTTGCTCCCATAGAAGTCAATACATATGGTTCAATGCAACGCAACATCTCTTCACAATCGAACTCATCATCATCATCACCATCTTGATTGTCACTACCATTATCGATATGAACATTATCGTCATCTGAACCTCTCTCTCATCATCTTTATCTACTTCATGTGTATCTAACTCACCATGCTCTGTCCATATTGTGAGGTTTTTTTAAACCTCTTTTCACCAAGTGAGGTTGGATTATTATGGTATCTATCCAAGCAATCTTATTTTCGCAGTCGATACATGGTCATAATATATCATCTATATTTTGCAACTTCGCATGTCTCTTGGATGCTTCAATAAAATTTGCAACATTATGAATGTACATAGGCTCGGGTCTTGGCATGTTATACATCCACGCTCGGCGGTCCATGCTTCAATAACAGATTTTTTGTAAGATTTACAAAATTTGACCACAGATATTCCCTAAAGGTCTTCTATAAATGAATTTATAGAGACATAACAAGCCTATATCATATGAGTGTATACTGGTATCATGTAGGTCTGTTCATAAGGGTTACAAAAAAATTTGTTTCATAATTTTTTCAGATTCCTAGTGGCCATAATGGATTTTTGAAGTTAGGCTTATTCATTGAAACATTTCATTGAACACGTGATGTGCTTCTATTTATCTTCAACTTTTAATCCATCAAATCTACTTCTTGTTCTGTAAAATTCATGGGTGAGCTCAAGGGGAGACTAAACTACATCTTTCAACCTTTAATCATTCAAATCTACTACAAATCTCAAGTGGTGGTGGTGGGGGGGGGGGGCTGGAGGCATATGCAAACACAACAAAATGAAACTAAAAATAGAACAAATTAAAAACATGATAGTGAAGAAGAAGTCTCTTCTAACCTTTTCTCTGATCAACTGATGAATGCAGTATCGGCTGGCGCACGGTGGATAATTTTGGCAGCCTAGCGGCGTCGATGGAAAATCTCCAGGGTTAGGTTTTTTGTGGTGCCCGAGGGGTCTTTATATAGGCGTCAGTTTTCATAGGCGATTTTTAACGAAACAACCGTCTGTGATAAAAATTAATAAAGTTCAGGCGGTTTTTTCAGACGGTTGTTAACTGCTTCTCGGGCGGTTGGTACTGAATAACCGCATGAGAAAAATATTATCTCTGGCGATTATTACTTACAAACCGCCTGGGATAATTGCCCGAGCCTGTTCTTCAGTTTTCTTTTCCCTTGCTTCTTTATTATTTAGATTCCAATATAAATACTCAAATATGTACAGATTCTGCAAATTGAGTCCAAATTCGATGATTCTTTCTTCTATATTTTTCAAAAATTAACATCTACCACCTGAACCAAATATTTTAAAACTTGTATAGCTAACATTGTAATGTTTTTGTAAACACCAAATTAATTTATACTCACATATTATTCACATTTGTGTATCTCCTAAAAAAAGGGATCCTTCACTGAAATTGGATTGTATGAACATATTTGTATTATTTATACATGTATGAATTATGTTAAACTTTTTAAAGCATTCCAACATGTAAAAATTCAAATTATCCATCATTCTAACCAAATGCTCATATACATATGAGGTATTCATTAAATTTTGAACACACATTGATTCAAAAAAAATTTTAAAAAATCTAAAAAAAAATCATAGAGGTTGGTATGATGACTAAAAAGGTCCATTGAAAACTAAATGAAAAAAATCATTATATTCATCAAGATAGAAAAATGACAAATAGCAATTGTGATATGTTTTTTATGTTCTAACCAATTTCAAAGGCTTTATGAAGTGAAATTTAGTGGTAACCTTTAATACTCAATCATATTACAAGAAAGTGGAATTTGGGCTTTTGAAAGGCCCCACATATAATCAAGAATATTAATTAAACTTACATAAAGTTCTTCTCAGGCGGTTGGTACTGAAT
The DNA here is from genome assembly GCA_036927565.1 of Tuctoria greenei. Taxonomy (NCBI): domain Eukaryota; kingdom Viridiplantae; phylum Streptophyta; class Magnoliopsida; order Poales; family Poaceae; genus Tuctoria; species Tuctoria greenei. The sequence goes on from JAYESD010000011.1 coordinate 144,184,249, forward strand.
AACCGTTTGTGAAAAATCTTATCTCATGCGGTTGTTACTTACCAACCGCCTGGGCTAAGTTAATCTACTCAGGCGGTTTTAAAGTGCCAACCGCCTGAGATAATCATCTTCTCAGACGGCTCGTTCTTAATCGCCTGTGAAGATAGGCGTCTATATATAGCCCTCGGCTGCGTTGGAAAAACCTAACCCGGGCGAAATCACTTAAACACCATCAGGCTGCCGAAATTTCGTTTGCCGCCAAGTCTTCACCGCTCTTTCCGTCGAGCTTCTCCATCACCGCTTCCAGGTACGCCGAGCTTCGCCGTCGACGCCATGCGTCGCCCTCGCCACTTCCAGGTACGCTGAGCTTTGCCCTTGCCGTCACTGCTGAGCTTTGACCTTCCCTCCTCCATCCCCGTGCTGCCTCCCTCCTCGGCCTTGCCGCCGGTCGAGTCAAATGGTCCCTTGCATAGATTTCCTTAATCAAAGTTTTTGAACCCTAGGTGCCTTGGTCAGACGCCTTAAGAAGATGAACTGTGTCGCCCTAGGTGCATAGATTTCCTCAAGTTTTTGAACCCTAGCCGTCCCACGAAGGTCTGTGTTAGTTTTTATTTTGCGAAGTGTCAAGCTTAGCCATGCTTATACCGGTAAAAGTTGAATTGTGTGGCAAGGCCACCACATTTAACGAGCTTAGGGCATAATATACTTAGATATGGGATAAAATCTGAAAGAAGATGAACTTGTGTAATGAGAGGCGATTTGGATTGTAGTCCCCCTCAGTCAATTAAGGAATGTGTCTTGTTATTTTTATCCTAAGCACCATCCATTCTAAGCACATGTTGAATGTAATGGTATAGCAAGTCGAATATCTCACCTTGTACTCGTGTTTTGGCCATGACTTCTAAATTGTTTGACACGCACAAGTGGTTGATAGTTCTGTGGGACCATAGTACTCCTTGTGATGAAGATTATCACCCCTCGTGGGAACGGGTTTGTAAGATGTTATTTTCACATGACATTACCGGTGCCGATGGTGTTGTGGGTAGGCATTGTTAGACTCTTGTTGTTTTCAAATGCCGATTTTTGCTGCATAGTGCTAGTTTAATGTGAACTTGAACCTTTAGTGGAATATGTGTTCCTTGCAAGTTTAACCACATCATTGCTCAATAGACTTGTATACATTTAAAAAAAACTTACCAATTCTTGTATGCACTATTTAAACCTGTAATTCTAAATGCTTAGTTTATTTGTGTGCTTGTTATATATGCAATGTTGTCGACTGCTATGTTGTGATCATGAGATGATTAAGAGGAAAAAATAGTCTAGACGATTAGAGGACTTACTATGGTCGACTAGGATCGATTAGTCGCCCTAGTCGACGATTAGCCGTTCTAGTTGACCGAGTCCGTGGGTAGGCCACTAGAGTCGACTAGGCGACTTGAAAACATTGTGAATTATGAATTGTTATTGTTTAATTGTTGATATAATTGTTCTTGTCGGATTTTTATACAAGCAATACACATGCCTAGCTAATGCCTTGGTAAGTCGCTTCAAACCCTAGAATAGAACTTGGTCAATCACCTTGGTTAGTCGCCTTAAACCCTAGAATGCCTTATCAAACCCTAGAATGCTTCCATCTTTTTTTCATGCAACACTTATTAGTTCTAACATTATATTTCTTCATGGAACTTATGTAGAGTTAATATGCCATTCATTATATTTTTTGGTCTTATTAGTTCTAGCATTTAAAGCCCTAAGAAGACTGATGCTGGTAGTAATAATAAAGAAGACAATATGGAGTTTAGTGACTCCAACAGTTCAGGCTCCTTTCATAGTCCATCGGATCCTTTTCCGAATATAAAAATTAAAATGATTTCAGAGGATCTCGACTCGGAATATGATTCTGCCGACAAGGTATGGATCACGAATCTTAACTTCAGCAGTTCAATTTAATGTTGGTTGTCAAGTATACGAAGTCTTATAATTCTTTTCTACCTAGATTAATCGCAAAGACAACGAGGTGACTTCGGCTCCTAAAACCGCAGAAGGTTCTCTAATGGATGAATCCTCAGGTTCACTCAAGCAGAAAAGAGGGCAACGAGGTCCCAATAAGGGTCCATTGGACCGCGTCATGTACATAACAAGGGTCGGTCTAGGTGAGCTTCCCCAAGAACCACTAGATTCAGTTACCAAGTACCGAAATGCTTGCGGTTTTCTTGTTCGAGAGATCGTGCCGGTCACAACCGAGAATTGGAGAAAATTACCTGAGGAGACCAAGAATGAGTTATGGGAAAGGATAAAGAAACAATTTAAGTTCCCGAAAGGCACAGAAGAAGCTGTAAAGAAATTAACATTGGTCGCTTGCGCCAAGAAGTTTCGTGGCTGGAAGAGTGAAATGAATGCTTATGTTAAGGACGATAAGGTCCCTAGCCCGAGGAAGATGGGAAAAATCATACAAGCTCAGTGGCAAGAATTTGTTCGTCAAAAGACCACACCTGATGCTAAAGCCCTAAGTGCAACTAGGTCAGAGCTTGCCAAAAAGAAAAAAATACCATCATCGCTTGGGGTATGCTGGATATGCCCCCAAAGTCGAGAAATGGAATAAGATATTATATGAAATTACTAGTAAGGGTAATCCTCACACGTTAGAAGGCTGCGATGAGAGAACTCAGCGGTGGGTCTTTGCTCGGTCAGGTTTGACTAGCGAGGGAAAACTTGAAAAGCCCAACTCTATGAATGAAATAGAGGAAAAAATTAAAGAAGTAATTGAAAAGAAACAGAAGGGTCTCTTCAAGCCGAAGAGGGAGAATGACCAACTTACCGCTATCCTAGGAAACCCTGAACACAGTGGACGGGTTCGAGCAGTCTCTTCTAAAATGTCTTGGCTAGATGGTTTTCCGAAAGATAAAGACACATATAGAAGATGTGAGAAGTTCAAGAAAACACTTGATGAAACGATTTCTCAAAAGGTCAAGGAAAATGTGCAAGAAATAATGGAACAACTTAGACAATCGGGACAACTAGTGGCACCGAGTATAGCAATGGTTCACGTGCCAAAGGAGCAATTGGTATCTCCAACTGCCTACCCTAGTAGCGTAGGTTCTGTGCCAGGCTCATGGTCAACCCATAAGCTCAGTGTCGATAATATTGCTAAGGACAAATCTTGTCGTCTTCTTGTCCCGATTGGCAAAGCAGGGAACAAAACCAAACAGGTTGCCACTGCGATGGCAAAGCCTGATCTTGACTTCAACGGCAATCCACTTACGTTGTATTATGTTGTGCTGCAAGTTCTTCAGATCATTGATAATGCTTACGAATATTATGAAATAGACCACATCACACATGAGGGGATCGCGACTCCGGGGCAGGCTGTCAACCAATTAATCCTTTGGCACTGATGCGATATCGTGTTGGATGATGAGATGATTTCTAGCCCCGTCGCATCTCAAAATACTGCAACCCCGTCCTCTATGGCAAAAGTCCAGGAAGATCCACTTCCAGTCCAGGAAGATCCACTCCCCCTATTTATCAGAAAGGATAATAGTAACCTTGCTAGTAAAGATAACCAAGAGGAACAAGTTGGACAACATCTTCAAGTAGTACCACAACAAGCTGTTTCTAGTAAAGAGCAACCAGTTGATCAACAGATTGAAGTAGTACTAGAGCCAACTGTTGGGAGTAAAGAGCAATCAATTGAACAACATGTTCAACAACAAGCCAGCGTCCAACTTCCGACGACTACTCCTCGATCATCTGTGCCTATCAAAGTTAGCTCATACAAAATTAAGAAACCTTCATCAAAAATGTCAAAGTATTTGGAAAATATGAAGGAAAATATTAGAAAATTGAGTGTATCTTGTTCTTCTCATGAGCTAGCTTAGAAGATATCGAGGAGTGGGAAGAATACGGTGGCATGTATAATCGGTTCGATGGCTTTAGTTAAACCAGGAGTTCCAATATTCAAGCTTGAGGATGTTCCTCCTAAATTTAAGAATAGGAAGCCGTTCATGACATTTGTACAACTTAGCAAACAACCTGCGCCGCTCAAAAGAATGCACGAGTGGTACATCATTGCCAGCATAAAATATAATCTTTCTTGCGTCACATTTTGTGTTCTAAAAGATGCATTCTGGAGTACTGGAGCAGATAAACGATTCATTTTATTTGAAGAGTTGCATACCCTTTTCCATTGGGGCATGCTCGATATCAACCTGCTACTTGTTTGGTGCTTGTAAGTGCCTCTAATATTTTGCATTTGCTTTTCTTACTACACGCATACACATTTCATGAGATTATAATAATTCTTGACATCTTCAAGAGGATACAATACATGGATAATGAAAAGATGAAACGCTAGACAGGTATCCTTGACCCTACATGGAAAGCATAGATACTATTCGATGTTAAGGCAGATCGAGACTTAGTACAGTTCAAGTACATGAAAAAAAAAGAATTTGAAAAATCAATCACAGATGTTAAGAAGGATAGAAGGACAGAAGTTGCAGCTTACATAGGACATGAAATATTTAACTTTGTCAGAGATGGCAAGGACCTCATAAAGGCTCCATACCACTTCGAGTAAGTTCGAAACATGCATTGAAATAGCAATTATTGCTAACTGATAACACATGTGTTTCTATATGTGCAGTAATCACTACATAATGATCTTCATCAAGGCAACGCAACGTTTGGCAACAGTCTTGGACTCAACCGATTACCCACCAGATCGTTACAAAGATTTCCTTTCCATTTTGAAATTGTCCGTTTATTCAATAATTTTAATTTACACACATTTAGAATGTGTTGACAAGTTTTATATGACTTTTCTTGTATTACAGCGCTTGGCGGTTTTACGTGGAACATCTTGGCGGTCAGAGACCTCCTAAAATGAATGCATTGGACATTAAAACATATTATGCTTGTCCGAAGCAGCCTGCTGGGAGTGTCTTATGTGAGTATTATGTATGCGAGCATCTTCGGACCGCTAGCGAATATAAAGTGAATCGTGAGGATATAAGTTATCCTTAATGTCGATATCTTATTTTCTTACTTTTGAGTTTCATTTTCATTGTGACTAGCATAGTTTAATATTTATATTCTCTGCTGTTCAATATTACCAGAAACATTATTTTCATATTTTGATTCGAACTTCAAAATTCAATTGCTCATAGTACAACTGCTCCAAAAATACAAAATAAATTTCTGTATACTCTCACTTTTATCTATACTTTGAGATTGTTCAAACCAACACATTCTAAACCTTGTCATGTGTTTCATTGCAGCACACGAAGAATGTGAACGAAGAATGGTCAAAGTGTAGAAGTATTCCTGGTGGAGGAGCCGACAAGATTGCTGCTAAACTGTGCCAATTTGTGCGTCGCAAAATTTTGCACAAAAGAGGGGAGTTCTTTGATGAGAATGGTGCAATAGCTGATGTGCTAGAACTTTGCCACTATGCCAATGGAAACAATTTTTAGTGAAAACTTGTAAACTATGAGATGACTTGTATGTGTAACCTGTACATATGTATATTGTTTTAGTGAATTGACTTCTGTGAGATGACTTCTGTGATTATATTGTTTACTTCTGTGATGATATTATTGACTTATGTGATTATATTGAATTTACCTGGAAATTAGAAATAACAACAGGTAGTACTGCATAGGGTACACCTTATCACAGATGGTTATTTACCTACGGCTAGACATGCCTGTGAAATATCATTATCATGGGCGGCTAGATATAGGTAAAGAGCGATCTGTGATAACCTAATTATCACAGACGGTTACTGTTATGGTACAAACCGGCTGTGATAAACTGTCTCCACAGGCGGCTTGTCGTAGGTAAAGATCCACCTGTGATAACACAATTATTACAAACAGTTATATATGCTGCATGAACCGCCTGTGATAATATGTCTTCACAGGCGGCTAGCCTAAGTAAAGAACCGCTTGTGATAATATGTCTTCATAGGCGGCTAGCCTAAGTAAAGAACCGTCTGTGATAATATGTCTTCACTGGTGGTTTTACTTCTCCGACTGCGAAATTTCAGATTATCACAGGCTCTTCGTTTCAGGTAGTTTTAGAAACCGCATGTGATAATATATTTTGAGCCGCCGGCGATGAGGCTTATTGTAGTAGTGCTAGTGAGGACAAAATGCGCAGAAAAGCCTAGTGTTGGTCTGTAGGGCTAGTCTCTGATCCTAGAGAGCTGCCAGAAGTAACGACCGCCAGGCCTGTAGTGGCTGGGGTGTTACAAAATGGTATTAGTGCCGACCCTCACTGTTTCACGGGTGCGTACAGATCAGGGACATGGGTATGTACGCATGACGCGTAGGTCCTCTAGGAGGGACACAATATGGTACGTATGCCAGTACTAAACGTATGGATGTGGCCAAGAAGGGACGTTCCTGGCTTGGGAGTTGACTGACGAGGACGTCGATCTTCTAAGGGGGCTTGATTGTGACATCCTGGCTCAAGGCTTAATAGGATTGATAGAATAATTCATACCATTAAGGTATACCTTCTTTCCGGAAGTCCACCTGAAAAGAGCTCTAAGGTTAAGCGTGCTTGGCCTTGAGCAATTTGTGGATGGGTGACCGACCGGGAAGTTTTTTCGGGTGCGCACGAGTGAGGACAAAATGCGCAGAAAAGACTAGTATTAGTCTGTGATCCTAGAGAGCTGCCAGAAGTAACGATCGCCAGACTCATAGTGGCTGGGGTGTTACATCAGATCTTGTAACTGTATCTTTAAATGTCCCTTGAATGTCCGCACTGTTGGAGATCTGTTTATCTTACCGTTGCAGGATTAGGTCCGAAGGCTCGACCCGTGGCACCTCAGGAGCTTCCCAATGTGAGGAGGTAGATCCGGAGCCACTGTACACGTGGCAGCTCTGGAGCTTCCGTCTACTGGGGTTAGGTCCGAGGCCACTGACACATGGCATGACTGGAGCTTTCCTATACAAGGAGTTAGGTCCGGCCTTCCTTTACACATGGCGGCGCTGGTGCTACCCTAATGAGGGAGGCGAGTCTAGTGCTGCGGGACACGTGGATCCTTCGGAGGTCTTCAACTCAGAAAGGTGGAACTCTGTGACTTTTCTTGCGGTATCGTGGGGTACCTGGTACACAGGGTACCGACAGTGGCCCCCGGGCCCACCTCTGGGAGAAACCCTTTAGGTTATGTTATCTTACCAGAGGTGGGGCCATCTTCCATTTTCGCACTGCAGCTTCAAAGGTCTTTTCATGGGCTGTTGGGGTGATGGTCCGTAGTTAAACCACCGCCGCGTGGATCTCACACAATTGAAGGTCGCCGGTTCCCAATACAAAAACCGTATCGGTTCCGCGCGCCATGTCAGGCCGCCGCCCTCGGTCTTTCAACTTCTCATTATGACAACGGTTCGCCTGGAGTACTAACTTTGACTTTTCCTCTGAAGTGGACCTGGGCCCATTTGTCATTGATGGGGTAGGTTTTTGAAGTGTGATTTGGATCCCGTCGCAGTTTCAATCCAAGAGTTGCGGAGGCTTACTTAAGAAAGAAAGCCCGCACGGTTTGAGGACTCATTACGCTTTCATTCGAACTTGCACTCATAGCCTCCCAACCTTTGCATAGCCCTTCCGACTTCCTCTTCACATTGCCGTGATGGAGCTAGGTCTTCACCGCAGAAAGATCACCAGCAACGAAGATCATTCGAGGGTCCATACCTACATGGGGTGGTCCAGTAACTCCTTCAACAACGACATATGCTTCAGCAAGCTTCCCTTCAAGAAGAAGCGCACCAGCGAGATCGTCTTCTTCTCAGCGTACGCCATGGTGGGACTGATCCCACCATTTTCAAGCTTCTTGCTGATGCTGCTGGACTTCTGCGGCCTCCAACTTCATCACCTCGACCCCCACTTCTTCTTGCTAGTGGCGACCTCCATCCACTTCTTGCGAGATGTGGGTGGGTCCGCCGCCATGCATCAAGCTCTTCTGGACCTTCTTCATGGTCCACACTACCAGAAAGGGGACGGTGCTGATTGGCTTCTACTACTTCGTGAAGCGCAAGAACTACCCCTTCAAGTACTTGAATACCTTCCCCTACGGAAAGTGGGAAAACTGGAAGAAAGACTGGGTGATCATCGCAGTGGAGGAGCACGAGAGATTAGAGTTGCCCAAGGGCCTACCCAATGTCAACAACGAAGTCTGGAATGCAGTTTCGGAGCTATAGAAGCATACAAGTCCATCCTAAGAAGGATTTAGGAGTGCGTAGAGGGTGGAGTGACCCCTTAGATGGTCTTCGGCAACTTCCTTGTGAACAGGTGGGCGCAGCTGAAGACGAGGGAGTGGCCTGCATGGGCCTTTAATAGTGAGATGGATCACAACCGGATTGAAGTTGGGTTTAATACCAACTTGGACGATGAAGCTTTGAAGCCCCATCTCCAGAAATTTCAACACGGGGCCATCACTCGCGACGCAATGACCCCACTGGCGGAATTCCTCCATCCGAACATGGTTCTAGAGATCAGGAGGGAGCTCCAAAGAAGGATGTCAGAGCTTGATGACCTTGGCCTGGTGGAGAGGCGTAGGAGCTCCGGGGTAGCCATTCCCGGAGCTTCGTAGAGGGTAGCTCTGACCACTACTCCAAGCTAGAAGGTCGATACGCTAGCAAGGGCAAAGGCAAGGGCAAGGAGTCGGTCGAATCCTCTAGCCTGAAGAGGAAGCTGAGACTTGCTGATGGGAGCTCCCTCAGGTCAACTCCATCTCTAGAAGCTCCTACTCACTGGCCAAGCAGAACTTCTGCAGCCACGCCTCCTTCGGTGCTGGCGCCCTTGAGGAGCGCTAGCTTAGGCAAATCGACTCTGGCTCCAGTGCCGTCTACGGGCTCCAAGTCCAGAGGTCCTTCCCAACTGAGGGAGGTCCTGGCTGAGGCGACACCAGCAGCTACGACATGTTTCGGGCAGCAGTACAGAGCCTCCACAACACTGGTGATGGTGGGTTCTGGCTCTAGCCGTCCAATGAAGAGGTTCTGCGCTGACTAGAGTGGTAACATCCCAAGGTAAGCATTGTCATCTCACCTTGAGGTGCTAATTTTGTTTTCATCATGTCTTGAATTTTTCCTATCTTCTGTTTCCAGGGTGTCCAAAAAGAAGACCAAAACTTCGGCTCCTGCTGTAGCAATTAGGGATGCGCAGGCGGAAGCTCTGGCTTGAACCCCTGTGTCACCCCTAGTGGTGGCTGAAGACACTGCAGTTCCGGCGCCAACTGTCGTGGACCTGGATTCAAAGTCATCGCCAAAAGCTCCCGTGGTAGCACCAAACCACGTGGGAGATGTTCATGATGAAGCTCCAATGGCTGCAGAGCCAGTAGTTGTGGCTTTAGTGCAGGAGGCAGAGATGGCGGAAGCTCTGGTGTTTGAGCCAGAGCTAAATGAAGCTCCAGCACCCGTGCCGGAAGTAGTTGAGACTCTGGCCCTTGAGTCAGAGATGGTTGAAGTTCCGGCCCCCGAGCCGAAGGCGATTGAGGTCCTAGCCTCTGAGCCAGAGGCGATGGGTACTCCGGGCGAAGCTCCAATGCTAGCCCCGAAGATGATTACTCCAGAGCGCTCATGTCTGAGTTGGAGCACCCAAAAGAATTGGTGGCAGGCCCTCCACCCACATAGCCGATGTTTGAAGATCTGGCAATGGTACCTTCGTCGTCAGCCCCGGAGGTTGAAGTTTCCTCAGTGGAACCTTCCTCGACCTCAGTGGTGTCTGAGGAGCTCCAAAAGGGCGACCCTAGCACCGTAGAACTGCAGGGGACCATGATTGTTCCGTGGGACCCAATTTTTGTGTTAGAAGACCGCTTGGAGCCAGGGGAGGAGATCCCAGCTGGTCTGGAGCCAATTTCTTTGGCTTTGTCTTTTTATAATGCCCGCTCTAGTCTCCGTCAAGTTTAGCTCGCCTTCGACCATGACAGCAAGGTCCTCGAAGAAGAGCGCCACACCTTAAGGCGTTGGCGCAATAGACTTCACTTCGAGACCAATCTGGTGCAAACAAGGCTTGTTGACCAGCGAGAGTGGATCGAGAAGGAAAAGGCCCGGCTAATATATTGGGGCAGCTTACTGGATGAGTGGGAGGCTTCCATCAGGGCCCTCGACGCAAAGAGTCAGGAGATTCTTGAGCATGCTAAGAAAAGCAATGAGGCTACTAATGATTGTCAAGACAACCTCAACAAGCTAAATGAGATTCTCTTGAAGCGCAGAGGAGACCTCGATGAGCTGGAAGAGAAGCTCCTGGAGAAGTAGGAGGATATTTTGAAGAGGGAGGAGGAGCTCGCCCAGAGGCTATCTCTAGGGGAGGAAAGCTTGGCTGACCGCACTAAAAAATTTGAGCAGCGGTGCAAGCAAGGGGAGGAGAAGCACTGAAAAATGGGGCAGGAGCTCTCCAAAAGAGAAGCTGATGTCGCCACTAGAGAGGAGAAGGTGAAAGGCAGGGAGAAGGACCTGGCGAACCACCAGAACCGCATCCACCTCCGGTAGTCAGAGCTTTCTGACCACGAAATGCAGGTGGCTGAGAGTATTCAACAACATGCCAAAGAGGTTGAGCGCATCGCCCACGAAGGTTTGGAGCTTGCGGCCGCCAGGAGGTCACTGGAGAAACTCAAGAGTTTGAGGGCAACAGAGTCCCAACAAGTTTTGGACTTCCTGGGGCATGCTAACAAGGCTTTCATGCCGCTTTGCTTCAGCCTGTTACGTCCTTATGACCCAGAGCTGGAGCTGGACAAGGTGCTGGTGGCGCTAAGCTCTACCAACAACAAGCTGGATGTGATGGCTAACGTCATCGTCGACCAATTGAAGACAGAGGGGAAGTCTCTTGCCAAGAACGTTGCAAATATGTACTGACGTGTTTCAAAAGCTGAGACCCCCAACATTCCCTAGATCCGGTGGTCGAAAGGCCCATTGCTGAAGAGGAAGATGCCGTCAGAGCCAGCGTTCAAGGAGCTACCCAGAAAGTTGCCTCGTATTTCCATAGGACCTAGGACCTCTAGTAGCCAAGACCTTTTTCTTTTGCCTTTTCCTTTGTAATCCTCATTTTGTCATCCAATCCTTCAGATGAATTAAATTCAATCTTTTTGAATGAATGAATTCTATTTTGTATTTATCTTCAATGCATTGTCCTTTATCTTATTGGCCCCCTGGTAGATGTACACAATTTGATTGCAAACATGTACCAAAAGGATCTGACAATGTCTTGATGACTTGAACACTTCGAACTTGTAGCTAGAATGCTTAGCTCTTAGGTACGAAGTTTACTAACGACATCTCTAGGGACCCTTTGTGATGTCGACAGTGGGCCCCCTGGCAGTTGTCGGAGCTTGGTAGATCCGATGATGCCCACCGCCAACACATAGAGCGTCGACGGCGGGCACGCTGGAAAGTGTCGGAGCTTGGTAGATCCGACGGCGCCCACCACCAACGCTTAAAAATGTCAATAGCGGGCCCCCTAGGAGATGTTGAAGCTTGGTAGATCAGACGGCGCCCACCACCAACGCTTAGAAACGTCGATGGCAGACCCTGGGGGTTGTCAAAGCTTGATAGGTCCGACGACGCCCACTGTCAACATTTAGAATGTCGAGGACGGGCCCCCTAGGATCATCGGAGCTTCCTAGCTTCGATGGTGTCCAATTGTCAACGTATAATACATCGACAGTGGACGCCCTCTAGGTGACTTCTCCAACATCTTTGTTTAGATCGCCAATAATTCTTTACATCGACAGCTGGCCCCCATGGGACTTGTCGGAGCTTGTAAGCTCTGAGGACACCCACTTTTAACGTATAAAACATCGACGGTGGGCCCCCTGGGGGTTGTTGGTGCTTAGTAGCTCCGGCAACATCCACTATCGCCATGAAATTTCCATTTTTCCTGCGCGTTAAAGACAAGAGAAAAAGGAAAATTCGTCCTCTCGTCTATAAGTTGTTTGTGACTTACTGTTCTTATTTGAAATTTAGGTCTGAAGAAATTCAACATGATAACAAGTAAATTGATGTAATCTCTTCAGATCCGAATGCCTTCCGGACCCGCCCTACTGATGTATGCCGGAATATAGGTAGAGTGGCATCCTTAGGGTGTTGGACCAGTCTAAGTCCATAGCGCACTCTGGACCTGTCATTGTCTTTGGCGTTCAGGCGAGTAGATCATCCAGCAATGCTAATATCCAAAAAAGATCAACAATATAACTTGTATATCATAAGAATAATTTGGACTAAATCTCAAAAAGAATTGCACAACTTCGTTATAGACAAGAAGGAAAAGATAATAAAAGTAAAATGAGCCCGTACAAAGTTAATGCACGTGGAGTCTGCCTTCACACAACAATGTCTTTCATTATAGGTCCGAATTACAGGAGAGACAAGGACACACTTAGGTTATGGAACCGGGCCAAGTGTGATATTCATCTTGTTCTAACCCAGGGCAGGTAAGCCGCACTTTCAGTTCAGGAACCAAGTTAGGTGGGCTTGAATTTGCTGGACCCTCCCAGAGGGGTCCGGATGTTCTCTTTTAGGACCTAGCCGACTCTGTGTATAGACTCTATAACTTACATTGTGTGTAATTACAGACTCACCTCCGTGAAACTAAGCATAAAACTTACAGAGGTGCTAGATGTTCCAAGGATTGGGAAGCGGAGTCCCATCCTCTGTTGCCAAGCGAACGCATCTGGGACGGGATACTTTGATTACTCGGAAGGGACCTTCCCAGCTGGAGGATAGTTTTTTCATCCATTCACGAGTTAGTATTCTCTGCAGCACCAGATCGCCTTATTTAAGTTGTCGGTTCCGCTCATGCCTTTGGTGATAGCACCAGAGCGCCTGGCGATATTGTGCATTCTGAATAGCTGCTTGGCACCTTCCCTCGTCAACGAGGTCAAGGTCTTCACACCGGATCTTGTCCTGTGTGGCTTTGTCAAAGGTTTGGACCCAGAGTGACCCCATGGTGATCTCCAGAGGAAGGACCGCTTCAGCTCTGTACACCAAGAAGAAGGGTGTCTCTCTAGTTGACTGGCTAGGTGTTGTCCTGCTCGCCCACAGTGCGAACAGAAGCTCCTCTGCCCAGTTGGCTCCATGTTTCTTCAGACGCTCATAAGTGCGCATCTTGAGTCATTTCAATATTTTTGCATTTGCTCTCTTGGCTTGGCCATTACTTGCCAGGTGAGCTACCGATGCGTTGCTAACTTGCATGCCGAGGTCTTCGCAATATTCTTGGAATGTTGCACTTGTGAATTGGGTTCTGTTGTCAGTTCACTACAGGAAACGCTGATACTTACATCGGCCCATTTAATTTACGTCGGCTGGCCGACATAAATAAACTTACTTACGTCGGCTAGAGAAAACCGACATAAGTAAGTTAACTTACGTCGGTGGCCGACGTAAGTAAGTATACTGACAACAGTAAATGTACACTTATGTCGGCCTGGACAACAAGCCGACATTAATAAGATGGCCGACGTAAATAATCCTTAACTTACGTCAGCTGGGAGGATGGCCGTCGTAAGTTATATAGGTAGACGTAAGTTTATTATTTAGCCGACGTAAGTTACGTAATTTAACCTACCCCCTGCGCGTGCCTTCTCTTTTCTTCCTTACCCGCCGCGCGCCGCTTTCTTTCTTCTCCCTGCCGCCCGCGCCTGACGCCACCACTCCTCGTCGCGCCACCGCCGTCCGACGCCACCGCCGCCAGGTATCCTCCCCTCCCCTCCCCGACCGCCGGCCCGACCCCTCCGCCCCTCCCCTAGTGCCTCCCCGCCATCCCTCCCCGACCGCCGCCGTCTGACCCTCCCTCCCCCTCCCCCTCCACCTCCCCTCCCCCTCCCCTCCACGGCCGAGCACCGCCCCCCCTCCCCCTCCCCTCCCCCTCCCCCTCCCCCTCCACCCCCCCCTCTCCGGCCCCCCTCCCCCTACCCTCCCTGGCCGATGGCCACCCCACCTCCTCCTCCCCTTCTCGCCCCCCTCCCCTCCACAGACCCCCACCCCCCCCCCCCCTCCACAGACCCCCCTCCCCTCTATTGAAATTTGAATTTAATTGAATTGCATTGTTTAAATTTGATTTGAATTGAATTGAATCGAATTGTTCAATTTTGAAATTGGATTGAATTGAATTATTTAAATTATGCTTAAATTGCTTAATTGTTTATTTAATTATGCTTAATTAGTTAATTTGCTTACTTTAGATTATGTTTATTTAATTATTCTTAGGTGGTTAAGTTGCTTAATTGTGCTTAATTTTCTTAGTGTAGATTATGCTTAATTAGTGTAGTGTAGATTATGCTTAATGTGTTTATGTCGAGGGCGGCGTCGGGGGCGGCCAACTGTCGGGGCACTTAGGTTCTGTCGTGGCTATACATGGCCAATGGGTTATGTCGGGCCAGCCCGACCCGAGCCTGGCCGGTCTCGTGCATGAAAATATTATGCCCGGTGCAGACCGCAAATTTGCCATGCCATAAGCCAAAGCCAAGCACGACGGATCCCATTTTCCCCTGTTTGGCCGTGTCGGGCCCGTTCGCGGGCCGAGCGTGTCATGCCAGCCCGAAGCCTGGCCAAGACGTGGTATATATGTACCGTATATACGGCCCATCGGGCCCAACCCTAGCGTATATAGGCAGTGTGGGTCACGATCGTGACCCGTGACTGGTGACATGAGGTGAATCGTTAGGGTTAAGTGTATATGGGTCGAGCGGCCGATTACTAACCCTAAAAGTCTGTAGCTACGTATCTCTTCGCCACAGGGACCCCTGTACATTCACATCGGCGTGTTTGTGAGTACGTATAAGTCCATCAAAACTCCAAAAATGTATGTTGCGAGTATTTGTCCTTGACTCGCAAGATCCGTAAGGCAACAGGTTTCCGAGCTAACCAGTTGCCCCCCTTTGTACTTTAAGAACTTCACTGGATAAGGGAGGTGTAGTGTTAAATATGTGGCGTTATGCTGCCGAAATTTCGTGATTTATGAGATGGATGATAATCAAACATTGACGAATCGTTAGGGTTAAGTGACCAACCCAGATGGGCACGACACGCAATAAGTGTGATCGTGCCGTGTAGACCATTGTAGTTGTGGCCTCCTCCACAGCTTCTTCACCAACAGTTTCGTCATCTCGCCGAGGTCCTCGCCTCGCCTTCTCTGGACGAGAGTCTAGGAGTCGTCGCTCATTGGGCTCGCCTCGCATCCTCATAGATTCAATATGAGGCGAGGGAGCCAAGGGCGGCCGAGCGGGGTCTGAGGTCAAGCCCGAGCATGGCTCAGGTCGGGCTTCGAACTGGCGCGGTCCCAATTCACTGTTTCTCTCATTATTTCCTCTATCATGCATAAATTAATGAGAAACTAATGGTAATTTGTCCAGCTATAATTGCAGAGTCCAACATGGGCGAAGATCGTAGTTGGATGTACACTGGTTGGAAGAGCAGAACTGGTGGTCACTCAGATGAGTGGTACGCCAAGGCAGAAGCTTTTGTGGAACAAGCTTTTTTGTTGTAAAATAGCGATAAGGCGCGGTGCCCATGTACGAAATGCCAAAACGGAACTTTTTTGGACAAAGTGGAACTTACGATCTACTTGTGTCGAAACGGTTATGTGTCACATTATGAGTTGTGGAACTTCCATGGCGAGACAACTTCTCAAGCTGTACAAGAAGTGGAAGCGGACAATGATGATGCCACATAGGTTGATATGATGGATGAGATGCTGAAATCTATACGACCAGAGCTTACAGAAGATCCTCAGACAACAGAGGTTAAAGAGTTCTTCAAACGTCTCAAAGATTCAGAAGAGGCACTGCATGGACACACTAAAATGTCAATCCTCAATTTTGTGACTAGACTTATGGCAATTAAGTCTAAGTTCTTCTTTTCTAACAATTCTTACAAAATGCTCATCGATTTGTTCAAAGATGCCCTTCCCCAACCCAACAAAGTGCTTAAGGATATGTACAACTCGAAGAAAATTCTTTCTGGTCTCGGTATGAAGCACGAGAAGATTGATGTGTGTCTGAACAACTGCATGCTTTTCTGGAGAGAGCATGCCAATGAGAACAAATGTTTGAAATGTGGTCAACCGAGGATTGTCGAAGTTGTTAATAACGATGGTAATATTGTGACGACGGAAGTCGTGCGTAAGCAGTTTCGTTACTTACCTATGACACTGAGGTTGAATCAGTTGTTCCTTTCAAAAAAAAATGGCCAGACACATGAGATGGCACAAAGAAGGTGAGCGTGAGAACAATGGAGTCATGACGCACACGTCCGATGGTGAGGAATGGAAGGCACTGGACCGGTTCAACCTAGAATTCGCTCGCGAAGCGAGAAATGTTCGACTCGGGTTGGCGACAGATGGGTTCATGCCGTTCAGCACAAACGCCGCACCATACTCCTATTGGCCCTCTTTGTCATTCCGTACAATCTTCCACCTGCTTTTTGCATGAAGAATGAGTTTATGTTTCTTAGCCTCATTGTACCTGGGCCAAATCATCCTGGGTCACGTCTCAATGTGATGTTGAAACCATTGATCGAAGAGTTGAAAATGTTGTGGATAGGAGTCGAAGCGTACGACTGTTACAAGAAGCAGAAATTCAACCTCTGAGCTGCTTATCTGTGGTCCGTTCATGATTATCTGGCATACGACATGTTTTCTGGATGGAGCACTCATGGTCGGTTGATGTGTCCGATATGTACCTTGGATACCGATTGCTTTCGAGTTACCCATGGAGGCAAGATATCTTACTTCGATTGTCATAGGCATTGGCTGCCTCCAAATCACTTGTTTAGACAACAGAGAAATGTCTTCAGGAAGAACACCGTTGTCACTAAAGGACCACTGAAACATCTTAACGGGTCAGAAATATCTGATATGTTGGACAAATTGGTGCCAGATGAAGGTCGTCTTGGATATTTCAAATATTACAAAGATAAACACAATTGGACTCACATATGTGGACTTTGGGAGTTACCGTATGTGAAGTTGTTGATTCTAAGGCACAACATTGATGTTATGCATCAAGAGCGTAACATGGCCGAATGTATCATAAGCACATGCATGGACATGACGGGCAAAACAAAAGACAATTTCAAGACTCGAAATGATCTTGCCGAGCTTTGTAACCTCAAACTCTTGAGCTCTCCAAAAATTGTGGTAAACCACGCGCTCCTTTCTATCTTCGACCTAAAGAAAAAAAAGAAGTTCTCGAATGGTTGCAATGGTTGAAATTCCTAGATGGTTATGCAACTAGTCTGAGACGAGCCATGAATGTGAAAACGGGAAAGCTCATTGGGTTGAAGAGTCATGATCATCACATAATCATGGAAAGACTTCTGCCTGTTATGTTTCGAGGCTATTTTGACGATGCAGTGTGGAAGGTGTTAGCCGAGATTAGCCACTTCTATAGGCAACTCTGTGCTAAAGAAATCACACCAGAGTTGATGACTAAATTGGAAAAGGAGATTCTGGTACTTTTGTGTAAGATGGAAAAAAATTTCCTCCAGGATTTTTCAATCCAATGCAACATCTCTTAATTCATCTTCCATTTGAAGCGAAAGTGGATGGTCCCATGCAATATAGGTGGATGTATCATATTAAAAGATCACTTAGATATTTGAAATCAATGGTTGGTAACAGGGCAAGGGTTGAAGGTTGCATCACCAAAGCTTTTACTCTTAAGGAAGTAGGATACTTCTCAAGTGTTTACTTTGCAGAGGAACACAATGTTAATACTTTGGTAATGCGGTACAATATGGATGAGCAACGTCCTTGTAGAGATCTCTCCATTTTTGCAACAAGAGGCACTACTATTGGTAGTTACACTTCCTACGATGTGAGCGAAAAAGAAATGTGTGCTGCATTCTTCTACATGTACACTAATATGGAAGAAATGAAGTAAGTGTTTCTCCTACACTTATGCTTTTCACCATCTTTTCTGACACATGTATTCTAAAAGGTTCTCTTTTTAGTGTAGTATGTTCGACAAGAAAAATTGGAGACATAGACACCAACCCACGAGCAAGCAAATAGAATAGATTTGACGGGAAGGAATAAACGGGGGATCTAATTTTCTCTCCTAGTTTCGGGATCATGTAACATTTTCTCGATACTAACAATGTTTTCCTATAACTTAAGAATGCTTATGTTTTCTAATAACTCCATATCTTGGACAGTGCCAAAAAGATGCCAACGTCCATGAAGATTTGCGACAACTATCCCGTGGAGTGGTCGACTCGAGGTCGATGCGACCTTTGAGAGGAGCTTCATCGTCAAAGGCTTCGTCTGTTGGGACCAGTGGTCGTCTCTTGCAGACCCAGCTGGAGCTCCAGACCATGAGGGAGACGCTGATGCAAACCCAGGCAGAGCTGGGGAGGACGAGAGCGGAGGTAAAGGAGGAGCAGCAGAGGACGGCCTTAATGATGGCCTAGATGCAAGCAGCGGTGGCGGTAAGTAATTTAAAGTATCGTAGTTAAATTTCACAGCACTTCAATAACATATATCTTCGAATATTTTGCAATGGCAGGCTCTTGCTCGACACAACGATCAGGATATCGAGATTCCTACACTTCCGCCGCAGCAGGCACTGGAGCGGGTGATAAACTCTCTCTTTAATATTGTTGTATCCATTTTAGTATTTTTACATAGAGAGATAAGGAGGTAGAACATAGAGGTAGATCTTGATGACTTGTCAGATATTGATTCCTATAGTGGTGAGGAAGTTAAGTGTATCTAATCAAGCTTTAGTAGTTTTTGATCATGGCAGAAATGATTAGTATATAGTTAATAAGTTGTCAGTGCTTCTAGTTAACAAAGGGCTAGTGGTTCATAAGCTTGACCTGTTACCTAAAGTCTCCAACTCTGATACCTGCTAGTTTGCTATTTATATATGCAACATTACTTCATTTGAAACTACAACATGCTTCCTTCTTTTGTCACTGATGTTCTTGGACTTTGATGTTATCACTGAGTTGACATTGATGCTTACTAGTGATTATGTTTCTTTTGCAGGGTTCGGGAACGTGCCGAGAAGATCCCAGAGGCGGTGGAGGGGCTAGCGTGTAGCCCGATGGATGTTTTGTTGTTGTTGATGTTCTGGAACTTAATTTGCAACTATTTTGCGTTCTGTATACTATTCGGTATATCTGTGTACACTTATATCTATTTTGTGTTCTCGCCATCGAGCGAGGTAGTCAATTTCTGTTTTTTAAAAAATTCAAAAACGTAACTTACGTCGGCTATGGCCTTGCCGACGTAAGTTAGCACAGTTTAACTTACGTCGGTCAAACCATACTGACGTAAATTAAACCACTTAACTTAAGTCGGTTTGGAGCAACCGATGTAAGTTAGACCACTTAACTTAAGTCGGTTTGGAGCCTCCAAATCTTGCACGCTAGGTTGCTCGGAGCTTCCTACAGCGCCTACGACCCTTGGTGGATGCCATGGTAACAGGGCCACCAGGACTGCCAGCTTTGAGGTGCTAGACTTGCCCCCCTTCGCTTAGTTCGGCAGGCTGAGGGGTTGGTCTTGACAACCTCCTGACAAAAACTCCGTCAGGAGCTTGAGCTCCGGTTGAAACCCTCATCGAGAGTTCATCAGCTACAACGTTGTTTAGACGCTTGACATGGCAGAGGTCTAGGACATTGAAGTCCTTCAGGAGCTTCTGGACTTCAGGGAGGTAAGCAGCGAGTTGTGGGTTGTTGTAGCTGCATTAGCCTTTGACTTGCTTGATAATGAGCTGTGAATTGCCCTTCACCAGCATCTGCTTGACGCCATCTGATAGAGCCACCTTGAGCCCGTAGATGAGAGCTTCATACTCCGCCATGTTTTTGGTTGCCTTGAAATCAAAGTGTACCATGTACTTGACCTTCTCCCCAGTCGGAGCAAGGAGAAGAATTGCAGCTCCGGCCCCCTGCTTTTGCACAGAGCCATCAAAGTAGAGAGTCCAGTGAGGCTCGGAGAAGACCGGGACCTTAGGTTCTGGCTTCTGCTCACTGGGGCCCCCTGGATTTGATGAAGAAGGAGTCCACTCCGCCACCAAGTCAGCCAATGCCTGACTCTTGATAGCATGTCCAGACAGGAATTCGAGATCGAACTCTGCCAGTTCTGCTGCCCACTTTGCAATGTTCCCAGTAGAATTGGGGTTATGCAGTATAGCATGCAGTGGATAAGATATTACCACTGATATCTTGTGGGATTGGAAGTAGTGATGTAGCTTCCTTGAAGCAATAAGAACTGCATAGAGCTGCTTATGCACCTAAATATACCGAGTCTTGGCATTGTGGAGTACTTTACTGATGCAGTACACTGGTCGCTGGACAGTACAAACCTTGCCTGAAGGTCTCAAAGCTTCTTCTTCATCAACTCGGACCCTCCCGGAGGGGTCCGGACCTTCTTCTTGACATTTCATGGACCCTCCTGGAGGGGTCTAGAACTTCTTTCTCAGCCATGTGAACTCCCTCAAATGAGAGAGGTTGATCCTTGAGCAGCTTGCCTTGATGATCCATGCCTGGGGGCTCAGATCCAGACTCACCTTCACGTAGCTTCGGACCCTCCTGGAGGGGTTTGGGCTCTTGAACAGTAGGTGGTTCCGGTCTTTCGGCGACCAGGACCATGCTGACAACCTCCATAGTTGCCGAAATGCAAAGCAAGAGAGGCTCACCAGGGTTCGGAGCTACCAAGATTGGTAGTTTGGTGAGGAGCTGCTTGAGCTCTTCAAACACCTTTTCTGCTACTTCAGACCAATAGAATGGCCCTGAACTTCCTCAATAACTTGAAGAAGGGAAGTGCCCGCTCCGCCAGTCTTAGATGAACCAGCTGAGCGCAACTAGACATCCAGTCAGCTTTTGGACATCCTTGATGCGGGATGGGGGATGCATGTCTTCGATAGATCTTCGCCGGTTTTGCCTCAATTCCTCGGTGAGTCACCAAGAATTTGAGGAGCTTCCCGAAGCTAACCCCGAAGACACATTTGTCTGTGTTCAGCTTGGTGTGCATCATGCGCAGCTTGTCGAAGACGACTTTCAGGTTGTCAAGGAGTGATTCCTTGTTCTTGACCTTCACGATGATGTCATCAATGTATACCTCCACCAAGTCCCTAATAAGCTCTCCAAATGTTTTTTGCATGGCTCGCACAAAAGTTGAAGCATCATTTTGAGACCAAACGGCATGGCAGTGTAACTATGCAATCCATCTACTGTTGTGAAGGCAATATGCTCTTCATCTTCCCTAGACATTTGGATCCGATGATATCTGGAGTATGCATCTTGGAAACACAATAGCTCGAACGTGGAGGTGGAGTTCACTATCTGGTCTATCCTAGGTAGTTGAAATGGATCTTTTGGACATGCCTTATTTAAGGTGGTGTAGTCGATACACATCTGAAGTTTCCCGCCGCCCTTTGGTACAACGACTTGGTTTGCCAGCCATAGTGGATGATGAACCTCCCGGATGAAACCAGCTTCAAGCAGCTTATTGATTTCTTGTTGAATGAAGTTTCTGTTGCTCGACTGATTGCTTCCGGGGCTTTTGGTGTATTGGCCATGCATCAAGGTATATCTTCAGACTGTGCTTAATCACCTCCCTAGGGATCCCAGGTATTTGTGACAATTGTCAGGAAAACACGTCAACATTCGCCCAGAGGAAAGTCATGAGCGCGAGTTCCTATTTTTTGTCCAGACCTCCCGATATGCAGGTGGTCTAGGCAGCATCAGAACCAATTTGGACGACTTTGACGGGAATGTTGGTGTCTCCGCTTAGCTGCATGCGTGGTGCAGATGTTGAGCCTCGATGACGAGTGCTTGGAGGTTGAGCAGCTAGCTCCTTGCCGGATGCTTCCTCCTACGCTGTTGCAAGCGCGTGGAGTTCTTCTAGCACAGTGAGTTCTGCAGTTTGATCTCCGCGGATCCGGAGAACGCCTGAAGGTGTCAGCATCTTCAACACCAAGTAGCTGTAGTGAGCTGTGGCCATGAACCTATACAGGGCTGGCTTGTCTAGGATGGCGTTGAAGGGTAAGCTAATGTGCGGCACGTCGAAGACCAACTTCTTGATCCGGTAGTTCTCCCGAATCCCTAAGGTCACCGGGAGTGTAATTGAACCGAGAAGACCAATGGCCCCCATACCTACCCCAGAGAATGGACGTGAGGGGCGAAGGTCCGAGAGTCAGAGCTGTATCTTCAAGAACGCTTCATAGCTGAGGAGGTTGAGCCCCGCACCTCCATCCACCAATACATGGTAGAGTTGGACGTTATTGATGGTAGGAGACACCATCAATGGTAGTTGTCTAGCTCCGATCATGTTTCTTGGGCAGTATGTAGCGTTGAAAGTGATTGGAGTGTCCATCCACCTCTGATGGCGTTCTACCTTGGCGGTAGGAGTTGTGGCAGCCATCTCTCGACGCATAGTCTTGAGGACACGACGGGAGGTGATATCCCAGAACCCTCCATATATGGTACTGAGGGTCTTCCGATGCTCATTGTCAGAGATGTAAGAATCGTCATTGACAGTGTTGTACACAGCCTTCAGGACCTTCTTGGGGTCCTGGAAGCCTAGTTCTGGATCGACCAGAGCTTCATTGACTTTCTGCTTTCCCTCCCGCTGATGGAAAGGAACTTATTCTCAGCGCTTGTTGAAGCGCTCGACAACGTTTTGGACCTCGCGGCAATCTTCAAGATTGTGGGTGTCCGTTTTGTGGATCAAACAACACATCTTTTGACTGCCACCATCTTTAGACGATGGTCAAGGACGTTTCTGTGAGACCTATGTGTGTTGAATACATTGGCTTGTAGTGAATACATTGGCTTTGATGATAAAAGTTCTAAAATACTACCAAACACCTTTATCATCAAGGTCCGACTATAGGTCCGAGCTCCGGCAAGGTCCGACTTCTTTGTCAAGGTCTGACATGTTTTTGGGTAGCTCCGATGAGCTTTGTCTTTAGCTCCAGCATGTCTTTGATAGCTCTTGCATGTCTTTGTTAAGCTCCGATATGTTTTGCTAGGTCCGACTTATGTTGGTTCGCTTCGACATGTTTTTCTAGCTTTGGCTTTTGGGTTGACTAGTTCTGACTAGCTTTGGCAAGCTCCGGTGCTAGATTCTACTAGATTTGGTAAGCTCCGGTACTAGCTTTGGTAAGCTCCAGCGCTAGCTTTGATAAGCTCCAGCTCAAGCTCCGGTTAGCTTTGGCAAGGTCCGATGCTTGATCACAATGTTCCTGCTTTTATCTTGAGATATTTCGAACTTGCTTTACTTTGTTGGAATATTTGCTTAGTAGTCTTTTACTAAGTTTTTGGTGCGTTTTGGTTGATATGGCTGATATCATTTTGATATGCTTTGCAACATGCTTATGTGAGGTGCTCACGTAAGGTGTTGTGTTCGGAACTGACTTGAGTCAAGTCACGGACTTGTGCTCGTACGGATTGGTTGTTTGTTCATGTGCAGGTGTTGCTTGAGTTCAAGTCATGGCTGGTGACAGGATCCTTTGGACTAGTCTCAGGGAGGAGATGAGGTTCCAACAACCAAATTCAAGAGGAATTGTGGTTGAGCGGGTCAGGAGGTCGCGCAGGATGATTGAATCAAGGGTAGTGCATATGAAGGTTACTGGACGTCGAAGGAAGGTGTTTGCACGTATGCATGCGGTGCATGACGTGGAAACATGGTTCCGAAGATGTTTTATGGATGGGAAGATCTGGTTGAAAGGATCGGATCGTATCAGTTGATGACTTTTGCTGCGGCGGAGTCGGTTATGGCTCGTTATGGAAAGTATCGAGTTGGTTATGATCGAATTTCATGTGGGTCATGAATATGAGTTGTTTTCGGAATGTGGGATACGTTCTTAAGGTGTTTGGAAGTCCTAAGATTGCTTCTATCTGCGTATAGAACAGTCCTAAGCAGTTATGGAAAGTTTTGATTCGTGATCTGAGTAGGATTAGAGTCCTAGTTGAGATTGGGTTGGCCTAAGGGGTGGTTATATAAGCAAGGGAAGGCCAAAGCTCGTGGTAGACGACTTTGGGGCTGTTACTCTTGTGTTCTACTGAATAAAATTCATAGTTTGAAGGTGATGAGTAGGTTTAGGCCCGATCTTCCGAAAGGTATGTCGATTGGGGTGGAGAACTCGACGTTGATGATCCGCGGCACTCGAGCGGTTCAAGTACCCCTGCAATCACTACACCACGGATCCATTGGTTATCAACCGTGCTACACACGCTTGACCTCGCCAAGAAGGCTAATCCCTGCAAGTGCAACCGAGAACACGAGCAAGAACGTCGAAGTCACGATCGGAATTCGCGAAGTTGGGGTCTCACAAACCGTAGAACAGCGATATTATTGATCTAATCAAAACCCACCGAATATGACCGGAGGCTGCAGTATTTATAGGATAGTGTTCGACCAAAACATGATTAGACGCGTCCCTAATGGACTCTTACGGGATACAAGGCCCAAAGGCCCGATTCGGTGGCGCAGCACCGGATAGAAATCTGGACTCGACTTGTTTCGATGATTCCCAATGACTCCCGAAGAATTTTGAGGTGGGACCAGAACCATTGGAAATTTTATCTTCTCCTCTTCCCGTGCATATGTAGAACGTCAAAAACAGAGTCTGTATGCCTCCTGGGCGTCTGTTTTAAGGTGGACTGCTCTTGGACTCCGAGTTGAACTCGAGTCCGAGTTGTAAACTGTTTCTATCAACTTGTGGACGTCCCAGCTGGTTCTCCATGCTCCCAAGGCCTCCTTCCTTCACTTGTTGATCTTCTCCATTATTCCTAATAACAATTAAATCATCACATAGCAATCTATTCTCAAACTCACATGCAAAAGAAGTTAGAAACGAAGTCACCTGCTGATTTAATAACCGTGCTCGTGCTCTTGTGATTGGTCCTTGCAGTTCAATGTTCGTCTCCGCTGTTGTGATGTCCTCATCATCCTCCCCCTCTTGAATTGGAGTCGTCCTCGACTCAAGTTCATCTTCTTCTCCCAAGTACGGTCGCAAATCTAAAATGTTAAATATAGGACTAACCCCAAAATCGGGAGGCAATTCAAGCTTATATGCATTATCATTAATCTTTTCAAATGATCTTAAAAGGACCAGCAGCTCGTGGCATAAGTTTAGATTTTCTCAAGTCGGGAAATCGCTCTTTTCTCAAATGTAACCACACCAAATCACCCGGTTCAAGTTTTACTTCTTTCCTACCTTTACTACCTGCAATCCTATACTTCTCATTCATCATTTCAATATTTTTCTTTGTAGTTTCATGCATATTAAGAATAAATTCAGATCGTTGTGTAGCATCCAAATTTATAGTTTCAGAAGGAGGCAAAGGTAGTAAATCAATAGGAGCACGGGGATTGAAACCATACACTACCTGGAATGGACTTACCTTTGTCGTGGAGTGAACAGATCTGTTGTAAGCAAATTCTATATGTGGTAAACACTCCTCCCACAACCTCAAATTTGTTTTCAAGACAGCCCGCAACATAGTGGATAAAGTATGATTAACTACCTCGGTCTGTCCATCTGTTTGTGGGTGACATATAGTTGAAAACAGCAACTTGGTTCCTAATTTATACCACAAAGTTCTCCAAAAATGACTTCAAATTTTTGCATCACGATAAGAAACAATGGTATTTGGCACACCATCTAAACGAACAATTTCCTTCATAAATAAATCAGCAATGTGTGAGGCATTATCATTCTTATGACAAGGTATAAAGTGTGCCATTTTGGAAAAACGATCAACAACTACAAAAATACTATCCCTCCCCCTCTTAGTCCTAGGCAATCCCAAAACAAAGTCCATAGAAATATCCTCCCAAGGTACACTAGGAACAGGAAGAGGCATATAAAGACCACGTGGGTTAAGGCGAGACTTAGCTTTGTTGCAAGTAGTGCATCGTGACACGTAGCACTCGACATCACGCCTCATCTTTGGCCAAAAGAAGTGTGTGGACAGCACGTCTTCAGTTTTCTTCACTCCAAAATGTCCCATAAAACCTCCTCCATGTGCTTCCTGCAAAAGCAATAGACGAACGGAGCTAGCTGGAACGCATAGCTTGTTAGCACGACAGAGGAGACCCTCTCGCAACACATATTTATTCCAAGTTCTTCCTTCTCTACAATTTTCAAAAGCATCTTTGAAGTCCAAATCAGTAGGATATAATGCTTTAATTGTTTCCAAACCAAAGATTTTATGATCAAGTTGGGACAGCATGGTATAACGCCTAGATAATGCATCGGCAATGATATTTTCCTTTCCTTTCTTATTCTTAATGATGTATGGAAATGACTCTATGAACTCAATCCATTTAGCATGTCGTTTATTCAGATTGGTTTGACACTTAAGATACTTCAATGATTCATGATCGGAATGTATGACAAACTCCTTAGACCAAAGATAATGTTGCCAAGTTTGTAATACACGTACTAAGGCATACAATTCCTTATCATAAATGGAATAATTCAGAGAAGGACCATGAAGTTTTTCACTAAAGAAAGCAACGGGTTTACCTCCTTGTATGAGAACACCTCCAATACCAATGCCGCTTGCATCGCATTCTAGCTCAATGGTCTTGTCAAGATCAGGAAGTTGTAGTAATGGTGCTTGTGTAAGCTCCGATTTGAGAGCATCAAAAGCTTGTTGCTGCTGTTCGCCCCATCGAAATGGAACTCCCTTCTTCGTTAGCTCATGGAGAGGTGCTGCAATGGTGCTGAAATCCCGCACAAAGCGCCGATAAAAACCTGCAAGACCAAGAAAACTATGAACTTGTGTGACGGTTGTTGGGGCTGGCCAGCTGGTGATTGCTTCAATTTTTGCCTCATCCATCTCAATTCCCTGCTAGAAAACGACATAGCCAAGAAACGAGACTCGATTGGTGCAAAAGACGCACTTTTTGAGGTTACCAAACAAACGTGCATCTCTCAAAACAGTAAAAACAGCACGTAAATGATCAAGATGTTCATCATATGACTTGCTGTAAATGAGGATATCATCGAAGTAAACCACCACAAATTGTCCAATGAAAACACGTAAAACCTCGTTCATTAATCGCATAAAGGTGCTTGGTGCATTAGTTAAATCAAAAGGCATGACTAACCACTCATAAAGTCCAAACTTGGTTTTAAATGCAGTTTTCCATTCATCTCCTAGTGCCATTCTAATTTGGTGGTAACCACTACGCAAGTCAATTTTTTTGAAGATGATAGCACCACTCAATTCATCAAGCATGTCATCTAATCGAGGAATAGGATAACGATATCGAATGGTGATGTTATTATTCGCTCGACAATCAACACACATGCGCCAACTACTATCTTTCTTAGGAACCAAAAGAACAGGAACGGAACAAGGGCTAAGGCTTTCACGAATGTACCCGCGGTCCAAAAGATCTTGGAATTGTCGCTGAATTTCCTTAGTTTCTTGTGGATTCGCCCTGTATGCTGCACGATTTGGCAAACTTGCTCCTGGAATCAAATCGATCCTGTGTTCAATGCCTCTCATTGGTGGTAAACCAGGGGGTATCTCGGAGGGAAACACATCTTCAAACTCCTGCAAAAGGTTAGCAACAGCAGGGGGCAATGCAATAGACAATTCATGAAGTGAAAACATGGCTTCTTTGCAAACTAAAGCATAGCACATTCCCTTAGCATCGAATAAATCAGCAAGTTCAGATTTAGTTGCGAGCAACGTTGGTGATTTTAACTTAATAACTTGCTGTTTTTCAGATTCTAATTTTGTTGCTTTGCCCTCACGAATTTTACTCTTCTCAAAATGCACAATTTCAGCAAGAGTCATGGGGAGCAAAGTGATTTTCTTTCCCTTATGCATGAGAGTATATTTATTGGTTCTACCATGATGAATAGCATCTGTATCAAATTCCCAAGGACGACCCAATAAAAGAGAACAAGCATCCATAGGAACAACATCAAAATCAGCAAAATCATGGTATGAACCAATTGAAAAATGTATTCTCGCTGTTTGTGTTACCCGAACCTTACCACTGTTGTTGAACCATTGAATGTGGTACGGATGAGGGTGTGCTCTTGTTGTCAAACCGAGTTTCTTGACGACGTCCGTGTTCACCAAGTTATTGCAGCTACCTCCATCAATTATAGTGTGTACACGGCAGTCATTGACGACGAGAAACATGTGGAAGAGGTTGTGTCGTTGTAGCTTGTCATCGGTCTCCACTTTGGAGCTCAAGGCACGCTGCACAATGATGCTCCTATAGTTCTCCGTCGCCGCTATACCAAGTACCTCTTCTTCGGTGTGTTTGTCATTTGGATCTGTAAAGTCAGTAGCAAGAGAATATTCATCTTCAACATCCGAAGTACTATCATACACGTCATCGTCGCGTGCTATGTATGCTCGTTTGCTCGGGCAATCTCTCATCATATGACCAAGTCCCTGGCAGCGGTGACACTTGATGTCGGAAGTACGACCCGTAGAAGGAGTGGACGAAGAAGGCTTGAATGATGTCACCTTGCTGCCTTCTGGCACGCGAGAAGGTGGAGCAGCAGGTATAGTTCATTGACCGCCATTGGGTGGTGTAGTCGCTGCACGGGGGGTCAAAGATGGTGCAGTTTTGGATGGTGTAGTTGCTACACGCGGCGTGAAGTTGCTCCTCGTGCGTTGTTGCTGTTGTTGTCGGCCCTGCAATTCTTTTTCTGCCAACATAGTAAGCTGAAACAATCTGTTAACAGTATCATATTCCTTATAATTAACAATGTCCTGAATTTCACGCCTCAACCCCCCATAAACACGAGCTATTTTATCATCCATGTCCTCTACTACCCCACAACGCAGCATACCCTTTTGTAACTCTTGATAATACTCCTCTACGAACATGTTACCTTGGTCTAAACGCTGTAATTTTTTTGCGAAGGTCCCGCTGAAAAGATGGAGGAACAAATCGAACACGCATAGCTTCCTTTAATCTATCCCATGTTGGAGGATCAGTTCTAGTTTTAACAAGTTCATTCCACCATATGATAGCAAAGTCCTTAAACTCACTAGTGGCTTGACGAACTCTATGTTGTTCAGGAACAAGATGGGAATTAAATTTTTGCTCTACTGTCATCTCCCAATCAAGATAAGCCTCAACATCATAAGCACCAGAAAAAGAGGGTATAGTAAATTTCACTTTAGCAAAAGGATCATCAGGAGGGCCATTATAATTGTTATGATTATTACCTCCCATACCTCGACGATAAAGTGGCAGTCTTGGCTGATTATTGTGATCTTCCAGTTCATCATAAGCATTGTCTTCTTGTCTTCCAGCGAGAGGCAACCGAGCCTCAAAAGTATTCATACGAAGAGAAAGGTCATCCAGTTGGCGAGTCAATTTTGCCAATGACTCCTCCGTTGCCGCGTTGTATTTGGCAAACATATCCGTCATGGTCTTCATCATATCATGTAACTCAGCATGTTGAACACATTCGTCATTATTGTCTTCTCTTGCCATTGTTAGTAGGAAACAAAAGACAACAAAAAAATATGTTATCCCTATCAACTACAGTGACAATGTGGAAGGTGGAAGAAAACAATCTCTCTTGCTCAAGCGTCTTACCATGCTCTTACAAGTGTTCTTACCGACACAGCAGGTGGTGTGGACGGTGAGATGAACCAATGAAGCGTGAGGTGATTGCAAAGGTACCTGTTATGCTCAAGAGAAAGGTGGAGCTTGGATGGCACAATATGGTGGCTAATAAGCAGAAAATCGTTAACAGCTAAACAAAGTTGAATAAGTATTCAATGTAGGAAACTGTTGCTGGTCAACCGAGTGCCCTAGAGCCTAGCACAACACAAGGAAGTATTAAGGCAAAAGAAAGACATAATGATATAACCAACAAAACAGCACCAAGTGGTATAGGCCAATTGCTTTAATATGCGTGCTCTTCACTATTTTTTTCTTTTTTGTAATATTTTTTTGATATTTTGTTACTCAGGAGCACAAATATAGGAAGCACACAAATTTTCAGCTCAATTGTATGTAATATGCGGCCTATAGAAAATCAAGAATATTCTTTAAAATTGGTGCTGAAACTTCAGAGGCTGGATAGCCTATCTTCCGAGGGGAATTTGAGCAATCTAATTTCTCCGAACGCGGCTACGCGGCAGAAAATCAGATGCGAAATTTCGCGTAGATGAATTTGAAAAGAAAATTCGCCTGATTTCGAGTTCGTATGCGAAAGTTATGGCCGTTTTAAGGTAGGCTATCCGAGTTACAATTTTTTGGATGTGGATTCCGACTCGGTTTGAGAACAGAACTCGCAATCGGATACGAAAACGATCGGGAATTTGCACAGCAACTAATGGGGTGGGGTGTGATGGTTAAAGGATGAATGGCACAAAGATTTGTCACCTAATCTAGGGCTGGCGATGCGGGAGTTCACGCAAGGCGGCTAGCTAGGGCAAACCGATGAACGTGGCGGATCGGTTTGTTATTTAGGGATTGTGGAATAGGTGTCAAATAGCAAGAAAACAAGGACTAAACACGATAACTGGGACCCCAAAAACACAAAGCTAAACCACCAACAAGACTCAACCACACAAATGCAAACTCAACAATGCAAACTGAAAAACGAAACTGGAGGCACTATAGTCTGGGAAGCGGTAAAAACAATCTAATTTTCTTTTGTGGCTTTTCTGTGGACTCTAGGTACGAAACACAATAGATCTAATGGAAGGAAGGAAAACAAAGATACCTCACGGGCAACCTGGAAATCTGATACCAATTGATGAGTAGGTTTAGGCCCGATCTTCCGAATGGTATGTCGATTGGGGTGGAGAACTCGACGTTGATGATCCGCAGCACTCGAGCGGTTCGAGTACCCCTGCAATCACTACACCATGGCTCCGTTGGTTATCAACCGTGCTGCACACGCTTGACCTCGCCAAGAAGGCTAATCCCTGCAAGTGCAACCGAGAACACGAGCAAGAACGTCGAAGACACGATCGGAATTCGCGAAGTTGGGGTCTCACAAACCGTAGAACGGCGATATTATTGATCTAAGCAAAACCCACCGAATATGACCAGCCGCTGCAGTATTTATAGGCTAGGGTTCGACCAAAACACGATTAGACGCGTCCCTAATGGACTCTTATGGGATACAAGGCCCAAAGGCCCGATTCGGTGGCGCAGCACCGGACAGAAATCTGGACTCGACTTGTTTCGACGATTCCCAATGACTCCCGAAGAATTTTGAGGTGGGACTAGAACCATTGGAAAGTTTATCTTCTCCTCTTTAGTGCATATGTAGAACGTCAAAAACGGAGTTCGTATGCCTCCTGGGCGTCTGTTTTAAGGTGGACTGCTCTTGGACTTCGAGTTGAACTCGAGTGCGAGTTGTAAACTGTTTCCATCAACTTGTGGACGTCCCAGCTGGTTCTCCATGCTCCCAAGGCCTCCTTCCTTCACTTGTTGATCTTCTCCATTATTCCTAATAACAATTAAATCATCACATAGCAATCTATTCTCAAACTCACATGCAAAAGAAGTTATGAACGAAGTCACCTGCTGATTTAATAACTGTGCTCGTGCTCTTGTGATTGGTCCTTGCAGTTCAATGTTCGTCTCCGCTGTTGTGATGTCCTCATCAGAAGGAACTTTTGTGCCTTGTTCGTTTGACTTTCCAGACAAGTTTTACTTGTCGACTTTCTGGACAGCACTACCTTTTGTCGGTGGTTTTATCATAACTCGAGTTTTACAGATCCAATTGACGTGATTATTTTTAGTTTGTATTCAAAACTTAATTACCTATCATCTATCAAAATTTCACGGTCATTGGATTTGTTGTTTCTTATCTACACGAGTTTCTTTGCAGCATTCCAGAACTGTTTTTCTCGGGTAGGACAGATTGATCTTTGTTCGATCTTTCGATCATAACTTGAGTTTCTCTCGACGGATTTGAGTGATTCTTCTTGTGTTTCCTTTGTGACTTGATTCTCACTGATATCTATCAACTTTATCACGATGAAACACATTTATATTAGTCTCACACATGATTTCTTTAACAGATAATTTTTCTGCCGAAGGGGTTTGGATTTAATTGTTTCCGCTGTATAAGATTTTTTAAATCTACCATTCACGACCTCTGGTAGCTTTTCACGTGATCTTCAATCCTACAATTGGTATCAGAGCCACGGTGCTCCAATAATTGTGATTTGCACGTGTTTTTGACTAATCATCATGGAGAAATATTCTACCAAACCTTATGTGTTTGCTGGTACTGATTTTCAAGTTTGGAAGGCACACATGGAGGCTTTCATCCAGGCGCAAGGCTTTGCAATATGGGAGAAGGTGTACAAGCTTTAAGAAGTGCCACCTAATGATCAAGTTACGTCTACAAACCTACGGGACGTCGACAACAACAACAAGGCTCGCAACTTGATCATACAGGGACTCACTCAAAGCGACTTTGATCGTGTCGCGCACCTTCGATCAGCATACGATGTTTGGAGAGCTCTCTGTGATTATCATGAAGGCTCCAACACAATCAAGGAGGTAAAACAAGATATGTTCAAAAAGGAATACATGTGTTCTGAGATGCAACCCGGTGAGTCTATCGATGACCTCTTTGCTCGCTTCAATAAAATTCTCAGCAACTTACGTAGTGTCAATGTTAACTTTTCTGATGCTGAGAATGCTAGGCAACTTCTTAGTGCATTAGACAAGTCAATTTGGAAGATGAAAGTAACATCGATTCGTGAATCAACTATCATGAGTTCTCTTATATTAGATGTGCTTTATTCTAAACTAAAAAATCATGAAATTGACATCCTATCACGTAAGAACCCAAATAAGTCTATTGCATTTGTCTTACAACGTGATATGCCTAGCTCCGGCCAATCATCATCTTGCAATATTCTTGCTTTGTTGTCCTCACTAACCCTGGAGCAGATTGAGGAACTTCCAGAAGAGGAGTTAGCACTCATCTAAACAAGATTCTCAAAAGCATTGCAAAATGTGAGAACTAGAAGGAGAGGAAGCTCCGGACTGCAACGCTGTTTTGAATGTGGTAAGACAGGACACTTTCGTACAGAATGCCCTAACCTATCAGATCCTACTACACGTGAAGAAAAACTGAACAAGGTCAAGACCACCTCTGGAAACCCCAACAAGAAAAAAGAAGGGTATCATAGGACGCAAGATGATTAACAGCTTCATCACTGCACTTCAAGAGCTCGGTTCAAGCGATGTGGACTTTGAAAGTGATGAAGATGATGATGATCTGGCCAACTTATGCTTCATGGCAGGCAAAACAAGATCAAGATCAAGTCAGGAGGATGCAGAACACAATAGTGACAACGATGAGGTATGTTCTACCTGTAATGAAATGTGTGATGCAATTTCTCGTGCAACTATTATTGTCAAGAAAAATGACAAAAAACTTAGGGATAATGCTGCTGAAATTGAATCACTAGAATCTGAAATCAATCGTTTAAAAACTTTGATTCCTAGTGATGATGCATGTCCCTCATGTGACTTAATCTATGAACAATTGTCCACATTAAGAAGTGCACACTCCTCCACTCTAGATATACTTGATGAAGAAATTGAAAAGAATAGAAAGCTTGCTGCACTTAATGATAAAAACTTAAAAGATGCTTCCTGTTCAATAGATGATTTGCATTATTCTGCATGTGACAATCTTGATAAGAAACTAAAAGATGTAATAAATGAAATTTTCATTCTGAATAATGCTTTACGTACTCATGAAGTTAAGAGTTGTTCAAATTGCAAATTAAAAGGAAAAACTTCATGTGAAAACTGTCTAGAATTGTCTAAAAAGCTTGATGACATGAATAGGACGCTAGAGCAGTTTTGTGTTGGGAACAAAAATCTAAACTTGCTACTGAGTTCTTCCAAATCTTGTAATGATAAAACCGGTTTAGGTTTTGATTCTCATGTTTATTCTAAAACACATCCACCTCAAATTGTAAAATCATTTGGAAGAGGTTTAATCAAAACTGTCCCTAAACAAAAAGATGTGATCTTTGAATCTGCAGGAGTGCTTTCTAATTCTATTTCTAATGTTGGGTTCTCATCTAAACATGATTACAAAATTAAATTTCATTGTACTTATTGTGATAAAGATTGTCATGTCGTAGATTTTTGTTATAGACTAGCTAAAAAAATTAAAAAGGATAAAATGTCTACTAGATCTCATAACTTTCATGCTAAACCTAAAAGTAGAAACATGCAACCTGCTTTAATGAGTCAAAAATTTGAAAAGGTAGCTTCTGTACCCTCTGGTAGGAGACTTGCAAAGACAGCTCCGGTAGTTTTGATAGCTCCGAAAGCTCCCGGACCTTCTGTTGTTCCCTCCGGAGCTTCAGTTTTTTCTTCCGGACCTTTGGTTTGTGCATTCGGAGCTTCAGCTGTTTCTTTCAAAACAAATGTCCACACCTCCGGAGCTACTGGTTTTCGCTCTAAACGAGTAACAACATCTAAATCAATTGTTAAGAACAGAAAACCTCAACCTTTGACTCATAAACTTGTTGTTTTATCTCACCTTTTGTGTGTTTTTCCTGCTGCACGTCGTGTGACTCAGTACTGGATACCTAAATGCCTTTTGACTAACCCCAGTATTGAGTCATCGAAATATTGTGCTTCTATGTAGATTACATGCTTGAGGAATAGAACATTTGGATTGTGGATTCAGGTTGCTCACGCCACATGACCGGTAACAAAGAATGGTTCTCCTCCCTCTCTTTTGTGTCATGTGTAGAGAATGTTACTTTTGCCGATAATTCTTCAACTCCTATAATTGCTAAGGTTTCGGTTAGAGAAAATGATCACTACACTTTGAAGGATGTGGCACTTGTTAAAAAATTGAAGTACAACTTGCTTTCTGTTTCTCAATTGCTTGATGAGAATTTGGAAATAACTTTCACTAAAAATTGCCTCAAAGTTGTAGATTCAAATAGTGAGTTTTTGTTTAACATGTCTCGTTTTGGAAGAGTTTTTAAAGCTGATTTTGATATGTCAACTTCTAAGCATAGTGTATTGTTGCAAATGATTCAAAAGATTTATTCTTCTGGCATCGTAGACTTGGTCACGTAGGCTTTGATCATCTCACTCGTGTTAGTGCTTTTGATCGCATACGTGGTTTGCCTAAACTCAAAGGAGACAAAGATATTGTATGCTCTTCGTGTAGACATGCTAAGATGGTTGCAGGTTCACATACTCCTCTCAGAATGATCATGACAACTGAATCGGGTCAACTTTTGCACCTTGACACCGTAGGACCTTCACGTGTTCAATCGTTCGGAGGTAAATGGTATGTTCTTGTTATTGTTGATGATTATTCTAGATACTCTTGGGTTTACTTTATGGCATCTAAGAATGAAACTTTTAGTCACTTTAGAACTTTATTTCTTAGATTATCAATTGATCACTCAGGATCTTTAAAAGCAATTAGAAGTGACAGTGGAACTGAATTTAAAAATCAGTCTTTTGATCACTTTTGTGCTGAAAATGGATTAGATCATCAATTTTCTTCACCATATGTACCTCAACAAAATAGTGTTGTAGAAAGAAAGAACAGAACCTTAGTTGAGATGGCTAGGACTATGCTTGATGAATATCAAACTCCTAGGAAATTTTGGCCTGATGCGATTGCAACCGCTTGTTAT
Source organism: Tuctoria greenei (assembly GCA_036927565.1). Classification (NCBI taxonomy): domain Eukaryota; kingdom Viridiplantae; phylum Streptophyta; class Magnoliopsida; order Poales; family Poaceae; genus Tuctoria; species Tuctoria greenei. Next base: position 144,219,840 of record JAYESD010000011.1, read on the forward strand.
GTCTCAAATCGTGTTTTCTTGTGGGCTAAGCTAGGTAAAACACCATATGAGCTCCGGTTTGGACATAGGCCTAGTGTTACACACTTTCGGGTCTTTGGTTGCAAATGATTTGTTAAGAAACATAGTAATCTTGACAAATTTGAACCTAAATCAATTGATGGCATGTTTCTTGGTTATCCATCTCATACTAGAGGCTACCGTGTGTTTTTACTTGATACTAACCAAATTGTGGAGACTTGTAAAGTTTATTTTGATGAAGCTAGCCCAGGTACTAGCTCTGATATTGCAGGACCAGATCCATATCCTCAGGGGGAGGGTATTTTTGAAGATGAAGAAGAGCCGGTGATACTGTCTGGTAGTTCCAAAGTTGACACGTGTCCAGCTCCAAACTGTGAACAAGCTTCGACTACCACCTCTGCCTGTCCTGATTGTCCACAAGCCACAAGCTCATCAATCTGCAATGACCTTGATGAAGAAGAAGCTTGTGAGACATATGTTCTCCTATGCATCTTCAAGAATCATCCCCCATAACAGATTATTGGAAGCTTGCATGAACGGGTCACACGGTCCAGGTTTTGCGATCCGAACTCTCATGCTCATTCTGCTTTTGTTGCTTCTTTTGAACCCAAAGATATATCACACGCACTCACTAATGAATCTTGGATTATTGCCATGCAAGAAGAGTTAGAAAATTTTGAAAGAAATAATGTTTGGAAACTTGTACCTCCTCCTCAAGGTCACACTTTAATTGGAACTAAATGGGTGTTTAAAAATAAACAAAGTGAGGATGGGGTTGTAGTTAGGAATAAGGCTAGGTTGGTTGCTCAAGGTTTCACTCAAGTTGAAGGTCTAGATTTTGATAAAACTTTTGCTCCTGTTGCTAGATTAGAAGCCATAAGAATTTTGTTAGCTTTTGCTGCATCTAAAGGTTTTAAGCTATATCAAATGGATGTTAAAAGTGCTTTTCTTAATGGCTACATAGATGAGGAGGTTTATGTCAAACAACCAACGGATTTTGAAAATCCAGATTTTCCAAATCATGTTTACAAACTGTCCAAAGCCTTGTACGGTCTCAAACAAGCCCCTAGAGCATGGTATGATAGGTTAAAAACATTCTTTCTTGAAAACAGGTTTAACATGGGCAAGGTTGATAAAACTCTTTTTGTGCTTAAGCATGGCAATGACTCATTATTCGTTCAAGTGTATGTGGATGATATTATCTTTGGTTGTGATTCTCATGATCTTGTGTCCAAGTTTTCAGCTATGATGAGTTCATAATTTGAGATGAGTATGATGGGAGAACTCACGTACTTTTTAGGGCTGCAAATCAAGCAAACCAAGGAGGGTACCTTTGTGCATCAAACGAAGTATACAAAAGACCTCCTAAGGCGCTTCAACAAGGACAAAAGCAAGCCTCTTCGGACACCAATGGGAACAACAACAACACTTGAACTTGATGAAGATGGTGAACTCGTGGATCAAAAAGAATATAGAAGCATGATCCGATCACTTTTGTACCTCACGGCATCAAGACCGGACATACAATTCAGCGTATGTCTTTGTGCACGGTTTCAAGCCTCCCCACGTGCTTCACATCGTCAAGCCATCAAAAGGATTCTCAGGTACTTACGTGGAAATCAAAAATTTGGCATTTTTCTTCCTTCTTCCTCAACTGTTACTTTGAAATCTTTTTCCAATGCTGATTTTGGAGGTTGTAGGATTGATAGGAAAAGTACTTCCGGTGCTTGTCATTTTCTTGGTAATTCATTTGTTGCGTGGTCCTATAGAAAACAAAATTCAGTTGCACAATCAACAGCTGAATCTGAATATGTAGCAGCTGCTAGTGCTTGCTCACAAATTCTTTGGATTGTTCAAACACTTAAGGACTATGGAGTTGATCTAGATAGTGTTCCACTATTTTGTGATAACACTAGTGCTATTTGCATTGCTAAAAACCCTGTGCAACATTCTAGAACTAAGCACATTTATATTAGGTATCACTTTCTCCGTGATAATGTTGAAAAAGGAAACATTGTGCTTCACCATGTAGATACCGAACAACAATTGGCTGACATTTTTACAAAACCTTTGAATTTCACTCGTTTTTGTTACATTCGTAGTGAAATAGGGGTTATGCATCCTCATGACTTAAATTGAGGGGGAGTTTTGAAATTTGGGAAGTCTATGTGAGAATCTGAACTTAAAATAATATGAGCATAGTATTTCATACATATATGACTTTGTAATTCCTTTTACATGCTGAAAGTTCTTACTACATTACTCGTGTTATACATTTTGTAGTTTTTGTCATGCCTAGTAATTGGAATAATTACTTACACTAAATCTGGTCATGGTCGAACTTTTTTGCTGTTTTGAACTTGTTGCATGCTCACAAGTGCTTTCAATCATAAAGAATTAATCAAGTAATCAACTCACATGTTGAGTTTTTATGAATAAACGTAAGTTGAGAAAAGATCAAGAGAATATGCATGCATCGCACTTCTTCTTTTGAGATGGCTTAGCATTTCACTTAGATATGAACTTGGAAGAAGTTGTGTATGACTAAAACCATGTCCTTAAGCTTCTGATTGTCAAATTGGTTGGTTAGAATAAGGCAGATGCACATATAATCTCTTGCAAATATCATATGATTTAAATTTGTGCTTTGAAAAATAATAAAATGCAGCAACAAGTGTCATGCTTTCAGGTTTTGAAATAGTTAAGTTTGTGAGATCATGGCTTGCTTAAATTGAAAATTACATTTGATCTCTAGCATGGCTTACACTAATTTATGTATCTCATTGATGTGATAGTGTAAGTTACTTGATAGTATGACTTGGATGTGCTTTGTCTATATGTATATGTTATAAGATGCTTGAAATTTCTCTTTTGAACCTTGTTGAATACATTGTCAAAGGGGGAGATATAATATACGTGAATTTTTAAAGATAAGTGTGCAAGGGGGAGAAATTGATTACACATTGCACATATTCACAATATTGTTTTGGCACGGATCTTCTCAGTGGGAGAATTTGTTTTTCTTCCCACTTTATTTCTGACTTACAAAAGGGGAGAAATTGCTTTCAAAACTTTTAATGTGAATAAGCCAATGTTCAATTTTTTAAATGGTGTTGCTAATTCATTCATCGAGGGGGAGATTGTGAGACCTATGTGTGCTGAATACATTGGCTTGTAGTGAATACATTGGCTTTGATGATAAAAGTTCTTAAATACTACCAAACACCTTTATCATCAAGGTCCAACTCTAGGTCCGAGCTCCGGCAAGGTCCGACTTCTTTGTCAAGGTCCGACATGTTTTTGGGTAGCTCTGGTGAGCTTTGTTTTTAGCTCCAGCATGTCTTTGATAGCTCCGGCATGTCTTTGTTAAGCTCCGATATGTTTTGCTAGGTCTGATTTATGTTGATTCGCTCTGACATGTTTTTCTAGCTCCAGCTTTTGGGTTGACTAGTTCTGACTAGCTTTGGCAAGCTTCAGCGCTAGATTGTACTAGCTTTGGTAAGCTTTGGTACTAGCTTTGGTAAGCTCCAGCGCTAGCTTTGGTAAGCTCCGGCTCAAGCTCCGGTTAGCTTTGGCAAGGTCCGGTGCTTGATTGCAATGTTCCTGCTTTTATCTTGAAATGTGTCGAACTTTCTTTACTTTGTTGGAATGTTTGCTTAGTATTCTTTTACTAAGTTTTTGGTGCATTGTGGTTGATATGGCTGATATCATTTTGATATGCTTTGCAACATGCTTATGTGAGGTGCTCACGTAAGGTGTTGTGTTCGGAACTGACTTGAGTCAAGTCGCGGACTTGTGCTCGTACGGATTGGTTGTTTGTTCATGTGCAGGTGTTGCTTGAGTTCAAGTCATGGCTGGTGACAGGATCCTTTGGACTAGTCTCAGGGAGGAGATGAGGTTCCAACAACCAAATTTAGGAGGAATTGTGGTTGAGCGGGTCAGGAGGTCGCGCAAGATGATTGAATCAAGGGCAGTGCATATGAAGGTTACTGGACGTCGAAGGAAGGTGTTTGCACGTATGCATGCGGTGCATGACATGGCAACATGGTTCTGAAGATGGTTTATGGATGGGAAGATCTGGTTGGAAGGATCGGATCGTATCGGTTGATGACTTTAGCTGCGGCGGAGTCGGTTATGGCTCGGTATGGAAAGTATCGAGTTGGCCATGATAGGATTTCGTGTGGGTCACGAATTTGAGTTGTTTTAGGAATGTGGGATACGTTCCTAAGGTGTTTGTAAGTCTTAAGATTGCTTCTATCTGCGTATAAAAGAGTCCTAAGCAATTATGGAAAGTTTTGATTCGTGATCTGAGTAGGATTACAGTCGTAGTTGAGATTGGGTTAGCCTAAGGGATGGTTATATAAGCAAGGGAAGGCCAAAGCTCGTGGTAGACGACTTTGGGGATGTTCCTCCTGTTTTCTACTGAATAAAATTCATAGTTTGAAGGAACTTTTGTGCCTTGTTCGTCTGACTTGTTCCAGACAAGTTTTACTCGTCGAGTTTCTAGACAGCACTACCTTTCGTCGGTGGTTTTTTCATAACTCGAGTTTTACAGATCCAATTGACGTGATACTTTTTGGATTGTCTTCAAAACTTAATTATCTATCATCTTTCAAAATTTCACGGTCATTGGATTTGTGGTTTCTGATATACACGAGTTTCTGTGCAGCGTTCCATAACTGTTTTTCTCGGGTAGGACAGATTGATCTTTGTTCGATCTTTTGATTATAACTTGAGTTTCTCTCACGGATTTGAGTGATTCTTCTTGTGTTTCCTTTGTGACTTGATTCTCTATGATATATATCACTTTTGTCACAGTGAAACACATTTAGATTAGTCTGACACATGATTTCTTTAACAGATTGTTTTTTTGCCGAAGGGGTTGGGATTTAATTGTTTCCGCTGCGTAAGATTTTTTAAATCTACCATTCACCCCCCTCTAGTAGATTTTCATGTGCTCTTCAATCCTATAGTTTCTCGGGGTGTGGGCCCCGGCAACCCAAAGCTGCAGCAGCTACAGCAGCAGGCGTGCTGGGTGACAGCTTCTTCGTGTAGTTGGACTTTTTCTTCTTCTTTCCGCTACCAGAGGTAGTGGCTTCAGCCTTGGAGGACTTTTTTCTAGCCTCCGGAGCTGGCTTGGAGTGCATTTCACGACCCTGAGCAGTCCTGGCGCATTTGACGGCCAAGCTGAATAGTTCTGTGACACTGGTGACTTCTTTCATCGCTGGCTTCCCCAACATCTTCTTGTCTCGGACGCCCTGTCGAAATTGTACAACAATAGAAGCATTGGAGATAGAAGGAATGGTGTTCTGTACCTGGGAGAAACGCTGGATGAATGATCCAAGCGACTCCCCCAACTTCTGTTGAATGGCGAACAAATCTGGTTCTGTGCCAGGTCGGGTGTAGGAACTCCCGAAGTTGGTGGTGAACTGGTTGCATAGCTCTGCCCAACTGTTGATGGAGTCAGGTGGAAGACTCATGAACTAGGACCTGGCTGTCCCACTCAGAGCCACAGGAAAATAGTTGGCCATCATGGCCTCATTGCCACCCACCGCGAGGATGGCGGTGGAGTAGATTTGGAGGAACTCGACGGGGTTGACAGTCTCGTCGTATTTCTCTGACAGATGAGGTCGAAACTTCTGCGGCCAATAGACCATGCGTAGGTGGATGGCCAGAACCAAAGAACCACTCCCTACTCGTAAAGGAAAAGGGTTTTCCCGAGCCTTTCGCCTTTCGCGAGCATGCTCAATGTGGACACAGCCATCCTGCTGCATGTATCTTCGGTCGAGCTCCGACTGGAGATCATGCATCGAGAGTCTTGACACAGTGTGAGTAAGACGTGCCCCAGAGGGCAACGATGTCACTTGTCTGGACACAACACATCTCCTGTTCCGTGAAACCTGAGGACCAAGTCTACCAGACAAGGTCCTTCATTGTGAAGTTGCCTGCCCAGCAGGGGGTGGGCCTTGGTTACTTTTAGCATCGGTTGCAGCTGCAACCAGATGCTCGACATCAGTATGCTATTGTTCCGTGGCTGCTGAAGGAGCTCCAGCAGCTGGAGGATGCTAGAGCAGAGTACGCGCAGCGATTAGCGTGTTCTCCAAGTTGTTTGTCGATGCAATCACCGACACGAGGGCACCATCCTGTTGTACGGTGTTGGCAACTAGAGCAGGTGGTGGTGGTGGTGGTGGTGCAGCAACATCCGCTGGGACAACAACGCCAACTGGCTGTTGTGCATAGGATGGATTCCCTCCGTCAGGCTGTCTGACATTGCCATTGGACAATGCTGTTGCAGAGTTCACCATCTTGAAATGTCAGGCGCCCCTTCCTAGCGTGCCAAATGTCGAACTATTGACTAGGACACTTCCCCCTGTACTGCTAAAACGTAGTCCGCAAAGGTTCGTATTCGATTTTGGCACGCGGAGATTAAGAACGAGATGGAGACACAGAGTTTTACATGGTTTGGGCTGCCTGAGCATAACACCCTACTCCGTGGGATGTATCTTGATGTATGGATCTGCGGTGCTTGTGTGCGTTTGAGCTTAGTTGTCTCTGTATCGTGCGGCACGACCCTTTTATAGTTCAAGGATTGGCCGTTACATTGTCTGCATGGCCCGACATGTGGCCCCTGTAGTTTTTAATTACATAATACACGATCTGTATGTATTAAGTACATTTAACAGTGATAACACGCCTTAATGGTGGCGTTACCAGTACTAAAGGTCATCTGATCGTGTGTCATTAACATGGTATTAATGACATGTAATCAGGTCTTGTAATGGTAGATTTAATTGTCCCTTAAATGTCCGCACCATTGGAGATCCATTTATGTTCCCGTTGCAGGCTTAGGTCCGAAGGCTCGACACGTGGCAGCTCTCGAGCTTCCCAATGTGAGGAGGCAGGTCCGGAGCCGCTGTACACGTGGCAGCATAGGAGCTTCCCTCTACTGGGGTTAGGTCTGGGGCCACTTACACGTGGCACGACCAGAGCTTTCCTATACAAGGAGTTAGAACCGGTATTGCTTTACACGTGGCAGCGCCGGAGCTACCCTAGGAGGCGGGTCCAGTGCCGCGGAACATGTGGATCCTTCAGAGGTCTTCAACTCGGACAGGTGGAACTCCGTGGCTTTTCTTGCGGTATCGTGGGGTAACTGGTACGCAGGGTACCTACAGGCTGGATTCAGTTTATTGACTGATACCCACAACATTACCTACGAACTGGCAGTAGTATATTTTTTTGCAGAAAAAAAGGCAATCATATACGACACTTTGTAGCACTTTCTCCATAGTACTAACTTTATCTTCCGCTCATCAGGCAAAATACGGTAGTTTAAGCATTATTACAGATTTATCTGTTCATAAAGTAGCTTATATTTGACCTGGAGAAGTACCAAACTGAAGGAAATATCCAAAGCGAGTTGATACATAATCCAATAATACTGTGACCAGCAAATTAAAAGACAAATTAAAAGATGATTTATAATAGCAAACGATTCAAACTGTTGTCAAACAAGAACAGTTTTATTAACTACGAATGGCCAATCTGGTGGTGCATCAGGTTTTTTTTCCGAACACTCGGTGGCACAATAGCTTGATCAGCATTACACCATGAACGGATCGGCAAGCTTGTAATTGGAAGCCGACGTTTCAAACTTTATTGTGCACTTCCTGCTGTTGTCGAACTTAACCTCAGCGCTGCTAGAGCCCCTTCTCTCCGGGGGTAGAAGCTCGCCAGTCATCCTCTTGCTATAGATGACCATGGACTTGAGTGACTTGGCTGCCCCGAGGAGGAAGTTGGTGAATGCCAGCTTCTGACGAACCAGGTTGTTCACCCTGAGGACGATTCTCTTGACATTGTTCTCAAGGCATAGGATGGGGCTTCCGACCAGTTCCTCGAAACTGACTGGCTTACTCTTGCCGCTGTCACTTCTGGATCCGTCCATCATCTGCGAAAGGAAATTGTTTCATTTGAAGTTGATAGAAAATACATGCCAAGAACTCAATGAAAAGCAGAAAAAATTTGTATGCCAACAGGAGTTAATTAGCTAGGAGGCGAGAGGATCAACTAACCTTCAAGTGAAGTGTTTCTAGTTGAGGCAAATGGCGCAGCGTTAAGATGGCCTGCTTCAGGTCTGCCAAGTCATCTATGTTGGTGAACAAAGCGATGGTCCTAACATTGTCCAGCTTTAGTCCATCCTCGTCCACGAAAGGGCAATGCTGGAAGACGCCAAGAGTATGCAACCTCAGAGTTTGTCCCATCATCTTCTTGTGGAAGGCACGTGGTGGTGCCTGCGGCCACCACAACATCCTTTCAAGCTTGGGCGCGTCCACAATGCGGACCGCGTACTGCCAAGCATCCGCATACAGCCAACCACAACCCAGTACTGTTAGACTCAGGAGGTTTCTGCATTTGATGTCCAGGGATCCAAACTGTCGGGGATAGCCGAGTGACAGACTGAGCAATGCTGGGCACCGTGCCAACAGATCACTGACATCTTCCATGGTCATGAACATGTGGCTCAGGGTGATCTCCGTCACCTGCGGTAGCGTCCACTCCGGCAAGTTGGTTGCTGGAACTTTGCTTTGAGGCCAGCGACAATTGGAGAGGCTCAGTGACCGAAGTGAGCGGCAGTTCAAGATGTAGTGTGACAGCCCTCTAGAGTATGGAAGCCGCATCTCGAGGACAAGCTCCTCGACGACCCCTCTTTGGGACAACGTGTAGAGCCATCTGGACATCACACCATCCGATGGGAGTGTCCGCTGGATGATGAACCGACGGATGGAACGTTTGGGAGCTTCAAGCAGGGACGTGATTACGTCAGAGCACGTCGGTGTTAGGTTGTTTCTGTCACACGGGCAGCGCTGCACAATCCAGACTTCAGAGTCGTTGATGTAGTCGAGCTCGTAATAACCCGGAGAATTGAATACACGCCGCCAAGTCTTGGATACCGCAGTCATTCGCACGGCCTCGGTGATACCCAGCAGGGTGAGTATGTAACCCAGTATGCTCCCTGGAAGAGAGCTGATCATGTCTACCCCTTCTTCAGTATTGTCTGAGGACAGATTCGGCATCTTTGAACCCTTCTTTGCAACACCATGCTGTGCAGACGATGGGGTGCTTGTGGCCTTCCTTTTCATTGCTCCAGTGGTCTTTGGTGCCATGGACAACTCTGCTCAAAGGGAGAAACAAACCATAAGATTGCAAAGTGGAATGTGTATGGTATGACAGAAACATTTTAGCAATATTGTAACGACACGAAAAGCTGTAGACTTCCTTCCTCACCATTAACCCATATTTAAGAATATTCCATAAATCTAATATGGTATCTTGTTTTCACAACTCAAAGTACATTTTCAGTATTTATGTGGTTCATCAAAATAAGGCAACTTAGATTGCGCTTAATGTATAATTATCAATCAATAAATGTGTCCTGTTGTTGCCGGGTAGTTCATTATATTATTAGTTCTTTTATGGAGAATATGAAACAGGTTGTGAAAATCAATCCACAAACTAGGCTCCCGGAAATAAGCTTGAGTTGTTGTTAGGGCAACTACAATGAACAGTAATGAAAACACATGTAAGGTGGCATAATTGCCATTTGCAAGCCAATCTAAGTCGGCAACAGATATTGCCCTCGCCACGTCTAGTGTGCAACTGCACATTTAATCCTTACAACTATCAGAAATCTCTACAACTAGAATATCAGGATTTAACCAAGCATGAGGTTGACTCAAATGTCATATGCATTTTCGGTACCCATTTTCTGGTTTTAGGTACCACTAGGAACAAATAAAAGACTTAGAAACCTTTATCTCCAGCACTTTACTTGAAATGGGCACCGCTCGATTCTCTATTTGGGTGAGAGAAAGATAACACCTCGATATTTTGATAGTCTTTTACAGAAAACATCAAACGAGTTTCATGTTTGGATAGCTTGTTGGAGATGTTATTTAGCATTCATAACCTGTTATGTGTTTGGATATCCATATGGGTAGCCATTGGAGTCAGCATACCTGCTCCACAAGAATTTCCATATTTAATCCTTGCAACTATTAGAAACCTCTACAATCACAATACCAGGGTTTAACCAAGCACGAGCAGTCAAATCTGATCTACAAGCATTTCCTTATAATATATGCAATATCATTCCAGAAAATAGTGCAGCATTAACATTTCATCCATTTTTTTCATAAAAAGTTGAACATTTAACCGCTTCATAATTCTAATCATCCCTATTGAGTATCTAGGACTCCTAAAGAATACACCTCACAGTTAGCAAATCCTCATTAAATTGCATCTAACCAAATAAATGGAGAAACAATCACAACTCATCTGTACCCAACACTTTGGCATTCCGAGCCCAAGCGAAATCCACAATCCACAAATTGGGAAAGAAAAAATATATCGAAGCACAACAAAACACTTGGCGGTGCCGCTAGAACTAGAACCCAAATGGATCCTGAACGCACCAACCATCATATAATCAAGCGGTATAAATAGGTTTGGGTGAAGTCTCGTACCTAGAGATGGTGGGTGGCGCCAGACTGATGCGGACGAGACGGGTGGTGGTGGATCAACTTCTTGTGGAGGCGGACCGACAGGGTGGCAGCGGATCAATCGTCTGGTGGTTGAAATCGCTGGATAAGGCTAGGTAACGAGTCTGTGGCTCTGGATCGAGAATCCGTAGTCAGGGCGAGGTTGCTCGGATGCCTTGTGACTGATAAGGTGGGCTGGTGGGCTGCATTCTACCCTGTGGGCTCTTCCAAAACTAGGCTATTTTTGACACCCGCACCCACGCGGACATCGGGTCGAACCTGGGTCAGGCCATAGCTGGAAAATCCCACTGTGTCTGCTCCTTTCTATTTCTAGCTGCTGATATATATCAAGTTATTTGAAATTTGATAATCCATTATGTCCTAATGACGGTGGCAGGATCATGTTACCATTATTGTGTGAAATGCATTTAAAAAGAAGGTATCCGTTGAGATTTCCAGTTTAGCACTGCAACGTGCTGCGGTCACGGTTTGGCCGTGTGATTTCTTAATGGATGTTTGATTGCCTAGACTTTCTATTCGATCAGGCAAAGAAAGCTGTCAGCTCGACCTTGATACATACATGAAACTAGATTTTACAATAGAGATTAACTTCCTTCCGTTAATACAATTGGCTCCATCATGAGATTTACAACATAGTAAGACTTTTTTTTAGATATTGTGTGAGTCCTGACATCCCCCTCCAACGAGGTCGTGGCGAGCTCATTACAACCGAACAAATGCAGGTACTCACTATTGTCTATAACAAGGTGATGATATCTAGATGGAAAAAACCGTTCTCACGATAAATCAAACTCGCACTACTACAAAAAGCATTTTCACAGACGCCTCGATTTTTCAAACACAGGCGGTCTGTAAATAAATGCGACTGTGATGACGAATGAAATAATAACCGCCTGTGATGACATAACATCACAGGTGGATTTTAAAAAACAACCGCTTGGGTAAATACATGATTTTCTCAGGCGGTTATTAATTAAGAACTGTCTGTGATGTAACAAACTTCACAGGCGGTTCTTAATTTACCAACACCGAGGTAAATACATGATTTTCACAGGCGGTCATTGTTTAAGAATCGTATGTACTGGTTCAATCATCACAAGCGGTTTTTATTCAAGAACCACTTGGGGAAAGTCATTGTTTTCACAGGCTGCTTATTAATTAAGAACCACCTATGATGCTGATAAGCTCCTGTCAATCTAATCCCTGCATAGCAAGCTCTTGTAGATGCAAGTAACACCCGTGGCTCATCCTTTGGATCGATGAAAGCATCAATTGAAGTTTGATGATCCTTGGAAGGATTTCCCATCCATTTGAAGGATTTCTTTCCCTCCTGTCCATTTGAAAACTTAGGAAGATGCCCCTTTCTCGCTTTTAATATCTAAATATATTGACTAAAAATTAGTACCTAACCTCTTAGTGCTTCACACAAGGAAGCAAACAACTTCAATCACAAATCTTGTTTTCACCCTTCCATAGGGATTTCACCTTAATGTTTCAAACATAGATTTATCAATATGTGAAGCTTCCTTATCACATATGTTAATGACAGGTATAAGCAAAGGATGTGTCGAAGCTAACGAAATCTGAATTGGAATGAAGTCCTGCATATGAGTGGCAATGTCCAGGTTAGCGTGAAGCTATGATGGCAACCTTCAACAACATGAAAAGTGATGTTAAGGCTATGCTTGCATCAACCAAGGCATGTTATGAGGGTATAACACTTGTTGGGGCAAGCATAACCGTGATGCTCTAACAAGTGTTAATGCCCTCACAACATGCCTTGGTTGATGCAAGCATAACCTTCGCATCACTTTTCATATTGTTGAAGGCTGCCATCATAGCTTCATGTTGTCTAACCTGGACATTGTCACTCATATGCAGCATCTCTATGTCTTCAGTCCCGTTGAGATTTTGTTAGCTTCGACACACCCTTCACTTATAACTGCCATTAACATGTCTGATGATGAAGCTTCACTTATTGATAAATCTATGCTTGAAAGATTAAGGTCAAATTCCTATGAAAATCGTAAAAACAAGATTTGTGATTGAAGTTGTTCGCTTCGTTGCTTGTGTGAAGCACTAAGAGAGATGGTACTGATTTGTAGTCAATATATTCAGCCATTAGAACTGATAAAGTAGCATCTTTGTAAGTTTTTAAAATGGAAAGAAGAGAAAGAAATCTTTCAGGGCTTGTTTGAGTGTACTCAATCTAATTGAATTGAAGTGGATTGGAGTGAAGAATGAACTAATTTTCTCCTCAATCCACTTATATTGAAGTGGATCCACTCCTATCCAAACAAGCCCTCACATAGATGGGAAGTATCGTCAGACTTCAATTGAAGCTTTTAACAATCCAAATGATGAGTCTCGGGTGTTACTTACATCTAAAAGAGCTTGCTGTGAAGGGATTAGCTTGACATGAGCTTCAAGAGTTGTGCTTCTAGATGTTGTTTGGAACCAAGATGTTGGAAGGCAAGCCTGATCATCATAGGTCAGAAGAAATTTATATACACATACAATTTGATATTTTATAGAACAAGTGAAGGTGATAAATATAATAATGTAATAATATTCGAAACAGAAGCTGAATTTAATAATGTTCAAAACATGCTATCTAAAGCTGAAATAGAGCATTGTTCTAAGTTGATTTCAGAGGATACAAATATATACAATATATATCATACATTTTTTTCCAGCATTGACATCTTCTCGCATATAGGGTTTCAAATCCTTTTTGATGCTTCTCTCTACGCGCTTGATGTTTTCTGGTTCGGTGAAAAGGTACATCTCTTCATACTGATTATATTCCTCTTCATTTTCTCAGTTTTTCAACAGTATTTTGCTTTCCAAAAACAACTATGTGCATCTTCTCAAATTCTAGATCTTGAATATAAAAAACTTGTGCAACACTATCGGCGAAAACCCACAGGTCATCTTTATAACCCACTTTATTCAAGTCTATCAATGTCAGCCCGTAATTGTCAATTTTCACACCATCAGGATGTTTGACCCATTGGCACTTAAATACGGGGATTACCATTCTTTCACCATAATTGAGTTCCCATATTTCCTCTATGAACCCGAAGTATGTGGTCTTTTGCCCTCGTGAATTATAAGCCTCAATACGAACACTATTATTTTGTGCAACACTCTTACTGTCTTTTTCTTTAGTGTAAAATGTGTAACCATTGATGTCATATGCTTGCCATGATGTCACCAAAGCAGATGCACCAGAAGCTAACTTTCCATTTTGAAACTATACGTTTATTCAATAGTTTTAATTTACGCACATTTAGAATGTGTTGACAAGTTTTATATGACGTTTCTTGTATTATAGCACTTGGCGGTTTTACGCGGAACAGCTTGGCGGTCAGAGACCTCCTAATACGAATGCATTGGACATTAAAATGTATTATGCTTGTACGAAGAAGCCTACTCGGAGTGTCTTATGCGGGTATTATGTATGCGAGCATCTTCGGACCGCCAGCGAATATAGAGTGAATCGTGAGGATGTAAGTTATCCTTAATGTCGATATCTTATTTTTTTACTTTTGAGTTTCATTATTTTCAAATTTTGATTCCAACTTCAAAATTCAATTGCTCATAGTACAATTGCTCCAAAAATACCAAATAAATTCCTGTATACTCTCACTTTGATCTATACTTTGAGATTATTGAAACCGACACATTCTAAACCGTGTTATGTGTTTCATTGCAGCACACGAAGAATGTGAACAAAGAATGACCGATTTGTAGAAGTATTCCTGGTAGAGGAGACGACAAGATTTCTTCTGAACTGTATCAATTCATGCGTCGTGAAATTTTGCACAAAAGAGAGGAGTTCTTTGATGAGCATGGTGCAATAGCTGATGTGCCAGAACTTTGCGACTATGCCAATAGAAACAGTTTTTAGTGAAACTTGTAAACTATGAGATGACTTATATGTGTAACTTGTACATATGTATATTGTTTTAGTGAAATTGAGTTCTGTGAGATGACTGCTGTGATTATATTGTTTACTTCTGTGATAATATTGTTGACTTCTGTGATTATGGTGAATTGGCCTGTAAATTACAAATAACAACAGGTAGTACTGCATAGGTTATACCTTATCATAGGCGATTATTTACCTACAGCTAGACCTTCCTGTGAAATATCATTATCACAGGTGGCTAGATATTAGTAAAGAACCGTCTGTGATAACCTAATTATCACAGGCGGTTATTGTTATGGTACAAACCGGCTGCAATAAACTGTCTTCACAAGAGGTTTGTCGTAGGTAAATATCCGTCTGTGATAACACAATTATCACAAGCGGTTGTATATGCTGCACGACCCGCCTGTGATAATAGGTCTTCATAGGCGGCTAGCCTAAGTAAAGAACCGCCTATGATAATATGTCTTCACCGGCGGTTTCACTTCTCCGCCTGTGAAGTTGCAGATTATCACAGACTCTTCGTTTCAGCCGGTTTTAGAAACCGCGTGTGATAATACGTTTGGAGCCGCCTGCGATGAGGCTTATTGTAGTAGTGTCGACCTAAGGAGTGCTACTTAGAATACTAAACCACTAAGCTAAATCCCCTTTCATACAATATAATATGGCTGATTTATTGAATCGTAGCAACAGAGGAATTAGAACATAGTATGGTCTATCAAATTGTACAGTTATACACAATTGTATTCATCATCATTCGCATCTCACCACTGCTCGTTAACATTTTTCGCATGTCATTGTCGGCGCGGTGACTCAGGTCGCCATAGACTCAATGCAGTGGCAGAACTACAATTTTGTCGAGGGGTGTGCCACAAAAAAATTATATGTAAAAATTTATAAATTTCATAAATAATTAATAACACTCATAACATAATTTGATATATAGATATTAAATAATATGATAAGTGTTAAATTCAACAAATTACAGCTTTTATAAGGATATATGATGACACTGCCTCCATTGTCAAGCGAATTGGTGTGTAACTAAGTTGCAACAACTACAATCCTTAGGCTGACTCCAACGAGATCACGCAAATACGGCCACCCATATCGATGTTTTGGGTAGTGTCCATGTCAGACTACAGTACCCAGATTGGGATTTCTCCATTGCGCATGATCCAAATCTTTTTTTCTGCTGCTCGTGCCAACAACCTGATGCTCCCGCTGGGAATCTCGATGCTCTTGCCAAAATCCTGTCGCGAGCGGGATGGCATCATGTGGGTGAGCGGATGTACGGGCCATTGATAGAGAGGTCGAGGATGGCCCCGCCCATGAGGATGACCGTGTTAGATGAGATCGTCAGTTAAGCTCGTCAGTTATCTCTAAAGTTCTCTGAAGACTCGACTTCTCCAAATATATGGATATTCGGTTTTGTCAGTCAACCTGGTGTGTGCATTCAGTTCGATCGCGATCCATAATTCTAGCACAGTAGTGGTGTGTGATGAGAACATCACAACAGCGGAGAAACACATTGAAATGTAATGACCAATCACAAGAGCACGAGCACGATTAATAAATCAGCAGGTGAATTCGCTCCTAACCTCTTTTGCATGTGAGTTTGAGAATAGATTGCTATGTGATGATTTAATTGTTATTAGGAATAATGGAGAAGATCAACAAGTGAAGGAAAGAGGCCTTGGGAGCATGGAGAACCAGCTGGGACATCCACAAGTTGATGGAAGCAGTTTACAACTCAGACTCGAGTTCAACTCGGAGTCCAGGAGCAGTCCACCTTAAAAAGGACACCCAAGAGGCATACGGACTCCGTTTTCAATGTTTTACATATGCACGGAAAAGCAAGAAGATAAACTTTCCAATGGTTCTAGTACCACCTCAAAGTTCCCCCTGAGTCTTTGGGAATCATGAAAACAAGTCGAGTCCAGATTTCTGTCCAGTGTTGCGCCACCGAATCGGGCCTTTGGGCCTTGTATCCCGTAAGAGTCCATTAGGGACGCGTCTAATCGTGTTTTGGCCGAACACTAGCCTTTAAATAATGCAGCCGCTGGTCATATTCGGTGGGTTTTGCTTAGAATAACAGTTTCGCCGTTCTACGGTTTGTGAGACCCCAACTTCTCAATTTTAGATCGTGTCTTCTACGTTCTTGCTTGTGTTCTCGGTTCACTTGCAGGGATTAGCCTTCTTAGCGAGGTCAAGCGTGTGCCGCACGGTTGATAACCAACGGAGAAGTAGTGTAGTGATTGCAAGGGTATTCGAACTGCTCGAGTGCCGCAGATCATCAACATCGAGTTCTCCACTCCAATCGTCTTACCTTTCGGAAGATCGGGCCTAAACCTACTCATCAATTGGTATCAGATTTCTAGGTTGCCCGTGAGTTATCTTTGTTTTCCTTCCATTAGATCGATTTTGTTTCGTACCTAAAGTCCACATAAAAGCCACAAAAAGAATTAGATCATTTTTACTGCTTCCTAGACTATAGTGCCTGTAGTTTCGTTTTTCAGTTTGCATTGTTGAATTTGCATTCGTGTGGTCGAGTCTTGTTGCTGGTTTACCCTTGTGTTTTGGGTCCTAGTTATCGTGTTTCTTCCTTGTTTTCTTGCTGTTCGACAACTATTCCACAATCCCTAAATAACAAACTGATCCACCACGTTCATCGGTTTGCCCTAGCTAGCCGCCTTGCGTGAACTCCCGCATCGCCAGCCCTAGATTAGGTGACAAACCTTTCTGCCACTCATCCTTGAATCATCACACACCACCCTATTAGTTGCTGTGCAAATTCTCGATCGTTTTCATATCCGATTGCGAGTTCTGTTCTCAAACCAAGTTAGAATCAACATCCAAAAATCTTAACTCGGACAACCTACCTTAAAATGGTCATAAATTTCGCATACGAACTCGATATCGGGTGATTTTTTTTTCAAATTCATCTACGCAAAATTTCACATCCGATTTCTGCTGCGTAGCCGCGTTCGGCAAAATTAGATTGCCCAAATTCTCCTCGGAAGATAGGCTATCCAACCGTTTCAGCACGAATTTTAAAGAATATTCTTGATTTTCTATAGGCCGCATATTACATCCAATTGAGATGCACATTTGTGTGCTTCCTATATTCGTGCTCCTGAGTATAGAAAAAATATCAAAAAAATATTACAAAAAAGAAAAAAAATAGTGAAGAGCATGCATATTAAAGCAATTGGCCTATAGCACTTGGTGCTGTTTTGTTAGCTATATCATTATGTCTTTCTTTTGCCTTGATACTTCCTTGTGTTGTTCTAGGCCCTAGAACACTTGGTTGACTAGCAACAGTTTCTTACATTGAATACTTATTCAACTTTGTTTACCTGTTAATGATTTTCTGCTTATTAGCCACCATATTGTGTCATCCAAGCTCCACCCTTCTCTTGAGCATAACAAGTACCTTTGCAATCACTCCACGCTTCATTGGTTCATCCCACCGTCCACACCACCTGCTGTGTCGGTAAGAACACTTGTAAGAGCGTGGTAAGATGCTTGAGCGAGAGAGATTGTTTTCTTCCACCTTTCACATTGTCACTGTAGTTGATAGGGATAACAAATTTTTGTTGTCTTTTGTTCCTACTAACAATGGCAGGAGAAGACAATGATGTCGAATGTGTTCAACATGCTGAGTTACGTGATATGATGAAGACCATGACGGATATGTTCGCCAAATACAATGCATCAACAGAGGAGTCATTGGCGAACTTGACTCGCCAACTTGATGACCTTGCTCTACGGATGCATACTTTTGTGGCTCATTTGCCTCTCGCTGGAAAACATGAAGACAATCCATATGATGATATGGAAGATCACAACAATCAGCCAAGACTGCCACTTTATCGTCGAGGTATGGGAGGTAATAATCATAACAATTATAATCATCCTCCTGATGATCCGTTTGCTAAAGTGAAATTTACTATATCCTCTTTTTCTGGTGCTTGTGATGCTGAGGCTTATCTTCATTGGGAGATGACAGTAGAGCAAAAATTTAATGCCCACCTTGTTCCTGAACAACATAGAGTTCGTCAAGCCACTAGTGAGTTTAAGGACTTTGCTAGCATATGGTGGAATGAACTTGTTAAAACTAGAATTGATCCTCCAACATGGGATAGATTAAAGGAAGCTATGCATGTTCGATTTGTTCCTCCATCTTTTCAGCGGGACCTTCGCAGAAAATTGCAGCGCTTAGACCAAGGTAACATGTTCGTAGAGGAGTATTATCAAGAGTTACAAAAGGGTATGCTGCGTTGTGGGGTAGTAGAAGACATGGATGATAAAATAGCTCGTTTTTATGGGGGGTTGAGGCGTGAAATTCAGGACATTGTTGATTACAAGGAATATGATACTATTAACAGGTTGTTTCAGCTTGCTATGTTAGTAGATAAAGAATTGCAGGGCCGACAACAACAGCAACAACGCACAAGGAGCAACTTCACGACGCGTTCGACGCCCACACCATCAAAAACAGCACCATCTTCGACCCCCCGTGCAGCGACTACACCATCCAATGGCGGCCAACGAACTGTACCTGCTGCTCCACCTTCTCGCGTGCCGAGGGGCAGCAAGACGACATCATTCAAGCCTTTGTCGTCCACTTCTTCTACGGGTCATACTTCTGACATTAAGTGTCACCGCTGCCAGGGACTTGGTCATATGATGAGAGAATTCCCGAGTAAACGATCATACATAGCATGCGACGATGGCGGGTATGATAGTACTTCAGATGTTGAAGATGAATATTCTCTTGCTACTGACTTTACACATCCAAATAACAAACACACCGAAGAAGAGGTACTTGGTACAGTGGAGACGGAGAACTATAGGAGCATCATTGTGCAGCGTGCCTTGAGCTCCAAAGTGGAGACCAACAACAAGCTACAATGACACAACCTCTTCCACATGTTTCTCGTCGTCAAGGACTGCCGTGTACATACTATAATTGATGGAGGTAGCTGCAGTAACTTGGTGAACACGGATGTCGTCAAGAAACTTGGTTTGACAACAAGAGCACACCCTCATCCATACCACATTCAATGGTTCAACAACAGCGGTAAGGTTCGGGTAACACAAATAGAGAGAATACATTTTTCAATTGGTTCTTACCATGATTTTGCAGATTTTGATGTCGTTCCTGTGGAGGCTTGTTTTCTTTTATAGGGTCGTCCTTGGGAATTTGATACAGATGCTATTCATCATGGTAGAACTAATAAATATACTCTCATGCATAAGGGAAAGAAAATCACTTTGCTCCCCATGACTCCTATTGAAATTGTGCATTTTGAGAAGAGTAAAATTTGTGATGACAAAGCCACAAAACTAGAATCTGAAAAACAGCAAGTCATTAAGTTAAAATCACCATCGTTGCTCGCAACTAAATCTAATCTTGCTAATTTATTCGATGTTAAGGGGATGTGCTATGCTTTAGTATGCAAAGAAGCCATGTTTTCACTTCATGAATTATCTATTGCATTGCCCCCTGCTGTTGCTAACCTTTTGCAGGAGTTTGGGGATGTGTTTCCCTTCGAGATACCCCCTAGTTTACCACTGATGAGAGGCATTTAACACAAGATCGATTTGATTCCAGGAGCAAGTTTGCCAAATCGTGCAGCATACAGGGCAAATCCAGAGGAAACTAAGGAAATCCAGCAACAATTCCAAGATCTTTTGGACCGGGTACATTTGTGAAAGCCTTAGCCCTTGTTCCGTTCCTGTTCTTTTGGTTCCTAAGAAAGATGGTAGTTGGCGCATGTGTGTTGATTGTCGAGCGATTAATAACATCACCATTCGATATCGTTATCCTATTCCTCGTTTAGATCACATGCTTGATGAATTGGGTAGTGCTATCATCTTCACAAAAATTGATTTACGTAGTGGTTACCAGCAAATTAGAATGGCACTAGGAGATGAATGGAAAACTGCATTTAAAACCAAGTTTGGACTTTATGAGTGGTTAGTCATGCCTTTTGGGTTAAGTAATGCTCCTATCACCTTTATGTGATTAATGAACGAGGTTTTACGTGCTTTTATTGGACAATTTGTAGTGGTTTACTTCGATGATATCCTCATTTACAGCAAGTCATATGATGAACATCTTCATTATTTACGTGCTGTTTTTACTGTTTTGAGAGATGCACGTTTGTTTGGTAACCTCGAAATGTGTGTCTTTTGCACCAATCGAGTCTCGTTTCTTGGCTATGTCATTTCCTCGCAGGGAATTGAGATGGATGAGGCAAAAATTGAAGCAGTCACCAGCTGGCCAGCCCCAACAACCGTCACGCAGGTTCGTAGTTTTCTTGGTCTTGCAGGTTTTTATCAGCGTTTTGTGCGGGATTTCAACACCATTGCAGCACCTCTACACGAGCTAACGAAGAAGGGAGTGCCGTTTCGATGGGGCAAACAGCAGCAACAAGCTTTTGATGCTCTCAAATCAAAGCTTACACAAGCACCATTGCTACAACTTCCTGATTTTGACAAGACCTTTGAACTAGAATGCGATGCAAGCGACATTGGTATTGGAGGCATTCTCATACAAGGCGGTAAACCCGTTGCTTTATTTAGTGAAAAAAATTCATGGTCCTTATATGAATTAATCCACTTATGATAAAGAATTGTATGCCTTAGAGCGAGTATTACAAACTTGGCAACATTATCTTTGATCTAAGAAGTTTGTCATACATTCCGATCATGAATCATTGAAGTATCTTAAGTTTCAAACCAATCAGAATAAACGACATGCTAAATGGATTGAGTTCATAGAGTCGTTTCCATACATCATTGAGCATAAGAAAAGGAAGGAAAATGTCATTGACGATGCATTATGTAGGCGTTCTACCATGCTGTCCCAACTTGATCATAAAATCTTTGGTTTGGAAACAATAAAAGCATTATATCCTACTGATTTGGACTTCAAAAATGCTTTTGAAAATTGTAGAGAAGGAAGAACTTGGAATAAATATGTGCTGCCAGAGGGTCTCCTCTATCGTGCTAACAAGCTATGCGTTCCAGCTAGCTCCGTTCGTCTATTACTTTTGCAGGAAGCATATGGAGGAGGTTTGATGGGACATTTTGGAGTGAAGAAAACTGAACACGTGCTGTCCACACACTTCTTTTGGCCAAAGACGAGGCGTGATGTCGAGCACTACGTATCACGATGCACTACTTGCAATAAAGCTAAGTCTCGCCTTAACCCACATAGTCTTTATATGCCTCTTTCTGTTCCTAGTGTACCTTGGGAGGATATTTCTATGGACTTTGTTTTGGGATTGCCTAGGACTAAGAGGGGGAGGGATAGTATTTTTGTAGTTGTTGATCGTTTCTCCAAAATGGCACACTTTATACCTTGTCATAAGAATGATAATGCCTCACACATTGCTAATTTATTTATGACGGAAATTGTTCGTTTACATGGTGTGCCAAACACCATTGTTTCTTATCGTGATGCAAAAATTTTAAGTCATTTTTGGAGAACTTTGTGGTATAAATTGAGAACCAAGTTGCTGTTTTCAACTACATGTCACCCACAAACGGATGGACAAACCGCGGTAGTTAATCCTACTTTATCTACTATGTTGTTGGCTGTCTTGAAAACAAATTTGAAGTTATGGGAGGAGTGCTTATCACATATAGAATTTGCTTATAACAGATCTGTTCACTCCACAACAAAGGTAAGTCCATTCCAGATAGTGTATGGTTTCAATCCCCGTGCTCTTATTGATTTACTACCTTTGCCTCCTTCTGAAACTATAAATTTGGACGCTACACAACGATCTGAATTCATTCTTAAGATGCATGAAACTACAAAGAAAAATATTGAAATGATGGATGAGAAGTATAAGATTGCAGGTAGTAAAGGTAGAAAAGATGTAAAACTTGAACCAGGTGATTTGGTGTGGTTACATTTGAGAAAAGAGAAATTCCCAGACTTGAGAAAATCTAAACTTATGCCACGAGTTGCTGGTCCTTTTAAGATTGTTGAAAAGATTAATGATAATGCATATAAGCTTGAATTTCCTCCCGATTTTGGGGTTAGTCCTACATTTAACATTTCATATTTGCGGCTGTACTTGGGAGAAGAAGATGAACTTGAGTCGAGGATGACTCCAATTCAAGAGGGGGGATGATGAGGACTTCACAACAGCGGAGACACACATTGAAATGCAAGGACCAATCACAAGAGCATGGGCACGGTTAATAAATCAGCAGGTGAATTCGCTCCTAACTTCTTTTGCATGTGAGTTTGAGAATAGATTGCTATGTGATGATTTAATTGTTATTAGGAATAATGGAGAAGATCAACAAGTGAAGGAAAGATGCCTTGGGAGCGTGGAGAACCAGCTGGACGTCCACAAGTTGATGGAAACAGTTTACAACTCGGACTCGAGTTCAACTCGGAGTCCAGGAGCAGTCCACCTTAAAACGGACGCCCAGGAGGCATACGGACGCCGTTTTTGACGTTCTACATATGCACGGAAAGAGGAGAAGATAAACTTTCCAATAATTCTGGTCGCACTTCAAAATTCCTCCAGAGTCATTGGAAATCGTCGAAACAAGTCGAGTCCAGATTTCTGTCCGGTGCTGCACCACTGAATCGGGCCTTTGGGCCTTGTATCCCGTAAGAGTCTATTAGGGACGCGTCTAATCATGTTTTGGCCGAACTCTATCCTTTAAATACTGCAGCCGCCAGTTATATTCGGTGGGTTTTGCTTAGAATAACAGTTTCGCCGTTCTATGGTTTGTGAGACTCCAACTTCTCAATTTCAGATTGTGTCTTCTACGTTCTTGCTTGTGTTCTCGGTTCACTTGCAGGGATTAGCCTTCTTGGCAAGGTCAAGCGTGTGCCGCACGATTGATAACCAATAGAGCAGTGACGTAGTGATTACAGGGGTATTCGAACTGCTCGAGTGTTGCGGATCATCAACGTCGAGTTCTCCACCCCAATCGACTTACCTTTCGGAAGATTGGGCCTAAACCTACTTATCAGTGTGAGTGTGTACTGTAGGAGCAATAACTGATGTACTCATGATTACAAATACAAGACATGATCGCATTGGTTTGAGTGTGTTGGGCAAAACTTTTCATGGCACCAGAGCCACCATCCAATCTCTTAACATTTCACTCGAACTCAGCATTCACCGCCATGTCAAACAACACGAAGTTCAGCAACCTCTCTTCCTCATTCTTCCACTGTTCCATCCACTAGAATTCTACGAATATCAACAATGAGTCACACTGTGACTGTGAAGCTCACGCAGAAGAATTATCTCCTTTGGAAGATGCAAGTTCTTCCTTACCTTCGTACCCATGGCCTCACTGGGTACATCGATGGAACCATCGAAGCTCCAAGCCAAACTATCATGGTACAACCTCAAGATCAAGGCGCCAGTCGCAGGATTGATGTCAATCCAGTGTATATGACCTGGTCATCAAGATCAACATGTCTTGAGCTTTCTCATCGGAACTCTGACAGAGGAAGTGCACGTGAACATGGTTGGCATCATACTGCTTGTGATGCATGGCAAACTCTAGAAGACATGTACACCTCAAGTTCGCATGCACGAGTGATGCAAATTCGCATGCAACTTGCAATAATCCAGAAGAAGGATCAAGACATTACTGCCTATTTTCGCAAGGTAAAGAATCTTGCTGACACACTTGCATCTGTTGCAAAACCTGTGAAAACTGAAGAATTAATCACGTACATGCTGAGAGGTTTTGGTCCTGACTATGACTCACTGGTGATCAGCATCACAACTCGCACTGATACCCTATCGGTTCATGATGTCTATGCTTACATACTTGACTACGAGATGTGCCAAGAGCACAACAACACCATGTATCAGGAGTTGGCCAACAGAAACTTCCGTCGTGGTGGCAACACCGGTGGCAGAAGCACTCGAGGCTATGGTCGTGGCTATGGCAATAACAGCAACAGCAACAAGTTCAATGGAGGTCATGGTGGGCGTGCAACTCGACCAATCCATAATGCAAAGGCTGGAGTTCAGTGTCAAGAATGTGGGGAAAATGGACATGATGCACTCAAGTGTTGGTACCGCTTTGATCAATGCTATCAGGCAGATGGCAACATGAAGGTTGCAGCATCAATGAGTAATAGTTACAATGTACTCCCTCCGTCCCCATGAACTTGTCGCTTTGTAGTTCAAAAATGAACTACAAAGCGACAAGTTCATGGGGACGGAGGGAGTAGATCCCAATTGGTATGTCGAATTTGGGGCTACTGATCACATCACACATGATCTAGAGCACCTGACAACCACTGATCAATATCAAGGAGGTGATCAACTTCAAGTGGCAAATGGCTCAGATTTGTCTATAACTCACACTGGGAATTCATCTATTGCTGGTTTAGATCGTCCCTTGTATCTGAATCATGTTTTGCTAGCTCCTAAAATTAGCAAGCACTTAATATATGTAACAAACTTACATCAGATAACAATGCCTTCATTGATTTTCATCCACATTCTTTCTTTATAAGGATCGAATCACCAAGACCATTCTTCTCAGAGGAGGGTGTCGGAATGACCTCTACATTCTTCATCTAGGCATCAGGTGCAGACAAGCAAAATATACCAAGAACAATGGCATAAGAGGCTTGGCCACCCTGGTATTCCAGTTGTCCTTAGGATTCTTCAGAAGAATAAAATTGACAAGACACAAACTCTTTCTTCAGTTTGTGATGCCTGACAACAAGGGAAGGCACAACAACTCCCTTTTCAGTCTTGCACTCATGTGTCTTTTGCTCCTTTAGAATTAGTGCACACTGTTGTGTGGGGACCAGCTATCCCATTAGTGAATAACTCTAAGTAGTATGTCTCCTTTGTGGATGATTTTAGTAAGTTTGAATGGGTTTATTTCATCAAATGCAAGTTTCAGAAACATGTAGAACAGTTACTGAATACAAAATTTGCTCTATACAGTCGGACTGGGGAAGTGAATACCAACGCTTGCATCATTACTTTAATTGTTCTGGCATAGTATACTGTATATCATGTCCACACACACACCAACAAAATGGCATTGTTGAGAGAAAACATAGGCATGTTGTAGAGGCTGCTCTGTCCCTCTTAGCTAGCTGAAGCACAAATGCCATTACGGTTTTGGGATGAGGCATTCAACACAACTTGTTATCTGATAAACAGAATGCCCAGTAAAACTATCAATCATGACACGCCCTTGTTCAAGCTTTTGGCTACCAATCCAGACTACTCCATGCTTCTTGTTTTTGGTTGTGCTTGCTGGCCCAATTTGCGAGCTTACAACACAGAGAAAATTGAGTTTCAGAACGAAACAGTGCATTTTCTTGGGATACAGCCCGTCTCATAAAGGATATAAATGTTTTGATCGTTCCACGAGGCGAGTTTATGTCTCTAGGGATATTGTTTTCGATGAAATAAACTTCCCTTTCTCACAAACACAACCATCACACACACAAATACCCACTGACACTCACCACACAATTATCCCACCTTCCCTGGCTAAGCATACTGAATCTTCACTTATCAACTCTGAGCTAATACTCTCTACACCAGCAGTAGGTGATTCACGTGTGAGTGATATGCAGACAAACCATGCTACTGATCTTGATTCTCTTGGTGAAAGTACTTCTCTTGCAAATGCAAAAGTTTTAGAACCAATGCGGTCATATTCAGAACATTCATACAACCTTGGTTCAGCAGGGGAATATCCACCTTTTGCACCTGTGATCAAAGAAGAAAGCCGTCGTCCAATGAGAACAAGGTTACACAACAATATTTTTAAGCCCAAGACTTACACTGATGGGATTGTGCAATATTCAAAGAACAGAAGATGTTTCAATGCCACCAAAACTGAAGGAAGTCCTCTATGTCTGACAGAACATTCAGAACATTTAGGTGCTCACTCTTCTGAACCCAACACCTTAATAGAAGCCATGTCATGTTCAGAGTGGAGAAAAGCAGTTGACATAGAGTATTGAACACTTGTCAAAAATGTAACTTGGGATCAGGTATAAACTTAATTGAAAGTAAATGGGTTTACAAAATAAAGAGGAGAGCTGATGGTTCAGTTGAAAGATTTAAGGCCAGGTTAGTAGCCAAGAGATTTAAGCAGATGTAAAGAGTGGATTATCTCGACAATTGTAGTCCAGTTGTAAAGCCATCAACAGTCAGGATAATTTTTTCTTTGGCTGTTTCTCAAGGGTGGACAATGAGGCAGATTGACATCCAGAATGCTTTCTTACATGGCACACTAGAAGAAGTAGTCTATATGAGGGAACCCAGGGCTATGAAGACTGTAGCAAACCATCTGACTATATTTGTAAACTGAAGAAATCATTGTATGGCTTGAAACAAGCTTCAAGGGCATGGCACTCAAAACTAAAGAAAGCATTGCATGGCTTGAAATTGTATGAACTTAGCTTTAAAACCTCAAAAGCTGATTCTTCATTACTTATTCTAAGACAAGCAGGGGTAACAATAAATATGCTTGTGTATGTAGATGACATTATAATTGTCAGCTCTAAAGAAAGGGACCCGAGAGACTAATATCTCAGTTGAAGCATAATTTGCAGTTAAATAATTAGGTGCCCTTGAATACTTATTGGGTATAGAAGTAAGTCAAGAAAAAGAAGGAATATTACTTTCACAGAAGAGGTATGCTCTTTGATAGAAGGCTAGAATGAATGCTTGATTAACCAAAGGTCTAGGTACATATTTATAGATATATAGATGGACCGGTATACAGGCTAGGCCCAAACACATAACTCAACACAGTCAAACACCCCCCCCCCCCCCCCCCCCCCGCAGTCCCAACATCTAGCCATAACAGATGTTGAGACTGGACCGAAACTCAGAAAACAAAGTCGACGGGAGTCCCTTAGTGAAGATATCGGCAAACTGTGACGTCATCGGCACATCGAGAACTCGAACCTCACCGTGTGCAACCCGCTCACGAACAAAGTGAAGATCAATCTCCACATGTTTCGTGCGCTGGTGCTGGACGGGGTTGGTGGAGAGGTAAACGGCGCTGACATTATCACAGTAGACCAACGTGCTCCGGGCGACAGGGGAGTGGAGCTCCTGAAGTAACAGCTGGAGCCAAGACGCCTCTGCTACGCTGTTAGCCACGGCGCGGAACTCCGCCTCAGCACTGGAGCGAGAAACCATGGGCCGCCGCTTCGAGGACCAGGAGACAAGATTCCCCCCCCCCCCCAAGGAAGATGGCGTAGCCAGAGGTGGAGCGGCGGGTATTAGGGCACCCCGCCCAGTCAGCGTCGGTGTAGACCACCAGCTCAGAAGGCGAGTCACATCGAAGTAGAAAGCCGTAGTCGAGGGAGCCGCGCAGGTACCGAAGAATCCGCTTCATCGCCGTGAGATGCGTCTCCCGCGGATCATGCATGTGGAGACACACCTGCTGAACCGCGTAGGAGATGTCCGGACTGGTGAAGGTGAGATACTGCAGGGCACCTGCAAGACTCCTGTAAGAGGGGGGGTTGGCGACCGAGGCGCCGTCGGCCGAAGATAGCTTCGCCTGGGTGTCCATGGGAGTGGAGCACGGCTTGCAATCAGCCATTCCCGCTCGCTCGAGGATATCCAGGCAGTACTGGCGCTGGTGGAGGAACAGAGCGTCCGGACGGTGCTCGACCGCAACGCCCAGGAAGTGGTGGAGCTGGCCGAGATCCTTCATTGTGAACTCGCGCTGCAGGGCGGAGATCGTGCGCTGAAGAAGAGCCGGGCTAGACGCCGTGAGGACAATATCGTCCACGTACAGGAGGAGGTAGACAATGTCACCCTCATGCCTGTAAACGAAGAGCGAGGTGTCCGACTTGGCCTCGACGAAGCCGAGCAAGGCCAGGAAGGAGGCGAACCGGCTGTACCAAGCCCGAGGCGCCTGCTTCAGCCCGTATAGGGACTTGTTCAGCCGGCAGACCAAGTCTGGACGGGCTGAATCAACAAACCCTGTCGGCTGACTGCAGTACACCGTCTCCGTCAGCGTCCCGTGAAGGAAGGTGTTCTTGACGTCCAGCTGGTGGACAGGCCAAGAACGCGAGAGAGCCAATGACAGAACAGTCCGTACTGTCGCTGGCTTAACCACCGGACTGAAGGTCTCGTTGTATTCCACTCTAGGGCGCTGAGTGAAGCCCCGAAGTACCCAACGAGCCTTATATCTCTCCAGGGAGCCATCCTCCTTCCTCTTATGCATGAAAACCCACTTGCCAGTGACAACGTTGCCACGAGGAGGACGGGGAACAAGATCCCATGCCCGGTTGGCAAGTAGGGCCGCATACTCCTCCTCCATAGCGCGGCGCCAGTGAGGGTCAGCGAGGGCGCTACGGACGGAGGTCGGTATAGGTGATACCGAAGAGGAAGTGGATGGTGTCGGTGTCGTCGAAGAGAGTACCACTCCGGAGAACCTCTCAAGAGGCCG
The DNA here is from genome assembly GCA_036927565.1 of Tuctoria greenei. Taxonomy (NCBI): domain Eukaryota; kingdom Viridiplantae; phylum Streptophyta; class Magnoliopsida; order Poales; family Poaceae; genus Tuctoria; species Tuctoria greenei. Next base: position 144,248,805 of record JAYESD010000011.1, read on the forward strand.
GAGAACCCCAGCGGCACGTCTAGTCAACATCGGGTGAACGTGTCCTGGGTCCCGGTGGAGCAACGGTGGGTGGTACACCTCGGGCTCGGGACGAGCAGGCGCAGAGACACCAACCCGCTCTCGTCGCTGGTAGACAAGAGCAGGGTCGGCGAACCGTGGAACAGGGGCCGCGCGTGGCGCGGGAGTCGGAGTAGTCGTCGGGTCCCCGCACAGCGCGGGAGTCGAGGCTGGAGACGCCGGGGCCGCTCGTGGCGCAGCTGTAGGGGACGCTGGGGCCTCGTGTGGTGCAGGAGTCGAGGCTGGAGACGCTGGGGCCGCGCGTGGCGCAGCCATAGGAGACGTCGGGACCTCGTGTGGTGCAGGAGTCGAGGTCGGAGACGCTGGGGCCGCGCATGGCGCAGCCGTAGGAGACGTCGAGGCCTCGTGTGGCGCAGGTGTCGAGGTCGGAGACGCCGGGGGCCGCGCGTGGTGCAGCCGTAGGAGACATCGGGGCCTCGTGTGGTGCAGGAGTCGAGGTCAGAGACGCCGGGGCCCGCGCGTGGCGCAGCCGTAAGTGGTGCCGGGACCTCGCGTGGTGTAGCCGTAGGAGACACCGGGACTGCACGTGGCGCAGCAGGAGACGTCGGTGCTACGCGTGGTGCAGCACTCGTCCCCAGGGTCGACGGAGCTTGGGCACCAACCCGCACTCGTCGCTGGTAGACGAGAGCAGGGTCAGTGAACCGCCGTGTCGTGGCTGTAGTAGGCACATCCAGAGTCGCCGCAGGTGCCGGTGCTGCGTAAGGTGCAGCGGTCGACATCGGGGCCGTCGGAGGAACGGCTAGTGGCGGCAAGAACGCCAGAGCCGCGGGAGGCACGACAGGTGGTGTCTGAGACATGGTGGTCGTGTCCGACGCAGCTAGAGGAAGACCTGCAGAAGGTAAAAAACAAGGTCGCTGGACAGGAGCGGCCTCAGGGTAAGTGGAAAAAAGGGAATCCAACTCGGAGACCGAATCAGAGGAGGACCCAGCGAAAGGGAAGGAGGACTCGTCGAACACGACGTGTCGGGAGATCAAGATGCGGCGAGTGGTAAGGTCGAGACACCGGTACCCCTTATGATTAGGGGATTACACAAGGAAGACACACCGAGTCGAACGAGGCGCGAGCTTATGGGGGGCGATGGCAGAGAGATTAGGGTAGCAAGCGCACCCGAAAACTCGAAGGTGGTCGTAAAGAGGAGGTGTGCCGAACAAAGCGAAATGAGGAGTGGGAGCACTAATCGCCTTAGTAGAAAGGCGATTAATGAGGTAGGTGGCGGTGTGAAGCGCCTCCGCCCAGTAGCGAGCAGGAGTAGAAGCCTGAAACATCAGGGAGCGCATGACATCGTTGGTCGTCCGAATCATGCGCTCAGCCTTGCCGTTCTGGGGAGAGGTGTACGGGCAAGAAATGCGCAACTAAACACCGTGAGAAAGAAGGAAGTCACGGAACGCAAAGTTGTCAAACTCGCGCCCGTTGTCGCACTGGACCGCCCTAATCGTGCATCCAAACTGGGTGGACACCCAAGCGAAGAAGTGAGAGAGAGAGTGCCGAAAGTATCAGACCCCTACCGCAAGGGAAAAGTCCACGAATAGTGTGAGAAATCATCAACGACGACCAAGTAATACTTAAGGCCGGATACACTGAGAATAGGAGATGTCCAAAGATCATAGTGAATCAGATCAAAGATGTGCTCGACATGAGTGACAGAGTGCGAAAAAGGAAGACGAACGTGCCGACCCAACTGACAAGCATGGCAAAGAGACTCGTGAGTACCCCGAGTACACGAAATCACTGAACTACCAGACAACTTCGACATATCATCAATGCCGGGGTGACCAAGCCGACGATGCCAGATGGTCGAAGAGGCTGTCGTAGTCAGGGCAAGAGGCGGAGCGGAAGCTGGAAGACGCATCGTGTACAGAGGTCCCAAACTCTCACAGCGAAAAGGAACACGCCGAGTAGTAAGATCCTTCACAGATAAACCAAAAGGATCGAACTTGATGGAAACCCGATTGTCAGTAGTGAAACGGCGAACGGAAAGAAGGTGCTGAATGATGTCAGGAGCAACAAGAACATCACGAAGCTGAAAAGAACCTGAGGAACTCAAGTCACCTACTGAGGTGACCGAAAGAACTGACCCATTCCCAACAACGATAGATGAAGGATGAGAGGGATGGGAAGGACGGTTAGAAGAGAGGATACCGGCGTCGGGAGTGGTGTGGTACGAGGCGCCAGAGTCTACCATCCAGTCAGGTCCAGACGGCGAGAGACCCTGCACTGTCCACGCTGGCCAGAACTACGGCACCGGTGCAGCGGCGTGCGCAGGGGACGCGGTGGGGAGGTGCAGAGGAGGCACACAGGGGGAGAGGCGCAAGGGGGCGCCGACCAGGAGGGCGCCGGCCAGGGGGGCGCCGGCCAGGGTGGCGCCGGCTAGGGGGGCGCCGGCCAGGGGGCTGCTGGCCAGTGGGGCGCCGGCCAGGGGGCCGCCGGCCAGGGGGAGGGCGGCGGCGGCGACCAGAGAGGGGGCGGCGGCGGCGGCCAGAGGGGGGCGGCGGCGGCGGCTAGAGGGGGGGCGGCAGCGGCGGCCAGAGGGGGGGGGGGCGCCGGCGGCGGCCAGAGGGGGGGCAGCGGTGGCGGCCAGAGGGGGGCGGCGGCGGCCAGAGGGGGGCGGCGGCGGCGGCCATGGAGGGGGCGCCGGCGGCGGCCAGGGAGGTGGCGGCGGCGGCGGCCCGAGGGGGGGGGCACCGTCGGCGGCCAGGAGGGGGGCGCCGGTGGCGGCGGCCAGGAGAGGGGCGCCGACCATAGGGGGTCGACGACTAGGGTTAGGATTAGGGTGGTGGGGATTAGGGTTTAGCTAATGATACTATGATAGAAGGCTAGAATGAATGCTTGATTAACCAAAGGTCTAGGTACATATTTATAGATACATAGATGGGCCGGTATACAAGCTAGGCCCAAACACATAACTCAACACAGTCCAACACTCTTGACTTATTGAAAAGAACACACATGAGTAATTGCAAGGCAATATCTACACCAATGTCTTCTGTTGAAAAACTACAGAGAGACCAAGAAACAGTTCTGTCAGAAAAGGAACAAACCCTTTATAGAAGTATAGTGGGAGGATTACATTACTTAAACCTGACCAGACCGGATCTTTCCTTTGCAGTGAACAGATGTCAATATGTTCAAACACCCAATGATGTCCACTTAGCAGTTGTGAAGAGAATTCTTAGGTATGTCAAGGGAACTGCTGATCAAGGACTGAAAATTCAGAAGACAGGCACAACCTTGAGCGCGATTTCAGACGCTGACTAGGCCGGATCACCTGATGATTGTAGGTCGACAAGTGGGTTTGCCGTATTTCTTGGGAAGAACTTGGTGGCTTGGAGCTCATGAAAACAGTCCAATGTATCACGGCTGAGTGCAGAGGCCGAATACAAGGCTATAGCTAATGTGACTGTTGAGCTAATATGGGTTGAGTCATTGTTGAAGGAACTTGGTATTTATCAGGCCAGAGCTTCATTACTTTGGTGTGATAATCTTGGGCCTACATTCCTAATGGCAAATCCTATTTTACATGCTCAGACAAAGCATATCGAAGTCGATTTCCATTTTGTCAAAGAACAAGTTGCTCGCAAAGCAATGGAGATGAGACTTATCTATTCAAAGGATCAACTTGCTGATATATTTACAAAGCCCTTATCAAAGGATCCATTTCTGTTAAACTGTCACAATCTCAACATGACAAGTCCATGTTGTGATTGAGGGGGGCTGTTAGATGAGCTCGTCAATTAAGCTCATCAGTTATCTCTGAAGTTCTCTGAAGACTCGGCTTCTCTTAGTATTCGGATATTCAGTTTCGTCAGTCAACCTGATGTGTGCATTTAGTTAGATCATGCTCCATAATTGTAGCACAATAGTGGTGTCAGTGTATACGTGATTGTAGGATCAATAACTGATGTACTCATGATTATAAATACAAGACATGATCACATCACACTGGTTTGAGTGCGTTGGGCAAAACTTTTCAGACCGCGGGGTGAAAGCACAGCAGGACTTGAGCTTGGCATCAGTGCCCCCCACCCCACCCCCACATTTCCATTGCCGGTCAATCCGCTGGATCGGGAGACAGAGGAGACGCCACCGTCATGAGATTTGGCGAGATTGGGTTTTGGAGCAGGAGATCTTGCCGGATCTGGGATTCTCGCCACCGTCAACCCCGTTCCGCCCTGTTTCTGCTCATGGTTGTCGCCGATTCCCGGTCGTGCCGTTGTTCATGGTCCGCAGGCTATTTCTGGAGCCATCGCTCATGGTTAGGCGATCAATATTTGGGTGGCTGCGGAGGCAACAAGGAAAATCGGTGGTCCTATGTGTAGCGTGGTTGGAGAAGGTTTTTTACGGATTCACAACCTATTCCTGATATGGGTGCCCATATGGGCTGTGCGTTGGAGTCAGTCTTATAAAGAAATAAGATGATACTAGCTCAGTGCAAAAGAAATCAGAAAGCACGACCCATCAGCATAGCAAGCATAAAACATCCTCTCCCCTCCCTGAGACACAAGTATAGACTTCTTAAGTGCTGCTTCTGACGCCATGATCAGTGGTATCTAGTCTAGGTTTTCATGGTTACAGCGCCACTCTTAGTGAACCAAGAGCTCATAAAAAATCCCAAAAATCTGCACAGAAGCGCCACTCTTTGGTAGATTCATGCTGCGCGAAGTAGTGAAGACTCCGGGGCCCAATGAGCATTTGCCTTCTCCCCTTCGTTCACAACCCATGGCTGTACCATTCCATGAGACATTGCGTCGAGCACAACAATGACATACAGAAGGCATAATTCCCTATCAACAGTTCATACAGGGCAGCCGAGCAGGGTAGGCTATGGCCCACCTAACATACTCTGTAGGTCCGTCCATGCCTCAATGTTTCCCTTGTCTCCTCTCGCACCTTCTAATTTATCTGAGGCACTTGAAACTCCTGCGCTAGGCAATCACGATGTAATTAGATCAATCTTTTACAAACTGATACAGCTCAATCTTTTAATGTTGAAAATCCGGTGTCTAAACATCTTTGGTCAGATCTGTTCTGGTTGGAAACATAACTGTACAGGTGATCAGCACCTTTTGTTCTTCCCTTGTTCTTGTGCGCAAAAGCACCTGGGCATACCGTAGCCTCCTGGTGTGTGAACAGAGAAGGAGAGAAGGGAGAAGTAGGCTATGCGGTGCAGTAGAGGTAGGAGATTAATTTGATTGCTATTCACGTGCTGTAGCAACAAACCAGCCTGGTTGTTGTTAAGCTGCTGTAGCGAATAGAGCTTCAACAGGACCAGATAAGGTGCTCCCTGTAACAGCACAGTAGCAGCACAGGAAGGAACAGAGAGGAAGAGGTGTCGCAGGAGCCTTTTGGAGGTGATAAACTTTGTTTATTCAACTGATGGGATAAAACCGTACAGTGGGGCACGCCTTCTTTATATAAGGTCTTGTTACAGACTCCAAACCTAATAATACTCGACTCCTACTAGATTTAGACTTCTATCTAAAAGGAAATAACAGACTCCTGGACTCTTAATAGGTGCTGCTGCACCTGGACTCTATCTACTAGGTGGCTGGTGATCTCTCTGCGGAGTCATATTCTAACTCCAGGGAGGTGCAACTGTATCCTTTTTCCTTGTTGTGCACCTTTGATCCAGCAGAGTCCTATTCAGACTCTACTGCCAAGCTGCCGCACCAAGGGCCAACCAGGGTCAACCAACATTTAACGAATTATATTAAACACTAGTGGAAATGTTTTCATCTACAAAGTTACTAGATTTCATCATGGAACAAGACATGTCTAACAAAGTATGTGGGCATGTTTAGATGGAAGCCTCCGCTCGCCATGCCGCTGTAGCGGCAGTAGATTCGGCCACCACAGCTGCAACATGCCATGCCAGCGAAAAAAACTTGTTGGGGATTGAGGCGAGTCGCAACAGCCTAAGCTTCGCCTGGAATCCAAACAAAAGCCGTGGCTGTCTAAACTTTGGCGTTGGCCGAGCGTGGCGAAGTGTGGCTGTTGAAGTGTGTGATCGACACTTCACTCGGTACTACTAAGAAGTTGTCTGCGGAAGTTTGTATTTCGGCGGGGCGTAAACTCAAGAACTCAGGAACAGGGTGACACAACAATTTTACATGGTTTGGGCCGCCTGAGCATAATACCCTACTCCACGGGGGTCTTTGTGTGTTGAGTTGCTTTAAGCGAGTATGCTGGTCAGCTAGTCTAAATGACATCAGTATTTATTCTACCGTGCAGCACAATCCTTTTATAAGCTAAGAACTTGTTGTTACAGTGTGTCGTGGCCTGACAGGTGGCCCCAGCGATATTCACCATGTCGTACACGATCTAAGTGTATAATGGCGGTTTATTAGTGTGATAACATGCCTTGCTGGCAGCGTTAGCAGGCTTGATAGTCCTCTGATCGAGCATCATTAATGTAGAACTAATGACGCGTTAACCATGTCTTGTAACAGTTGATTGATTTCCTTTGAATGTCTGCACTGTTGGTGATCCTAGAGTTCTTCTCATTGTACATGTAGATCCGGACACGTGACACGTGGCAGCACCGGACCTATCCTTAGTAGGGAGGCAACTCCGACGCTATGGGACATGTGGCAGTGCCTGAGCATCCCTTAGCAGGGAGGAAGGTCCGGTACTACGGGACACGTGGCAGCGCCGGAGCCACCCTAAGGAGGGAGGCAGGTCCGACACTGCGGGACACATGGCAGCACTGGGGCCACCCTTAGGAGGGAGGCAGGTCCGACACTACGGGAAACATGTTGGCCTCCGGAGGTCCACTTTTCTGGAAAGTGGGACTTGGCACTTCTCTTTCTGGTCCGCAGGGTACCAATAGTGGCCCCCGGGCCCACCTCGGGGTGAGGTTTTGATACTGGCCACCATCACTTCGCACGTTGTCGCTTCAACTTTTCACTTGGAAGGTAGAAATGACGACATGCTCCTGTGCCATCGCCGCGTGGCCCTTCTTGGTTTTGTAGGTGAGATACATGACGTGTGGATCTCACGCAATTGAAGGTCACCGATTCCCAATAAGATTCTCGTATTGGTTTCCAACGCAATCTTTGTAGCCCTGTCAGGCCGCCGCCCCTGGGCTTCCAACTTCTCATCATGACAATGGTTCACTTGGTGCAACTTTTTTGGCAAAGTGGACCCAGACCCCCTTTTCATTAATGAGGTAACTTCACAGTGAGTAATCAAGCTCCGCGAGCAGTTGCCATCCAAGCGTTACAGAGGCTAATAAAGGAAGATGCTTTGCATGAGGAGATAAATCTTACGCCTTGATCTGTTTGTTTGCGCATAGAGCTCTCTGCTTCATCCCCTGCATCACATTCTCTACTTTTGCCCTGCTTGCGGTTGTGGAACTACGACTTCCCCCCACCAAGCTTGTGAGCAAGAAGGACATTGAGAGGGTCTAGAAGTTGGTTGAGTGGCATAAGACCCCATTTGACAATGTGATTCACCACGGAAAACTCCAATTCGAGAAGGAGAGCTCCAGCGATATGGTCTTCTTCGCGGCGTACACCATGGTTGGACTAGTTCCGCTAGTCTCCAACTTCCCGCTGATGCTGCTAGAAGTGTGCGAGCTTCAAATTCCGCACCTCAGCCCCCACTCAATCTTGCTGGTGGCAATCTTTGTCCACTTCTGCGAGATGTGGGTGGGCTTGCGGCCCTGTGTGCCGCTAAAAGACCTTCTTAACCCTCTGAACAATTGGGAAAGGTAACAGTCTGATTGGATTCTACTACTTTGTAAGACGTAGAAATCCTCCGTCCAAGTATATCAGGTCCTTTGCCTCTAGGAAGTGGGAAACCAGGAAGAGGAACTAGGTGATTATCCGGACAGACCAGCACGAACGATTGAAGTTGCCAATCGGGCTTCTGACGACAGACAGCGACTTTTGGGAACTTCTTCCGGAGCTATCAGAGGAGTACAACCGAGTGTTCTCCAGTATCCGGAACTTGGTTGATGGAGGCTTGACGTCTCTGATGGTGCTTGGAAACTTCTTGACTAGTCGCTGGGCTCCACTTAAGCAACGGGAATTTCCTGCTTGGAACTACAGCGGAGAGATGGACTTCCTTTATATCGAGGTTGGCCTTGGAACCGATTTGGATGAGAAGGCTCTGCGTCTCCAATTGCAGAAGTTGTAGTGTGGTCCTGTCTCAAGAGACGATCTCGTGCCACCATCAGAACTCTTGCCGCTGTCTGTAGTCCCGGAGATCAGAAGGTAGCCGCAGAAGGGAATGCTAATCCTCGACGACCCTAGTCTTCCGGTGCGACAGAGGAGTAACCCACCCGGAGGGATTGTCATCCCCAAAGCTTCGGCCCCATGTCAGCATGGGAGGTCTGAACTTGCCTCTATCAGCGGCAAAGACAAGGCTATTGTAGAACCGAGCCAAAAGAAGAAATATGACTCAAGTCAGAGAAAGGGGAAAGAGTTTGCAGATTCCTCCAGTTGGAAGAGGAAGTTGACGCGAGCTAACGGTAGCTCCGTCAAGGCAACTTCGATGGAAGTGGTGTCATCATTGGTGTCGCGCCAGACCCTTAGGTCTGTGGTGGTTGTACCTCCGGCAATCGCATCTTCGGTGCCGGGGCCCAAGACGAGCTCTGAGTCCAAGAAATCATCATCTTTAGTCCCAGTGCCAACAGCGGGTCTCCGAGGGTAGCTTCTGCAGCAGGGAGTGAAGCAATGTCTGTTCCGAAGGCCTCGTTGCTATGATGCCGATGGCTACTTTGGAGACTCCCGGGGCGAAGTTTGGATCATCTGCTGACCAGTGACAGTGGGTTCAGGTGACTCCGACCGCCCGAGAAAGAGGGTCCGCGTCTACTGGAGCTACATCAGCCCCAGGTAAGAATCAACACTAGAAACCTGTCTTTTCTTTCACTTCTTGCTTTTTGTTGAATTTTGTATTTCCTCTGTTTCTAGAGTGTCCAGGCCAGCCGCTGCTCCTGCATCGCTGTTGATATCTACTAAGAAACATTAACAAATCATCCCTGGCAACGGCGCTAGAAATGCTTGTTGACGTTTCTTAAAGTCACAAATCATCTCTATTTAGAGACGAGGTCCGCAAGTGCACAGAAACTGTCGTGTAACATTTCACCCAAGAGTATTCCCAAGAGTATTGTATTTTTCCCAAAGGAAGGCAATGGAGTAAAGTAGACACTATTCTTAATATCAAGCTATGGGGTACTAATCAATCATCTAATGGGGGTAAGTTTATAATATGGGTAGTGTGACACACACCTAAGCAATCTATTCTAAGGGGTAAATGGGTCCTAATGGAGATTAGACTAAGAGTTAGGGAGTTACTCCTACAATGCTTCTAATATACATATGCATAAACTAGGTTAGATACTAATGAGCATGTCAATGGTGAATACTTATGCTAAGTTGTTCAACATATCGGGCACGGGTTTACCCCTAGCAATATTAGGACGACTCCAGCTAGGAGCATGTGCATAGCCGAACATGGAGGATTACAAAGGTTCGATAGGGCTATCACCACCTACTGCCTACCTCTTCAATCCGTGGGTCTACGAGACGTCCAACGTTACATAACTACCCTAGCACCATGCTAGCTTATTAAGTAAATATCTTAAGAGTCATGACACAAGCCATCTTAAGGCAATGACTAACTTAATCATCGTTGAACCAATGTAGAGACATAGCATAAGTTATTCATATCAACATGATCATATCATAAGTAATTAGACTATAGTGGGGGTTTGCAGTGTTTATGATGATAGATTAAGAGTGATATGGCATAATCATAAAGACTACTCCTACCACACACATGGAATCCACAATCAAACAAGAAACGCTTCATCCAAGTATATGAATAAAAGAAGACTGAAGATAATATCTTTATTATGCATAAAGTCACAAATATAAGAAAAGATACATGAGCCATACCTTTCCCAGTTTGGACTTGGGACTAGAGGCTCCTCTCTATAGCCTAACCTCCACTAAGGAACTAGGAGAACTAGTATATACAATAGAATGATGCTCAAGTGGTGTGTGTTGAAGTGAGGGGTGAGGGGTCCTATTTATAGCTTGAAAAAAGGTAGGTTCCCACCACCAAAAGTGAGCGAATCAGTCACCATTGACTTCTTCAAGCCGAGAGGAGCCAACACGTGGCGTTTGACCGAATTTGGCACCAGGACCAAGTCGGCCGACTAGGGGGGTCGGCCGACCTGGTCTTTGCACCGTTTCGCGTGTGCTTTCTTCAGGTCATTGCTAGGTGGGTCCCATCCCTTGATATGGGTGCTACACCGTTGGATGACCTCAAATACTTTTGTTTGTGGGCCATTTGATCCATGTGGTGCCACATGTCGACGCATGATTGGTTGGGATGATATTTTATAGGATTGCTCCCCCTCTTTTACCTCCTTTCATGCAATAATTCTCTGCATGCACTATTTCTCCAAGGACAGGGGAATATGTTAAATAGAAAGGTGATGTGTGCAAGAAATGGTAATTCCTTCACGTAATTGAGTTATATTGATGGATGAAATTGGTATATAACACGCGTCAACAACCACCAACCAGCCAGGATAGCGTTGCTGCTGTAGAGAGCATGCCGGCCGGAGTGCCGGTTGATGTCGTGGCTCCTCCTGTGGTCATGGTGGACAGTGCTATGATTTCGGAGTCAACTGACGTAGAGATGACCTAGGCGCCAGTAGCCGGAGATGTTGCGGTTGCATCGGACCATGTAGAAGAAGTTGTGCCAGCGCCGAAGCAGGCTACAGCAGCACTGGAGCCAACTCCAGAACCAACAATGGTTGTTGAAGTGGCGCCAGAGGTACCAGCTGAAGCCTTAAAGGTGGCGGAGCCAGGGATCAATGTTGTGCTGATGGTTGATGCTGCGATGGTGCCGGAGCCAACAGCCGCCATGCCAGAGTCTGTGATCAACGCCGTGCCGGAGCTACCAGCACACACCATGATGGCACTGAAGCTTGCTCTTGGAGAATTAGTTGCGGGTGCTACGACATCGGCGTCGAGGGAAGACGACCTCACAGAGTTTGGCACAGCTGATGAAGACTTCTTGGTGTCCATGCTTGTGCCATGGGCTCCAACGAAAGTCCCGGAGGCTAAGGGAGCTCCAGCGGATCTGTAAGAAGGTCTGGAGATGATCCCTTTGTCACTCTCAATTGAGAACGCTTGCTCAAACCTTCGCCAAGTTCAACTCGGCTTCGACTACGAGTGAAGTGCTCTGGATGCAGAACGGGAAACTCTACGATGGTGGCGGAAGCTTCTCAACTTCAAGAAGAAGTTGACAAAGACCCGTCTGGCCGACTTGAGGGAACTGTTTACAGTAGAGGAGAAGCGGCTGGATGAGCTGCTAGATGACAGGCAGGCTGCCACAGATGCTCTGAGTGAGAAGACTCGCGAAATCTATGACAAGGCAACAGAAGCCAACAATTTGATGGATGCTCGCTTTGAGACCCTAGACAAGCTGAAGGATGAGCTCCTCAAGTGACAGGAGGCTATCGACAATAAGGAGCAAGAATTCCTGAAGAGAGATGCTGAGATCTCTCAAAAATTGGAGTGTGGTTAGCAAAACTTATCTAACCGCGTTGAGAAGTTCAAGTCCCGTTGCGAACAAGAAAAGCACCAAGTGTAGCTGGTTGGAGAAGGAGTCTCCAAACGGGAGCTTGCTGTCTCCGCGAGGGAAGACAAGGTGAAGGTAGAGGAGAAGGACCTGGTGGTAAAGAAGGACTGCCTGAACCTCCGATAATAACAAATTGCAGACCAAGAAAGGCTGCTAGCTGAGCGGATGCAGTAGCACGCCAAGGAGGTCGATCTATTCTCGAAGGAAGGTTTCACGTAGCTAAAATCCACCACGAGGTCTTTGAACCACAAGGAATGTCGAAGCGCAACACAATTGGGACTTCGTTAACATGGAGAGAATGCGATGGGGCCTCTGGGCTTCAGTCCGGTTCGACCAGCTGACCTAGAGCCAGAAGTGGGCCAAGCTTTGACAGCCATGAACTCAGCCGGAGACAAGTTGAAAGCACTAGAAGACGTCATCAGCGACCATCTGGAGACTAAGGGGAAGACCCTAGCCAAGTTAGTCGCAGAGTATGTGCTGACTTGTTTCTGTAGCCGGGACTCCTCAATGTCGCTGGCTGCAATGCTTGAAGGGACCTCACAGAGACGGAGGAGGTGGCCAAGGGAAGTGTAAAAGAAGCTGCCCAGAAGGTCGCCACATGGTTCCAACGCAACTCCAGCGAGTAGCTAGGACCTCTTTTTCCTTTTGTACCTTCAGCTTGTAAAGACTTGAAATTTGAATCAATGGAATCCTCTCGAACTTTTTTTTTGTCTTGACTGTTGTCATTGCCATAATCTTCTTGGCTCCCTCATAGACGTGCTCAATTGATTGAGGGCATCTACCATCTAGAGATTGGTAATGTCTTGAAGTATTTGTGTTAGCTCTGGGCTCTGAGTTTGGCCTCCAAGAGCTCCGAGAACCCCTTGCCAACGTACGGAACGTCAACGACAGACCCCCTAGGAGGTGTCAGAGCTAGTTACTTCAATAGCGCCCATCATCAACATGTGTAACGTCAACGGCGGGCCCCCTGGGTGGTGCCGAAGCTAGATGCTCTGGTGGCGCCCGTTATCAACATGTGAAATGTCGACATTGGGCCCCCTGGGTAGTGCCGAAGCTAGATGCTCCGACGGCGCCCATTATCAACATGCAAAACGTCCATGTCGGGGCCCCTAGGTGGTGGCAGAGCTAGATGCTCTGATGGCGCCCATTATCAACGTGTCAAACATCGACATTGGGCCCCCTAGGGGTGTCAGAACTTCCATAATGAGCGTGAAAATCATGTGTCCTGCACATGAGAGACAAGAAAAGTAGTAAAGTGCTTCTTCTTGCCTATAGTTTAGTTGTGGCTTATTATCCTCTCTTGAGTTTTGGGTTCTAATCAATTCAACGTGATAATACTTAGTATAGTGGTTGTACTCTCATAGATATGTGTGCTTCCCGGACCCGCCTTACTTTGACGCAACACTAGAATAGGTAGAGCGACGTACTTAGGGTGCTAGACCAGGCTAAGTCTATAGCCGACTCTGGACATGTCATTGCCATTGATTTTCAAGCGAGTAGGCCATTAAGAGAACACAAAATCCTGAAAAGGACTACCAATAATACTTGAATATGTATCACATGAATTCTTAGAAACCAATTTTCAAGAGGATTGCACAACTTCACTATTTGCAATAAGATAAAGAGGAAATTAAATAAGAGCATGCACAAAGTAAATGCACTTAGAGTCTACTTTCATGTGATTGTATTTCATAATAGGTTCGAATAATAGGGGGGCAAAGAGACACTTAAAGTACAAGACCATGTTAAGTGTGTTATACATCTTGGACCAACCTGACTCTATTCGTAGACACTATGAAATACTATACAAAAAACAGACTCACTGTCGTGCTAAGTATAGAACTTACGGAGGTGATCTATGTTCTAAGGGTCGGGAAGTGACGTCCCATCCTCTATTGCCAAGCGAACGCATTCGGGGCAGGAAACTTTGATGACTCGGAAGGTACCCTCCCAGCTAGGGGAGAGCTTGTTCGCTCCTTCTCGAGAGAGTATTCGCTGTAACACAAAATCGCCTTCTTCAAGCTGCCGATTGCACACATGTAGCGATATCACATATTTTGGACAGCTGATTGACACATTGCCTCGTCGACGATGTCCAGGTCGTCACGCTGGAGTTGATCATGTGCGGATTATTCATAGATCTTGACTCAGAGAGAACCCATGGCGATTTTCGGAGGAAGCACTGCTTCAACTTCATACACCAAGGAAAAAGGTCGTCTCTCCAGTAGCCCGACTGGGTGTTGTCCAGCTTGCCCACAGTGCAGATGGAAGCTCCTTAATCCAGTTGCACCATGCTTTTTCAAGCGTTTGTAGGTGCGGGTATTGATTCCCTTGAGTATTTCAACATTTGCTCTCTTGACCTGTCCATTACTTGTCAGGTGATCTACTGATGCGTAGCTGACGTTGATGACGAGGTATTCACAATACTCTTCGAAAGCCGCACTCGTGAATTGGGTCCTATAATCAGTAATGACTTTGTTCGGGACTCCAAATTTGCGGACTATGGACTTCAAGAACTTGATAGCTGATTGCTTGTTTATTGCCACAACTAGAGCTGCTTCTGGCCACTTTGTGAACTTGTCGATGGCGACATATAAGAACCAGTACCCCCTGGCAGCTTTTGGGAAAGGTCCCAAAGTATCCATCTCCTACACAGCAAATGACCATGCAAGAGGAATCATCTGCAGTGACTGCACCAGTGTATGGATCTGCTTGGCATGAAACTGGCACGCCTCACATATCTTGACCAGCTTGACTGCATCCCGAAGAGATGTAGGCCAGTAAAAACCATGCCAAAAGGCCTTACCGACTAGTGTGCGGGATGATGCGTGATTCTCACACCCGCCTCCATGGATCTCTGCAAGGAGCTCACAACCTCCTTCCCAGGATATGCATCGCAATAGGATTCCATTGGCACCATGTCGGTAGAGATCCCCTTCTACCAATGTGTATCTTTTATTCATCTGGACAATTTGTTCAAAAGATACACCGTCTTCAGGAAGGATGTTGTCCTTCAATTAGTCACGTACCTTCATGATCCATGCATGAGGACTGACTTGAGCTTCTGGATCTTGTGCACCTAGTTGCATGGAGCTTCCTGTGGTGCCTACGATTCTTGGTGGACACCATAATAACAGGGCCACCGGGACCGCCAGCTTTGACGTGTTGATCTCGCCCCCTTCACCCAGCTCGACAGGTTGGGCGGCAGTTGCTGGAAATTGCCTGACAAAAACTTCATCTGGTGTCAGAGCCCTGATAGAAGCCTTCATTGAGAGGTTGTCAGCTTCAGTGTTGTTGAGACACTAGACATGGCATAGGTCCAGGACCTGGAAATATTTCTGCAGCTTCTGGACTTCAAGAAGATATGCTGCTAGCTGAGGGTTATTGCAACTGCATTCACCTTTGACCTGTCCGATTATGAGTTGTGAATCCCCCTTTACCAACAACTGTTGGACGCTGAATGATAGCACCGGCTTCAGTCCGAAGATAAGAGCTTTGTATTCCGCCATGTTATTTGTCGCCTTGAAGTCAAGACGGACCATGTATTTGACTTGCTCCCCGGTCGGTGCGAGAGCAAGATTCCAACTCTGACCCCTGCTTCTGCACGAAGTCGTCGAAGTAGAGGGTCTAGTGAGACCCTGTGAAGACCGGGAATTTAGGTTCCAACTTTTCTTCATTGAGGCCCCCTGGACCTGATGGAGATGGAGTCCACTCCGCCAGGAAGTCAGCTAGTGCCTGACTTTTGATGGCATGTCGAGGCAGCAATTCTAGATCGAATTCTTCCAGCTCTGCATCCCACATGGCGATGTTTCCCATTAAGTTGAGATTATGCAGGATAGCTCACGTTGGATAAGAAGTTACCACTAATATCTTGTGAGCTTGGAAGTAGTGATAGAACTTTCTTGAGGCAATAAGAATTGCGTACAACAACTTATGCACCTCAAAGATATCGAGTCTCGGCATCATGGAGGACCTTGCTAATGAAGTATATAGATCGTTGGATAGTCCGAACCCTCCCAGAGGGGTTCGGTCCATCCTCTCCATTAACCAGGACCCTCCCGGAGGATCCGAATCTCCTTCTCGAGCTATCGGGACCCTCCCAGAGGGGCCTGACATTTTGTCTTGTATAGGTTGGTCCACAGGCGCCTAGCCTTTAGGACCTGTGCCTAGGGGCGGGACCCAGACTCACCTTGATGGTTCTATCCTGAAGGTGGCTCCGGATGCTCCCGAAGGGGTCTGAGCCTCTGTGTGGATGAGCTTGGAGATGTGTCTGGTCTCTGGACGACCAGGACCATGCTAACAACTTCCATAGTTGCAACAATGTAAAGAAGAAGAGGCTCACCAGGTTTAGGAGCTACCATGATGGGCAGTGTAGTGAGGAACTGCTTAGGCTCCTGGAATGCCTTGTCTGCTTTTTCGGACCAGTGGAAAGGTTTGAACCTCCTCAAAAGCTTGAAGAAGGGGAATGCCGGTTCAACTACCCTAGAAATGAACCGGCTGAGTGAGGCAAGACACCCCGTGAGCTTTTGGACATCTTTGATGCGAGTAGGAGGCTGCATCACTTTGATAGCTTTTATCGTGGCCAGATTTGCTTCTATCCCTTGGTGAGTCACTTGGAATCCGAGAAGATTTTCGAAGGAGACCTCGAAGATGCCTTTGTCGGGGTTTAGCTTTGTGTGCGTCAAGCACAACTTATCAAAGACGGACTGTAGATTGTCTAGTAAGGAGTCTTTTATTCTTGATCTTCACGATGATGTCATCGACGTAAACTTCCACTAGGTCCCGGATAAGCTCCCCAAAAGTTTTGTGTATAGCTCGCACAAAAGTTGAGAGGGCTATCTTGAGACCATAAGGCATTATTGTGCAGCAGTACAAACCATCTACTGTAATAAAGGAGGTGTGCTCTTCATCTTCCTTAGACATTGGCATTTGATGAAAACTAGAATATGTGTCCAGGAAGCAAAGTAGCTTATAGCCAAAAGTAGAATCCACTATCTGATCTATTCTTGGAAGTGGAAAGGGGTCTTTTTGACATGCCTTATTTTAAGTGATGTTGTCAATGCACATCCGAAGCTTCCCGCCGGCCTTGGGTAGGACGACTTGGTTTGCAAGCCATCATGGATGATGTAACTCCTGGATGAATCCAACATCAATCAGCTTCTTGACTTCTTCTCGTATGAAGCTCTGCCGCACAATAGATCGCTTCCAGGTCTTCTATTGTATAGGCCATGCATCTGAGTAGATCTTTAGATGCTGCTCGATCACCTCCCTGGGGATGCCAGGCATTTGTGACTGTTGCCATGCAAACGCGTCGATGTTTGCCCAGAGGAAAGTGACGAGCACGAGTTCCTATTTGTCACCCAGACCTCCCGCTATGCGAATGGTATGAGCGACTTCAAATCGATTTGGACGACTTTGACAGAAACGTAGGTGTTGTCACTTGGCTGCACACGGGGCGCATATGATGAGCCGTGGTGGTTGTTGAGCAGTACGCTCCTTGTTGGATTCATCTTCTTACGCAGCTGTGAGCGCATGAATCTTCTCCAATGCAGTAACTCCAGTAGTATGGTCCCCTCGGATAGGAAGGACACCTGATGGAGTTGGCATCTTCAACACCAGGTAGCCGTAGTGGGCCACTGCCATGAACCGGTACAGAGATGGTCTGCCGAGGATAGCATTCAAAGGAAGGTTGATGTGTGCCACATCGAAGACCAGCTTCTTTGATTGGTAGTTCTCTAGAGTCCCGAATTTAACCATGAGAGAGACAGAACTAAGTGGAGTAATGGATCCTGGACCCACTCTGGAGAATGGACGCTAGGGCCTAAGGTCCGAGATGGGTATTTGCAACTTCATGAAGGTGGCGAAGCTGATGAGGTGAGCACAACTCCACCATAAACTAAGACATGGAAGATCTAGATGTTATTGATAGTCGGGGAGACCATCAATGATAGCTGCCCAGCTCCAGTCATGTTCTTCGGGTAGTTCGAGGCGTCGAATATGATGGGAGTGTCCATCCACTTCTGATGAGGCTCCGCCTTGACGGTGGGAGCTACGACAACATCTCACGGCGCAAAGTTTTCACACTGCGCCAGGAGGTAATTTCCCAAGACCCTCCATACATCATATGGAGAGTCTTCCGACGCTCTTTATCGGAGCTGGTGTCAGAGTCGTCAACGTTGTTGTGGACCGCCTTTATTGCCTTTATGGAATCTTAGAATCCTAGCTCCTGCTCTGTCGGAGCTTCGTCGACTTTCTGTTTGCCGTCCCACTAGTGGGAAGGCGTGTCATCTCAACGCTTGTGGTGGGCACGCTCAGCGAGCCTCTTGACCTCGCGACAGTCCTCAAGGTTATGGCCCGTGGATTTGTGGAATGGCACCAGATCTTGTCACTGTCTTCGGATGATGGTCGAAGTCGCTTGTCAGGGTGTGGCCCCCGACCACCTAGTACTGCCGCAACAACAGCAGTAGGTGCATCGGCATGTGGCTTGTTCTTGCCACTTGACTTCTTATTCTTCTTTTTGCCACTGCCATGGGCAGTAGCTCCGACCTTGGAGGCAGATGGCGCTCCTACCTCCAGCTGGCTTGGAATGTCTCTCATGGCCCTCAGCAGCCCTGATACATTTATCAGTCAGGCTAAAGAGTTATATAACGTTGCTGACATTCTTTGTGGCCATCTTCTCCAACATCTTGTCTCTAACACCCTGTCGGAATGCAACAACCACAGGGGCGTTGGAGATAGAAGGAATTGTTTTTTTTTTGTATGTGGGAGAACCGTTGGATGAAGGAACATCTGTCTCTCCCGGGTTTTCTGTTCGACAAAGAGGTCTAGTTTGGTGACAGGTGGGCTGTAGGAACTCCCGACTAAAGATATCCGATCAGAGCTCGACCGCTGGTACACGAGGCAAGATTGTCATGTCATCATCGAGCATAGTCGCGAAAGGCGACTTGCTCGTGAAAACCCTTCTCCTATGGGAGTTGGAGGTGGCTCTTAGGCCCTCACCTTACATCTCTGCATGGTGGAGTTGCCACCCAAGTTCCAGCCACATTTGCCGGAGAAGTACGACGGGACATTCAACCCCGTCGAATTTCTTCAAATCTACTCCACTACTATACTTGCGGAAGGAGGGAATGAGGCCGTCATGGCCAATTATTTTCTAGTGGCTTTGACTGAGACTGCTAGGTCCTGGTTTATGAGCCTACCTCCTGACTCCATCTATAGTTGGGGGGGGATTAAGCCGCCAGTTCACCGCTAACTTCAGGAGCTCCTACATCCGACCTGGCACTAAACTGGACCTCTTTGCCATAAAACAAAAGTTGGGAGAGTCACCACGATCCTTCATCCAGTAATTCTCTAAGGTACGAAACACCATAACTTCTGTCCAATGCTTCTGTTGTTGTTGCATTCTGACATGGAGTTTGAGACAAGAAGATGCTAGAGAAGCTGACAACCAAGGATGTCAGCAGTGTCATAGAACTCTTCAACCTAGCCGAAAAATGTGTCAGAGCTGCAGAGGGTCGTGAGATGCACTCCAAACTAGCTGCGGAGACTGGACAGTCTGTCTCCAAAGCCGGAGCTACCGTTAATGGTAGTGGCAAAAAGAAGTCAAGTGGCAAGAAGAAGTCACTTGTCAGCACATCTACAGCTGCCGCTGCTGCAGAACCTGGTGGCTAGGGGCCACACCCCAACAAGCAACCTCAATCATGTTCTGAAGATGGTGACAAGATGTGGTGCCTGATCCACAAGTCTACAACCCACAAGCTTGAAGACTGCCACGAGGTCAAGATGCTTGCTGAACGCAATAGCAAGCATCAAGATGAAACACACCTTTCCGCCAGCGGGAAGGAAAACAAAAAGTCAACGAAGCTCCATCCGATCAGGAGTTAGGCCTCCAAGACAGCAAGAAGGCGTTAAAGGCGGTCTACAACACTGTCGACGACTCTGACACCAACTTCGACAACAAACATTGGAAGACTCTCCATATAATGTATGGAGGGTCCTCAGACATTATCTCTCGGCGCATTATTAAAACTTTGCATCAGGAGATGGCTGCTGCTACTCCCACTACCAAGGCGGAGCCTCATCGGAAGTGGATGGACACTTCCATCACCTTCAATGCTTCACGCTGTCCAAAGAACATGGAAGGAGCTGGACAATTGCCCTTGATGGTCTCCCAAACTATCAACAATATCCAACTCTTCGTGCCTCGGTAGATGGTCGTGTGGCTCTCAATCTGATCAGCTTCGTAGCCTTTGTGAAGCTCTAGTTTAGTTTCTCGGACCTAAGGCCCTCGCGCCCATTCTCTAGAGTGGGTCCGGGAGCTATAAAACCTTTAGGATCTATTACTCTCCTCGTGACCTTCAGGACACCGTAGAACTACCGGTCTAAGAAGCTGGTATTTGATGTGGCACAGATCAACTTACCCTTCAACGCTATACAAGGCAGGCTAGCCCTGTATAGGTTCATTGCGGTGGCCCACTATGGCTAGCTGGTGTTCAAGATGCCAACTCCGTGAGGAGTCCTCCGATTCCAAGGGGACCGCACAGCTGGAGTCACTACGCTGGAAAAGCTTCATGTGCTTGCAGTAGCACAAGAAGCTGAAGCCGGTAAGGAGCAATCTGCTCAGCAACCTCTGAGCTTGTGCCAGCGTGACTCAACCTATGCACCTCGTGTGCATCTAAGCGGTGACACCGATGTTCCTGTCAAAGTCGTCCAAATCGTTTCTGATGCCACTCAGACCACTCGTATATTGGGAGGTCTAGGTGACAAATAGGAACTCACTCTCGTCACTTTCCTTCGGCCAAATGTCGATGTGTTTGCATGGTAACCGTCACAAATGCCTGGGATTCCCAAAGAGGTGATCGAGCACCATCTAAAGATCTACCCCGACGCACGGCCTATACAACAGAAGCCCCATAAGCAATCTCTTGAGCGACATGTGACACCCGGTTCTGAAAATGGACCAAGTGTGATGCATATGTGTGCCCAGGATGTTTAACACACATACACAAGTGATTCACAAATGATAAATAGATAAAATCATGTCTCGAATAAAAACACTAATAATAGTTCCTTATTACAAACCAAATAGTCTCGAATACAAGCTCTAAACAACTGCAGCGGAAAACACTAAACACTAATGACTCCAACTCCACATGCAAGCTTGACGGTAACACACATGCCTAGAACTACTCAAAGACCTCTTGGTACTCCAGGCTGACGCCTGCGTCTGGATTTGATTGGGGAATAGCAAGGGTGAGCACATGTCGTACTCAGCAAGTGTGGGAAAGGATGACATGTAGCTTAAACAAGGAATGATAATTAAATGTCTAATTGCATATAAGTACATTCAAAGCAGTTGAAAATGCAATTATATGATCACTAAGTGAGGTCATTCCCAAATTAACCCAAATAACACTAATTTCAACTCAAGTAACCAATACCAACAATAATAATCCATAATCAACTCATAACCGCTGATATGTCTCACTTTCATCAATTTCATATGCCAAAGCCAATTACTGAACCAATACCAATTCCCAATTCAATTCCAGCCATTAAACCAAGTTAAAGGTACATAACTCTAATCATGTAAGGGTCCAGGTTGCTCATAACCGGGAGATCGACTATCATGATAGTTTTTAACACACTCTGTAGAGGTTGTACCACTTTACCCACAAGTTCGTGATTTCGTCACCTTTGATGACTATGGAATCTCAATTATGCCATCTCACACTTCCTTTGGTGGTGTGGCCAAAAGATCACAAAATAGCCTTTACAAAGTGATTACTAGCATATTTAGACCCCACCAAGGTTTCACCGGTGCTTATGTCTCCAACTGAGCACATCCAACCAAGGGCCCCCTCTTGAACCATTCGGATCCCAGGGTAGTCCTGTCGTAACTACAAACCCATCTGACTACCCCTTCCCCAAGCTTTACAAACGTCCAAATAGTACTGGAAATACACTAATTAGTCAGCTAAGCCGCACCCACACTTGGCCCTGTGGTGGCACTGCAAAACCTGGTTGGTTTAGATCCCTAGGCACCATGATGCTAAGGGGTCATTATTATCAAATTCCACCATTCATGTGTTCAATAGTTCATAGTTAAGCAAGATGATTGTTTCCCAAACCCAATTGAGTATAGCGAAGCAAAAGTGCAAAATACCCTTCCCGACTCTCTACATTATGTTCAAGCGACAAGGGTGGTCATACAAGACTAGTAAACTCATATAATTGGGGTTTCCCATAAATTGACACAAGCATGAAATTTTGCAAACAAAACATTTGAAAACCTGGATCAAAATGATCAAGGACACATGCCTTGCACTTGAGCTTGGTTTGGATCAAAAGCTCGAAGTTCTGGTTCTGCAGGTCCTCAAAAGAACTCTCTACAATGTTGCCTTGATATGCACGATTAATGCAATTGTGAGGTAAAACTTGTTAATGAGTTGCTATTAATGTTTACTGACTGGTTACAATGGCTTTTAACAGTTTTTACCAAGTTTCAAATTGATTTGAGTCAATTTGGAATTGATTCAGCCAAAACAGATTGCAACACCGAACTAGTCGCTACAAGGGCCGGACTAGTCTACCCTGTCCTGAACTGCAGAAATAGGGTTTTCTGGACAGCGAGGATTTGAGGTTGAATTCGTGTGGGAAAGTGAATGTAGACGGTGTAATGTGTGTTTAGAGATCCAAGAATCAAGAATTTGGTGCACCACTTGATCCTTGATGATTAGGGCTTGATGAGAGGTGTTGAGGACAATTTGGTGATGAAGAACGTTGATGTCGAGAAGTTGATGAAGATTGAGCTTCACTGATCCTCCTCCTTCTTCTCCTTCTTCTCCTCACTGCTAGATCTTCTCTTGATGGCGGCACACGATCAAGGACGGCAACAAGGGGTTTTCCATCATGTGGGGAGGTGTGGGGTATTGGGTTGCTTATATAGGGGTGGAGAGGTAGGGTTTTGGGGTCGATTCCAAGTTGATTTTGGTGGGGTACGTGTAGGGGCCGAAGTGGAGTCCACATGGGCTCCTCTGAGGTTGGGCATGATGTCCTTGCACTACAGGAATATCGATCACTTACGTCGGCCAGGGCAACTTACGTCGGCCATCCGACGTAAGTAAGTAACTTACGTCGGCTACTAGTAGCCGACGTAAGTTAAATAAATTACGTCGGTCGACCGACGTAAGTCAAGGGACCAACAGTAATAAAAATTACTCACGTCGGCCTCAGCCCAGAGCCGACGTAATTAAGGAGACCGACGTAACTTAGACCTAACTTACGTCGGCCGCGAAGTGGGCCGAAATAAGTTAAATAAGCCGATGTAAGTTATTGTTTAACCTAAACGCGCGAGCGGTGCGCGCCTTCATTTCACGCGCGCTGAGTGACCCAACCACCGCCGCCTGCCCCCCGAGCCGCCTCCCCGCCGCCGCTCCCTGTCGCCGCCCCGCCGCCAGCACGCCGTCCCACCGTCGCCGCTCGGCTACCCCCCGCCTCCCACCCACGGTCCCGCCCCTGCGGCGCCGCTCCGACGCGCGCGGCCCCGACCCCGAGCCGGCGCCCCGCCGCCTGCTCCCCCTCGCCGCCCTGCCGTCGCCGCCCCGCCGCCAGCTGCCTCCCGGCCGCGGCCCGGCCCCCGCGGCGCCGCCCTGACCCGCGCGGCCCCGACCCCGAGCCGGCGCCCCGCCGCCTGCTCCCCCTCGCCGCCCCGCCGCCACCCGCCTCCCGGCCGCGGCCCCGCCCCTCCGGCGCCGCCCCGACCCGCGCGGCCCTGACCCCGAGCCGCGGCCTCGCTGCCTGCTCACCCTCGCCGCCCCACCGTCGCCGCCCGGCCGCCACCCGCCTCCCGCCCGCTGCCCCGCCCCCGCGCCGCCGTCGCGACACGCGCGGCCCCAACCCCGAGCCCGAGCCGCCGCCGCCCCGACCCCGAGCCATCCCGACCCCGAGCCACCGCCGCCCCGACTGCCCCCGCGTCGTGGCCCCAACCCCGAGCCGCTCCGACCGCCCCGCTACCGGCTCGCCGTCGCCGCCCCTGCACCCCCGACTCCGCTGCCGATCTTCGTTGCAAGTATTTCCTCGCCTCATGCATTTACTTGAATTAAATTGCTCTCATTTGAATTAAATTTCTCTCATTTGAATTATGGTTATGTTTAGGTTTATTGAATTGCTCTTATGGTTATGTTTAGGTTTATTGAATTGCTCTCATTTGAATTATGGTTATGTTTAGGTTTTGAATTGCTCTCATTTGAATTATGGTTATGTTTAGGTTTATTGAATTGCTCTCATTTGAATTATGGTTATGTTTAGGTTTATTGAATTGCTCTCATTTGAATTGAATTGCTTATGTTAGAATTGAGTTGATAAATTGATGAATTACAATGGATAATTGTTATGTTTAGGTTTATTTGAATTGCTTAGTTTTTTGAATTATGGTTACAATTTTAATTTTGATTGCTTGAGTGTTCAAGTACTATATATACATAAATGGGCTTTGGAAAGGCTTGACAAGGCCCGACAAGGCCCATTTAGTGGTAAGGTAAAGTATGCGTGTAGACGGGCACGAAGGCGAACGACAACGGTGAGGATGGCAAGCACCTGCGCCAGCGTTGTCCAGGCATCTCCTAGGCGACGCCTAGTCGTCGCCTAGGCGTCAAGTCGCTCCGGACCGGACGCCATGGCCGGCCGACTCGCCTGGACCAGGCTGCCGCCGCCTGGTTGCCGCCGACACTCTCCATTGCCTCTGTTTGCCCCTCGAGGCCTCGTCGCTGCTAGGTTGCCACCATTGTAGCCGAATCTCCACTGCCATCGTTGGATCGCCGTGGCCGCCGTCGCTGGAGAAGGGGTATCGAGGAGAGGAGAAGGGGATCGTCGCGGCCGCCGTATCTGGACTCTGGAGCGATGGAATCGTGGAGAAGAGAAAGGAAAATGAGTAGGGTTAGGTCAGGGAAGACTTTTATGTGGCCGATCTGAAGTGTGGACCGTCGGATATGATCCAACGGCTCACAATAACTGGGCTGATTTTACTCCTCAGGCCCACTCGCCTCAGTCCTCCGCCTCCCCCGATGGCTTAGTCCTCCGCCTCCTTCTCTAAGACCAACTTTCCTCTCAGTCTTTCTCTAGTTCTTTCCTCTCTCTTAAATGACCTCAAAATGAAAATGAGCAACGTAACCTATAGCAATGTATTACCCATTTCGGATCGGCACGTCTCACATGCCATTGGCATGTGAGACGTGCAGGTTCGGAATTGTCCCTTTTTGGACAGCCTCGGAGTGACCGAGGGGGCGTGGCTCGTGACGAGACGCGGGTCCGGATTTGGACGAGATTTCGGTGGCGTAACCCTGTTGTTCTCTGCTGCACCATTTTTGGGCGTGCAGTGGAGAACAACGGGGTTATGCTGCTGAAATTTCATTCGAATCCGGATCACGTGTCTCGTCATGAGCACGCTCTACTCGATCACTCTTCTGCCTAGGTTGTAGGGCCGTGACACATAACATAACAATACATTAACGACAATTTCTTTCGTGTTAAACTACAGAGTCAAACATGGGCGAAGACCGTAGTTGGATGTACACTGGTTGGAAGAGCAGAACTGGTGGTCACTCAGATGAGTGGTATGCCAAGACAGGAGCTTTTGTGGAACGAGCTTTTTCATTGTCAAATAGCGATAAGGCGCGGTGCCCATGTACGAAATGCCGAAACGGAACGTTTTTGGACAAAGTGGAACTTACGTTGCACTTGTGTCGAAATGGTTACGTGTCACATTATGAGTTGTGGAACTTCCATGGCGACACAGCTTCTCAAGCTGTACAAGAAGTGGAAGCGGACAATGATGATGCTCAAGAGGTTGATATGATGGATGAGATGCTGTAAGCTATACGACCAGAGCTCATAGAAGATACTCAAATAGTAGAGGTTAAAGAGTTCTTCAAACGTCTCAAAGATTCAGAAGAGGCTCTGCATGAACACACTAAAATGTCTATCCTCAATTTTTTGACTAGACTTATGGCAATTAAGTCTAAGTTCTTCTTTTATAACAATTGTTACAACATGCTCATCGATTTGTTCAAAGATGCCCTTCCACAACCCAACAAAGTGCCTAAGGATATGTACAACTCGAAGAAAATTCTTTCTGGTCTCGGGATGAAGCACGAAAATTCTTTCTGGTCTTGGGATGCTTTTCTGGAGAGAGCATGCCAATGAGAACAAATGTTAGAAATGTGGTCAACCGAGGTTTTTCGAAGTTGTTAATAACGATGGTAATACAGCGATGACGGAAGTCACACGTAAGCAGCTTTGTTACTTACCTGTGACACCGAGGTTGAAGCGGTTGTTCCTTAAAAAAAAACGGCCAGACACATTAGATGGCACAAAGAAGGTGAGCGTGAGAACAATGGAGTCATGACGCACCCGTCCGATGGTGAGGCATGGAAGGCTCTGGACCGGTTCGACCCAGAATTTGCTCGTGAAGCGAGAAATGTTCGCATCGGGTTGGCGACAGATGGGTTCACGCCGTTCAGCACAAACGCCGCACCATACTCCTGTTGGCCCGTCTTTATCATTCTGTACAATCTTCCGCCGACCTTTTGCATGAAGAATTAGTTTATGTTTCTTAGCCTCATTGTACCTGGGCCAGATCATCCTGGGTCACGTCTCAACGTGATGTTGAAACCGTTGATCGAAGAGTTGAAAATGTTGTGGACAGGAGTCGAAGCGTACAACTGTTACAAGAAACAGAAATTCAACCTCCGAGTTGCTTATTTGTGGTCCGTTCATGATTTTCTGGCATACGGCATGTTTTCTGGATGGAGCACTCATGGTCGGTTGACGTGTCCGATATGTGCCTCGGACACCGATTGCTTCCGACTTACCCATGGAGGCAAGATATCTTACTTCGATTGTCATAGACGTTGGCTACCTCCGAATCACTTGTTTAGACAACAGAGGAATGTCTTCAGAAAGAACACCGTTGTCACTAAAGGACCACCGAAACATCTTGACGGGTCAGAAATATCTGATATGTTGGACAAATTGGTGCCAGATGAAGGTCGTCCTGGATATTTCGAAGGTTACGGAGACAAACACAATTGGACTCACATATGTGGACTTTGGGAGTTACCGTATGTGAAGTCGTTGATTCTAAGGCACAACATTGATGTTATGCATCAAGAGCGTAACATGGCCGAATGTATAATAAGCACATGCATGGACATGAAGGGCAAAACAAAAGACAATTTAAAGGCTCGAAAGGATCTTGCCAAGCTTTGTAACCGTCAAACTCTTGAGCTCTCCGAAAATGGTGGTAAACCACGCGCTCCTTTCTGTCTTCGACCTAAAGAGAAAAAAGAAGTTCTCGAATGGTTGCAAAGGTTGAAATTCCCAGATGGTTACGCAGCTAGTCTGAGACGAGCCGTGAATGTGAAAACGGGAAAGCTCATTGGGTTCAAGAGTCATGATTATCACATAATCATGGAAAGACTTCTGCCTGTTATGTTTCGAGGCTATTTTGACGATGCAGTGTGGAAGGTGTTAGCCGAGCTTAGCCACTTCTATAGGCAACTCTATGCTAAAGAAATCACGCCAGAGATGATGACTAAATTGGAAAAGGAGGTTCTGGTACTTTTGTGTATGATGGAAAAATTTTTTCCTCCGGGATTTTTCAATCCAATGCAACATCTCTTAATTCATCTTCCATTTGAATCAAAAGTGGGCGGTCCCGTGCAATATAGGTGGATGTATCATATTGAAAGATCACTTAGATATCTGAAACCAATGGTTGGTAACAGGGCAAGGGTTGAAGGTTGCATCACCAAAGCTTTTACTCTTAAGGAAGTGGGATACTTCTCAAATGTTTACTTTGCAGAGGAAAACAATGTTAATACTTCGGTAATGCGATAAAATATATATGAGCAACCTCCTTGTAGCGATCTCTCCATTTTTGCAACAAGAGGCACTACTGTTGGTAGTTACACTTCGTATGATGTTAGCGAAAAAGAAAGGCGTGCTGCATTCTTCTACATGTACGCTAATATGGAAGAAATGAATGAATATTTCAAGTAAGTGTTTCTCCTACACTTATGCTTTTCACCATCTTTTCTGACACATGTATTCTAAGAGGTTCTCTTTGTCATGTAGTATGTTCGACAAGCAAAATTGGAGACATAGACATCAACCCACGAGCAAGCAAATAGAACATATTTGACGGGAAGGAATAAACGGTGGATCTAATTTTCTCTCCTGGTTTCAAGATCATGTAACGTTTTCTCGATAACTAATCAATGTTAACAATGTTTTCTTATAACTTAAGAATGCTTACGTTTTCTAATAACTCCATATCTTGGACAGTGCCAAAAAGATGCCAACGTCCATGAAGATTTTCGACAACTATCCCGTGGAGTGGTTAATGTTAGAAGCTATGGTCGATATGACGTCAACGGCTTTCGATTCCGTACAACTAAATTTGAATCTCTTCGTCCTCTCGCGACAACATGTAATACCGGAGTTGTGATGAGGACAATCGATTCACAAGATCATGAAACGCAGTACTACGGGATTATTAAAAAAATCCTTGAATTCACCTTTGTCGCAAACAAGCCAATTCGAGCGGTATTCTTTGACTGCGAATGGTTTGATTCCATTTGTGGAATTCGAGTAAATGAATTTGGCATGGTCGAAGTAAAACACAAGGAACGGTTGAAAGGATTCGATTCATTAGTTCTTGCACACCAAGTAGAGCAAGTGTACTATCTACCTTATCCATGCAATAAATTCAAAGCTTGGTGGGTGGTACATAAGGTGAATCCTCGTGAGCGGTTATACGCTCCAGGAGATGATGATTATCACGACGAAGCTGAGGTTGATTGTGTCTACCAAGAGGAAGAGTTGCCAGACTCCTTCTCAGTCGAGCCCGGTGTAGGACTCGATAACTTAGTTGGAGACGCTCAAGATATCGAGGCTGGCATAGAAGCGGAAACTGAATCAGAATCAGAAACTGAAGATATCGATGACATAGTTGAACCTGCTGATTTGCGCAAACGAAAACGATATGCGCAAGAAGAAGATCGATGGGCTGGTTTAAGGAGTAGGGTGCATGATCGTGATGTTGATGAATTTTGAAGTAACGTTTTATTCACTAATTTAACATTAATTTTGTATATTATCTTTGCATATTAATCATTTATTCCTTGCAATAGGATGTCGTCAAAGGGGAATGGGAAGGGGAAGCCAGTGAGAGGGTTTGAGCCGCCAGCAGACCCTTGCTCAGGGAGCTCGTTCCTTTCTAGCCGACGTGAGCTCTTTCTGGCACACGCTCCACCCTCAGCTGTCGTGTGCTTTCAGCGGACAGAGGTAAACTTTAGTTACAATAAAGTTATTTTTGAAATTGCAATTGTTATTAATTATTAATAAAGTCATTCCTTTTGTGCAGTCTGACTCAGAGACTTCTGAGTCAAAGTCAGAGTCAGAGGCTAGGGGGCCGCTACAGGAGCCCGACTCAGAGGCTAGGGGGCCCTCTAGCGCTAGCCTCTCTTCGGAGCCGGCTAGCGCTAGCCTCTCTGGGCAGCCCTCTACCACTAGCCTTCCTGGAGGCTCCGGGGGGTCCGCAGAGCCTTCAAGGTCACAGGACGCGGCAGCATCGCAGCAGAGGCGACAGACGAGGAGGACCCACTTTGCGGCTCTTACTCCGGTTACTACTCAGCGGACCACGATCGTCCCGTTGGAGACAGGTATAAATACTGTATATAGTATATTAAATATTAGATGTTGTTTTCCTTTACTTAATGATTTAATATATTTTGTAGATGTTGGTACGACTTCTCGTTCACGGGGGCCGAGAAGCACCACAGGCAGGTTAACAGTGTCCTCGGTGCTATCGTCAAGTTGCACTACCCCGGTGTAATTGATAGTTTTCCTGCCCTGTCGTGGGATGACTACGCTCGGGTCTCTCACCCGGTGCACGGCACGGTTCAGGGAGCCGTGTGGCACGATTTTATGGTAAGTTTAACTGTTTCGTTTTTTCAACTCGTTTGAATTCTTAATTGCATATCACTTAAATATTTGTTTGCTTAAAGCTGAGGTACCAAGTAGAGGAACCGGGCATGGAGGACCACGCGAGATGCGTGTTCCATTACAACGCTCGGAAGCTCACGACGGCGGCGTTGTCGTACGCCCGGATTCAGGTCGTCAACGCGTACTACAAGCGGCACCCCCGGGAGCAGGAGCAAGAGCAGCAAAGGGGTGTCTTTAGGAAGGACTCGGACTCCTATTTGACAGAGGAGAAGTACGCGGAGGTAAGTTTTTAATATTGTTAAATATTTACAATATCTACGTATGTTAACCACGTTGATGAAAGTGAAATATGTGCAGGTTAGTATTTCCTGGTTACAGGGTAACATCGAGGCGTACTTAGCTCTCTATCGGTACTGGGCTAGCGACGCTTTTATCAACAAGTCCACGAAGGCTAGACAGTGCCGCATGGGGTCCGAGGGCAAGCACAACTATGGCGGCGACGGCTACTTGCGTTTGGCTAAACGCATGGTAAGTACCTTTTTATTTTATTTATGTGTTCCTAATATATTATTTATCTCACTAAACGGATGTACAGGAGCGAGAGATGGGTCATGAGCCGACCCCGACCCAGGTTTGGAAGAGAGGTCACAAGGGAATGACCCTTCTCAGCCAGGGCAGTGTAGTCAGGTCGCAGCCGACCGACTGGTAAGTTTTCGAAATTCATCAATTTCATTATAACTAATACTATTATTGACATGCTTACAAGATTTATTTGTTTTGTAGACAAAGTACGTGCAGGAGGTCGCGAAGATACACGGTGCGGATTATGATTGGGAAAGCGCACCGATCGACCCCCAAGCCGCGTACGCAAGCGGAGGCGGGAAGGCCCACGGACGGTGAGTTCTACGTGTGTTTCATTTCTTTTTCAATTAATCTTCTTCTACTTAGTGTTTTCATTCTTTTGCAGGTTTGTCATTTTTGATGGAGTTGTCGACTCGAGGTCGACGCAACCTTTGAGAGACGCTTCATCATCGCAGGCTTCGACCGTTGGGACCAGTGGTCGTCTCTCGCAGAACCAGCTGGAGCTCCAGACCATGAGGGAGTCGCTGACGCAAACTCAGGCAGAGCTGGAGAGGACGAGAGCGGAGGCAAGGGAGGAGCAGCAGAGGACGGCCTTAATGATGGCCCAGATGCAAGCAACGGTGGCGGTAAGTAATTTAAAGTACCATAGTTAAATTTCACAGCACTTAATAACATATATCTGCTAATATCTTGCAATGGCAGGCTCTTGCTCGACAAAGCGGTCAGGACATCGAGATTCCTACGCTTTCGCCGCAGCAGACACCGGAGCAGGTAATATTGTCTATACCTAGGAGTTTGATTCCCTTTTCATTATGTTAAAGAAGTTACTTGCATCACATTTAATTTAGCAAATGTGTTACTCACACTATTGACTAGTAGTTTTATGGACTTCTAATTTATTCTAATTATGATTCTTTTGCAGGGTTCCGGAACGCGTCGAGATCCCAGAGGCAGTGGAGGGGCTAGCGTGTAGACACCGGAGCAGGTGATAAACTCTCTTTAATATTGTTGTATCCATTTTAGTATTTTACATAGAGATATAAGGAGGTACAACATAGAGGTAGATCTTGATGACTTGTCAGATATTGATTCCTATAGTGGTGAGGAAGTTAAGTGTATCTAATCAAGCTTTAGTAGTTTTTGACCATGGTAGAAATGATTAGTATATAGTGAATAAGTTGTCAGTGCTTCCATTTAACAAAAGGGCTAGTGATTATCACTGATGTTTCCTTCTTATGTCGAAACTGATGTTCACTGAGTTAACAAAGGGCTAGTGCTTCCATTTAACTAGTGATATAGTACATTACTTCATTTGAAACTACATCATGCTTCCTTCTTTTATCACTGATGTTCTTGGCCTTTTATGTTATCACTGAGTTGACATTGATGCTTACTAGTGATTATGTTTCTTTTGCAGGGATCCGGAATGCGTCGAGAAGATCTCGAAGGTAATGGAGGGGCTAGCGTGTAGCCCAGTGGAATTTATTTTGTAAATTGTGTTGTTGTTGATGTTTTGAACTATATATTGAAACTGTTATGCTGTGTATATCTTATTTGTCTGTTCTGTGTTCTCGCCATCGAGCGAGGTAGTCAGTTTCTGTTTTTAAAAAAAATTCGAAAACTTAACTTACGTCGGCTATGGGAATGCCGACGTAAGTTAGCCCAGGTTAACTTACGTTGGTCAGGCCATACCAACGTAAGTTAAACCACTTAACTTACGTCGGTTTCCCCTGGCCGACGTAAGTTACAGCACTTTACTTACGTCGGCTTGCCCAAGCCGACGTAAGTCCTCCGGCCCAGCCCAAGGCCCATCTCGACACTTAACTTACGTCGGCTTCTGCAGACCGACGTAATTAAGGTAACTTACGTCGGTGGCCGACGTAAGTCACCTTAATTACGTCCAAAAGCCTACGTCGGCCGAAAGCTGATGCAATGAAGGGAAAACCGACGTAATTAAGTTACTTACGTCGGTTTAAGCCTTACTTACGTCGGCTTTGGCCGACGTAAGTGACCGATATTCCTGTAGTGTTGGGCCCAATTAAGGCAATTATCCAATAACCAATCGTGGGAGAAAAACAGAATTTGAGTTGAACTCTGCAGGCAAGACTAGTCCGCAATAGGACCGGACAAGTACGTTTTGGAACAGAGAGGTTTCCGGACAAGTCCGGTATGGAAGGCCGGACAAGTCCGGCATGGCAAAAGAATAGGCTCCCGGACTAAAAACTGGATAGAATCAGACTAGCCTGCTCAGACAACGGACAAGTCCGGGCAACATCAGAACCATCAATTGGACTAGTCTGTGCAATGTGCCGGAGAAGTCGGGGCTCTGAAGAAATCTGAATTTCTGAAATAGAGGAGGGATGCTGGACTAGTCCGGATTGGAGGTTGGACAAGTCCGTACCCTAACAGACTTAAGTTGCTGATTACACCTAAATTCATTTTAATCAGGTTCCTTTTAAGGTTGCTTAATGTTAAACAAGTATGAGGATGGATGCAATTGTGACGCCCAGTTCCAAAAACTGAACCAAGCTAACGCATATGTGTGCCCAGGATGTTCATCACACATATACGAGTGCAATCACAAACGATATACAGAAAATTACCACAGAACAAGATTAATTATCAAATTTTATTACACAAACCATATTATCCTCAAATACAAGCTCTAATGAATATTAATGACAAGTTCAACTAATGCAGCGGAAATAAACTAATTAAGCAATCTAAGCAACTATGCAGCATAAGCGACAGGGTATATATGCGCAGCTCCAATCAACACCACAGGCAAAGCTGACGGTAGACACGGCTTAGAACTCCGCATTATCGCCATTAAACTCCCAATCCTGACCTGCAACTGTTGGGGTGGGGGATTGCAAGAGTGAGTACATGTCGTACTCAGCAAGTGTGGAAAGTATGACATGTGGCTTATTCAAGTGTCGACAATAATAATGGTAAAGTGCTGAAAAGTACATTAAAACATTTGAAAAGCAATATAGTATAAGTATGTGAAGTAAACCCATCATAATCATAAATAATATCATAATACCAGTCCATAATTCACCATCGTCATCAATAATTCCAGATTTCACCATTGTCAATAACCATATTCAATACCAGAAATTAAATCCATAACCATTACCAAACCATAACCATCCCAAATCCCAAATTTCCCTCTAATCATGGAAGTTGTCCAAGTGCTCATAACCGGGAGCACGACTATCATGATAGTTTTAATTAACTCTGCAGAGTTTGTACCTCTTTACCCACGTGTTCGTGATTTCATCACCCTTCGGCGACTAAGAACCTCCCTTATGCCCATGACCCGTCGGTCACATTACACACTTCTGTTGGTGTGTGGCCAAGAGATCACAAAATAGCCTTTACAAAGGGATTACTAGCCTATTTAGACCCCACTGAGGTTTCACCAGTGGTGATGTCTCCCACAGAGCACATCTTCAACCAAGGGCCCCCTCTTGAGCCATTCGGATCCCAGGGTAGTCCCACCAATCATCAACATACCCAATCCGACTACCCCTTCCCCGAGCATCCACAATGGTCCAAACAGCACTAGCAAAGCCCTAATTAATCAGCTACGCCGCACCCATACTTGGCCTCGTGGTGGCACTGTAGTTCTGGCTTATTCTCGCATGAACCGGTCCTTAGATCTAAAGCAAGCAAACCACCATAACATCCAACCCATCCACATACCAGGCTTGCTTAGATCATCCATTACCATACCATGTTTAACCAGTTCATGTTAACCATAATCTCATCCATGCATAATTAAATTGAGTGATATAGTTGTTTCCCATCCCAGTTGATTAAGCGAAGCAAAAAGGTAAAAACCCTTCCCGACTCTCTACCATAAATTCCAGGTGACAAGGGTGGTTTAGCAAATCTAGTAAACCTCCTACCATAGGATTTCCCATCAATTTGACACAAGCATGCAGTTTTGCAAACAAAACATTTATTTTAAAAACAGGATCAATATGCTTCAAGGACACTTGCCTTGCTCTTGCTGTTGATTAGGGTCAAAGCCTTCAAACTCTTGATGTTGTAGATCCTCCGTGGCACTCTCTAGGGCAAATCTGTCTAATCCACACAATAAACATACAAAACAAGAAACACAATCAAAGAGTGCACAAATATTACTCAATATGACATGACATGTATGATTAATGCAAATGCAAGGTAGAACTTGTTACTAGATTGCTTTTAATGATCACTAACTAGTTCTAATAGCTTTTAACAAGTTTATACAGGTTTGGATTCGATTAGATCAAATTTTAAAATTAATTCAACACAATTTAACCAGAAAGATCGGACTAGTCCGCTAGGGACCGGACAAGTCCGCACTTGACGAGATCAGCAGATTAGGGTTTTCTAGATCGACGTGAATTTGGAGATTAGGGGTTGAATTCACATAAGGAAAAGAGAATAGAAGGTATACCAGGTGTTTAGAACTCCAATGAACCAAGAAACTTGGAGGTAACACTTGGATCTTGATGATCTAGGGTTGGTGATGAACTTGAAGATGAATTGGTGGTGAAGGACGAAACTTGGTGGAGATCTTGATCCTCCTTCGTTTCCTCCTCTTCTTCTTCTTGTTTGGGATCTTATCCTCCCTCCTTGATGGTGGCTCCCCACGAACTAGGGTTTGGGTGGGTGGAAAAGTGGCAAATAGATGTCAAACCAAGGGGTGGCGTTGTTTATATAGACGTGGAGGCTAGGGTTAGATGGATTTCGAGTTTAGGATGAGTAGAGGCCGGTTTAGAGTCCCACATGGGCTCTAAAAGAGTTGGGCACGACGTCCCTAGGCCCACTTGACGTGAAACCCAAGAAACAAGTCGTAAAATAAAAGGTCAATCTCGGAGTCACGAAATATCGGACAAGTCCGGACAGGACCGGACTAGTCCGAAGTCGTCCAGAGAGAAAATCGGACAAGTCTGGCCAAAAATCGGACAAGTCCGATCTTAGTCAGAAAGGAAAACGGACAAGTCCACTGGAACACCGGACTAGTCCGGAAGAGTCCAGGGACTTAGCAAATTTTCAAGGATTCATGGAATACCGGACTAGTCCGCACAAAATCGGACAAGTCCGAAGTTGTTCAGAGGCAAATATCGGACTAATCCGCAGCAAAAACGGACAAGTCCGTTTTTAGACAGAGAGAAATCGGACTAGTCCTCAGCAAAACCGGACTAGTCCGCACTTTCCTACATTTTTAAGTGCGGTTTTGCTCCAAATAAATTTTAAACTTGTTCCTCTTGTTATGGGTTAATGTTAAACATGTATATGAGTGCATGTAGGGCATGATGCATGAAAATGAGGGTGTTACAAACCTATCCCCCTTAAAATGAATCTCGCCCTCGAGATTCGACGCGGAAGAGAAGAGGTAGGGAAAGTCCTTCTTGATATCATCTTCTAGCTCCCAAGTTGCTTCTTTTTCTGTGTGGTGCTTCCATTGAACTTTACACCATCGAATCACCTTGTTCCTTGTGACTCTCTCCTTGGTTTCCAAGATTTTGACCGGTTGCTCGGCATACGTCAAATCTTCCTCTAGTTCCAATTCTTGAGTTGGGAAACATGAAACACATTATGTACGTCTGAAAGATGAGCTGGCATCTCCAACTTATATGCTACTTCTCCTCTTTTGTCCAAAATCTTGAATGGTCCAATATAACGAGGTGCGAGCTTGCCTCTTATGTTAAACCTCTTATGACCTCTCATTGGTGACACCTTGAGGTAAACAAAATCTCCTATTTCAAAGGCTAATTTCCTTCTCCTATTATCCGCATAGCCTTTTTGCCTTGATTGGGCAGCCCTCAAGTTTTCACGAATTATTTGGACTTGCTTTTCGGCTTCTTGCAACACATCCGGACCAAATACTTGAGTTTCTCCTGACTCATTCCAGAATAAAGGTGTCCTACACTTCCTCCCATAAAGTGCTTCATATGGTGACATTTTCAAGCTTGCTTGGTAACTATTGTTGTATGAAAATTCTGCGTATGGCAAGCTTTTGTCCCAACTTTTCCCATGCTTTAAAGCACAAGCTCTTAACATGTCCTTCAAAGTATGATTGGTCCTCTCGGTTTGTCCATCCGTTTGAGGATGATATGCTGAACTAAAATTCAACCTCGTTCCCAAAGCTTCATGCAATTTTTGCCAAAATCTGGAGGTAAATTGAGAACCTCTATCCGAGACTATCTTCTTAGGGACTCCATGTCGACACACAATATGCTCCATGTATTTTTCGGCCAATCGTGCAGCTGTATACTTGGTCTTCACAGGGACAAAATGAGCTGACTTGGTTAAACGATCCACAATTACCCAAATTGAGTCATACCCGGACTGAGTACGCGGTAACCCAACTATGAAGTCCATACAAATTTCTTCCCACTTCCATTCCGGAACCTTCAACGGTTGCAATAATCCGGCTGGCCTTTGATGTTCCGCCTTGACTTGTTGGCACACATCACATAATGCTACATATTCAGCTATGTCCTTTTTCATGCTATCCCACCAATAGCAAGTCTTCAAGTCCTTGTACATCTTCGTACAACCGGGGTGAATCGAGTAAGGCGAGTCATGTGCCTCCTTTAATATTGTCTCCCGAATATGCTTTACATTAGGCATGACGATCCTCTTTCCAACCCATAAGGTACCATGTTCGTCTTCATCAAATCTGAATTCTCTCCCTTCTTTGATTCTTTCCTTGATTTCCTTGATCTCCTCATCCGTGGTTTGTGCTTCTCGAATTTCTTGCTCCAAGGTCGGATTTAACTCCATCATCTCCATCTCATTTACAAACCCGAGGTTCAACCGTTCAAACTCCTTACATAACTCGAATGGTAACTCTCGAACCGTGAGTTGATGACTTACTCCTTTTCCACTCAAAGCATCGGCCACTACATTGGCTTTTCCTGGATGATAGTTGATCCCCAAATCATAATCTTTGATGAGCTCCAACCATCTTCGTTGCCTCAAGTTCAGATCCGTTTGTGTGAAAATATACTTCAAACTCTTATGATCCGTGTAAATTTCACACCTATGTCCAAGAATATAGTGTCTCCAAATCTTCAATGCATGTACCACGACTGCTAGTTCAAGATCATGCATGGGGTAATTCTGCTCATGTTTCTTCAATTGTCTCGACGCATAGGCGACCACTTGACCTTCTTGCATCAATACACATCCAAGCCCTTGTCTTGATGCATCGCAATAAATGTCAAAACTCTTGCTTACATCCGGCAATACCAAAACCGGGGCTGTTGTCAACCTCTTCTTCAACTCCTCAAAACTATTCTGACAAGCTGCAGTCCATTGGAACGCCTTTCCCTTCGTTAGCAACTCCGTCATAGGCTTGGCTATCTTGGAAAACTCCTTGATGAATCGACGGTAATATCCAGCCATCCCAAGAAAACTCCAAATTTCCTTGACATTCTGTGGCGGTTCCCACTTAAGCACATCTCTCACCTTCCCTGGGTCAACTGATACTCCCCCTCCGGAAATAATATGGCCTAAGAAGGAAACTTCCCGTAACCAGAATTGACATTTACTGAACTTGGCATACAATTGATGCTCCCTCAATTTCTGCAACGTAAGCCTCAAGTCTTCCTCATGTTCCTTCTCATCCTTCGAGTAGATCATAATATCATCAATAAACACCACAACGAACTTATCTAAGTACTCCATGAAGACCTTATTCATGAGGTACATAAAGTAGGCAGGTGCATTTGTCAATCCAAAAGACATCACGCTGTACTCATAAGATCCATACCGTGTCCTAAAAGCTGTCTTGGGTATGTCCGATGGTCTAATCTTCATTTGAAAGTATCCCGACCTCAAGTCAATCTTAGAGAAGACACAAACACCCTTCATCTGATCAAACAAGTCTTCTATGCGTGGCAAGGTGTACTTGTTCTTGATTGTTACCTCGTTGAGAGCTCGGTAATCCACGCACATCCTTTGGGATCCGTCCTTCTTGTCCACAAATAGAACGGGCGCTCCACAAGGTGAAGAGCTAGGGCGAATAAAACCCTTCTCTAATTGCTCTTGAATTTGTTTCTTGAGCTCCGCTAATTCCATAGGAGGCATCCTATACGGCCTCTTAGCTATAGGTGCAGTTCCAGGTATTAAATCAATAACAAACTCAATGTCTCGATCGGGTGGCATACCTGGCAACTCATCCGGAAACACATCCAAAAATTCACATACAACTGGAATCTTCTCAATTGCGGCACCGTCCATATGATTCAATTCCAATTGCTTCGGTGCGGTTTGAGATGCTTCAAATTCTACGGTGATCCCTTCCTCATTGGTCAACTTCACCATCCTTGTGGCACATTCAATAACTCCATTGTGCTTCCTCAACCAGTCCATACCAAGTATAATATCCAATCCTTGAGAATCTAAAACAATGAGGTTGGCGGAGAAGTCTACCCCCCTTATTCTAAGGCTTACTTTTGGACATACTATATTTGTCCTCATCTCTCCTCCAGGAGACTTAACCAACAGAGTAAACTTCATATGAGAGATAGGCAAACTATACTTGGCAACATACTTCGATGCAGTGAATGAATGCGATGCTCCAGAATCAAATAACATAGTCGCGGGGTTGGAGTTGGCGAGAAACATAACAATGACCACGTCATCCGCTTGTTGAGCATCCTCCGTAGAGACATGGTTCACGTTGCCACGAGCAAAATTTTGCTGTCCACGGCTTCCTTGTGGCTTTCCTCCATTGGGTCTTGGGTTTTGCTTCGATGCATTGCTTCCTTGACCAAGGCCCGACTTAGGACATTGATGCGCAAAGTGTCCAGCTTCTCCACAAGTATAACACATCTTAACCCCTCCAGAATTGTTGGGACGAGCTTGGTTTTGAGCATTTGCAGTAGGAAAATTAGCACGAGACTCATAAGGCATTGGAGGCCTAGGTGCTTGCATGACAGGGCGTTGCTGCACAAACTGAGTTGGGCGCGGTGCATAACCAGGGCGGTGAGCAGGAATAGAGGAGCTGTAATGAGGCGCATTGGGCGGCACAAAGTGAGGGCGCACATTACTTCCTTGTTGTTGTCCTTGATATGGCGCCTTCCTCTTGATTTCTTGCTCCATCTCACGGATCTTGTTGTCAACCACAATTGCTTTGTCCACAAGCTTCTAAAAATTGACATAATCACAGTTGAGCAATTGTACTTGGATCGTATTGTTCAACCCCCTCATGAACAAGTATTGCTTCCGGCTGTCCCGACTAACATCCTCAGGCGCATATCTTGAGAGTTGAGTGAATTTATTGAGGTATTCACTCACGCTTGATCTTCCTTGTCTCAAGTTCTCAAATTCTTGCCTCTTCAAGAGCATAACACCTTCCGGCACATAATGAGAACGAAAATTCTCCTTGAATTCTGCCCAAGTGATTCTCACTTGGTTCTCATGAGCATTGCAATAAGAATCCCACCAATCTGCAGCTGCTCCAACGAGTTGATGAGAAGCAAATAGCACCTTCTCCCGGTCACTGCATTGGACAATGGCTAGCTTCTTCTCCACGGACTTGAGCCAATCATCCGCATCCATAGGGTCAGCGGCTTGAGCAAAGGTCGGCGGCCTAGTCCTCATAAACTCTCCCAATCGGTTATGAGGAGGTGGGGGTGGCGGTGGAGGCACGTGGGGCTGATTGTTGATATTGCCAGCCTGCAGCTGTCCCATAGTCTGTATCATGGTCTGCATGAGCTGGTTTTGCATGGCCAATAGCTGCTCGATGTTGATAGCTCCCTGAGTAGATCCTTGCCCATTGTTGTTCTGAGGCACTCCATTGTTCTCCTCTTCATCATTGCCATCCCTCTGGTTTCGAGTCCTCACCATCTGAAGAAAAGCAGTAGGTAAGAATTAGAAAATGCCCCAACTATATGCATCAAGGGATATGAAACTAAACAACTAGCTACACTAGCCTAGGTGGACATGGCAATGCTAAAGCATCCCAAAATCCTCTATTAAGCACACAAGAAAGCAATATATATAGCAAACAGCACTTCAAGCGAAAACACATCGATTCCTGAGTGCTCCTATGTGCTCTAAAGTGTCCATTCTATCTAGGCTGCATCCTACGGTCAACCTGTGGCTCTGATACCAATCTGTGGTGCCCGGTTCCAAAAACTGAACCAAGCTAACGCATATGTGTGCCCAGGATGTTCATCACACATATACGAGTGCAATCACAAACGATATACAGAAAATTACCACAGAAAAAGATTAATTATCAAATTTTATTACACAAACCATATTATCCTCAAATACAAGCTCTAATGAATATTAATGACAAGTTCAACTAATGCAGCGGAAATAAACTAATTAAGCAATCTAAGCAACTATGCAGCATAAGCGACAGGGTATATATGCGCAGCTCCAATCAACACCACAGGCAAAGCTGACGGTAGACACGGCTTAGAACTCCGCATTATCGCCATTAAACTCCCAATCCTGACCTGCAACTGTTGGGGTGGGGGATTGCAAGAGTGAGTACATGTCGTACTCAGCAAGTGTGGAAAGTATGACATGTGGCTTATTCAAGTGTCGATAATAATAATGGTAAAGTGCTGAAAAGTACATTAAAACATTTGAAAAGCAATATAGTATAAGTATGTGAAGTAAACCCATCATAATCATAAATAATATCATAATACCAGTACATAATTCACCATCGTCATCAATAATTCCAGATTTCACCATTGTCAATAACCATATTCAATACCAGAAATTAAATCCATAACCATTACCAAACCATAACCATTACCAAACCATAACCATCCCAAATCCCAAATTTCCCTCTAATCATGGAAGTTGTCCAGGTGCTCATAACCGGGAGCACGGCTATCATGATAGTTTTAATTAACTCTGCAGAGTTTGTACCTCTTTACCCACGTGTTCATGATTTCATCACCCTTCGGCGACTAAGAACCTCCCTTATGCCCATGACCCGTCGGTCACATTACACACTTCCGTTGGTGTGTGGCCAAGAGATCACAAAATAGCCTTTACAAAGGGATTACTAGCCTATTTAGACCCCACTGAGGTTTCACCGGTGGCGATGTCTCCCGCAGAGCACATCTTCAACCAAGGGCCCCCTCTTGAGCCATTCGGATCCCAGGGTAGTCCCACCAATCATCAACAAACCCAATCCGACTACCCCTTCCCCGAGCATCCACAATGGTCCAAACAGCACTAGCAAAGCCCTAATTAATCAGCTACGCCGCACCCATACTTGGCCTCGTGGTGGCACTGTAGTCCTGGCTTATTCTCGCATGAACCGGTCCTTAGATCTAAAGCAAGCAAACCACCATAACATCCAACCCATCCACATACCAGGCTTGCTTAGATCATCCATTACCATACCATGTTTAACCAGTTCATGTTAACCATAATCTCATCCATGCATAATTAAATTGAGTGATATAGTTGTTTCCCATCCCAGTTGATTAAGCGAAGCAAAAAGGTAAAAACCCTTCCCGACTCTCTACCATAAATTCCAGGTGACAAGGGTGGTTTAGCAAATCTAGTAAACTTCCTACCATAGGATTTCCCGTCAATTTGATACAAGCATGCAGTTTTGCAAACAAAACATTTATTTTAAAAACAGGATCAATATGCTTCAAGGACACTTGCCTTGCTCTTGCTGTTGATTAGGGTCAAAGCCTTCAAACTCTTGATGTTGTAGATCCTCCGTGGCACTCTCTAGGGCAAATCTGTCTAATCCACACAATAAACATACAAAACAAGAAACACAATCAAAGAGTGCACAAATATTACTCAATATGACATGACATGTATGATTAATGCAAATGCAAGGTAGAACTTGTTACTAGATTGCTTTTAATGATCACTAACTAGTTCTAATAGCTTTTAACAAGTTTATACAGGTTTGGATTCGATTAGATCAAATTTTAGAATTAATTCAACACAATTTAACCAGAAAGATCGGACTAGTCCGCTAGGGACCGGACAAGTCCGCACTTGACGAGATCAGCAGATTAGGGTTTTCTAGATCGACGTGAATTTGGAGATTAGGGGTTGAATTCACATAAGGAAAAGAGAATAGAAGGTATACCAGGTGTTTAGAACTCCAATGAACCAAGAAACTTGGAGGTAACACTTGGATCTTGATGATCTAGGGTTGGTGATGAACTTGAAGATGAATTGGTGGTGAAGGACGAAACTTGGTGGAGATCTTGATCCTCCTTCGTTTCCTCCTCTTCTTCTTCTTGTTTGGGATCTTATCCTCCCTCCTTGATGGTGGGTCCCCACGAACTAGGGTTTGGGTGGGTGGAAAAGTGGCAAATAGATGTCAAACCAAGGGGTGGGGTTGTTTATATAGACGTGGAGGCTAGGGTTAGATGGATTTCGAGTTTAGGATGAGTAGAGGCCGGTTTAGAGTCCCACATGGGCTCTAAAAGAGTTGGGCACGACGTCCCTAGGCCCACTTGACGTGAAACCCAAGAAACAAGTCATAAAACAAAAGGTCAATCTCGGAGTCACGAAATATCGGACAAGTCCGGACAGGACCGGATTAGTCCGAAGTCGTCCAGAGAGAAAATCGGACAAGTCTGGCCAAAAATCGGACAAGTCCAATCTTAGTCAGAAAGGAAAACGGACAAGTCCGCTGGAACACCGGACTAGTCCAGAAAAGTCCAGGGACTTAGCAAATTTTCAAGGATTCATGGAATACCGGACTAGTCCGCACAAAATCGGACAAGTCCGAAGTTGTTCAGAGGCAAATATCGGACTAATCCGCAGCAAAAACGGACAAGTCCGTTTTTAGACAGAGAGAAATCGGACTAGTCCTCAGCAAAACCGGACTAGTCCGCACTTTCCTACATTTTTAAGTGCGGTTTTGCTCCAAATAAATTTTAATCTTGTTCCTCTTGTTATGGGTTAATGTTAAACATGTATATGAGTGCATGTAGGGCATGATGCATGAAAATGAGGGTGTTACAGCAATGCATTATGCATGAAAATGAGGATGTTACACGGCAGAACTTCATCCGAAAAGAAGTCAAGAAGTTGTTTGACGCTGGATTCATCCGAGAGGTACAACATCCATGATGGCTGGCAAACCTGGTCATCACGCCAAAGGCCGGTGGGAAGCTTTGGATGTGCATCGACTACACCACTTTGAGTAAGGCATGTCAAAAAGACCCCTTTCCACTACCAATAATAGATCAAATAGTGGATTCTACCTCTGGTTGTGAGCTTTTGTGTTTCTTAGACGCATATTATTGTTTCCATCAAATTCCAATGTCTAAGGAATATGAAGAGCACACTCCTTTTATTACGGTAGATGGTCTCTATTGTTACAAAGCAATGCCTTATGGTCTCAAAAATGCATTCTCCAATTTTGTGCGAGCTATGCACAAAACCTTTTGGGGAACTGATCCGCGACCTAGTGGAAGTCTAC
This sequence comes from Tuctoria greenei, assembly GCA_036927565.1. Taxonomy (NCBI): domain Eukaryota; kingdom Viridiplantae; phylum Streptophyta; class Magnoliopsida; order Poales; family Poaceae; genus Tuctoria; species Tuctoria greenei. Next base: position 144,292,513 of record JAYESD010000011.1, read on the forward strand.
ATTGATGACATCGTTGTCAAAGTGAAGAACAAATACTCACCGTGGGACAACCTTCAATCCGTCTTTGAGAAGCAACGCCTGACGCACACAGCTCAACCCTGACAAGTGTGTCTTTGGAGTTTCCTCCGGAAAGCTTCTTGGTTTCTTGGACACTGAATGTAGCCTAGAGGGGGGTGAATAGGCTTTTTGCACTTTTATCGGACCCTGAAAACACTTAACATATAGGTCAAATACGAGTAGGTCGGACTAGTCCGTTATGGTGCGGACTAGTTCGATGTGTGCAGACTAGAAGATCAAAGTAAATTGATAATTCTACTTCTAGCACAATATCAATGGAAATACAATTACAAGTAAAGTGTATTGAGCTAATGAACCAATGTATTGCAATGATCAAGTATGATACAAAGTTTCAAGTTAAATTTTATAATACTAATCAAAACCTAGATTATGGTGAAAGAAAAAAACAAGAACACGCAAGACACAAGATTTATCCCGAGGTTCGATTCCATGGAGGAACCTACATCCCCGTTGAGGAGTCCATGGAGGATCGGGTCTTCACTGACCCTTCCCTCGTTGAATCGCCACGGAGGCCGATTCTCTTTCACTAACCACGAAGGGGCAAATAACTCATTCAAGGGGGCTTTATCACAAGTTGAGGGCTCCCCATAGATTACAACAATGAACACCGCCAAACACACTCAAAAGATGTACAATAAACAATGAGAGTGTGCGAGAGATCAAACCCAAGAGCTCAAGATGTGTAGAACAAGTCTGTCCTTTGTTCAATTGCTAATCCTCAAAGATTTGATCTTTTTAGGCTTAGGATGTGTGGAGAGATGTAAATTTTCGGCTCTTCGAAGGTGTGACGGCGCAAAGAGCCGAGAGAGTTTGATGTATGATCGTACACCTCTATTTATATTGGGGTTTCCAAAGGTTACCGTTAGGGTTTGCGAAGTCCAGACTAGTCCGTGGTGGACACTAGACTAGTCCGGTGTGCGTGTGTGCAAGAAACCCTAAGTGTTGATGGATGTTGGACTAATCTGTTGAAGTGCGGACTAGTCTGATTTAGTCAGACAGTTTTCGTACTAGTCTGGTCAATATCGGACTTGTCCGGTGTGGTGGAAAACTGTTCAATTGAGGACAAGTCCGCACTTGGAGGACTTGTCCAATTTTTAGTCAGGGGATTATCGGACTAGCCCAGTTGATATCGGACTTGTCCTGTGTTGTGCAAATAGGAAGGGCCACAGACAAGTCCGCACTGGGGGAACTTGTCCGTTTTTAGTCAGAGAGATATCGGACTAGTCCGTTGAATATCGGGCTAGTCCGCACATGCTGATTTTTGTGCAGTGAGTGTAATCTCTTTCACTTGAGCTCTTGGGGTGTATTTCTCCAACACACTCCATAAAAAAATAATTCTAATCTTTTCAGCTCTTGAGCTCCTTTCCCTTTAAATCATCATTCCCTTTCCATTTTGTGCTTTCTTCCTCATTTCTTTGAAGCCTGCGCTCATCTCAGCAATTTTGTTAGGATCTCATTGGTTTGTGATTAATCAACCAAAACCCACAAGGGATGCCTAGATGCACTTTCAATATCTCCCTTTTTGGTGATTGATGACAACCAATTGAGATTACACAAATAAGATAAAAATTTAGATTTTTATAAAGTGTGCACATATGAGTTTTGAGCAAAAATAGCAAACATAAAAGTAATACATATGTGCACTCTTTATGGTTGGGTGCAAAACAATGTGTGTGAGCAATAATATTGATGTGAATATCATAAGAGGCATAATCATAATAACATCAAGAATATCAAGCATACATAGCAGTTTTAAACATAAACCATTGATCATAATCATAACATAGTCATCATTTCACAACACATGTCCAAAAGCATGATGAGAGCATAATTTAGGTTTTACAAGATTAAAAGCATGACATAGTAGCAAAAAAACACAAAAGAGGAATAGAACTCTCTCTCCCAACCTAATGCTACGACCTAAGACTCCCCCTCAATCTCTCTCCCTTTGGCATCAAAGGACCAAAAAGGAAGAGAAGGAGGTATCTACTCGTCGCTGCCGCCTTCATCCGTGTTGTTGGTCCATTCTTCATCTTCTCCATCAGGCTGAGGAGGAGGATGAGAAGAACCACTTGTTGTGCTCCTAAGGCCAAAGTAGGCAAGCTTGGAAGAAGAGAGAGGTGGAAGCTCCGAAAAGTCAGATGCAGAGTCCATTGAGATAACTGGAGATCCAATAGGCTCAATCTCCAGTTTTCGGCAAATGGCTTTGACATTTTCTTTCATGTATCTCATCTCTTCCTTTCTTGCCTTGTTCATCTTGTGTATCTTCACCTCTAATTTGCGGCAAGAACCAAATATGGCAGCCAAGTATTTAATAATCCCACTAGCGGACCCTTTGTGAGATGGAGGGGCCCATGTGCTAGGGGAAGGTCTTGCCTCTCCTTGGGCTCTGCTAGGAGCCTCTTCACTTGATGCAGGTGAGGGAGCAGTTGAGAGAGAAGCTCGAGGCAGCTTCTGAGGTCTCAAAGCATTGTGCTCCACATCCTTCACAAACTCAATTCCTGTGACCTTTTCAATCATGAACATCAGGTATGGTGCATAGACACATGAGTGGTTTGGAGTGCAAGAAATGTTCACCATGTCATTCCAAATGTAGTTGAACACATCGAACCTTCTCTTTTTGCTTATCACCTTCATCAAGGTTCTCAAGTAACCTTGAACGCTGCCCGCGTCTCCATCCTTAGGAGTAATTTTCTTTCGAAGCACTCTATTGAGGACAATGAAGAATGGCTTCATGTTCTTGGTCGATGGGGGATTGTAGCGGAGACGAGTGTCATAGAGGAAATCCATCTTGTCCTTCTTAAGAGGACTGTCATTATGAATCACTATCTCATGGTCTCCGCTATCCTCAAGATGTAACAACTTTGCAAAATTAGCATATGTGATAGAGTATATTGATCCATGAGTCAGCCAAGTTACCCTTTCTTCACCCGTTTGGGAAAAATAGCAGGTGGAGTAGAACTGGGTTATCACTTTATCATTCAATTGTATCTAAAGGAAAACAAGTCCTTTAGACCATGCCTCTCTACAACCTCTACCACCTCATCAAAAGAATTATAGCTCTTTCTTTCAAAATGGTTCCAGTCAATCCATTGGCTACGGACCACTAGAGTCTTCATATTGAGGTAGACGCTGTTGTAGTAATCCGAGTGGAAATCACTCCAAAACCTCAGATCAGCAGCGACCTTCCCACTACTGTAGGCATCCACCTTCCTGTACTTCCAAGCTACATCACTGCCTTTTCCATTCAATTTCTCTTCCGAAGAGCTTCTGTTCCTCTGCCTTGGTGGTGTCATTTTGAGTGGGCCAATCGGGCCGGAGGCAATTCTTTTGCCCTTGCCCTTAACATGGCGAGGAGCTGCCGAGCTGGATCCAACCACATCTTTCCATTTGGAGGTTGATTTCTTGGCTGGGTGTAAGACCTATGTGTGCTGAATACATTGACTTGTAGTGAATACACTTGCTTTGATGATAAAAGTTTTGAATATCACCAAAACACCTTTTTATTAAGGCCCGACTAGTTTTGTAAGCTTCGGCGGGAGCTTGGTTATACTAGTTTTGGTAAGTTCTGGTGCTAGGTTCTACTAGCTTTTGTTAGGTCCAGCTCAAGGTCCGGGATGCTCTGGCAAGGTCCAGAACTTGACCGCAATGCTTTTGTTTTTCATTTGCAATGTTTCGTACTTGCTTTACATCTCTAGAAAGATTGCTTAGTATTCATTTGATAAGTCTTTGGTGCGTTTTTGGTTGACATGGATGATATCGTGTTACTGTGGTTTTGCAACATGCTTATGTGAGGTTCTCACGTAGGGTGTTGTGTTCGGAACTAACTTGAGTCAAGTCGAGGACTTGGGCTCGTATGGATTGGTTGTTTATTCGTGTGCAGGTGTTGCTTGAGTTCAAGACATGGCTCGTGATGGGATCCATTGGACTAGTCTCAGGGAGGAGATGAGGTTCCAACAACCAAATTCAGAAGGAATTGTGGTTGAGCTGATCAGGAGGTTGTGCAGCATGATTGAATCAAGAATAATGCATGTGAAGGTATCATGGACATCATTGGAAGATGTTTGCACGTGTGCAAGGAGTGCATGGATGTGGCTACATGGTTCCGAGACGTGATGAAGAGATGTGTACGTAAAGAGTTGGTCGGAAAGGTCCAACCGACTAGGTTATGGACTCAGGCTGTGGCTGTGTTGGGTTTGACTCAAATATGGAAAGATTTGAGTTGGTTATGATAGGATTTTGTGTGGGTCACGAATTTGAGTTGTTTAGGAATGTGGGATACGTTCTTAAGGTGTTTGGAAGTCTTAAGATTGCTTCTATCTGCATATAGAAGAATCATAAGCAGTTATGGAAAGTTACGATTCTTGAACAGAGTTGGATTTGGTTCCTGATTTGAGTTGAGTTGGCTTTCTAGCTGGTTATATAAGCAAGGGAGCCCAGAGCTCGTGGTGCACGACTTTGGGGCTGTTCCTCTTGTTTTCTATTAAACAAAATTCGTAGTTTGAAGGAACTTTTGTGCCTTGTTCGTCCGACTTGTTCCAGACAAGTTTTACTCGTCGAGTTTCTGGACAGCACTACCTTTCGTCGGTGGTTTTATCATAACTCGAGTTTTACAGATCCAATTGATGTAATTCTTTTTGTGTTGTCTTCACAACTTTATTATCTATCATCTGTAAAATTTCATGGTCATTGGATTTGTGGTCTATGATCTACACGAGTTTCTTTGCAGCGTTCCAGAACTGTTTTTTTTTTCTCGGGTAGGGCAGATTGACCTTTGTTTGATCTTTCGATCATAACTTGAGTTTTTCCCGACGGATTTGAGTGATTCTTGTTGTGTTGCCTTCGTGACTTGATTCTCTCTGATATCTATCACTTTTGTCATGGTGAGACACGTTTAGATTAGTCTCACACACGATTTCTTTAACAGATTGTTTTTCTGCCAAAGGGGTTGGGGTTTAATTGTTTCCGCTGCGTAAGATTTTTAAATCTAACATTCACCCCCCCTCTGGTAGCTTTTCATGTGCTCTTCAATCCTACAATTGGTATCACAGCCACGGTGCTCTAATCTTTGTGATTTGCACGTGTTTTTGACTAATAATCATGGAGAAGTACTCTGTCAAACCTTGTGTGTTCGCTGGTATTGATTTTCAGGTTTGGAAGGCACGCATGGAGGCTTTCATCCAGGCACAAGGCTTTGAAATATGGGAGAAGGTATACAAGCCTTACGAAGTGCCATCAAAAGATCAAGTTACAGCTACAAATCTGAGAGATGTCGACAACAACAACAAGGCTCGGAACTTGATCATACAAGGATTAACACAAAGCGACTTCGACCGTGTTGCACACCTCCGATCTGGATACGATGTGTGGAAAGCACTTTGTGGCTACCACGAAGGATCCAACACGATCAAAGAGGTAAGGCAAGACATGTTCAAGAAAGAATACATGCACCTCGAGATGCAACCCGGTGAGTCTATTGATGACCTTTTTGCTCGCTTTAATAAGATTCTCAGCAACTTGCGTAGTGTCAATGTTAATTTTTCAGATGCTGAAAATGCTAGGCAATTGCTAAGTGCATTAGATATGTCAATTTGGGAGATGAAAGTCACATCTATTCGTGAATCTACTGTCATGAGTTCACTTACTTTAGATGTGCTATATTCCAAGTTAAAAACTCATGAAATTGACATAATCTCACGTAAGAACCCCAACAAGTCTATTTCTTTTGTTTCACAACGTGACATGCCTAGTTCCGGTCAAACATCATCTTGTGGTACACTTGCTTTGCTGTCCTCTCTAACCCTTGAACAGATTGAGGAGTTTCCAGAGGAGGAGCTAGCACTGATCTCTACCCGGTTCTCAAAAGCTTTGCAAAATGTGAGAACTAGAAGGAGAGGAAGCTCCGGACCTCAACGATACTTTGAATGTGGTAAGACAGGACATTTTCGTTCAGATTGCCCTAACCTTTCAAGTCCTACTTCCCGGGATGAAATGAAAACAAGAACGAAGCACTCCTCTGCAAAAGATACGAAGAAAAAGAAGGGTTTTACAGGACGTCAATTGGTGAGCAGTTTTATCTCAGCACTCCAGGAACTTGGCTCAAGCGACGTGGACATTGGAAGTGATGAAGATGATTTGGCAAACTTGTGCTTCATGGCAGGCAAGTCAAGATCAAGTATGGAGGAGGCAGAACACAACAGTGACAATGAAGAGGTATGTCCTACTTGCGAAGAAATGTGTTATGCTATTTCTCGTGCCACTGTTATTGTTAAGAAAAAGGACAAAAAGCTTAGGGACAATGAAGTAAAATTGAGTCACTAGAATTTGAAATTAATCGTTTGAAATCCTTGATTCCTAGTGATGATTCTTGTTCTTCATGTGACTTAATATATGAACAATTGTCCTCCCTAAAAAGTGCACATACCTCCACACTTGATAAACTTGAACTTGAAATTGAAAAGAACAAAAATCTTGCTGCACTTAATATTGGAAACTTAAAAGATGCTTCTTGTTCTACAATTGATTTGCATTGTTCTAGTTGTGATGATCTTGATAAGAAACTGCAAGATGCTATGAATGAAATCTCTATATTGAACAATGCTTTAAGTTGTCATGAAGTTAAATATTGTTCCAATTTCAAATTAAAAGGAAAAACTTCATGTGAAAATTTCCTTGATCTGTCCAATAAACTTGATAACATGCATGAGACATTTGATCGGTTTTGTAATGGGAATATGAACCTAAACTTGCTGCTGAATTCATCCAAGTCTTGCATTGATAAAACTGGTTTAGGTTTTGATTCTCATGCTCATGCTAAGGCACATCCACCTAAAATTGTAAAGTCATTAGGAAGTGGTTTGATTCAAACAGTTCCTAAACAAAAAAAAGTGGTTTTCAAATCTGCAGGAGTATTGTCTCATTCGATTTCAAATAAAAATTTTGTTTGCTCATCTAGACATGAACACAAAGTTAAATTTCATTGTACCTACTGTGGTAGAGATGGTCATGTCATAGATTTTTTTTATAGACTAGCTAAACAACAGAAAAGGGAAAGAATGGTTGCTAGATCTCATAACTTTCGTGCAAAATTTGCTGCACATATTGAACCGAATGTACAACCTTACCTCTGGACCTTCTGTTTTTGCCTCCGGAGCTATTGATTTTTGTGCTACACAAGTAACACCTTATAGGTCAGTAGTTAAGAATAAAAAATCTCAAACTTTTACTCATAAACCTGCTGTTTTGTCTCAGCTTTCGCGTGTTTTTCCTGCTGCATGTCGCATGACTCAGTACTGGATTCCTAAATGCCTTTTGACTAACCCCAGTATTAAGTCATCGATGTATTGTGCTTCTATGTAGGTTACACGTTTGAGGAAGGAGAACATTTGGATTGTGGATACTGGTTGCTCACGCCACATGACCAGTAACAAAGATTGATTCTCCTCCCTCTCTTTTGTGTCATGTGTAGAAAATGTTACTTTTGCCGATAATTCTTCAACTCCTATAATTGCTAAGGGTTCGGTTAGAGTAAATGATCACTACACTTTGAAGGATGTGGCACTTGTCAAAAATTTGAAATACAACTTGCTTTCTGTTTCACAATTGCTAGATGAAAATCTGGAAATTATTTTCAATAAAAACTGCTGCAAAGTTGTAAGTTCAAATATTGAGCTTATTTTTAACATGTCTCGGTTTGGAAGAGTTTTTAAAGCTGATTTTGATATGTCTTCCTCTAAGCATAGATGTCTAGTTGCTAATGATTCAAAGGACATATATTTTTGGCATCGTAGACTTGGTCACATAGGCTTTGATCACCTAACACGTGTTAGTGCTCTTGATCGCATACGTGGGCTGCCTAAGCTTAAAGGGGGCAAAGAAATTGTGTGCTCTTCTTGTAGACATGCTAAGATGGTTGCAGGTTCACATACTCCTCTCACAATGATCATGACAACTGAACCATGTCAACTTTTGCATCTTGACACCGTAGGACCTTCACGTGTTCAATCCTTCGGAGGTAAATGGTATGTACTTGTGATTGTTGATGATTATTCTAGATACTCTTGGGTTTACTTTATGGCGTCTAAGAATGAAGTTTTTAGTCACTTCAGAACTTTATTTCTTAGATTATCAATTGATTACCCAATATCTTTAAAAGCAATTAGAAGTGGTAATGGAACTGAATTTAAAAATCAAGCTTTTGATCACTTTTGTGCTGAAAATAGAATAGATCATCAATTTTCTTCACGATATGTACCTCAACAAAATGGTGTTGTGGAAAGAAAGAACAGAACCTTAGTTGATATGGCTAGGACTATGCTTGATGAATATCAAACTCCTAGGATATTTTGGGCTGATGCGTCAGCAACCACTTGTTATGTCTCAAATCGTGTTTTCTCGCGTGCTAAGCCAGGTAAAACACCATATGAGCTCCGGTTTGGACATAGGCCTAGTGTTACACACTTTTGGGTCTTTGGTTGCAAATTCTTTGTTAAGAAACATGGTAATCTTGATAAATTTGAACCTAGATCCATTGATGGCATGTTTCTTGGTTATCCATGTCATACTAGAGGCTACCGTGTGCTTTTACTTGACACTAACAAAATTATGGAGACTTGTGAAATGTATTTTGATGAAGCTAGCTCAGGTACTAGCTCAAACATTGCGGGTCCAGATCCGTATCTGCAGGGGGGAGCATATTCGTTGAAGATGAGGAAGAATTGGAGCTGTTGCCCGAAAATTCAGCAGCTAAAGACTTTGGTTCAGCTCCGGATGTTAATTCTCAACCAGCACCGACAACCATCAATGCTGATTCAAATCATCCTCAAGTCACAAGCTCATCGATTTGTGATGAACATGAAGAAGAAGAAGCTTGAGAGACATATGTTCCCCTACGGTTTTACAAAGATCATCCCCCACAACAGATGATTGGAAGCTTGCACGAACGAGTCAGACGGTCCAGGTTTTGCGATCCAAACTCTTATGCTCATTCTGCTTTTGTTGCTTCTTTTGAACCCAAAGATATATCACACGCACTCACTAATGAATCTTGGATTATTGCCATGCAAGAAGAGTTAGAAAATTTTGAAAGAAATAATGTTTGGAAACTTGTACCTCCACCTCAAGGTCACACTTTAATTGGAACTAAATGGGTATTTAAAATAAACAAAGTGAGGATGGGGTTGTGGTTAGGAATAAGGCTAGGTTGGTTTCTCAAGGTTTCACTCAAGTTGAAGGTCTAGATTTTGATGAAACTTTGCTCCTATTGCTAGATTAGAAGCCATAAGAATTTTGTTAGCTTTTGCTGCATCTATTGGTTTTAAGCTATATCAAATGGATGTTAAAAGTGCTTTTATTAATGGCTACACAGATGAGGAGGATTATGCGAAACAACCACCGGGTTTTGAAAATCCAGATTTTCCTAATCATGTTTACAAACTGTCCAAAGCCTTGTACGGTCTCAAACAAGCCCCTAGAGCATGGTATGATAGGTTAAAAACATTCTTACAAGAAAAAGGGTTTACCATGGGCAAGCTTGATAAAACTCTTTTTGTGCTTAAGCATGGCAATGACTCATTATTCGTTCAAGTGTATGTGGATGATATTATCTTTGGTTTTGCTTCTCATCATCTTGTGTCCAAGTTTTCAGCAATGATGAGTTCCGAATTTGAAATGAGTATGATGGGTGAACTCCCTTACTTTTTGGGGCTGAAAATCAAGCAAACAAAGGAGAGTACCTTTGTGCATCAAATGACATATACAAAAGATCTCCTAAGGCGCTTCAACATGGACAAAAGCAAGCCTCTTCGGACACCAATGGGAACATCAACAACACTTGGACTTGATGAAGATGGTGAACCCGTGGATAAAAAAGAATATAGAAGCATGATCGGATCACTTTTGTACCTCACGGCATCAAGACCAGACATACAATTCAGCGTATGTCTTTGTGCACGGTTTCAAGCCTTCCCACGTGCTTCACATCATCAAGCCGTCAAAAGGATTCTTAGGTACTTACATGAAACTCAAGAATTTGTAATTTTTCTTCCTTCTTCCTCAACTGTTACTTTGAAAGCTTTTTTGGATGCTGATTTTGGGGGTTGTAGGATTGATAGGAAAAGTAATTCCGGTGCTTGTCATTTTATTGGTAATTCTCTTGTTGCTTAGTCCTCTAGAAAACAAAATTCAGTTGCACAATCCACAGCTGAATCTGAATATGTAGCTGCTGCTAGTGCTTGCTCACAAATTCTTTGGATTGTTCAAACAACTAAGGACTATGGGGTTGATCTAGATAGTGTTCCACTGTTCTGTGATAACACTAGTGCCATTTGCATTGCTAAAAACCCCGTGCAACATTCTAGAACTAAGCACATTGATATTAGGTATCACTTTCTTCGAGATAATGTTGAAAAAGGAAACATTTTGCTTCACCATGTAGATACCGAACAACAATTGGCTGACATTTTTACAAAACCTTTGGATTTCACTCATTTTTGTTACATTCGTAGTGAAATAGGGGTTATGCATCCTCATGGCTTAAATTGAGGGGGAGTTTTGAAACTTGGGAAGTCTATGTGTGAATCTAAAATTAAAATAATATGAGCATAGTATTTCATACATATATGACTTTGTGATTCCTTTTACATGCTGAAAGTTCTTACTACATTACTCGTGTTATACATTTTGTAGTTTTTGCCATGTCTAGTAATTGGAATAATTACTTACACTAAAACTGGTCATGGTCGAACTTTTTTTCTGTTTTGAACTTGTTACATGTTCACAAGTGCTTTTAATCATTAATAATTAATCAAGTAATCAACTCACATGTTGAGTTTTTATGAACAAATATAAATTGAGAAAAGATCAAGAGAATATGCATGCATCGCACTTCTTCTTCTGAGATGGCTTATCATGGCTCTTATATATGAACCTGGAAGAAGTTGTGTATGACTAAAACCATCTCCTTAAGCTTGTGATTGTCAAATGACATAGGCTTGGCTTGGTTGGTTAGAATAAGGCAGATGCACATATAATCTCTTGCAAATATCATATGATCTAAATTTATGCTTTGAAAAATAATAAAATGCAGCAACTAGTGTCATTATTTCAGGTTTTGAAATAGTTAAGTGTGTGAGATCATGACTTACTTAAATTGAAAATTACATTTGATCTCTAGCATGGCTTACACTACTTTATGTATTTCATTGATGTGATAATGTAAGGTACTTGATAGTATGACTTGGATGAGCTTTGTTTATATGTATATGTTATAATATGCTCATGACTTGCTGAATACATTGTCAAAGGGGGAGAGATAAGCATGAAGAGAAAGAGAATATGTGCATAAGGAGAGATAATAAAGGGGGATAGATAATATGGGATAATTTTTGGATTTTCTTCTCATTTTACTTTTGACTTACAAAGGGGGAGAAATTGTCTTCAAAACTTTTATGTGAATAAGCCAATGTTCGGATTTTAAATGGTATTGCCAAGGCATTCATCAAGGGGGAGATTGTAAGACCTATGTGTGCTGAATACATTGGCTTGTAGTGAATACACTTGCTTTGACGATAAAAGTTTTGAATATCACCAAAACACCTTTTTATTAAGGTCCGACTAGTTTTGTAAGCTCTGGAGGGAGCTTGGTTATACTAGTTTTGGTAAGTTACGGCGCTAGGTTCTACTAGCTTTTGTTAGCTCCGGCTCAAGGTCCGGGTTGCTCTGGCAAGGTCCAGAACTTGACCGCAATGCTTCTGTTTTTCATTTGCAATGTTTCATACTTGCTTTACATCTCTGGAAAGATTGCTTAGTATTCATTTGCTAAGTCTTTGGTGCGTTTTTGGTTGACATGGATGATATCGTGTTACTATGGTTTTGCAACATGCTTATGTGAGGTTCTCACGTAGGGTGTTGTGTTCGGAACTAACTTGAGTCAAGTCGAGGACTTGGGCTCGTATGGATTGGTTGTTTATTCGTGTGAAGGTGTTGCTTGAGTTCAAGACATGGCTGGTGATGGGATCCATTGGACTAGTCTTAGGGAGGAGATGAGGTTCCAACAACCAAATTCAGGAGGAATTGTGGTTGAGCTGATCAGGGGGTTGCGCAGCATGGTTGAATCAAGAACAATGCATGTGAAGGTATCGTGGACGTCATTGGAAGATGTTTGCGCGTGTGCAAGGAGTGCATGGACGTGGCTACATGGTTTCGAGACGTGATGAAGAGATGTGGACGTAAAGAGTTGGTCGGAAAGGTCCAACCGACTAGGTTATGGACTCAGGCTGTGGCTGAGTCGGGTTTGACTAAAAATATGGAAAGATTTGAGTTGGTTATGATAGGATTTCATGTGGGTCACGAATTTGAGTTGTTTAGGAATGTGGGATACGTTCCTAAGGTGTTTGGAAGTCTTAAGATTGCTTCTATCTGCGTATAGAAGAATCCTAAACAGTTATGGAAAGTTACGATTCGTGAACAGAGTAGAATTAGGTTCCCGATTTGAGTTGAGTTGGCTTTCGAGCTGTTTATATAAGCAAGAGAGCCCAGAGATCATGGTGCACGAGTTTGGGGCTGTTCCTCTTGTGTTCTATTGAATAAAATTTGTAGTTTGAAGGAACTTTTGTGCCTTGTTCGTCCGACTTGTTCCAGACAAGTTTTACTCGTCGAGTTTCTGGACAGCATTACCTTTCGTTGGTGGTTTTATCATAACTCGAGTTTTACAGATCCAGTTGACGTTATTCTTTTTGGGTTGTCTTCACAACTTGATTATCTATCATTTATCAAAATTTCACGGTCATTGGATTTGTGGTCTATGATCTACATGAGTTTCTTTGCAGCGTTCCCGAACTGTTTTTTTTCTTGGGTGGGGCAGATTGACCTTTGTTTGATCTTTCGATCATAACTTGAGTTTTTCTTGACGGATTTGAGTGGTTCTTGTTGTGTTGTCTTCGTGACTTTATTATCTCTGATATCTATCACTTTTGTCATGGTGAGACACGTTTAGATTAGTCTCACATACGATTTCTTTAACAGATCGTTTTTCTGCCGAAGGGGTTGGGGTTTAATTGTTTCCACTGCGTAAGATTTTTAAATCTACCATTCACCTCCCCTCTGGTAGCTTTTCACGTGCTCTTTGATCCTACACTGGGACTTTTATTCGCACTCGAGGTGCAGTGGGAGAGGGTTCGGCAGCACACTCTTGCCTTTTGTTGGAGCGAGACTCCGAATCACGAGGCAACACTTCTTGTTCCATCTCAACTTCAAATTCTGAGAGATTCTCATCCGGGCCCAACATAATTCCGACAAGGAATATATAAAGGATATGGATAAAGCAAGGATGACAAGGAATTGCATTGAATTCATGTAAGCTAGGTTATTGATCAGGGCATACCGGACTTGTCCGTTGTTCAGGGACGGACTAGTCCGAAGTATCAGACTTGTCCCCCCTGAGAACGGACTAGTCCGTTATGCGGCTATTCAAACTCTAACTTAGCGAAATTTGAGGTTACTCAATGCAAAAGTGATCTAGGGTAAATGGAATACATCAATAGAGCATGTATTGGCCAGAATGACTAAGCTTTTTGAGCAAAAACAAGGAAAATCAAAGGTTCTAGGGTTTGGAGAGAGATTTAACAAATCCTTCGATTCGGGGCATTGAGGAATTTTTTGGGGCAGATTAGTCAGGAGTTGTCGATCCCCTAGCAGTGGAGGTCGATTCCCACGGAGTTTTAAGAGGATTTGATGGAGATCTTGCGGTATCGCCTTGGGAGCACTCGAGTAAGGAGAGAGATCGTGAGATGTGTTGTGAGGTAGAAGAAGATTAGGTCTGCGCCGGTCCTTAGGGGTTATGGAGTCAAAATATCGGACTATTCCGTGGTCGTACCAGACTAGTTCGGACTAGCGAACACTTTGTGGACCAGTCTGCAATATGCAGACTGGTCCGAGGTAACCATGGACTAGTATGTGGTCACCAGGATGGAAATTAACATGGACCTTTTGTATATATTTGAAGGTGCCTAAAAAGAAAATAGGGGGCAAAAACACACAAATAATCTTGATGAATATGATCAGTAAACATACAATTATCAAACTATGACCATAATTCACTAAGATCAAGTAATTAATGTAGTTTTTCTGAGAAAATAGAGAGATGATTTTTCAACACAATCAACATGATTTTGAAGATGGCATACAGGTATGCAAGTTTTCAAGCCACATTCCGAGCATCAAGGATATTTAGTTCATTTCGGAGCTCGCAAAAGCATTTTTCATGAAGTGGCTTGATAAAGATATTGGCTAGTTGTTTTTCATTGTTGACATGGGAAATGGCTATGTCTCAAAAAGTGATGTCGGATGTCTATGTGTTTGGTTCTGAAGTGCTCAACAGGGTTATGGGAAATTTTAATTTCACTCTCATTATCACAAACGAGTGGAATACGGTTCATATTATAACCGTAGTCCCTTAGAGTTTGTCGCATCCAAAGGAGTTGTGCACAACAACTCCCGGCTACAACATACTACGCTTCGACTATGGATAAGGCAATTGAATTTTATTTCTTGGAGGACCAAGAAACTAGGGATCTTTGTAGAAATTGACAAGTACCGGAGGTGCTTTTTCTGTGTACCTTGCATCCGACATAATCTGCATTGGTGTATCCAATGAGATTGAACTTTGAGCCTTTAGGATACCAAAGGCCTAGGTTTGGTATATGAACTAAATATCTCAAGATCCTTTTAATGGCTGTCAAATGACATTCCTTAGGGTTGTCTTGAAACCTTGCACACAAACATACACTTAACATAACATCAGGCCTAGATGCACATGAATATAGTAAAGAGCCAATCATGGAACGATATACCTTTTGATCCACGTTTGGTCCATCTTCATCGAGACCCAAGTGTCGATTTGTCACCATGGGAGTCTTCATGGGCTTCGCTTTGTCCATTCCAAACTTCTTGAGAATGTCTTGAGTGTACTTTGTTTGGCCTATAAATGTCCCTTCCTTTTGTTGCTTCACATGGAATCCCAGAAAGTATCTCAACTCTCCCATCATGGACATCTCGAATCTATCTGTCATAATCTTAAATTCTTGACAAAAAGATTTGTTAGTTGAACCAAATATGATATCATCAACATAGATTTGGCAAACAAAGAGATCATCAGCAAAGTGTTAGGTAAACAAAGTGTAATCAGCTTTACCAATTTTAAATCTATTTTCAACCAAAAAATATCTAAGGCACTCATACCAAGCTCTAGGATCTTGTTTGAGGCCATAGAGAGCCTTACGCAGTTTGTACACATGGTCGGGGTACTCTTGATCTTCAAAACCGGGTGGTTGCTCCACATACACCTCCTCCTTGATTTTTTTCCTCCACTTGTGGTTCATCTTCTTCATTCGCATTTGGAGGTGGCACATGTGGTCGAACATCGCCCAACGCCATTCTTCTCAATGCTTGACATGAAGCTTCTTCTTGATCTAGCACACATTGATCAACTTGCTCTTCTTGAGAGCCGTTAGTTTCATCGAACACTACAACACGTGCCACTTCAACAAGTCCGGTGGCCTTGTTGAAGACACGATAGGCGTAGGAGTTCGAATCATAGCCAAGTAAGAAACCTTCATTGGACTTTGAAGCGAACTTCGAAGCCCTAGGCTTCTTGTTTAAAATATAATATTTTTAACCAAAAACTCGAAAATATGAAATATTTGGTTTGTTACCCTTGAGTAGTTCATACGAAGTTTTCTTGAGCAGCTGATAAAGATATAGTCAGTTTATGGCATGACAAGCGGTGTTAAACCGCTTCAACCTAAAACCTATCTGAAGTCTTGTATTCATCGAGCATTGTCCTTGTCATCTCAATGAGTGTTCAATTCTTCCTTTCAGCTACTCCATTTTTTTAGGAGAGTATGGTGCTGAAAATTCATGCTTTATTCCTTTCTCATCTAGATACTCCTCAACTTGAGTATTCTTGAATTTTGTCCCATTGTCACTTCGTATGTTCTTGATCTTCAGTATGAATTCATTTTGGGCATGCTTGACGAACTTCTTGAGGGTTTCTTGAGTTTTTGTCTTATCATGCAAAAAGAAAACCCACATGAAGCGTGTAAAATCATCGACAATGACTAAACCATATTTATTCCCGATGCTTATGTAAGCAATTGGGCCGAATAGATGCATGTGGAGGAGCTCAAGCGGTCTTGTTGTAGTCATGAAATTCTTCGCGGGATGTGGTACTCCTACTTGCTTCTCAACTTGGCACGCGCTACAAGACCTATCTTTCTCAAAAACAACATCCTTTAAACCTCGGATGTGATTGCCTTTAAGGAGTTTTTGAAGATTCCTCATACCAACATGTGCTAGCCATCTATGCCACAGCCAAACAACGTTGGTCTTTGCAATCAAGCATGTGTCAAGTTCGGCTTTATCTTTGTTGAAGTCAACTAGATAAAGTTTTCCCTTTAACACACCCTTGAATGCAACCGAGTTATCACTCCTAGAGACGGTCACACCCTCATTAGTGATTAAACAATTATAACCTTTGTCACATAATTGAGATATGGACAAAAGGTTATAATCCAAGGAGTCAACATGTAAAACATGAGAAAGAGTATGTTGTGATGAAATTGCAATTATACCGGTACCAAGCACCCTTCCTTGACTATTGTCACCAAAAGAAATGCCTTCACCTGGGTCTTCATTTTCTTCATATTCCACGAACATTCTTCTTTCTCCGATCATGTGATTTGTGCATCCACTATCTAGCACCCATTTTGCTCCACCGGATGAATAGGCCTGCAAAACCAGATTATGTCTTGGTCTTAGGTACCCAAACTTGATTGGGTCCTTTGAGGTTAGTCACTAGTGATTAGGGCACCCACACATGAGACTTGGTGTTCTCATGGCGTGGCCCAACATATTTCGCATGAACTTTTCCATAAGCATTTTTTGTAGATACATATGAAGCATCAAAGGTTCTAAATAAAACTTGTTGTTCATATGAGTTTACAATGTTCGTTTTATCATAGTTACTATGTTCTCCAACTTGAGAAGATGTTCCTTTGATAAAATCAATGCGATCCTTGTTATTCTTATGGCTTCTAGCATTTTGCTTTTCACCATAAGAATACCCAATACCATATTTAACATATGGAGGTCTTGTGACCAAGTATGCACTACGTGCATACTTGACTTTCTCCTTGTCAAATATGCCGCTTTGGGAGGGATGCTTTTCTTTTGTCAATTTGGAATTTTCTTCCAAGTTGATATCATTTTTAGCACAAGTGCAAGTAAAAACAGTTTCAGACTTGATGTGTTGAGAAGGTGTGCTTTAAAAGGATGAAGACACACTTTGCTTGAGTGACTCAACCTGTGTTTCAAGGATCTTCTTAACTTTGTTTAAGTTAGCAAGTTCTTCCTTTATGGACACATTTGAGTCTTTTAACTTCAAACAAGTTCCCTTGCTTGAAGCTAACTCAAGTTCTATTGATTTACTTCGCTTCTTTTCAAGTTCAAGGAGCTTTTCAATCTTAAGATATTTCTCCTTTTGGAGAATGATCATATCTTCTTGGCGGCTGACTAGCTCCTCCTTATCAACAATCTTATCCATTAAAATTTTCATTTTAGAAGTTTTTTTTCTATCTAAATCACTAAGCATGTTTTCTTCATCATTATAATCATCAATATTACTATCAGAATAAAGCGAGGAGGAAGGTTCAGTTGTGACCTTTCTTTTTCCTTCATTGGCCATTAGACACGTGTGGTCGGTGTCCTTCCATGCGCCCATGGTTGGGAAGAGAGTGGATTTCTTGGTAGACTTCTTAATGGCTATGGTGGCCATCTCCTCTTCTTCTTCGGATGAGGACTCATCATTGGGGCCCACTCCTTCCATAGATGCGCTTGGCCATATTGCTTCTTCTTCTTGAACATTTTATTTGGTTGAGGCTTGTAGTGTTTACTCTTCTTCTTGGTATCTTCATTTGGGCAATCGACTATGAAGTGGTCATATTCTCCACAATTGTAGCATGCCTGTCTCATCTTGGGTCTTTGTTTGTCCCTTTGTTTTCCTTCGTTTGAGCTATTACCCTTTCTTCTTGTCATCGTCTTCTTGAACTTTTTCATGAACAAGATCATGTCTTCATCATTGACATCACTGCTATCATCATCACTGTTATATTCTTCAATAGCTTCTCGAGCTTTTTTTGATGCGGGCTTACAAGTTGACTTCAAAGCAACTCCTTTATTCCTTGCCGAAGTAAGGTCGGCAATTTCCTTGACGTGCTTGACTTGCTTCTCCATCATTTCAAAGTTGATAATCTTGCCAAGAAGTTCGTCCGGGGTCATTTTTCGATACTCGGGGCTTTTTCTAATCATAGAGTAGAGAGTCATGTTGCGAGATATGAATGATCTAAGAATCAACTTCACAACTCATGATCATTCCACTTCTTGCTGCCATAAGCTCGGACTTTGTTTATAAGATTTTTGAGTCTATTGTACATGTCTTGAGGAGATTCACCATCTTCTATAGTGAATCTTTCCAATTCAGCTTCAATCATCTCTATCTTTGCTTCGCGTACATGACGGTCACCTTCATGTGCGGTTTGTAGAGTGTCCTATATCTCTTCGGAAATTTTGAGTCCATCCACCTTGGTGAACTCGTCTCGACTCAATGATGAAGTAATCACAGCTGCAGCTTGAGCATTCCGATGAATTGCTTGTTCTTGACTTGGTGTCAACTCTGCATCATTGTCCGGAATATCTATTCCTGTACAAACTATATGCCACAGACTTGGTTAAGAGATATAAGGTGCAGTTTCATATTTTGTCTCTACATTGAATAGTCATTTACATCAAAGTAAGGTGTTTTGCCTAAAAGAATTGATAAGTAATGACTATTATTAGAAGTTAAACGTTCATAGTTAAAAGGATATCGGGAATAGTCTGTGCGACTACCACCCTTCTTCTTTTCACCGTCGATCTTCTTCTTCCCTTTTGGGGAGAGTGACTTCTTCCGTAGAAGAGCCTTGAGTTCAAGCATCTCCTCATCATCATCCTCACAGTCTTGAATGGCATTGAGGAGCTTTTCTAGCTTTTGGTTTCTTTCCTCATCACCCTTTTCATTGTTGATGCCCTTGTGTACATCCTTGATGTCCGACATGGTCTCTCCGAGTGGTGAGTCTCTTTTGAAGAGTTTGGCTCTGATACCAATTGAATGTAGCCTAGAGGGGGGTGAATAGGATTTTTGCACTTTTATCGGACCCTAAAAACACTTAACAGATAGATCAAATACGAGTAGGCGGGACTAGTACGTTATGGTGCGGACTAGTCCGGTGTGCGCCGACCAAAAGAACAAAGTAAACTGATAATTCTACTTCTAGCACACTATGCAACGGAAATCAAATTACAAGTAAAGTGTATTGAGCTAATGAACCAATGTATTGCAATGATCAAGTATGATACAAAGTTTCAAGGTAAATTTTACAATACTAAGCAAAACCTAGATTATGATGAAAGATAAAACAAGAACACGCAAGACACAAGATTTGTCCCGAGGTTCGATTCCACAGAGGAACCTACATCCCCATTGAGGAGTCCACGGAGGACCGGGTCTTCACCAACCCTTCCCTCATTGAATCGCAACGGAGGCCGATTCTCTTTCACTAACCATGAAGGGGCAAATAACTCATTCAAGGGGGCTTTCTCACATGTTGAGGGCTCCCCAAAGATTAATAAAATGAACACCACCAAACACACTCAAAATATGTACAATAAACAATGAGAGTTTGCGAGAGATCAAACCCAAGAGCTCAAGATGTGTAGAACAAGTCTTTCCTTTGTTCAATTGCTAATCCTCAAAGAATTGATCTTTTTAGTCTAAGGATGTGTGGAGAGATGTAAATTTTGGGCTCTTGGAAGGTGTGATGGCGCAGGGAGTCGAGAGTGTTTGATGTATGACCGTACACCTCTATTTATATTAGGGTTTTTAAAGGTTACCGTTAGGGTTTGCAAAGTCCGGACTAGTTCGTGGTGGACACCAGACTAGTCCGGTGTGCGTGTGTGCGAGAAACCCTAAGTGTTGATGGATGATGGACTAGTCTGTTAAAGTGCAGACTAGTCTGATCTTAGTCAGAGAGTTTTCGAACTAGTCCGGTCAA
Organism: Tuctoria greenei; assembly: GCA_036927565.1. Lineage (NCBI taxonomy): Eukaryota > Viridiplantae > Streptophyta > Magnoliopsida > Poales > Poaceae > Tuctoria > Tuctoria greenei. Next base: position 144,312,735 of record JAYESD010000011.1, read on the forward strand.
TATCGTACTTGTCCGATGTGGTGGAAAACTGTTCAACTGATGACAAGTCTGCACTTGGTGGACTTGTCCGATTTTTAGTCAGAGGATTATAGGACTAGTCCGGCTGATATCGGACTTGTCCAGTGTTGTGCAAATGACAAGGGCTGCAGACAAGTCCACGTTGGGGAACTTGTCCGTTTTTAGTTAGAGAGATATCAGACTAGTCCAGTGAATATCAGACTAGTCCGCACATGCCGATTTTTGTGCAGTGAGTGTAATCTCCTTCACCTGAGCTCTTGGGGTGTGTTTCTCCAACACACTCCATACCAAAATAATTCTAATCTTTTCAGATCTTGAGCTCTTTTCCCTTTAAATCCTCATTCTCCTTCCATTTTGTGCTTTCTTCCTCATCTATTTGAAGCCTGTGCTCATCTCAACAATTTTGTTAGGATCTCATTGGTTTGTCACTAATCAACCAAAACCCACAAGGTATGCCTAGATGCACTTTCAGTCACCCACTAAGGAAATGAAGACAATCCGGCCAAAATTAAAGCCATTGAAGCAATGCGGCCTCCAACCCTCATCAAGGATGTCCAAAAGCTTACTGGATGTTTGGCTTCGCTCAGCGGGTTCATCTCAAGGCTAGCAGAGTGAGCACTTCCCTTATTCAAACTATTGAGGAACTCCGAGCCATTCCATTGGTCTAAAGAAGCAGAGAAGGGGTTCCAAGAGCTCAAGCAGCTCCTCACCACACTACCAATAATGGTAGCTCTAGAACCTAGTGAGGCTCTTTTGCTTTACATTGCTACAACTACGGAGGTTGTCAGCATGGTCCTGGTTGCAGACAGACCAGAGACATCTTCAACTCAGGAGCTCAGACCCCTCCGGGAAGGTCCAGATCTATTTGAGGGTGAGTCTGGGTCCTAGCCTCTAGGCACGGATCCTAAAGGCAGGATGCCTATGGATCAACCTCTCTCATCCTAGAGAGTTTCTACCGCTCAAGAAGAAGATTCGGACCCCTCCAGGAGGGTCCGAATTGATGAAGAAGAAACTTAGGACCCCTCTGGGAGGGTTCAAACTGTCGAGCAGCTAGTATACTTCAGCAGTGAAGTACTTCATAACACCAAGACTCGATACATTGAGGTCCATAAGCTACTGTACACAGTTCTTATTGACTCAAGGAAGCTACGTCATTACTTCCAAGCCCACAAGATGTTAGTGGTAACATCTTATCCACTACGTACTATTTTGCATAACCCCAATTCAACAGGAAATATAGCCAAGTGGGTCGCAGAGCTGGCAGAGTTCGATCTCGAATTCCCGCCTCGACATGCAATCAAGAGTCGAAGTCAGGTGCTAGCTGACTTCAAAGTGGTGTGGACACCTTCTTCATTAAGTCTGGAGAGCCTCAACGAACAGAAGATGGAACCTAAGGTCCCAATCTTCACAGAGCCTCACTAGACTCTTTAATTTGATGGCTTCATGTAGAAGTAGGGAGTCAGAGCTGGAATCCTTCTCCTCGCTCCAACCGGTGAGAAGGACAAGTACATGGTATGCCATGATTTCAAGGAGACCAATAACATGACAGAATACAAAGCTCTCAACTTCGGACTCAAGGCGGCACTATCATTTGGCATTCGGCAGCTGCTGGTGAAGGGAGATTTGCAACTCATCATCAAACAAGTCAAAGGTGAATATAGTTGTAATAATTCTCAGCTTGCTGCATATTTGCTTTAAGTCTAGAAGTTGCGGAAGGAGTTATAGGTTCTGGAACTATGCTATGTTCAGCGTCTCAACAATGCTAAAGGTGACGATCTATCGACGAAAGCTTCAATCGGGGCTTACGAAGCCGATGGGGTTTTTGTTAGCAGATTACCGACACCTGCCGAACTGAGTGATTGGAGCGAGACCATCACCTCGAAGCTGGTGGTCCCAGTGGCCCTGTTACCATGGCATCCACCAAGGATCGTAGGCGCTATAGGAAGCTCCGAGCAACCAAGCGCGCAAGATCCAGAAGCTCAAGTAAGTTCTGATGCATGTATCTCGGAGGTCCAGAACTACTTGAAAGACAACATTCTTTCTGAAGATGTTGTGTCCGCTGAGCGAATTGTTAGATTGGCTAAAAGATACACGTTATTAGAAGGGGATCTCTATCAATGTGGTGCCAACGACATTCTAATGTGGTGCATTTCCCGGGAAGAGGGTTGCGAACTTCTTGTAGAGATCCATAGAGGCGAGTGTGGGAATCACATGTCATCCGACACGCTGGTCCGTAAAGCCTTCCGGCATGGTTTTTACTGGCCCACAACACTCCAGTATGTTGTTGACATGGTCAAGAAGTGTGAGGCATGCCAGTGCCACGCGAAGCAAATTCATACACCGGTGCAGTTACTACAAATGATTCCTCCCTCATGGACATTCGCCGTGTGGGCAATGGATATTTAGGGACCGTTCCCAAAAGCCGTTGGAGGGTACCGGTTCTTATATGTCACCATCGACAAGTTCACAAAGTGGCCAGAAGCAACTCCAATTGTGACAATCAACAAGCAATCTGCCATCAAGTTCTTGAAGTCCATTGTCTATAGATTTGGATTTCCGAACAAAGTTATCAAAGTTTCCCGCCCCGGATACGTTCGCTTGGCAACAGAGGATGGGATACCACTTCCCAATCCCTAAAATATTGAGCATCTCCATAAGTTCTATACTTAGTAGCACAGAGGTTCATCTATATTTGTATGAAATGTATCTCATAGAGTCTATAAACAGAGTCGGGTTGGTCCAAGATGAATAGCACACTTAACTTGGTTCTATACTTTAAGTGTGTCCTTGCCTTCCCCTGTTATTCAGACCTATAATGAAATACATTTATATGAAAAAAGACTCTACGTGCATCTACTTTGCGCATGCTCATTATTTTCCTTCTTATACCTTCTTGTCAATAGTGATGTTGTGCAATCTACTTGAAAGTTAGTCCTAAAGAATCATGTCATATATAAGTTTTATTGGTAATATTCTATTGGATCCAAGTATTGTTGGATGGCCTACTCGCCTGAAAACCAATGCCAATGAGAGGTCCGAAGTGCGCTATCGACTTAGCCTAGTCCAGCACCCTAAGTAAGTCGCTCTACCTATTCTGGTGGGTCTAAGTAAGGCGGGTCCAAAAAGCACATGGACCTATCGAAGTTTAATCAGTATACTTATATTGTCACAATGAGTTTATTAGGATCTAAAATTCAAAGAAAGATAATAAGCCACCAATAAGCTGTAGGCAAGAGGACGAATTTTACTACATTTCTGTAGGATCGAAGAGCACGTGAAAAGCTACCATAGGGGGGGTTGAATGGTAGATTAAAACTTTTTTAGCGGAAGCAATGAAAACCCCTCGGCAGAAAAATGATCTGTTAAAAAATTTGTGTTTGAGACTAATCTAAATGTTTTTAATTGTGAAAAAAGTGATATATATCAGAGGGAATCAAGTCACGAAGACGACACAACAAGAATCACTCAAATCCATCAAGAGAAACTAAAGTTACGATCAAAAGATCGAACAAAGGTCAATCTGTCCTACCTGAGAAAAACAGTTTTGAAACACTGCGAAGAAACTCGTGTAGATAAGAAACCACAAATCCAATGACTGTGAAATTTTCACAGATGATAGGAAATCAAGTTGTGAAGACAATCCAAAAATAATCACGTCAAATGGATCTGTAAAACTCGAGTTATGATAAAACCACCTAAGAAAGGTAGTGACATGTAGAAACTCAATGAGAAAAACTTGTCTTGAACAAGTCGGACGAACAGGGCACAAAAGTTCCTTTCAACTATGAATTTTATTCAATAGAACACAATAGGAACAGCCCAAAAGTTGTCTTACACGAGCTCTGGCCTCCCTTGCTTATATAACCAGCCCGGAGGCCAACTCAACTCAAACTAGGACTCTAATCCTACTCAAATCACGAATCGAAACTTTCCATAGCTGCTTAGGACTCTTCTATACGCAAATAGAAGCAATCTTAGGACTTTCAAACACCTTAGGAACGTATCAAACATTCCTAAACGACTCAAATTCATGACCCACATGAAATCTTAATATTACCAACTCAAATCTTTCCATATTTGAGTCAAACTTGACTCAGCCGCAGCCTGAGTCCATTACCTAGTCGGTTGGGCCCCTCGACCAATTCTTTACGTCCACATCTCTTCATCACACACTGGAAACATGTAGCCACATCCATGCACTCCTTGCACAGGTGCAAACATCTTCCAACTACGTCCAAGATACATTCATATGCATTGTTCTCGATTCATACATGTTGCGCAACCTCCCGATCAACTCAACCACAATTCCTCCCGAACATGGTTGTTGAACCTCATCTTCTCCCTAAGACTAGTTCAATGGATCCTGTCACCAGCCATGTCTTGAACTCAAGCAACACCTGCACATAAATAAACAACCAATACTTCCAAGCACAAGTCCTTGACTTGACTCTCGTTAGTTCTGAAACTACAACACCTTACGTGAGCGCCTCACATAAGCATGTTGCAAAACCACAGTAAAACGATATCAGCCATATCAACCAAAACGCACCAAAAACTTAGTAAAAGAATACTAAGCAATCATTCCAACAAATTAAAGCAAGTTCGAAACATTTCACAATAAAAGCGAGAACATTGCGATCAAGCTCCAAATCTTGCCAAAGCTAACCGGAGCTTGAGCCGGAGCTTATCAAAGCTAGTAGAACCTAGCACCGGAGCTTACCAAAACTAGTGGAACCTAGCGACGGAGCTTACCAAAGCTAGTTGGAACTAGTCAACCCAAAAGTCAGAGCTAGAAAAATATGTCGGAGCTAACCAACATAAGTCGGACCTAGCAAAACAAGTCGGACCTAACATCAGACCTTGCTGGATCTACCCAAAACAAGCCGGACCTATCGTCGGACCTTGCAGAAGCTCGGAGCTAGAGTCGGACCTTAATGATAAATGTGTTTTGGTAGTATTCAAAACTTTTACCGCAATAGCCAATGTAGTCAGCACACATAGGTCTCACAGTTTCTTGTCTCTCATGTGCAGGAAAAAAGAATAAATGACGACAATCTGCACATTGACAATGGATGTTGCCAGAGCACCTAGCTCTGGCATCACCGAGGGGGCCGCTGTCGATGTTTCATGCATTGACAGTGGGGGCCATCGACGTCAAGTATGTAGAGAAGGGTCCTTGAAGATTTACGATGCAGGTCTCGTACCTCAGAGCAATAAAAAATTCAAGACATTGTCAAATTGCTTATGGTAGATGTACTCAATCAACTGAGCACATGTACCAGGAGGCCAACAAGATCAAAAGGACTTCATTCATTCAAAATTTGGAGATTTACAAGATGAAGGTACAAAAAGGAAGGATTCTAGCAACTGGAGTTCCGCTGAAAGTACCCAACAACCTTCAGGGCAGCTTCTTGGACGCTTGCCTTGGTAGCTTATTCACATTAATAGTTTTGAAAGCAATTTCTCCCCCTTTGTAAATCAGAAATAAAATGAGAAGAAAAAAGAAATTCTTCCTCTGAGAAGAATCATGCCAAAACAATTGTCAATATATGCAATGTGTAATCAATCCCCCCCCCCCCCTTATTATCTCTCCCCCTTTGACAATGTATTCAACAAGATTCAAAAGAGAAATTTCAAATGTTATGAGCATATTATAACATATACATATAAACAAAGCTAATCCAAGTCATACTATCAAGTAACTTACATTATCACATCAATGAGATACATAAAGTAGTGTAAGCCATGCTAGAGATCAAATGTAATTTTCAATTTATGCAAGTCATGATCTCACAAACTTAAGTATTTCAAAACCTGAAAGCATGACACTCGTTGCTGCATTTTATTATTTTTCAAAGCACAAATTTAGATCATATGATATTTGCAAGAGGTTATATGCGCATCTACCTTATTCTAACCAACCAAGCCAAGCCTATGTCATTTGACAATCAGAAGCTTAAGGACGTGGTTTTAGGCATACACAACTCCTTCCAAGTTCATATCTAAGTGCAATGATAAGCCATCTCAAAAGAAGAAGTGCGATGCATGCATATTCTCTTGATCTTTTCTCAATTTTTCATTTGATCATAAAAACTCAACATGTGAGTTGATTACTTGATTAATTATTTATAATTAAAAGTACTTGTGAGCATGCAACAAGTTCAAAACAGCAAGAAATTTTGATCATGACCAGATTTAGTGTAAGTAATTATTCCAATTACTAGTCATGGAACAACTAAAAAATGTATAACATGAGTAATGTAGTAAGAACTTTCAGCATGTAAAAAGAATCACAAAGTCATATATGTACGAAATACTATGCTCATATTATTTTAAGTTCAGATTCTCACATAGACTTCCCAAATTTCAAAACCCCCCCTCAATTTAAGCCATGAGGATGCATAACCCCTATTTCACTACAAATGTAACAAAAACGAGTGAAATCCAAAGGTTTTGTGAAAATGTCAGGCAATTGTTTTTCGATATCTGCATGGTGAAGCACAATGTTTCCTTTTTCAACATTATCACGGAGAAAGTGATACCTAATATCAATGTTCTTAGTTCTAGAATGTTGCACGTGGTTTTTAGTAATGCAAATAGCACTAGTGTTGTCACAAAACACTGGAACACTATCTAGATCAACCCCATAGTCCTTAAGTGTTTGAACAATCCAAAAAATTTGTGAACAAGCACTAGCAGCAGCTACATATTCAGATTCAGTGGTGGATTGTGCAACTGAACTTTGTTTTCTAGAGGACCAAGCAACAAGCGAATTACCAAGAAAATTACAAGCACCCGAAGTACTTTTCCTATCAATCCTACAACCCCCAAAATCAGCATCGGAAAAAGCTTTCAAAGTAACGGTTGAGGAAGAAGGAAGAAAAATGCCAAATTCTTGAGTTCCATGTAAGTACCTGAGAATCCTTTTAATGGCTTGACAATGTGAAGCACGTGGGGAGGCATGAAAACGTGCACAAATGCATACGCTGAATTGTATGTCCGATCTTGATGCCATGAGGTACAAAAGTGATCCGATCATGCTTCTATATTCTTTTTGATCCACGGGTTCACCATCTTCATCAAGTTAAAGTGGTGTTGTTGTTCCCATTGGTGTCCGAAGAGGCTTGATTTTGTCCATGTTGAAGCACCTTAGGAGGTCTTTTGTATACTTCGTTTGATGCACAAAGGTACCCTCCTTGGTTTGCTTAATTTGCAGCCCCCAAAAGTACGTGAGTTCTCCCATCATACTCATCTCAAATTCTGAACTCATCATAGCTGAAAACTTGGACACAAGATCATGAGAAGCATAACCAAAGATAATATCATCCACATACACTTGAATGAACAATGGGTCATTGCCATGCTTAAGCACAAAAAGAGTTTTATCAACCTTGCCCATGGTAAACCCCTTTTCATGTAAGAATGTTTTTAACCTATCATACCATGCTCTAGGGGCTTGTTTGAGACTATACAAGGCTTTGGACAGTTTGTAAACATGATAAGGAAAATCTGGATTTTCAAAATCCGGTGGTTGTTTGACATAAACCTCCTCATCTATGTAGCCATTAAGAAAAGCACTTTTAACATCCATTTGATATAGGTTAAAACCTTTAGATGCAACAAAAACTAACAAAATTCCTATGGCTTCTAATCTAGCAATAGGAGCAAAAGGTTCATCAAAATGTAGACCTTCAACTTGAGTGAAACCTTGAGCAACCAACCTAGCCTTATTCCTAACCACAACCCCATCCTCACTTTGTTTATTTTCAAACACCCATTTAGTTCCAATTAAAGTGTGACCTTGAGGTGGAGGTACAAGTTTCCAAACATTATTTATTTCAAAATTTTCTAACTCTTCTTGCATGGCAATAATCCAAGATTCATTAGTGAGTGCTTGTGATATATCTTTGGGTTCAAAAGAAGCAACAAAAGCAGAATGAGCATGAGAGTTTGGATAGCAAAACCTGGACCGTGTGACTCGTTCATGCAAGCTTCCAATATTTTGTTGTGGAGGATGACTTTTGAGAACTCGGAGGGGAGTGGACACTTTACAAGCTTTTTCTTCTTCATGTTCATCACAAATCGATGAGCTTGTTACTTGAGGAGGATCTGGACCAGCAATGGTGGTCGTCGGTGCTGGCTGTGAATCAAAATCAGGAGCTGGAACAATGTCATTAGCTGCTGAATTCTCGGGCAGCAGCTCCACCTCTTCCTCATCTTCAACGAAAATGCTCTCCCCCTACGGATATGGATCTGGACCTGCAATGTTTGAGCTAGTACCTAGGATAGCTTCATCAGAAGACACCTCACAAGTCTCCACAATTTTGTTAGTGTCAAGTAAAAGCACACGGTAGCCTATAGTATGAGATGGATAACCAAGAAACATGCCATCAACAGATCTAGGTTCAAATTTATCAAGATTACCATGTTTCTTAACAAAGCATTTGCAACTAAAAACCCGAAAGTGTGTAACACTAGGCCTATGTCCAAACCGGAGCTCATATGGTGTTTTACCTAGCTTAGCGCGCAAGAAAACACGATTTGAGACATAACAAGCAGTTGCAATCGCATCAGCCCAAAAATTTTTAGGAGTTTGATATTCATCAAGCATAGTCCTAGCCATCTCAACTAAGGTTCTGTTCTTTCTTTCTACAACACCGTTTTTTTGAGGTACATATGGTGAAGAAAATTGATGATCTATTCCATTTTTAGCACAAAAGTGATAAAAAGATTGATTTTTAAATTATGTTCCATTATCACTTCTAATTTATTTTAAAGATCCTGGGTGATCAAATGATAATCTAAGAAATAAAGTTCTAAAGTGACTAAAAGCTTCATTCTTAGATGTCATAAAGTAAACCCAAGAGTATCTAGAATAATCATCAACAATCACAAGAACATACCATTTACCTCTGAAGGATTGAACACGTGAAGGTCCTACGGTGTCAAGGTGCAAAAGTTGACACGGTTCAGTTGTCATGATCATTGTGAGAGGAGTATGTGAACCTGCAACCATCTTAGCATGTCTACAAGAAGAGCACACAATTTATTTGTCCCCTTAAGCTTAGGAATCCCACGTATGCAATCAAGAGCACTAACACGCGTTAGATGATCAAAGCCTACGTGACCAAGTCTACGATGCCAAAATATAAAATCCTTTGAATCATTAGCAACTAGACACCTATGCTTAGAGGAAGACATATCAAAATCAGCTTTAAAAACTCTTCCAAACCGAGACATGTTAAAAATAAGCTCACTATTTGAACCTACAACTTTGCAGTAGATTTTACTGAAAATAATTTCCAGATTTACATCTAGCAATTGTGAAACAGAAAGCAAGTTGTATTTCAAATTTTTGACAAGTGCCACATCCTTCAAAGTGTAGTGATCATTTACTCTAACCGAGCCCTTAACAATTATAGGAGTTGAAGAATTATCGACAAAAGTAACATTCTCTACACGTGACACAAAAGAGAGGGAGGAGAACTAGTCTTTATTACCAGTCATGTGGCATGAGCAACCTGAATCCACAATCCAAAAATTATCCTTCCTCAAGTGTGTAACCTACATAGAGGCACGGCACAATACATCAATGATTCAATATTGGGGTTAGTCAAAAGGCATTTAGAAATCCAGTAATGAGTCACACGACGTCCAACAGGAATAACACGCGAAAGCTGAAATAAAAGAGCATGTTTATGAGCCAAAGCTTGAGGATTTTTGTACCTAACTACTGTCCTACGAGATGTTACATGTGTAGCACGAAAAATAGTAGGTTTGGGAGCAAACTTTGCATGTTTTTGGCTCATTACAGCAGGTTGCATGTTCCTATCATTCAATTTAGCATGAGCAGCAAATTTTGCATGAAAGTTATGAGATCTAGCAATCATTCTTTCCTTTTTCTGCTGTTTAGCTAGTCTATAACAAAAATCTATGACATGACCATCTCTACCATAGTAAGTACAATGAAATTTAACTTTGTGTTCATGTCTATATAAGCAAGCAACATTTCTATTTGAAACCGAATGAGACAATACTCCTGTAGATTTGAAAACCACTTCTTTTGGTTTAGGAACTGTTTTAATCAAACCACTTCCTAATAACTTTACAATTGTAGGTGGATGTTCCTTAGCATAAGCATGAGAATCAAAACCTAAAACAGTTTTATCATTGCAAGACTTAGAAGAATTCAACAGCAAGTTTAGGTTCTTATTCCCATTACAAAATCGATCTAATGTCCTATGCATGTCATCAAGTTTATTGGACAGATCAAGGCAATTTTCACATGAAGTTTTACCTTTTAATTTGTAATTAGAACAATATTTAACTTCATGAGAACGTAAAACATTGTTCAATATAGAAATTTCATTCATAGCATCTTGTAGTTTCTTATCAAGATCATCACAAGTAGAACAATGCAAATTAATTGTAGAACAGCTAGCATCTTTCAAGTTTTTATCATTAAATGCAGCAAGCTCTCTGTTCTTTTTAATTTCTAATTCAAGTTTATCAAGTGTGGAGGTGTGCACACTTCTTAATGTGGACAATTGTTCATATATTAAGTCACATGAGGGACATGCATCATCACTAGGAATCAAAGTTTTTAAATGGTTGATTTCAGATTCTAGTGATTCAATTTTAACAGCACTATCCCTAAGAACTTTTGTCCTTTTTCTTAACTATAATAGTGGCACGAGAAATAGCATCACACATTTCTTCGCAAGTAGGACATACCACTGCATTGTCGTTGTTGTGTTCAGCCTTCTCCATACTTGATCTTGACTTGCCCACCATGAAGCACAAGTTTGCCAAATCATCTTCATCTTCCTCACTTCCAATGTCCACGTCGCTTGAGCCAAGTTCCTGGAGTGCGGAGATAAAACTGTTCACCAGTTGGCGACCTGTAAAGCCCTTCTTCTTCTTCTTATCAATTGTTGAGGAGTGCTTCGTCCTTGATTGTTTTTCTTCTCGGGAAGTAGAACCTGAAAGGTTAGGACAATCTGTATGAAAGTGTCCTGTCTTACCACATTTGAAGCATCGTTGAGGTCTGGAGCTTCCTCTCCTTCTAGTTCTCACATTTTGCAATGCTTTTGAGAACCTAGTAGAGAGAAGTGCTAGCTCCTCCTTTAGAAACTCCTCAATCTGTTCAAGGGTTAGAGAGAACAACAAAGCAAGTGTACCACAAGATGAAGAATTATAGGAGCTAGGCATGTCACGTTGAGAAACAAAAGCAATAGACTTATTGGGGTTTTTACGTGATATTATGTCAATTTCATGAGTTTTTAACTTGGAATATGACACATCTAAAGTAAGTTTACTCATGACAGTAGATTCACGAATAGATGTGACTTTCATCTCCCAAATTGACATTTCTAATGCACTTAACAATTGCCTAGCATTTTCAGCATCTCAAAAATTAACATTGACACTACGCAAGTTGCTGAGAATTTTATTAAAGCGAGCAAAAAGGTCATCAATAGACTCACCGGGTTGCATCTCGAAGCGCATGTATTCTTTCTTGAACATGTCTTGCCTTACCTCCTTGATCGTGTTGTATCCTTCGTGGTAGTCACAAAGTCTTTCCACACATTGTATGCAGATCGGAGGTGTGCAACACGGTCGAAGTCGCTTTGAGTTAATCCTTGTATGATCAAGTTCAAAGCCTTGTTGTTGTTGTCGACATCTCTCAGATTTGTAGCTGTAACTTGATCATTTGATGGCACTTCATAAGGCTTGTATATCTTCTCCCATATTGCGAAGCCTTGAGCCTGGATGAAGGCTTCCATACGTGCCTTCCAAAACTAAAAATCAATACCACTAAACACACAAGGTTTTGCGAAGTATTTCTCCATGATGATTAGTTAAAATACGTGCTAATCACAAAGATTAGAGCACCGTGGCTCTGATACCAATTGTAGGATCGAAGAGCACGTGAAAAGCTACCAGAGGGGGGCGAATGGTAGATTAAAACTTTTTCAGCGGAAGCAATGAAAACCCCTCGGTAGAAAAACGATCTGTTAAAAAAATCATGTGTGAGACTAATCTAAATATGTTTCATAGTGACAAAAGTGATAGATATCAGATATAATAAAGTCACGAAGACGACACAACAAGAATCACTCAAATTCGTCAAGAGAAACTCAAGTTACGATCAAAAGATCGAATAAAGGTCAATCTGTCCTACCCGAGAAAATAGTTCTGGAACACTGCGAAGAAACTCGTGTAGATCAGAAACCACAAATCCAATGACTCTGAAATTTTTACAGATGATAGGAAATCAAGTTGTGAAGACAACTCAAAAAGAATCACGTCAAATGGATCTGTAAAACTTGAGTTATTATAAAACCACCGAATAAAAGTAGTGTTGTGCAGAAACTCGACGAGAAAAACTTGTCTTGAACAAGTCGGATGAATAGGGCAAAAAAGTTCCTTTCAACTACGAATTTTATTCAATAGAACACAAGAGGAACAGCCCAAAAGTTGTCTTACACGATCTCTGGCCTCCGTTTCTTATATAACCAGCCCGAAGGCCAACTCAACTCAAACTAGGACTCTAATCCTACTCAAATCACGAATCGAAACTTTCCATAACTGCTTAGGACTCTTCTATACGCAGATAGAAGCAATCTTAAGATTTCCAAACACCTTAGGAATGTATCCCACATTCCTAAACAACTCAAATTCGTGACCCACACGAAATCCTAAAATTACCAACTCAAAACTTTCCATATTTGAGTCAAACTCGACTCACCTGTAGCCTGAGTCCATAACCTAGTCAGTTGGACCTCTCCGATCAACTCTTTACGTCCACATCTCTTCATCACGCCTTGGAAACATGTAGCCACGTCCATGCACTCCTTGCACACGTGCAAACATCTTCCAACAACATCTATGATACCTTCATATGCATTGTTCTTGATTCATACATGCTGCACAACCTCCTGATCAACTCAACCACAATTCCTCCCGAACTTGGTTGTTGAACCTCATCTTCTCCCTAAGACTAGTTCAATGGATCCCGTCACCAGCCATGTCTTGAACTCAAGCAACACCTGCACATGAATAAACAACCAATACTTCCGAGCACAAGTCCTTGACTTGACTCTCGTTAGTTTCAAAACTACAACACCTTACGTGAGCACCTCACATAAGAATGTTGCAAAACCACAGTAAAACGATATCAGCCATATCAACCAAAATGCACCAAAAAATTATTAAAAGAATACTAAGCAATCTTTCCAACAAAGTAAAGCCAGTTCGAAACATTTCACAATAAAAGTAGGAACATTGCGATCAAGCTCTGAACCTTGCCAAAGCTAACCGGAGCTTGAGCCGGAGGTTACAAAAGCTAGTAGAACCTAGTGCCGGAGCTTATCAAAAATAGTGGAACCTAGCGACGGAGCTTACCAAAGCTAGTCGTAACTAGTCAACCCAAAAGTTGAAGCTAGAAAAACATTTCGGAGCTAACCAACATAAGTCGGACCTAGCAAAACAAGCGGACCTAACATCGGACCTTGTCGGATCTACCCAAAACAAGCCGGACCTATCGTCAGACCTTGCCGAAGCTCGGAGCTAGAGTCAGACTTTAATGATAAAGGTGTTTTGTTAGTATTCAAAACTTTTACCACAATAGCCAATGTATTCAGCACACATAGGTCTCACAGTTTCTTGTCTCTCATGTGCAGGAAAAAAGAATAATTGACGACAATCTGCACATTGAGAGTGGATGCTGCCAGAGCACCTAGCTCTGGCATCACCCAAGGGGCCCGCTGTCGATGTTTCATGCATTGACAGTGGGCGCCGTCGACATCAAGTATGTAGTGAAGGGTCCTTGAAGATTTCGGATGCAGGTCTCGGACCTTGGAGCAATAAAAAATTCAAGACATTACCAAATTCCTTATGGTAGATGTACTCAATCAACTGAGCACATCTACCAGGAGGACAACAAGATCAAAAGGATTTCATTCATTCAAAATTTGGAGATTTACAAGATGAAGGTACAAAAAGGAAGGATTCTAGCTACTGGAGTTCTGCTGGAAGTACCCAACAACCTTCAGGGCAGCTTCATGGACGCTTGCCTTGGTAGCTTCTTCCTCCTTAGCAATGGGTCCATCAATCACCGGAGCTAGAGATATAGAGGGATCCTGAATTTGGAAGCATGTTAGCACATATTCTTCAACATTCTTTGCCAAGGATCTTCCCTCGGTCTTGAGTTGGTCGCTGATCACATCTTCCAGCGAATCCAGCTTAGCTTTGGCAAAGTTGAGCGCCACCAAAGCTTAGTCATCTCTGGCTCCGGGTCAGCCGGTCGGATCGGACTTAACCTCAGTGGCATAAGAGCATATTCCGCTCACCCAAGGAAGTCCCAGACTTGCTGAGACTCTATTGCTCTCGTACTTCGAAGCTCTTTCAGTAAATTTCTTGCGGATGATAGCTTCGCGAACCCTTCCTTCAAGAACCGCTCGATCTGCTTCGCATCTTTTTGAATCTGTTTAGCCAACTTCCTCTCTTGTTCAGCGATTTGCTTGTCCCAGAGGTTCAAGTGGTCTTGCTTCTCTACAAGGTCCCCCTCCTTGGCCTTCAACTTGTTTTCCCTTGTAGAGACAACACTTTCTTGCTTCCGGACTCCTTCTCCCGCCAGCCATACTTGGTGCTTTTCTCTATCGCACCAGGACTTGAATTTCTCAACGCGATCAGCCAAGTCTTGCTCACCATGCTCTAACTTCTGGGAGATGTCGACATCTCTCATTTGGAGCTCTTGCTCCTGATTGTCGATAGTTTCCTGTCGCTTGAGGAGCTCATCCCTCAGCTTCTCTAGAGTCTCAAAGCCGAGAGCGTCAGTACCTCTAATGCTTGTGCCAGCACTTCTGCCACAGGTTCCAAAATCTCCAGCACTTATGCTGGTACCTCCAATGCTGGCTCTAAAGTAGCTGAAGCTTGCTCCAGCGTTTCTCCTTCATGGTCTGTGTTGACAGCTACTAAGAAACACCAACAAATCATCCCCGACAATGGCACCATAAATGCTTGTTGACATTTCTTAATGTCATAGATCATCTCTAGTAAGAGATGAGGTCTGCAAGTGCATGAAAACTGTCGTGTAGCTTTTCATCCAAGTGTATTCTCAAGGGTATCATATTTATCCCAAAGGAAGGCAATGGAGTAAAAGTAAACACTCTTCTTATGATCAAGCTATGCGATACTAATCAATTATCAAGACAGGGGTAAGTTGATAGTATGGGTAGTGTGACACACTCCTAAGCAATATATTCTAAAGGGTAAATGGGTCCTAATGGATATTAGACTAAGAGTTAGGGAGTTGCTCCTCCAATGCTTCTAACATACATATACATAGCCTAGGTTAGATACTAATGAGCATGTCAACGGTGAATGCTTATGCTAAGATGTTCAATAGATCAGACATGGGTTTACCACTGGCAATACTAGGACGACACCCGCCAAGAGCTTGTGGCATAGCCGAACGTGAAGGATTACAAAGGACAGATAGGACTGTCACCACCTATTGCCTACCTCTTCAATCTGTGGGTCTACGAGACATCCAACGCTACTTAACTACCCTAGCACCATGCTAGCATATTAAGTAAATACCTTAGGAGCCATGGCACAAGCCATCCTAAGGCAACGAACTAAATCATCATTGAACCAATGTTGATAGATAGCATAAGTTATTCATATTAACATGATCATATCATAACTAATTAGACTATAGTGGGGGTTTGTAGTGTTTATGATGACAAATTAAGAGTGATATGGCATATCATAAAGATAACTCTGTGAGACCTATGTGTACTGAATGCATTGGCTTGTACTGGATACATTGGCTTTGATGATATAAGTTCTAAAATTTTGCCAAAACACCTTTTTTTAGCAAGGTCCGACTCTAGCTCTGAGCTTCTGCAAGGTCCGAATTGTTTTGTCAAGGTCCAACATGTTTTTGGGTAGCACCGACGAGCTTTGTCTTTGATAGCTCCAGCATGTCTTTGATAGCTCTGGCATGTCTTTGTTAAGCTCCGATATGTTTCGCTAGGTTCGACTTATGTTGGTTAGCCCCGACATGTTTTTTCTAGCTCTAGCGCTATGTTGTACTAGCTTTGGTAAGCTCCAGCCATAGGTTGTACTAGCTTTGGTAAGCTCTGGCACTAGGTTGTACAAGCTTTGGTAAGCTCTGGCTCAGGCTTCGGTTAGCTTTGGTAAGATTTGAAGCTTGATTGCAATGTTCCTGCTTTTACTATGAAATGTTTCGAACTTGCTTTACATTGTTGGAAAGATTTCTTAGTATTCATTTGCTAAGTTTTTGGTGCATTTTGGTTGATATGGATGATATCATTTTACTGTGGTTTTGCAACATGCTTATGTGAGGTGCTCACATAAGGTGTTGTTTTCGGAACTAACTTGAGTCAAGTCGCGAACTTGGGCTCATACGAATTGGTTGTTTGTTCATGTGCAGATGTTGCTTGAGTTAAAGTCATGGCTGGTGACAGGATCCTTTGGACTAGTCTCAGGGAGGAGATGAGGTTCCAACAATAGTGTTCAAGATGAATTGTGGCTGAATGGGTCAGGAGGTCGCGCAAGATGATTGAATCAAGGGCAGTGCATATGAAGGTTACTGAATGTCGAAGGAGGGTGTTTGCACGAATGCATGAAGTACATGACGTGGCAACATGGTTCCGAAGATGGATTATGGATGGAAAGATCTGGTTGGAAGGATCGGATCGTATCGGATGTTGACTTCGGTTGCTGGCTGAGTCGGTTATGGCTCAATATGGAAAGTATTGAGTTGCTTATGGTAGTTTTCGTGTGCCGCACGAAAAGTCAAGTTGTTTTAGGAACACGGGATGTGTTCCTGTTTGTTAGGAATTCCCTAGATTGTTTCTATCTGCGAATAGGAAGATCTTGAGCAGCTATGGAAAGTTCTGATTCGTGATGTGAGTAGGATTAGAGTCCTCATTTGAGTTGGTTTGGCCTTCGGGCTGGTTATATAAGCAAGGGAGGCCAGAACTCGTGGTAGACGACTTTTGGGCTGTTCCTCTAGTGTTCTATTGAATAAAATTTGTAGTTGAAAAGAAATTTTGTGCATTGTTCGTCCGACTTGTTTTCTTCAAGTCTTTCTTGTCAACTTGTTTCTGCACAACACTACCTTGTTTCGTTGGTTTTATCATAACTCAAGTTTTACAGATCCGATTGACGTGATTCTTTTTGTGTTGTCTTCTGAACTTGATTTTATATCATCTGTCAAATTTTCATGGTCATTGGATTTGTGGTTTATGATATACACGAGTTTCTTTGCAGTATTGCATATCTGTTTTTTACTCGGTAGAACAGATTGACCTTTGTTTGATCTTTCAGTCGTAACTTGAGTTTCTCTTGATGGATTGAGTGATTCTCATTGTTTTTTCTTCATGACTTGATTCTCTCTTATATCTATCACTTTTGTCACGGTTAAACACATTTAGATTAGTCTCACACATGATTTCTTTAACAAATCGTTTTTCTGTCGAAGGGTTTTCATTGCTTCCGTTGAAAAAGTTTTAATCTACCATTCACCCCCCTCTGGTAGCTTTACACATGATCTTCGATCCTACAAACTCCTACCACATACATGGAATCCACAATCAAACAAGAAATGCTTCATCGAAGTATATGAATAAAAGAAGACTAAAGATACCATCTTTATTATGCATAAAGTCACAAATATAAGAAAAGATACATGAGCCATACCTTTCCCAATATGGACTTGGGACTAGAGGCTCTCTCTGTATAGCCTAACTCCACTAAGGACTAAGAGAACTAGTGTATATAATAGAATGATGCTCAAGTGGTGTTTGTTGAAGTGAGGGGTGAGGGATCCTATTTATAGGTGGAGAAGGGTCGGTTCCCGCCACCAAAAGCACGCGAATCAGTCATCAACGACTTCTTCAAGCCTGGAGGAGCCAACATGTGCAAGCTGACCAGGTTTGGCACTAGGAAGGGGTCGGCCGAACCACCAGGTCGGTCGAACTAGTCCTGGCTGCAAACGGCATGGGCTTTCTCTAGGTGGCTTCCAGGTGGGTCCCATTGACTGATATAAGGTGTACACCGTTGGATGGCTTCGGATACTTTTTTTGTGGGCCATTTGATACATGTGGTGCCACATGTCAGTGCTTGATTTGCTGGAATGATATTTTATAGGATCCATCCCCTTGTTTCACTTCAATTCTGTATAAAATACCTACATGCACTAATTTCTCCAAGGACAAGTGGAAATAGGTTAAATTGAAAGGTGATATGTGCAAGAAATGGCAATTCCTTCACATAATTTAGTTATATTGACCGGTGAAATTGGTATATAATAGCTATCAATAGTCCGGTGCTACCACAGTTTCTTCGACCGCTGGCACCGAGGTCATCTTGATGTCAGTAGGCGCCGAAACTGCTGTGTCGCCCACCACGATCACAGGAGAATCCCTATCAATAGCTGGGGATCCAGTCGGTGCGGTCTTTGCGGTCGCAGCGCTGGAAGGTGCCGAAGTAGTAGCTCCTCCTCTTGATACTCTAGAAACAGAGGAATAGAGAATTCAAGGAAAAGCAAAAAACCAAAAGAAAATACAAGTTCAAGTGTTGATCATTACCGGGGAACGCTGCCGCTCTAGTGAGCATGAAATTTCTTCCTTGGACAACCAGAGTCAGGACCCACCGTTGTCGGTGAGACAGAAGCTTCGGACCTCATCCCAGGAATTGTGGCAGCCACCGATGTCGCCACGGCTGGGATCTCCGTCACTCCGGACCCAGAGCCCGCTGTAGACATCGGGATTGGAGTAGAATTGCCGGACCTTGTGATCACCATAAACACTAGATCCAAATATGATTTCCTAAGCCCGAAGCTCACCTTGGCCTTCGGAGCCGGGGTTGGCACTGCTGGAGGCACAACTAGCACTGACTTGAGGGTCGAGCGAGGCAGTGGCACCGCTTGTGTTAGAGCTGCTCTGACAGAGCTGCCATCAGCTCGCGTCAACTTCCTCTTCTGACGGGAGGCGTCGACGGGCTCTTTGCCTTTGCCTCGACTTGAGCCAGACTTCTTTTGACTTGGTTATGCAAGAGCCTTGCCTTTTCTACTGACAAGTGCAAAATCAAACCCTCCATGTGGGCATGGGGCCGAAGCTCCGGGGTTCACAATCCTTGCTGGTGGAGTGCTCCTTTGTCACACCGCAAAACCTGTATCGTCAAGGAGCGGCATCACCTTCTGCAGCTCCCTCCTAACCTCTGAAACTATACATAGAGGCAAGAACTCAATCGGAGGTACGAGGTGTTCTCTCAATAGAGTTCCACTATTCAACTTCTACAGATGAAGCTTCAAGGCATGCTCATCTAAGTTGGTTCCCCGACCAACGTCAATCCAGAGGAAATCCATTTCAATGGAGTATGGCCAAGCTACAAATTCTCGCTCCTTGAGTGGATCCCAACAGTTGGTCAAGAAGTTGTTGAGGACCATCAGAGATGTCAATCCTCTGTTGACCAAGTTCCAGAATCTTGATAGCACAGGGTTGTACTCTTTAGTCATCTTCGGGAGCTCCTCCCAAGAGTCAGACTCCATCGTCGGAAATCCTTCAGGCAGCTCTAGCGAGGCATGAGGGTCTACCCGGATAACTACCCAATCAATCTTCCAAGTCTCCCACTTTCCGCAAGGAAAGGACTTGATGTACTTGTATGGGGGATTCCCACACCTTACAAAGTAGTAGAATCCCAAGAAGTTGTTACCTTTGTCTATAGCCCAGAGTGTGAAGAAGGTCCGGAACAGCGACTCGCAGGGTGGCACGCTTACCCACATCTTGCAGAAGTGGACGAAGATCACCACCAGCAAGATTGAATGAGGTCCAAGATGTTGCATATGGAACCTGTATGACTCTAGCAGCATCAACAAGAAGCTGGATACTGGTGGAACCATCCCAACCATGGCGTACGCCGAGAAGTAGACAATGTCGCTGGGGGACTCCTTCTTGAATGGGAGCTTGCCACAACGAATAGCATTATTGAAGGAGTCGCTGTGCCAGCCCATCAACTTCTGGAATCTTGTGAGATCCCTCTCTCTCACAATCTTGCTGTGGGGAAGTTTGAGTTCCATCGTTGCACAATAGAGCAAAAGTGGGAGCATGATGCAAGGGTTCAAGCAGAGAACTCTATGAGCAAGAATAGATCGGTGCATAAGAGTTCTCTCACCTTGCAACGCCTCTCCCTTTATTAAGCCTCTGCAACGCTTAGATGGCCACTGCATCCAGACCTTGAACCGTTGTCAAGATGAGAAGTTGGATGACCTTGAACCTTGAACTGTTGTTATGATTAGAAGTTGGAAAAATTAACTTGTCAATGACAAGGGGGCCTGGGTCCACTTCACCAAAAAAGTCACACCAGATGAACCGTTGTCATGATGAGAAGTTTGAAGCCCGAGGTCTGCAGCCTGACAGGTCTACAAAGTTTGCGCTAGGAACCAATACAAAAATCGTATTGGGAACTGGCGTCCTTCAATTACGTGAGATCCACAGGTCATGTATCTCATCTACCAAATCAAGAAGGGTTGCGTGTCCCAAGAGGAAAAGATGAAGTAGCAGTGTGGGAGAGATAATGGCCCCACCTCCGACATCGAAACCTCACAATCTTACCAGAGGTGGGCCCGGGGGCCATTGTCGATACCCTGCATAGCAGGTATCCCTTCATATTAGAAGAAGACGTGTTGAGTTCCACCTTCCAGTGTTTTGGACTTCCGGATGCAACACGTGTCCTGCAGTGCTGGACCTGCCTCCCTCCTTAGGGAAGCTCTGGCACTGCCACGTGTCCCGCAGAGCCGGATCTGCCTCCCTCCTTAGGGTGGCTCCAGCGCTGCCACGTGTTCCCCAGTGTCGGACCTGCCTTTCTCCTCAAGGTGAATCCAGTGCTGCCACGTGCACCTGGGTATCGGACTTGCCTCCCCTACACAGGAAGCTCCAGTGATGCCATGTGTCCAGTAGCTCCGGACCTACCTCCCTACAGAGGGAAGTTCTGGTGCTGCCACATGTCACACGTCCGGATTTATGTCTACAATGGGAAGACACCAGGATCTCCAATGGCATGGGCATTCAAGGGCTATCAATTGGCCGTTACAAGACCTGGTCAACGTGTTGTTAATACCATATTAATGACACACGATCAGAGGACTATCAAGACCAATAATGTTGCTACTAAGGCGCGTTATCACACTATTAACCCCCCTTAACACCTATAGATCGTGTATAGTGTAATTATTACAGCCATGGGCCACCTGTCAGACCACGCCACATAATGTAATAGCCAATCTTTTGGCATATAAAAAGACCGTGTTGCACAGTAGAAGACAAGCCATCCAAGGCTAAAGGTCATTCAGAGTAGCTGACCAGCATACTCACTCAAAGCAATCCAATACACAAACACCCCGTGGAGTAAGGTATTACGCTCAGGCGGCCCGAACCACGTAAAACTCTCTGTGTCATCTTGCTCATAGATCTTGATTTTGCTCTCTGCCTAAATACGAACCTCCGCGGGCTACTTCTTAGTAGTACCAAGGGAAGTGTTATTGGAACACTTCGACAATGTTATTTAGTATTCATAACCTATTTTGGTTTGGATCTCCATATGGGTAGCCTAGTGGAGTCAGCCAGACCTGCTCCACAAGCATTTCCATATTTGATCCTTGCAACTATCAGAAACCTCTACAATCAGAATATCAGGGTTTAACAGATCTGATCCAATTACATTTCCATATAATATGCAATCTTATTGCAGAAAATAGTGCAGGGTTAACATTTTAACCATTCTTATTTTTATAAAAAGTTGAATATTTAATGGCTTCCTAATTCCAATCATCCCTTTTGTGCATCTAAAAGGAGCTCCTAAAGAATACACCTCACAATTAGCAAATCTGCATTAAATCACAACTACCAAAAAAATGGAGCAACAATAAAAACTCTGATCTGTATCCAACTCTTTGGCACACCGACCCCAAGCGAAATCCACAATCCACAAATTGGGAAAGAAAAAGATGCCGGAGCACAACAAAAAAGTTGGTGGCGCCACTAGAACTAGAACCCAAATGGATGCCAAACTCACCAAGCATCATATAAGCAAGCGGTATAAATAAGTTTGGGTGAAGTTTCGTACCTAGAGATGGTGGGTGGAGCCGGACTGATGCGGACGAGACGGGTGGTGGTGGATCGACGTCTTGTGGAGGAGGATTGATGGAGTGGCGGCGGATCAATCGTCTGATGGTCAAAATCGCCGGATAAGGCTAGGTGATGAGTTTGTGGCTCGGGATTGGGAATCTGTAGGTGGGGCGAGGTTGCTTGGATGCCTTGTGACTGATAAGGTGGGCTGCATTCTATCCCGTGGGCTATTCAGAAACTTGACGCTAGGCTATTTTGGACACCTGCACCCACACGGACGCCGGGTCGTACCTGGGTCAGGCCATAGCTGGAAAATCCCACCCGTGTCTGCTCCTTTCGGTTTATAGCTGCTGTTATCAATCGAGTTATTTGATTTTTTGATAATGCATTCTGTCTTGATGATGGTGGCCAGATCATGTTACCATTATTTGTGAAAAGGCATTTAAAAACAAGGTGTCCGTTGAGATTTCCAGTTTAGCACTGCAACGTGCTGCTTTCACGGTTGGTCGTGTGATTTCTTAATCAAAGTTTGGTCACCCAGACTTTCTAATTCGATCAGGCAAAGAAATATGTCAGCTTGATACGTACATGGAATTAGATTATACAATATAGATTAACTTCGTTCTGTTAGTCCAATTGGGCCCATCATGAGATTGACAGCATAATAGGACTTTTTTTAGATAATGGGTGAGTCCTGACCCTCCACCTCCAATGTGGTTGTGGCAAGCTCATTACAACCGAATACAAATGCCGACACTAACAATTCTATTATCTATAAAAAGGTGATGATATCTAATGGCGAAATCTGTTTCCATAATAAATCAAACTCGATACCTAGGAAGTGCTACTTGGAATACTTAAACCACTAATCTAAAACCTCTTTCACACAACATAATATATGGCTTATATATTGGATCATAACAACAGAGGAGTCGGAACATAGTATGGTCCATCAAATTGTATGGCCATAGTATCTGTCATCTTTCACATTTCGCCACTGCTCGTTGACACCTTTCGCTTCTCGTTGCCAGTGTGGTGACTCAGGTCACCATAAACTCAATGCAGTGGCAAACCTACAATTTTTGTCAAGGGGTATGCCACAAAAAATATATGTAAACATTTATCAATTTCATACATAATTATAACATCGATAACATAATTTGATATATAGATAGTAAATAATTTTATAAGTGTTAAGTTCTACAAATTACAGCTTTTATAAGTAAATAGTAAAGGAGTGCATATATGTGAGAAGTTTTTATTGTTCATTTGTCATTCTCATATATGCCCATTTTATGAAAATCAATTTTTACTCTTAATTGGGAAATCTCAATTTGTTGTCATCAATCACCAAAAAGGGCGCGATTGAAATTGCATCTAGGCATTCCCTTGTGAGTTTTGGACGATTGATGACAAACAGATAAGATCCTAATGAATTCATTGAGTTGAATGCAGGTCAACAAAGATGAGATATTATGCTGCAACCAAAAAGGTGAAAAATGAGAAGTGACAAAGGAAGAAGCCCAAATGATCAATGGAAGCGCAAAGTAGACATAATTGTATAGGATGTGTGTGAGAGACACATCCCAAGAGCTCATGTCTTTGTGTAGGGGGTAAGGTATAAAATCAATCTAAGTAATGCACTGAGTACCAGACAAGTCCATTCACTAAGCGGACTAGTCTGTTTAACATTCCGATGTCACAATTCACTGCGCACCGGACAAGTCCAGACACTTACTGGACAAGTCCATTAAACTTTATGATGTTTCAATTCACCTTGCACCGGACAAGTTCGGACACTAAACGGACAAGTCCATTCAACTTTCTGATGTTTCACTCAGACATGTTTGAAAAACACAATTCACATTAGAGTAGACAAGTCTGTCATAGTGCGGACTAGTCTGATTAACTTTTTGTAATCACTACGGACTAGTCTGATGAACTCTCTGTTCTAATACGGACAAGTCTGGTATACTTCACACAAATTAGGATTCTTAGTGTGCTGCAGATTCCACGCAAATTTTACATAGCACACCGGACAAGTCCGGTCACCGGAGCGGACAAGTCCGGCCGTCAGGATCCCTAACGGTAATATTTTTGGAAACACTATAAATAGGTGATCCACGACCCCACAAACATAAGCACCGTACTCTACTATCAAGAACATAAACCCTAGTGCTGCCACTTGTCCACACAGCACAAAAACACATCTCCCCACACATCTAAATGCTTAAAGAGTTAAATCTTTTGGGTATCCAGATTTGGGATAGGGAGATAGTTGTCTACGCATCATTGAGCTTTTGGGGTTTGATCTCTTATACACTCGTGCATTACTTGTAATATTTTTTAGTGTATTAGATCATCTTTTCTCGCTGTAATTTTGTGGGGGCCCTCAGCGTGTGAGGTTGCCCCACCAACTTGGTGATTACCCCGTGATAGTGGAACTCAAGTCGGACTTGTGTGGTGACTTGATGAGGGAAAAGGGTTTGAAGAGACCCGGCTCTGTATGGGCTTCCTCAACGAGGAGTAGATATCTTTGGTGAGATCGAACCTTAGTAAAAATGCTTGTCTCGCGCGTTCCATTCTTTTACTTTTGCAAGTTTTATCATCTAGGGTAATAGAGTTGATCAACAAGTAATTTGTGTTCCACGTGAAAATTAATTAATTTGACCTCTTGTTTAAGTTGTAAGAATAGTGATTATATTCCACTGCTAGTTCATCTGAGAATTCTGCATAAACACTTAATCGTTTCATAGTACCTCAAGCACACCGGACTAGTCCGTATAAAGCACCGGACAAGTCCGCCTGTATTTGACCTTTTGATTAAGTGATGCAGGAAAAGTTTTCGAAGCCTATTCACCCCCCCTCTAGGCCACATTCAATTGGTATCGGAGCAGGTTCTCCATTTACAGGACTCACCGCTCGAAGAGATCAATGGCCAGGAACAAGACTAACGGGATCCCGGAGATGCCCATCATTGGAGACAAACAAGACTCCAAGGTGTTCGATGTGCTCAAGGAGAACGAACAAGACGATGAGGAAGTGCGTGAACTCAAGGCGCTTCTCAAGAATAAGCTCCTAAGCTAGAAGGGGAAAAGGAGGATGAAAAGCCAAAAGGGGGTAGTCATCAAGACTACTTACAATATCCTTTTAATTCTGAGAAGCTTAACAATTACAATCATTATATTTCTATTCCCATGGGAAGACCTCCACAGTTTAATGGAAACGATTACTCAATGTATAAATATAATATGAAGATGCATGTAATCTCACTTAATCCATGTCTTTGTCATATAGCATGTATAGGTATAGATATCCCAGACACCAACGATGAACTCACCCCGGAGCAAGAACAAGCAATTCACCGCAATGCACAAGATGTTGCAGTGATCACTTCATCCTTGAGCCGAGAAGAGTTCACCAAGGTGGATGGACTTGAAGTTGCCAAAGACATTTGGGATACACTCAAGACTGCTCATGAAGGGAACCACTCCTTTCGCAAATCAAAGATTGAGATGCTTGAAGGAGAATTGGAGAGATTTGCCATTGAGGATGGTGAATCACCTCAAGAGATGTACAATCGCTTGAAGACACTAATCAACAAGATACGTGCTTATGGAAGCAAGAAGTGGACTGATCATGAGGTTGTGAAGAGAATGATACGAGCCTTTATGCCTCAGAATGTCACCTTGTGTTCCATGATAAGAGAAAGTCTGAGGTTTCACAAAATGACCCCTGATGAAGTCCTTGGCAAAATTATCGATCACGAGGTGATGGAAAAAGAAGACAAATATATCAAATACTTAGCTGAACTTACCTCATCCAAGAAGAAGGAAGTCGCCCTCAAGGCAACATGCAAGCCCAAAGGGAAGGAGACTCGTGAAACTCATGAAGAAGAAGACACTATTGATGTAAGCACATATATGGATGATGAAGAGATGATACTCTTCATGAAAAGATTCAAGTGCATGATGAGAAGAAGAGGAAGCAACTCTAGTGAAGGAAAGAACAAGGGAAAATGGAAATCCAAGGCTCGACGTACTTGCTACAACTACGGCGAATATGGACACTTTATAGTTTACTCTACATATGAGGAAAATAAGAAGAAGAAATAAGTGAACTGACAAGAGAAGAAAACTGTCAAGAAAAAGAAGCATGTACATCAAGCGCACATCAGCAAGGAATGGGACTCAAACAACAAGTCCTCCTCAAATGATGAAGGTGAGATGGCAACAATTGCCATCAAGAAGCCAACCAAGAAGTCTACACTCTTCCCAAACATGGAAGGAAGGGAGAACCACAACCAAACTTGCCTCATGGCTAAGGAAGGCAAGAAGAAGGTTCGACTTACACCCCCTCCTTGCATTCCTCTAATGATGATTTTGATAGCTCTAGTGAAAATGATGAAATTCTTAAAGTATTGAGCAAAACTGTAGTAAGAAAAATGAAAATGTTGTCGGATGAAATCTTTGAGATGGGGGAGCTTATCAACCGCCAAGAAGATATGCTCATCTGTGAAAGGAAGAGATATCAAAAGGTTGAAAAGCTTCTTGAGCTTGAAAAGGAGAAAAGCAAGGCACTTGAGCTTGAGCTCGCTTTGAGTAACGAAACCTATTCAAAACTAGAAGACTCACACATTGCAGTTAAGGACGAACTTGCTAACTTGACAAATATTAACAAAATCCTTGAAGTGCAAGTGGAGTTGCTCAAGCAAAGTGGCACTTCCTCCTCAAAGAGTTCACCCTCTCATGATGTCAAGTCGACAATATCAAAACTTTGCACATGCTCTAGTAAGAAGGATAATGTAAAAGATGAATCCACTATTTCATATGTTAAACATCAATCCTAAAGTGACATCTTTAACAAGGAAAAGATCAAATATGCACGGAGTGCATATATGGTCACAAGACCTCCGAATGTCAAAGATGGTCTTGGGTACACAAAAAATTAAAAGCTTCCTACTAATGTTCAGATTAAGGATCATATTACATTTGTTAAAGAAAAATCACATGAATTTGAATTGCAAACATTGTTTCATACTTTTGCTGCTTCTTATGTACTTATGAGAAATAAATCTGGACATGTTTATGCAAAATATGCAGGGCCACGCCACAAGAACCCAAAGACTTGTGTGTGGGTGCCCAAGACACTTGTGACTAACCTCTGAGGACCCAAGCAAGCTTGGGTACCTAAAACCAAGAAGTAATCTTGTTTTGCAGGCCTAGCCCTCCGGAGGATCCAAATGGGTGCTGGATAGTGGATACACCAATCACATGACTAGAGAGAGAAGTATGTTCATAGAGTATGAGCAAAACGCGGATCAAAGTGAAGGAATTTATTTTGGAGACAACAACCAACCAAAAGTCCTTGGCAGCGGTAAAGTTGAAGCTTCTTCTCAACACACTCTTTCAAATGTTTTACATGTTGATTCTTTAGATTACAATCTTTTGTCCATATCTCAACTATGTGACAAAGGATACAACTGATTATCCACTAATGAAGGTATGATAGTTTTTAGAAGAAACGATAACTTAATTGCATTCAAGGGAATGTTGAAGGGAAAGCTTTATCTTATTGGCTTCAACAAAGATAAAGTTGAACTCAACACTGGCTTGGTTGCAAAAACTAGCATGCGGTTGTTGTGGCATAGACGGCTAGCCCATGTTGGGATGAGGAATCTGCAGAAAATTCTAAAGGATGGTCACATCCGAGGTTTAAAAGATGTTGTATTTGAGAAATACAAGCTATGCAGCGCATGCCAGACGGGAAAACAAGTTGGAGCACCACACCCTGCCAAGTACATGATCACTACATCAAGACTACTGGAATTTCATCACATGTACCTCTTCAGTCCAATTGCTTATATAAGCATCGGCGGTAACAAATATGGTTTAGTGATTGTTGATGATTTTTCTAGATTTACCTGGGTATTTTTCTTGTATGATAAATCAGAAATCCAGGGAATACTCAAGAATTTTTTGAAGAGGGTGCATAATGAATTCTTCTCAACCGTCAAGAATATTAGAAGTGACAATGGAATGGAGTTCAAAAATACTCAAGTTGAAGAGTACCTGGATGAAGAATGGATAAAACATGAGTTTTCAGCACCCTACTCCCCTCAACAAAATGGTTGGCCGAAAGGAAGAATAGGACACTCATCGAGATGGCAAGGACAATGCTGGATGAATACAAGACTTCGAATCGGTTTTGGGCTAAAGCGGCCAACACCGCTAGTCACGCCACAAGCCGGCTATATCTTCACCGACTTTTGAAGAAAATGCGATATGATCTCCTCACTGGTAACAAACCCAACGTTTCATATTTCAGAGTATTTGGAAGCAAATGCTTTATCTTGAACAAGAAACCAAGGATTTCGATGTTCACTTCAAAATTTGATGAAGAGTTCTTGCTTGGTTATGATTCGAACGCCTAAACCTATCGTGTCTTTAACAAAGTCTCTAGCATTGTTGAAGTAGCACGTGACGTAGTTTTCGATGAAACTAAGGCTCCCAAGTGGAGAAAGTTGATAAGTGTGTGCTAGATCAAGAATAAGCCTCATGTAAAACGTTGAGGAGGATGGCACTTGGTGATATTTGACCGCAAGAGCAATTACAAGACCCAAGTGCTCAATATAGACCTCAATAAGAGAGCAATGATCAAGGGGGAGCTCCGGCACAAGATCAACATCAGCAGAATCAAGAAGATCAATATATGCATGGAAGCAATGATCTAGGAGGAGACATTGACAATGAAGATAATGAAGAACAAATAACCTCACAAGTGCCTCACCCAAGAGTACATCAGAGTATACAAAGAGATCATCCTGTCGACAACATCATTGGAGATATTGCAAAGGGAGTAACCACTAGATCTCGTATTGCTAATTTCTGTGAACATTACTCTTTTGTCTCATTTCTGGAACCATACACGGTTGATGAAGCACTAAAAGATCCAGATTGGGCGATTGCAATGCAAGAGGACATGAAAAACTTCAAGAGAAATAAAGTATGTGAGCTGGTGGAAAGACCAAAGGAAAACATTGTAGGCACCAAATGGGTCTTTCAGAACAAGCAAGATGAAAATGGAGTTTAACAAGAAACAAGGCATGACTTGTGGCAAAAGGTTACTCACAAGTCAAAGGTTTGGATTTCGACAAAACTTTTGCTCCCGTAGCTAGACTTGAGTTCATTCAGATTTTATTAGCCTATGCTACTCACCACAATTTTACACTGTATTAAATGTACATCAAAAGCACATTCCTCAACGGTCTCATCAAGGATGAAGTTTACATAGATCAGCCACTAGGATTTGAAGATCAAGAGTACCCAACCATGTGTACAAACCGTGTAAGGCTCAATATGGCCTCAAACAAGCTCCTTGAGCTTGTCATGAGTGCCTTAGGGATTTTCTCAATCAAAATGGTTTTAAAATAGGAAAAGTTGATTATACTTTGTTTACAAAACATTTTTATGGTCATCTATTAGTTTGTCAAATTTATGTTGATGACATCATTTTTTGGTTCTACTAATGAATCTTTTTGTTAAGAATTTAGTAAAATTCTAACATACAGATTCAAGATCTCAATATTGGGCGAATTGAAGTTCTTTTTGGGATTCCAAGTGAAGCAACTGAGAGTGAGAGAGGGAGTGACGAAGAGTGATTCCCTCAATTTTTCCCTTTTTGGTTCCTTGATGCCAAAGGGGCAGAGATTGAGACTAGTAGTATTTATTTGTAAGCCTTAAGGACTAGTGATTATGGACATGTATCTTAAATTTCAAATTATTGTAATCTCTTTTGGATGTGCCTATTTTATTTAATATGAATGTGTGATGCTTATTTTAATATTATTGTGATGGTTACTACTAAAATTGTTGTACTCTTAATTTTGTGCATCACACTAATTGATCACACACTCTTTATAGGCACCCCACCATAAAGAGTGCATATATATTTGAGAAGTTTTTATTGTTCATTTGTCTTTCTCATATATGCCCACTTTATGAAAATTAATTTTTACTCTTAATTGTGAAATCTCAATTGGTTGTCATCAATCACCAAAAAGGGAGAGATTGAAAGTGCATCTAGGCATTCCCTTGTGGGTTTTGGATGATTGATGACAAACAAATGAGATCCTAATGTATTTATTGAGATGAATGCAGGTCAACAAAGATTAGATATTACGGTGCAACAAAAAAGGTGAAAATTAGAAGTGAGAAAGGAAGAAGCCCAAATGATCAATGGAAGTGCAAAGTAGACATAATCGTATAGGATGTGTGTGAGGGACACATCCCAAGAGCTCATGTCTTTGCACAGAGAGTAAGGGATAAAATCAATCAAAGTAACTCACTGAGCACTGGACAAGTCTATTCACTAAGCGGACTAGTCCGTTTAACTTTCCGATATCACAATTCACTGAGCATCGGACAAGTCCGGACACTAACCGGACAAGTCTGTTAAACTTTCTGATGTTTCAATTCACTCTGCACCGGACAAGTTCAGACACTAATCGGGCAAGTCCGTTCAACTTTCTGATGTTTCACTCAGATAAGTTGGAAAAACAAAATTTACATTGGATCAGACAAGTCCATCAGAGTGCGGACTAGTCTGATTAACTTGTTGTAATCACTACGAAATAGTCTGATGAACTCTTTGTTCTAATACAGACAAGTTCGGTATACCTCACACAAATTAGGGTTTTTAGTGTGCTGCACATTCCACGCAAATTTTACACAGCACACCGAACAAGTCCGATCACCAGAGCGTACTAGTCCGACCATCGGGATTCCTAATGGTAATATTGGAAACACTATAAATAGGCGATCCACGACCCCACAAACACAAGCACCGTACTCTACTGTCAATAACATAAACCATAGTTTCGCCACTTGTTCCAAGAGCACAAAAACAAATCTCCCCACACATCTAAAGGCCTAAAGAGTTAAATCTTTTGGGTATCCAGATTTGGGATAAGGAGATCGTCGTCTACGCATTGTTGAGCTCTTGGGGTTTGATCTCTTATACACTCATGCATTACTTGTAATATTTTGGAGTGTATTAGATTTTCTCACTCTAATTTTGTGGGAGCCCTCAGCATGTGAGGTTGCCCTACCAACTTGGTGATTACCCCGTGATAGTGGAACGCAAGTCGACCTTGTGTGGTGACTTGACGAGGGAAAAGGGTTTAAAGAGACCCGGCTCAGTGTGGGCTTCCTCAATGAAGAGTATATCTCTTTGGTGAGATCGAACCTCGGTAAAAATCCCTGTCTCGCGTGTTCCATTCTTTCACTTTTGCAAGTTTTATCATCTAGGGTAATAGAGTTGATCAACAAGTAATTTGTGTTCCACTTGAAAATTAATTAATTGGATCTCTTGTTTAAGTTGTAAGAATAGTGTTTATATTCCGCTGCTAATTCATCTGAGAATTCTGCATAAAGACTTAAATATTTTATACTACCTCAAGCACACCAGACTAGTCCTTATAAAGCACCATACAAGTCCAGTCCATCCTGTGTTTGATCTTTTGTGTAAGTGTTGAAGGAAAAGTTTTCAAAGCATATTCACCCCCTCTAGGCCACATTCACGCACAAAGTGAATATCGAGCTCAATATGCTTAGTCCGTCGATGATGCATCAGGTCCTGAGTTAGATACATTGCAGAAACATTGTCACAATATTTAATTGTAGCCCATGCAATTTTGACTTGAAGCTCTTGTAGAAGTGTCGAATCCAACAACATTCAGCGGGTGCATTTGCGACGGCTCTATATTCTGCCTCGGCATTGGACCGAAAGACAGTTTTCTGCTGTTTAGAGGACCAAAAGATAAGGGGGTCCCCAAGGAAGATACAATAACTAGAGGTCGATCTTCGTGTGTCTGGACATCTGGCCCTAGTCGGCATCGGAGTAAGCCTTGAGGGTCTTTTCTGAAGATGCCCATATGTGAAGACCGTGGTGATTGGTTCCTTTTATGTACTGCAGAATTCTTTTCACCAGAGACCAGTGAATACTCCGTGGAGCATGCATATGAAGACAAACTTGTTGTACAGCATATGTGAGATCTGTAGAGCACCCATGATGCTTCTCTAAAATGACCCGTCAAAAACTGGTGTGCCATCGCTTGTTGATGCCTTCGGTTTAGTGTAAACAGGAGTAGTCGAAGGTTTGCAATTTGACATACCCGCACGCTCAAGAAAATCTTCAGCATATTTAGATTGGTTGAGAAGAAAACCATCTGATGTGCGCTCAACATGAATTCCTTGAAAAAATGCAATGGACCCAAATCTTTCATTGCGAATTTGAGCTGACGATGTTGTATTATCTTGTGGAGCAGAGAAGACTTGGAGGCTGTGAGCACAATATCATCAACATATAATAGGAGATACGCCATATCTGTTCCGTGACTGAGAACAAAAAGTGAGGAATCAGACTTTGTAGACTTGAACCCCATCACCGAGAGTTCGGTAGCAAAAGTTTGAAACCAGGCTCTTGGGGCTTGCTTAAGGCCCTACAGAGACTTGGTTAATTGACAGGCATATCTTGGATGATCTTTATCAACAAAACCGCCCGTTTGATGACAATAAACCTGCTCATTAAGTCTTCCATGCAAGAACACATTTTTGACGTCAAGTTGATGAACAGGCCAGTGTCTGGAATCAGCTAGATGAAGCACTATTCGAATTGTGGCCGGTTTAACAACGGGAGAGAACGTTTGATCGAAATCCTATGTTCAAGTGATCCATCCGAATGACATTTGTTCCTGAAAATCCATTTTCCACTTATGACGTTGACATGAGGATGCCATGGAACAAGGATCCAAGTCTTGTTCATGTGTAGAGCACTGATTTCTTCTTGCATGGCCTGCAACCAATTAGGGTCGCGCAAGGCGGCACACACAGATGTCGGTGGCACTGAGGGCAACGTCAAAGTTGCTTGGGCATACCTCGGATTTGGCAAATGAATGCCATGCATGCCTTGATCTGGTAAACATGTGATGGCGTGAGGTTCCAGGAGGATACGCGAAAGGAGTGGACGCAACACCTGTTGGGTTAGTAGAGGTTGCAACATTTGTCAAAGCTTGTAGATCGGCTGCTGGTGGGCCAGGTGCAACCGCCTTGATGCCTAGAGAATCGCCCAGGGAGATCAAGTCAGTTGAATTGACCCAATCATTAGGCGCTGCTCTCGGAGATGTTGGGTCCACCAGATGTGGTGAACCAGACGGGGCAGCTGGAGCCCTTTGTTGCGGGACATCACGTCCAGGGCCATGCAGAGAAGGCCGCCGACGTGCACGAGAGGGTAGAAACACGGGATAAGGTTCTGGTGCTGTATTTTCTGCAGCTGGTGCACCGGTAAACTTCATGTCCCTGAACGGAAAAATGCTTTCCTCAAAAATAACACGCGGAGATGTTAGGACCCGTCAGGTTTGTGGAATATAATAGTGATAACCCTCGGTTTCAGGCGGGTATTTGTCGGTACCCTGCAGACCGAGTACCCCCACATACAAGGAAGACAAGACGCTAGGTCCAACCTCCCAAGATGGGAGGTACCCAGAGGCTACCACATGTCCCGCAGCTCCGTACCTGCCTCCCTGCTAAGGGTGGCTCCAGTGCTGCCACGTGTCCTGCAGCTCTGGACCTACTTCCATGCCATGGGTTGCTGTGGTGCTTCCACATGCTCCGCAGCTCTGGACCTTCGGTGCTGCCTGTCGTCCTGTGGCTCCGGAGCCAACCTCTCTACTGAGTAGAGCTCCGGTGCTACCACACGTCACGCGGCACCCGACCTTCCCGTTGGAGAGGTCCAGTGCTGCCACGCGTCTTGTGGTTCATGAAGACTATGTGTGCACTCAAGACCGCATTAACGCGACTACAGGACAGCATTCATGCGCCATCAAGACCGCAATTCAAAGAAGGCATTAGTACGCTATCAAGACCCATTAATGTGCCATCACGACAATGTTAATACATTATCAATACCATTATGTAAAATGCCAGCCCCTGACCTACAAAAGGATCGAGCAGCCACCAACTAGAGGGTTGATCCTACACTCACTCATGAGAGACCGGACTCTTACATACTCATACATACAAAATACAACACACAGACACCTCCGTGGAGTAGGCTATTATATGCTCCGGCGTCCCGAACCTCATAAAAATCCCTTGTGTTCATCCGTGTTCATCTAGCTCGTAGATCTAGAGAATTCACCCCTCCTGAAAAGAACCTCCGTAGACTACTTCTTAGTAGTACCAGAGGGAGTGTCGATCACACACTTTGACATTTGGCATGCCAGGAAGGGTGCCCTTTTTTATCTAGGAGCCTCACCACGATGGTGAATCTCCGGTCCGTTGCGAGCTCCACTCGACCCTCCCGCAATGAAGGGAGCAGGGGCAGGACGGCGCCACTTCCCGCTCCATAACGGGCTAACCCGACAGACACATGGTCACGGTTCCGGTGGCTACTGTTGTCACCACGTGACAGCTTTCTACCACCACCACAACAATGATGTTGCTAGTGGGAGGTCCAAAGGTTGCAGCCTGCTTAGCCTGGTCTTGCACCCTGAGCCTGTGCCCTATGACCCTAAGCCTGTACACTTTGCCTCATGGCTACTTTCGCCACCACAAGACGACTACCTGCGACCACAACAACAATGACGCCACCAGGTACCTATGACGTATTCAATGTCCTTGGTTATTTTCTTGCTTGGAGTCTCATGGCGCTGAACGGTCACTCCCATGAAAAGCTAATGCCAATGGAGGGTCCGAAGTGTGTTGTCTTCTTAGCATGGTCCTGCACCCTAAGTATGCGCACTCTACCTTTCCTGCGGCTGAGTACTGGGGGTTCGGAGTATGCTGTCTGCTTAGCCTGGTCCTGCACCCTAAGTATGCACACTCTATCTTTTCAATATTGTGGCTAAGTACTAGGGGTCGAACGTCCCCTGAAAGACCAATGTTCATGAGAGGTCAAGAGTGTTCAGCCTGCTTAGCCTGGTCTTGCACCCTAAGCCTGTGCCCTGTGAGCCTAAGACAACGCACTCTTCCTCCCAGCACTGCAGTTCCATAATAAGGACTGAAAGGCTCATGCTCCTGGACGAAGGAATAACCATAATACGGATACTTTCACCATGTTCATATAATTATACTTCAATATTATGCATATTGTCCCTTTTTTCGCTCTGTTACATCTTTCTGATTGCATATAGTTGGAGTTGTTCTATCCTGTTGCAGATGGGCAGCCTAATGTACCTGTGACGTGTTTGGGTATTTCTGGTAGTTTTCTCATTTGGGATCTTGTGCCCGTTGAATGCCCTACTTGCCTGAAAACCAACTCCAATGATTGGTCCGGAGTGTGCTAAAGGCTTAGCCTGGTCCAGCACCCTAAGTACTCCACTCTACCTTTGCTGGTGTTGCGTCAAAGTAAGGCGGGTTCGGGCAGCACACATTCCTAGGAGGTGGCAACCAGTACCCGGATACTATCGCACTGAATTACTCAGGCCCCGTAGCCCGGCTAAGGACCGTAAGCCACAACAAAGCTGAGTGCAGGAAGATCGTAACTAATGAGCATTATTACTCTTTCTACTGTCATTCTTGTGCAGGTTCTAGTTCACCCTTCTTCGGGCTCTGCTGTCGGACCTCAAGCTTCGACACCGACACCTCCCAAGGGGCCCTCCATCAACGTTCTTAGCGTTGATGATGTTGGCCCCACCTACGGGATTGTCGCCTCTCCCGAGGTGGGCTCGGGGGCCACTATCGGTACTCTACAGACCGGGTACCCCCGCATACAAGGAAGACAAGATGCTGAGTCCAACCTCCCAAGAGGGGAGGTACCTAGAGGCTACCATGTGACCCTCAGCTCTGAACCTGCCTTCATGCTAAGGGTGGCTCCGGTGCTGCCAGGTGTCTCGTAGCTCCGGACCTTCGGTGCTGCCAAATGTGTCGCAGCTTTGGATCCAACCTCTCTATTGACGAGAGGTCCCGTGCTGCCACGTGTCCCGTGGTTCATGAAGACGATGTGTGCACTCAAGACCACATTAACGCGACTTCAAGACAACATTAATGTGTCATCAAGACTGCGACTTCAAGATGGCATTAGTATGCTATCAAGACCCATTATGATATCATCAAGACCACATTAATACGTTATCAATACCATCTATGTAAACTGTCGGCCCTTACCTATAAAAAGACCAAGCAGCCACCAACTAGAGGGGTGATCCTACAGTCACTCATGAGAGACCAGGCGCAATACAACACACATACACCTCCGTGAAGTAGGGTATTACGCTCCGGCGGCCCGAATCACGTAAAATTTCCTTGTGTTCAACCTTGTTCATCAAGCTCGTAGATCCAAAGAATTTGCCTCTCCTGAAAAATAACCACCACAGACTGCTTCTTAGTAGTACCGCGGGAAGTGTTGATCACAAACTTCGACATTATCCAATGAAGATCCAAGCTGCAGAGCGCGGAGCGAGCCTATGTGGAGTAGTGGAGGACATGTTTTGGTAGCACAGACTCCCAAAGACTTTGAGATGATCATATGCGGGTGGATGGCTTAGAAGGAGTTCATGCGTGTGATATTTTGTTGTACACGACATGGCCTACAGTTTAGTATATATGTTGCTGTGGCTAAATCATCTGGCCAGAAACTGAGGGGTGCACCAGCATGAAGGAGAAGCATTAGCATACTATCATTTAAAGTGCGTAGAATGTGTTCAGCGCAGCTGTTTTGCTGAGATGTATAAGGACATGTCAGGCAAATAGCAATGCCTTGATGGATGAAGAAATAGCGAATAGCGAGATTGTAGAACTCTTTTCCATTATCTGTTTGGAAACAAATAATGAGACGCTGAAATTGAGTGACAACAAATGCATGAACACTATTATAGTAGGCAGCACGTTGGACTTATGTCAGAGAGGAAAAGTCCAAACAAAATGTGAGAAATCATCAAGAATTACGAGGTAAAAATGTAATCCCGAATTGCTTATTATTGGTGATGTCCACACATCACAGTGCAAGAGCTGAAGTGGGACAATTGAAATGCTTGATGAAGTATGGAAAGGTAATCTCACATTTTTGCCTAATCTGCATGAATCACATGAGTGAATTTCTGCTTTAGAACAACGAAATCAAAAGACTGAAGAATGCTATGAAGTTGTCTGTGACCAGAGTGGCCAAGACGTGCATGCCAAATGTCGGTTGTCAATGTGGTGAGGAAGCTCTGATGAGATGATCCGTTTGGTCGTTGATGCAGGGAGTAGAGATCGCCCGTCGAGTCACATCGGAGAAGAATCATTTCCGTTTTGAAATCCTTAATAGAAAAACCAAAAGGATAAAATGTTACGGCAACAGAGTTTTCTCTAGTGAGAGCAGGAACAGATATAATATTTTTGATCAAATGCTCCATAATCCCTAGATTTTATCATTTAGAACATTTGGCAGATCCTTTCATCACTAAGGAATTGAATCAGTTGTCAAGCACATGCCGAGAGACAAATTAAAGCGCCTGGCCCGATGGATTCAACGAAAGATTCCTCAAGACATACTGGTATACGGGACATCATTGACCTTTGTTAGGAATTCTTTAATAACGGGGTGGACCTTAGCCCAATCAACAATTCTTTTATCAACCTTGTCCCTAAAGTCCCTAATCCTGGAAACCTAAATGATTACTGACCAATTGCATTACTGAACTGTGTGCTCTAAATCATTACTAAGCTCATGGCTAATAGATTGTAGAATGTCATTGTTTCTATCATCCATTGCAATCAATATGGTTTCATCCGGGGAAGGACAATTCAAGATTGTGTTGCATGGGATTATGAGTATATTCACCTCTTCAAATAATCTAAAGCTAAAGTCATAGTTCTCAAACTAGATCTCTCGAAGGCATTTGGCACAGAAGAGCACACGGTCATCATTGAAATGATGAGACAAATGGGGTTCCCAGTAAAATGGATCAGTTGGGTTCATGCTATTTTTGAGATCCGGATCTTCATCCATCCTCCTCAACGGGGTCCCTGGTATCCCCCTTGCTTGTAAAAGAGGCGTCAGACAAGGTAATCCGCTCTCACCGTTGCTATTTGTTTTAGCAGGAGAAATACTTCAGTATATTATAAATAGAGCATGGAGAACGGGTGTCTTATCCAGACCAATTGATGATTATCATGTGAGGATTTTCCAATCGTCCAATATGCTTATCACACTCTGCTCATTCTCAAGGCGGCCCAATGGGAACTATTTAGCTTAAAAGCAATTCTTAATAGTTTTTCTCAATCCACAGGACTTAAATTAATTTTTCCAAATCATGCATGATCCCTATAAATGTCTATGAAGAGAACGCTTATCATCTTGAGAAAGTTTCTGGGTGTCAGCTGCAATCCTTCCTGATTCAATACTTGGGAATTCCTTGGGCGTCATGAAACCAAAATGTGCTGACTACATGCCACTGATATAAAAAAGCGAGAGGAATTTGTCCTCTACATCTGCATTTCTAAATACAGCAGGAGGTTGCATATTGTCAACTCAGACATCTCAGCTCTACCTACTTACACTATGTGCTCCCTCATCATTCCTAGCATGGTTATCGAGCAATTGGATAAACTGAGAAAAAGATGTCTTTGGAATGGACCTGAATTCCATGCTAAGGTTAAATCTCTAGCAGCCTGGGAAAAATGTACAATTCCTATGAATAAGGAAGGCCTGGGTATCTTTGATCTTATAATTCAGAACAAGGCTCTATTGATCAAACACCTGCACAGATTTTATAATAAAATGGAGATTCCTTGGGTTCAATTCATGTGGTTTGCTTAGTATAACTCAGGCCTATTTCCTCATAGCGCTTCTAATGTTGGCTCCTTTTGGTGGAGAGATATCTTAAGCCTCTTTCAGCGATATAAATCTATGGCCTCAATATGTTTACACAAGGGCGACACGGTGCTCTTTTGGTCTGAAGATTGGGGTATCGGATATCTTGATTCCAGGTTTCCTTGCCTGATATCTTATTCAAAAAAATGTTGATGTGTCAGTGGAAAGGTTCCTTAACACCGTTGACCTGAGAGAAATGTTTCATGTACCGCTTTCTAATGAGGCATGGCAAGAACTCAAGAACTTGATAGAACGATTTTCTTTCCATACTAGAGAGCGAGATATTTGAAAATTTGGGAATATCATTGATGGATACAAATCAAGTCTTTTCTACAAACAACAATTTCGAGAGGTTAATCCTCCTACACCACTTCCTCTATTCTGGAGGTACAAGAGCAATAATAAATTG
This sequence comes from Tuctoria greenei, assembly GCA_036927565.1. NCBI lineage: Eukaryota > Viridiplantae > Streptophyta > Magnoliopsida > Poales > Poaceae > Tuctoria > Tuctoria greenei. Next base: position 144,352,179 of record JAYESD010000011.1, read on the forward strand.
AAGGTATTCCTTTGGTTATTGCTTAATGATAAACTGAACACTAGAAATGTTTTACGCAGAAGAAATATCAAAGTGTCAGACAACAGCTATGGCTGTCCACAAAGGATGCTTTGAAGAAACTCTGGTTCATCTATTTTTCAAGTGCAACCTTAGTCTAAGTCTCTAGGACTGGCTTAAAATTCAATGCAATACCAGCACATCTTTCTACCAAATGATCATACAAGCTCAAACACTCTTCAATCAGCCATTTTTCATGGATTTACTTATGATTGCCTGTAAGGACATATGGAAAACAAGAAATGACAAAAATTTTACAAATATTTTCTATAATATTGAGGACTGTAAAAAATCTTCTCAGAAGAATGTGAACTACAGAAAGCCAGAATGATTGGTAGGGCTCATAGCAGGTTTTATAGTTGGCTTACATCCCTTGTATCTTCTCGAGCTTTCATATTACTGTAAACGCTATCATCTTTTAATATAATTTCAACAGTGGGTACTCCCCCTGCTTTCATCCTTTAAAAAAATTGATCAAATGAGGAGCAATGACTACATTGTTTAGATGTAATGGAGTAGAATTTGTAGAAATGTGAGTGTGACCAATGTGCTGAACAGGAAGTTTTGTGCCATTGGCAACTATGATACTGGAAGAACGATTTTGTGGAAAAATAGAAGATACAATACCAGCGTCATGGGCCATATGGGAACTGCCGCCTGTATCACTACTAACAGTCGGTTCTAAACATATTATTACAGGCGGGTTTGAAAACCGCCTGTAAGCAAGAGCCGGTAAAAATAGCCTATTATCACAGACGGTTACAAAAACCGCCTGTGAAAATGTATTATCACAGGCGGTTTTTTACCACCAACCGCCTGTGAAAATATATTATCACAGACGGTTTTTTACCACCAACCACCTGTGAAAATATATTATCATAGGTGATTTTTTACAACCAACCGTCTATGATAATATATTACCACAGGCGGCTTTTACACTCTCAAAAATTGTAGGGCGGACATCACAGCCAACGGATTTTGTGCATTTTTTGGTGGCCAAAATTAGGAGGCAATGAATCAAATGAATTAGTCCCTTTCTAAAATAGTTAGATCTGCAAATCTGAAAGTCTAAAAGTACTTAAATTGATAAGATTTAGGCAAAATTACATTGCAAATGTGCATCACTTGCTCAAATACACATCAGAAATTACATAGCAGAAATTATTGTAAAAAACCCTAGTCATCGACCAGTCCCAACCCTCCACAGTCGGCGTCATCTATCTCCGCCGCCGCGTGCAGACCGATACCGCGGGAGTCTAATGAGAGTTGAACGCCCCGTCCGCGATGCTCCAACCGGCGTGGACGCTGGAAGGATCTGGCCACCGAAATTGTGGACCTCAATGTCATGGTTGCGGATGCGATCGTGGTCGTGGCTTCCGTCTTTGCGGTCGTCTTCTCCGGCTCCTTGCAGCTAACAGACCTGCAGCAACGTACAAAGCGACTACATCAACAAGTAGAGAGATCTGGAAGAAAAGCAGCGAGCTGCATGTTGGGAAGAAAAACGGCGACGTGAAGTGACATACCTGAGAAGAGAAGCGCAGATGTAGCGGGAGGAGAACGTGGAGTGGATGAGAAGCATAAGAATCAACCAACGCCATGTGAGAGCTCCATGGTTGCTTGGGCTTTGCTGGCTTGGAGAGGAGAGAGCAGGTCACCGTGTGAGAGCAAGTGGGCAGGCTGCAGCTGCAAGTGGTGTGATGTGACAAGAGACAAGAGAGCACAGGTCAAGTGGGCACGGCTCTGATGGAAGAAGTGCTGGTGGGGAGGTAGGAAGATTATTAATAGAAGAGCAGATGTGAGTAATGAGTTCTGATTGGTGGAGAACTGGAAGGGCGGATCGAGGATTGTATTTTCACAAGCAGTAGCTTTTAAAAACCGCCTATAATAATATATATTATCATAGGTGGTTTGTACCATCAACCGCCTGTGATAATATATATTTTTTCACAGATGTTTTCCAGTTATGAACCGCCTGTGATATTCACATATTGGAGGCGGTTTTAAAATATTTTACAGTACAGACAGATTTTTTTTACGGGCCGCCTGTAAAAAAATTTTTGTAACGTCTGCGAAAATACTTTTTGTAGTAGTGTATCCAGAATCCATTCTTGCCTTTGTCGTTGTATTGATGCGGCTGAGGAACACCTTGTAATGCTGTGAGAAGGCCAGCAAGTGCTTGAGAGGCAACCGACGAGTATGGGTCGTAGTAGCTTGGTATGGACGATGCATGCAGTGCCTGCTGCTCCTGGTCATGGCCCAAGCAGACCAGCCTGGGAGGGGCACCACATAGTCACCGGCCAGTCCTGGACAAATACTGTCCAAGGGTTAGGCGATGGAGCCCGAGGAGCAGGGTTGCTGTTGTCATGCCCAATTCCTGCAAATGGAACCAAACGCACTCTCGTGTATGCCAGGATCAGTTAAATCATACACGAGACGACAAAAGTGGAATATCATATAAATAAATCCAAGTTCAATGTATCTATTCAGTACATAAATGACTCATAGGTCCAAAAGGAAAAGATACATAGCAGCGGATAACTAAGCGTGTAGCTCCATCACAGGCGTTGTCCGGGGGCACGCCAGCCTAGTACTGCACGCCGGGGTCAAAGCCGTGTCGTCTTCATCATCATCCGCTCCATCTCCATGGCCTGAGCAACAAGTACATACAAGAAAAAGAGACAACAAACAAGCGTGAGTACCTAATGTACTCCGCAAGTGTGGGAAATTATGACATGCAGGCTAATCAATGAGGAAGACTAGACACGGTTTAAGCACTAAGCAGAACTCCCTATGGTATACACAAAATAAGGTAGAAATCAACTTAATTGGCCAAACTGTTCCATAGCAGTCTTGTGGTGGCACAGTAAGCCGGGTTACATGCTTCATGAACCGGTCCTTAGAATCTACAGCGGACACTAGCAGCTGACCCGAGTCTCGTGCACACATCCACACACCGAACCAACCAGTCCTCCTAGATTCCTAGACTCCAACTACAAACCACCACATATCCATATGATAAAGAGTAATATTACAACGAGTATATTAAATCCCATAATCCATCCCAACTAAGACATCATGGCTAAGCGTAATATTACCCAAACATAAAACATAATCCACCCAACATGGCTACAAGGAATAATACGAAAAACTAGTAAACAACCTAGCATAGGATTCAATATAATGACTGCATGCGACTAATTCTATCTACATCCTTAATTTCCTAACAGGAGAGATATGGTCAAGGGCACTTGCCTACGGGAAAGTGCTGCTGCTCGGCTACGTCAAAGTCTTGGTCTTGCATGTTGAAAAACGGCTCAGGGTCTGGCTCTGTCCATGCCACCGTACGCACATCAAAATAACGAGAATGCAATAAGAAACCACACAACAAAGAATAATAAATACTCGTACATACAACTAAGCATACACACTTACGTCGTCGTGTAAGAATTAACTAATTAATCCTAAGCTATAAATAATTTATAATATGCTAGAATATATTTTATTATTTAATTTGAGCATTAGAAGCGTAGATAAAAATTTTCTACAGATGTTTTAGGCCAAAAACAGCCGCTGCAGGATTATATCTATCAATTTCAGCATGGTACAGTGTGGTCCCAATGCAAAATCATATTACTGAATATATTAAATCTACATTTCTACAAATGTAAGGGTGCATTTGAAAATAAAGTGCTGCTGCAGGGGTTAAAAGGCTAAAACAAAGCTATACAGTGGGTTCTATGCTAAATTCAGACTACTGGCCTGATGGGCTAAACTGCGAAACAGCAAGCTACAGGGGCCTAAAAAATCATTATACAGCAAAACCCACAATTTATGAATACTCTAGGGTCAGTTTTATAAAACTAAGGGTCTGCGCATAAATATTTTAAAGTTCTCAGGGGGCTAGACATAATGTAGCGAAGGGGTATTGCTGAATATAACGTGAGCCATTGGATTTTACTTGGACGCACGAGATTAAAATATGAAGGGGTATGGGAGAGATCTAACTGGAGGCATCGGATTCTAAGAGAACAGCTGAGATAAAAAGGTACACGTGGCATGCTCTAAGCCCTGGGATATAAAATGGATGGCCGAGATTTTAATAAAACGAAGGGGTATATTTGCTTCTAATCTAGACAGTTGAGGCGAGATCCAACGACCAGGAATGGAAGAAGCCATGGGCTTCTTCTTCCTCAGACCAGGGGCCAGCGCTGCCATTGCAGGCGCGCGTGGAGCTCAATGGAGCACGGTGGCCGGCAGCCCTGAAGCCTAAACAGAGACTCTAATCGCTGGAAATGAAGGAGGGGGTCCCTGGGAACTCACCTAGGGGTTTTTCGGGGGCTGGAACAGCGCGGAGGAGGAGATCACGACGGTGAGGGGCGGCGTATGGTGCTGTCCTTCGTCGAGAACGTCCTTGGGTGGCGTTTCCACAGGGTATTCGTGTCCGAGGTGCGTTCTGGAGGAAGGCGAGAAAGTTGGGGTGGTTAGCACAAAGAGAAACTGGATAGAAATTGGGGAACGTCGAGAAGGGCGGGATAAACTCACAGAAACTCGCTGGAGCAAGGGTTTGAGGCGTCGGCTCGAGCCTGGTCAAGTCGGGGAGGCTCGCGGGAGTCCCTGCAAAGCCACTGGTCGCGTTAGAAGGGCGAATCGGAGGCGGCATGACCGAATATTATCGCTGCGGTGACGACTCACCTAGGGATGGCAGCAACGACTCTTGCTCGAGCTCAGCTAGGAGGACCTAGGGTATGGGGGATGCAGTTTATAGGAGGGTGCGCGATCTTCACGGATGGAAGGAAAATGGCGAGGCCTGAAATCGTCGGGGATTTCGGTTTTATCGGACGCGGACGTGCGTTCGTGGGCGCCGTGAAGGAAACGTGTAGAACGGAAAGAAGGAAAGAAAAGGGTGCCGACGAGTGGGCCCCACATGATGGAGAAAGAGCAAAGAACAGGGGAAAATCTGGGCATTACAACTCCCCCCCCCCTCAAATGGAATCTCAACCCGAGATTCAGGTGTGCTAGGTTTCAAGTGTTTTGTGGATGGAAGAAGGTTTGACCGATCAACAAGATAGAGCTTTGCATGATTTGTAGGGTTTGAATATAGAAGTCTCATACCAAATCATACGCATGTATGATGATAGGCAGGTTAAACGATGATCTTTATATATGGTCAAGGAATCTAAGTTCAACTAATCAAAGATACACACTACAAGATGTCGTTGACTCTATGGCAATCTTCAACTTCGTTGCTTGCTTGTCTTGTGTCTTCATGGTGATTCTTCCTTCTTCGTCAGTTGTTGTCGGTACGACTTGAATGTAGAGCATCGGATCGTACTCTAAACGAAGTTTTGAAAGGTGGTGCCTCTTAAATAGAAAGGTACTACGGATATGTGGATCATGAACCCTAACTCGTATGCATCTAGGTCTTTATTTTATACTTTATTTTGTTTTGGTTTATTGTAACAGTGAATATGAGGTTTTGAACATATGTACAAACCTACCATGACCGCTACCACACAAATCATCAAATCAAAGAAGCACATTTTAGGGTTCAAACAATGCGATCCAAAACAAGTCAAACATTTCTACTCTATTTGGTGCATCGGAGGGGAAATAACTATTCCTAAGTCACATTATTCTCCAAGAGCTCTCCTTCTTTCGAATCTTCATTAGCAGTCTTAGTTGCACAATGAGGTGGCGTCAAAGTCTTTCCCGAGCGGTGTGTGATGGCGATTTGTTGCTCTTCGGTCCAGTGAAGTGGTGGTCCAAGACTCATTTTGCTAACAATAACGATTCACACTCTTTTATCTTCCATCCTCCAGATCACACGAAGGATGACCTACATGTTCTACTCGGCACCGTCTAATATTTTGAATAAGGAGGGAGACAGAAACTCATTTTGTAAGGTTTTACGACACAAATAAATAGAAATAATAGAGTTTTACTAAAATGGGGTAAGATACACGTCGAAATAGAAACTCACGCAAAATCACCCAAGTTGTGTCACAAATAGTTTTTGAAATAAAAACATAATTAGTTCACGACCGTTTCTAACTAGTCTTGCGTCCTACGGACAACCTCGGCTCTGATACCAATTTGCCACGCCCGGTCCCTGCAAAAGGAACCAAACGCACTCTTGTTTATGCCAGGATCAGTTAAATCATACACGAGATGACAAAAGTGGAATATCATATAAATAAAGCCAAGTTCAATGTATTTATTCAGTACATAAATGACTCATAGGTCCAAAAGGAAAAGATACATAGCGGCGGATAACCAAGCGTGTAGCTCCATCATAGGCATTGTCCGGGGGCACGCCAGCCTAGTACTGCACGCCGGGGTCAAAGCATTGTCTTCATCATCATCCGCTCCATCTCCATGGCCTGAGCAACAAGTACGTACAAGAAAAAGAGGCAATAAACAAGCGTGAGTACCTAATGTACTCCACAAGTGTGGGAAATTATGACATGCAGACACGATTTAAGCACTAAGCAGAACTCCCTATCCTTAGTTTACCTTAGCATCCTATTTACTAGGTGAACCATCTCAAGCCCCAGTAACCAAAACCAAGATGCTCAGGTCCAACCAAGTACCAACAAAACTATCTAGGCTCAAACCAACTAAACACCAACCCAACAGGTTCTTACCAACCCGTCACCAAGACCAAACCATCCAACCCACGTAATCATGAATAAGTCCAAGCGTTGTTCTTGATCGTGAGCGCGGCTATCTAGATAGTTTTACACTCTGCAGAGTTTGTACCACTTTACCCACAAGTCGTGTTCTCATCCCTTGTCGCCAAGTGGACTAGACCCTCCCCGATGCCGGTGATCGCGAATCACACTTCACACTTCCTATGGTGTGTGGCCAGGATATCACTATGAGGCCTTTACATCGCACTACCAAACCTGTGCACACCCGCTAAGGTTTCGCCCCATGGCAGAGTCTATTTGTACCTCTCCGTGGCAGCCCCCTCTTGCGCCACTCAAAGATCTCACATGGTATACACAAAATAAGGTAGAAATTGACTTAATTGGCCAAACTGTTCCATAGCAGTCTTGTGGTGGCATGGTAAAGCCGGGTTACATGCTTCATGAACCGGTCCTTAGAATCTATGGCGGACACTAGCAGCTCACCCGAGTCTCGTGCACGCATACACCAACCGAACCAACCAGTCCGCCTAGATTCCTAAACTCCAACTACAAACCATCACATGTCCATATGATTAAGAGTAATATTATAATGAGTATATTAAATCCCATAATCCATCCCAACTAAGACAGCATGGCTAAGCGTAATATTACCCAAACATAAAACATAATCCACCCAACATGGCTACAAGGAATAATATAGAAAACTAGTAAACAACCTAGCATAGGATTCAATTTAATAACTGCATGCAACTAATTCTATCTACATCCTTAATTTCCTAACAGGAGAGATATGGTCAAGGGCACTTGTCTCTGGGAAAGTGTTGCCGCTCGGCTACGTCAAAGTCTTGGTCTTGCAGGTTGAAGGACGGCTCAGGGTCAGGCTCTGTCCACGCCACCGTACGCACAACAAAATAACGAGAATGCAATAAGAAACCATACAACAAAGCATAATAAATACACAACTAAGCATACGCACTTACGTCATCGTGTAAGAATTAACTAATTAATCCTAAGCTATAAATAATTTATAATATGCTAGAATATATTTTATTATTCAATTTGAGCATTAGAAGCGTAGATAAACATTTTCTAGAGATGTTTTAGGCCAAAAACAGCCGCTGCAGGATTATATCTATCAATTTGAGCATGGTACAGTGTGGTCCCAATGCAAAATCATATTACTGGATATATTAAATCTATATTTTTACAAATGTAAGGGTGCATTTGAAAATAAAGTGCTGCTACAGGGGTTAAAAGGCTAAAACAAAGCTATACAGTGGGTATGCTAAATTCAGACTACTGGATGGGCTAAACTGCGAAACAGCAAGCTACAGGGCCTAAAAAATCATTATACAGCAAAACCCGCAATTTATGAATACTCTAGGGTCAGTTTTATAAAACTAAGGGTCTGTGCGTAAATATTTTAAAGTTCTCAGGGGGCTAAACATAATATAGCGAAGGGGTACTGCTCAATATAACGTGAGCCATTGGATTTTACTTGGACGCACAAGATTAAAAGATGAAGGGGTATAGGAGAGATCTTACTGGAGGCATCGGATTCTAAGAGAACGGCTGAGATAAAAAAGTACACGTGGCATGCTCTAAGCCCTGGGATATAGAATGGATGGCTGAGATTTTAGTAAAACGAAGTGGTATATTTGCTCCTAATCTAGACCGTTGAGGCGAGATCCAACGGCCAGGAATGGAAGAAGCCATGCGCTTCTTCTTCCTCAGGCCAGGGGCCATCGCTGCCATTGCAGGCGCGCGTGGAGCTCAATGGAGCACGGCGGCCGGCGGCCCTCAAGCTTAAACCGAGACTCTAATCGCTGTAAATGAAGGAGGGGGTCCCTGGGAACTCACCTAGGGGTTTTTCGGGGACTGGAACGGCGTGGAGGAGGAGACCACGATGGTGAGGGGCGGCCTATGGTGCTGTCCTTCGTCGAGAACGTCGTTGGGTGGCGTTTCCACGGGGTCTTCGTGTCCGGGATGCGTTCTGGAGCAAGGCAAGGAAGTTGGGGTGGTTAGCACGAAGAGAAACCGGATAGAAATTGGGGAACATCGGGAAGGGCAGGACAAACTCACGGAAATCGCCGGAGCAAGGGTTTGAGGCGTCGGCTCGAGCCTGGACAAGTCGGGGAGGCACACCGGAGTCCCTGCAAATCTATTGGTCGCGTTAGAAGGGTGAATCGGAGGCAGCACGACCGAATATTATTGCTGCGGCAACAACTGACCTAGGGATGGCAGCGACGACCCTTGCTTGAGCTCGGCTAGGAGGACCTAGGGTATGGGGGCTGCGGTTTATAGGAGGGTGCGCGATCTTCACGAATGGAAGGAAAACGGCGAGGCCCGAAATCGTCGGGGACTCTGATTTTATCGGACGCGGGCGTGCGTTCGTGGGCGCCGGGGTAAGGAAACATGTAGAACGGGAAGAAGGAAAGAAAAGGGTGCTGATGAGTGGGCCCCACATGATGGAGAAAGCGCAAAGAAGACAGAAAAATCTGGGCATTACACTGTGGCCCAGCACACCGTAGTTGGTGTTCCCGGAATTTCCAGCACCGGAGTTTCTGTTCTTTTTGCCATCAGTTCTGTTGCGCTTCCGTCGATGGTCACCTCCGTTTTGGTTGGAGGAACCATTTGACGAAGTTGCAGTCGGTGGAAGTGGAGGCCGAGGAGATGCCGTGGTTGATGAAGTGGTGGTTGTAGATGCCACGGCCAACAATGCTGTGTTGGCCTCCATCTTTGCAGTATAAGCCTGATGTTGTTCGTCTTGAAGAAGATAGTCACGAACGAACAAGAATCTCGGCAGGGGCTTGCGAGCTGTGAGGACGGAGATTGCATGACTGAATTTGGAACTCAGCCCACGCAAGGCGTTGATCACCATTGCAGAATCGGTGACCGCGTGGCCGACTTCACGAAGTAGATCAGCCAGTTCATTGAGACGAGCGAAATGGTTGGAGATCGTGAGATCTCCTTGAAACAGGCTGTGGAACTCCTGGAGGGCATACACTGTGCACTGGTCAGCAATATCAAGGAATAATCCCCTGATAGCCGACCACAACACATACGCGGTGGGACGAGGAACTTGCACCATCTTCATCAAATTTGGAGTGATCGACTTGTATAGCCATGAGACAATACAATGATCTATTTGCAGCCATTCGGTGTCATTCCACATATATATTCTGAGCATCGAGCGATCCATCAATGTAGTCGATGAGACCGAATTTGCAAAACATCGCGTCAAAGAACGCACTCCAGATGGAAAAGTTGTACCCGCCATAATCGAGCACAATAGGAACATGCACTCGTATGTTGACCTGATGAATCGTAGAGACAGCAATGGGGTTGTAGTTGGAGTCAGCGAATGGATTTGATTGGGTGGAGGCAGATGAACCGGCTGGTGAGGAGGGTAGGGACGTCGCCATTGAAGATTGGTGGAAGCAGTGGAAGTTAGTGGACTCGTGATACCTTATAGGAAGTGATGGTCGTGTCAATTCAGAGATAGCATGTACATTTATACACTTGAGCAGGAGCCACCGATCCTAACAACCAAACTAGATCGGTGCAAGTGATAGAGATGAAGTGCATGCAGTACAATCAGTTGTTAACAACCTGAGCTAGCTGTTGCATCAGATAACACAGGAGGGAGTCGGTTGGACGAGGACTTATCACGTCCTACAAATAAGATGAAACTGCCTCCATTGTCAAGCAAATTGGTGCCTTAGTTCCTGTGTAACTAAGTTGCAGCTACAACCCTTAGGTTGACTCCAACGCGGGCCCGCATATATGACCACCCATATCAATGTTCTGGGTAGTGTCCATGCAAGACTACGGTACCCACACTACTACAAAATGCTTCATCGCAGGCGGTTCTAAACATATTATCGCATACGGTTTTAAAAACCGTCTGTAACGAAGAGCCTGTGAAAATGATCGATTAACATAGGCGGTGGCATAATCCGCCTGTGAAACTACATTTTCACAGGCGGTCGGTAATAAAAAACCGCCTGTGAAAATGTATTTTCACAGACGGTTTTTAATTAACAACCGCCTGTGAAAATGGCTAGTGAAACAAAAAAAATTCACATGTGCCGCCGGGAGTCAGAAGAGGCCGCGCCGCCTAGAGGCCGCCCCGTTGCCAGGAGCCGGAAGAGCGCCGCCAAGTGTCGAAGGAGGTCGCACCGCCGAGAGCCGGAGGAGCCGTGCCGCCCGAAGCGCGACGAGGCCGTGCCGCTTGGAGCCGGAGGTGCCGCGCCGTCGAGAGCCCGAGGTAGACCGCGCCACTGGTTGCACGAGGTAGACCGCGCCGGATCTGTGCCCGCGCTCACGCCGGCAGGGCGCGCGCTCGCCGGGAGGTGCGCCGGAGCCGCTCTGCTGGGAGTCCGAGGTAGACTGTGCCAGATCCGTGTCTGTGCTCGCGTCGGCAGGGCTCGCGCTCGTCGGGAGGCCGCGCCGGAGCCGTCGAGGTCCGGAGCAACCAAAGTCGCGCCTTAGTCGCGCCTTGAGAGACGCCGCCGGCAGCCGCGCCGCCGGGAGCCCGAGGTAGACTGTGCCAGATCCGCACCCGTGCTCGCGTTGGCAGTGCTCGCACTCGTCGGGAGGTCGCGCCGGAGCCGCCGAGGTCTGGAGCAACCGAAGTCGCGCCTTAGTCGCGCCTTGAGAGAGGCCGCCGGCAGCTGTGCCTTGGGAGATGCCGCCGGAAGCCGTACCTTGGGAGGCTGACGGAGGATCACAGACTGAACCGTGGCTGCTGCTGTTATAGACACATCTATCGTGCGGCTTCTAAATTGAGTTGTTGGATCGATAAGCAGCGGACAGCGGAGATACGAAGTCCAAGAGTGATCCGTGGGATGAAGCAGCGGACCAATGAGGAGCCATCATTATCACATGCGGTTTTTATGTTACAGACCGCCTGTGAAAATCATTATATTTTCATAGGCGGTTGTTTGTTACGGACCGTCTGTGATAAGGACTATTATCACAGGCGGTTTTTGTTACGGACCGCCTGTGAAAATCAATACATTTTTACAAGCGGTTGTTTGTTACGAACCATCTGTGATATTCTATTATCACAGGTGGTTAGTAACTCATCTGACATCACAGGCGGCACTTTTAATAGACCGTCTGTAAAAAAAATATAGAAGCGCCTGTAAAAATGTTTTTTGTAGTAGTGCCAGATCGGGATGTCTCCAATGCGCACGACGCAAACCTTTTTTCTGCATAGTTGTATGAGTAGCATGGTTGGAGAATGTTTTTACGGATTCACTACCTATTCCTGACATGGGTCCCCGTATGGGCCGTGCTTTGGAGCGTTGGAGTCAGTCTTATAAGGAAATAAGATTATACTAGCTCAGTGCAAAAGAAATGAGAAAGCATGACCCATCAGCGTATCAAGCATGAAACATCCCCTCCCCTCTATGGGACACAAGTATAGACTTGTTAAGTGCTGCTTCTGACGCCATGATCAGTGGTATCCTAGTCTCGGTTTTCACCCGTATAGCGCCACTCTTAGTGAACCAAGATCTCATAAGAAACCCCAAAAATTCAGCACAGAAGCGCCAGTCTTGGTAGATGCATGCTGCGTGAAGTAGTGAAGACTCCAGGGCCCACAGGAGCATTTGCCTTCTCCCATCCGTTCACAACCCATGGATGTACTGTTCCATGAGACATTGCGTTGAGCGCCAATGACATACACAGGCAGAATTCCCTATCAACCATTCATACAGTTCAACCGAGTAGGGTAGGCAAGCGAAGAATCCAATGACGAGTAAGCGAAAGAAAAGCAGCACGAAGCGGACAAGTCGAGCAACAGAGGATGAGGAGCAGGTACGAAGAGGCTGAGGAGCAAGAGCATTTCTTGCCATTGCCAATGGTGGTAGAGTCAACTTTGGCGCGCGAGAACATGCAGCCGCGGATCAGGCATCCTGTCATCGCCGTGTTTCTATCCTCATCAGGCATTGTCGTTGCCGCCCTCCTCCCCTTTCACCTACGCTTCCCCGTGTAACCATGACGTAGGCTTGTCTGACCCTGCATCAGGACCCAGGTATGCTATGATCCACCTGACATACTCTGTAGGTCCGCTCATGACTCAATGTTTCCATCATCTCCTCTCACACCGTCTAATTCATCTGATCGAGGCGACTGAAACTCCTACGCCATACAATCACCATGTAATTACATCAATCTTTTACAGACTGATACACCTATGAATTATATTAAACACTAGTGGAAATATGTTCATCCATGGAGTTAATAGATTTCATCATGGAATGACAAAGTATGTACCTGTCTGGATTGAAGGTTTATCAGTTTGTAACGGTCACCATGCCGCTGCTGTGGCGGTAGATTCGGCCACCACCCACCTTTGTAACGCCATGCCGGAAAAAAAACTTGCTAGCGAGCAACACGAGCCGCAACAGCCTAAGCTTTGGCTGGAATTCAAAGAAACATCATGGTCGACTAAACTTCGGTGTTGATCGAGAGCTAGCGGCGAAGTGTGGTGGTGATCCAAACAGGCCTATAGGGGAGCATCCATCTATTCATCATGCATCGACAATGACGGAGCTGAGACACTACACTTTACGATAAATCTAAAAATAGTGTCACAAAACAAAACACATTTTGGTCATAGATTGAATGTGACCTACACATTACCATTTTGTGACAAATCAGTTAATACTTATGAGCTGTAACCGAACCATTAACCGTCGGTGATGAACTCAGTTTTCATCACAAGACCCATTCCACAGACTGACCTACATGTCAGCCCCCACAACGTCATCACCCAACAAAAGGATTCCTAAATGATAGAAGTAAATAAGCTTTGTGTTCATAAAAACAATTCAAAAATATTTATATGTTATAGTTTCATTTGCACCAGTACAACTTCTCAAACAATATCTAAAAAAGCACAACTTCTCAAAGGAATAAAAAGACAATAGCAAAGAAAAAATATGCAAATAGAGTTTCCAATTTTGTACATGTTAGTTTACATGATGATCCAAAGCAATAGTTCAGAACTAATAATGATAAGAATGATACTTCACGTCCCTTCGGTTCTATTTAGAAAGCTTAACCATTACTGTCAAAATTCCTGCCAAATAAGAAGTGTTATTTTTCTTTCCTTTTGCATAAACTACAAATTAAGGCACTTTCTAACGGGGTTTTGTATCCGGGTACTGAAGACATGGGACTCGATGATGGTGCGCGACCACTATACGGTGACAAGCCATATCTACCTTGGTTAGGAGTCGACGCCGGTGATCCCAGATCCGTAGCACTCTTATCAAGAGGCTTGTCACTGAAAAGTATTATGGAGATGGTGTGGGTGAGCACATTTTAAAGATGACAAATAAAGCTACAAAGCTTAAGCCTATCAGTTTGGGGATTAAAGATGAGTTCATTGTGCATCTCATCATTGCCTTGCTTCCTAAGGAATTTGAGACTTTTGTCATCAACTACAACTCTCAACCTGAACTATAAAACATAGAAAACTTCATGGCTATGCGTGTTCAGGAGAAAGAGAGGATTAAGTCCCATCATGGTAATGATGCTATTAATTACGTGAAGGGAAAAGGTAAGGCTAAGAAGAATTATTCTTCTAAGTGATCTTTTAAGTATCATGGTTCTTCTCACCATGATAAAGATTAGGGTAAGTCTTTACAAAGCCATCCTTACCATAAGGATGTGAAAGTGGAGAATGATCAGTGCCGCTTTTGTTTAGACAAAGGTCACCATCAAAAGGATTGCATAGGCTCCCTTAAATGGTGTTGTAAAAATAGTAATGATTTTGTGACCTTTGTTGATGAGTCCCTGCTTTTAGATTATACACCATCTACTTGGTGGATTGACTCAGGTGCCATTATGCACGTTTGCAATTTGTTGCAGGGGTTAAATATGAGGAGGACCTTAGAAAGAGGGGAAAGGGCCATTAAAGTTGCTGATGGCCATGAAGCTGAAGTTAAAGCCATTGGAGATTATCCATTAGAATTAAGAAATGGCTTTGTACTTACACTTCATGATGTATTATATTTACCCTCTTTAAGTAGAAATCTGATCTCAGTATCATTCTTAGATGATAATGGTTATGTTTGCCAATTTGGAAAAGACGGATGTGTAATTAAGTCCGATAATAAGATTGTTGGTGTTGCCATAAGACAAGGCATGCTATACTTATTATCTATGCATGATGATATTAATGTTGTAAGCGATAATGAGTTTTCCTCACATCAGAGTAAGCGTAAGAGAATCGACTCCGAGATATCTTCAAAATTATGGCATTGTCATTTGGGCCATATTTTGAGGGGGAGAATTGAACAATTGATTTCACAATCGATTCTTCCTCATTTTGATTTTTCGGATTCGGAAGAATGCATAGATTGCATCATGGGAAAAATTGTTAAAAAAAGAAAGGTGCCATACGCAGTGCGGGAATTTTGGAATTATTCCATACGGACATTTGTGGTTCATTCCCTGTAGTATCTGTTGATGGTTTTGATTCGTTCATAACCTTTACGAATGACTATTCTCGCTATGGCTATATTTATTCAATTAAAGAACGCTCGGAAGAGTTGGATAAATTTAATATATATAGGGCTAAAGTTGGAAATCAACACAATACTAAGATTAAAGTGGTAAGATTTGATCATGGTGGTGAGTACTATGGTTGGCATACCCTGTATGGCCAAGTTCATGGACCATTTGCTCGGTTCCTACAAGAAAATGGCATCATTGCTCAGTATTCCACACCGGGCGAGCCTGAGCAAAATGGAGTAGCAGAATGGCGCAACCGTATGCTAATGGATATGGTAAGATCCATGTTAAGTCAATCAGATTTGCCGATTAGCTTATGGACGGAGGATTTAAAAATCGTCTTACATGTGCTAAATCGGGTTCCTACTAAGTTGGTGCCTAAAACAGCGTATGAGTTATGGATAGTACGTAAGCCCTAATTAAGTTATATGCATATATGGGGCTGTCCCGCTGAGGCAAAAATCTTTAACCCAAACATTGGTAAGTTGGATGCTAAGACAATAAGTTGCCATTTTATTGGCTATGCAGAAAAAGAGTAAGGGATATCGTTTCTACTGTCCAGAATAATACACTAAGTTTGTAGAAACAAGACATGCCGTATTTTTAGAAGATGTCATGATCAGTGGGAGTATGATAAGATGAGAAATTAATATTGAAGAGAAGCGGGTTTATGTACCCACTCCTTTGATTCAAGAACCATATTTCTCATTACCTACTGTTGTTGAATCATCAGTGCCTATTGGTAAAGAATCAACACCTATTGCTAGTTCTCCATTGGCAACAGAATTATTAATAGAGGTTGAACATTCTGAGTTTGTTGTCATTAATAATGAAGAGCAACAACAACCTCAAAATGAGGATAATATGCAATTAAGAAGATCTCAATGAGAAAGAAAATTGGCCACTTCGGACTATTATGAGATCTATTTGAGTGAGGTAATTCAAATGGAGGGTGATCCCACCACATTTGAAGAAGCTATGAGAAGTCCCCAATCATTTGAATGGCGTAAAGCCATGGAGGATGAAATGAGGTCTATAAAAGCAAATAAAGTGTGAGATTTAGTTGAGATTCTTAATGGAGCCAAAACAGTGGGCTGTAAATGGGTCTACAAAATTAAACGTGACTCCAAAGGGATTATTGATAAGTTTAAGGCCAGACTTGTTGCAAAAAGCTTCACTTAAAGAGAAGGAATTGATTATAATGAGACATTTTCACCCGTCCCAAGTAAGGATTCGTTCAAAATCATAGGGCATTAGCTGCACATTACAATTTAGAACTACATCAGATGGATGTAAGAACGGTGTTCCTCAATGGTGATCTATATGAGAACGTCTATATGACACAACTGAAAGGTTTTATTGTTAAGGGAAAGGAACATATGAGATGCCACTTAAGAAAGTCCATCTATGGACATAAACAAGCATCAAGGCAGTGGTATCTCAAGTTCGATAAGACAATAAGAAAGTTTGGGTTTAAAGAAAATGAGGAGGACAATTATATTTATGCTAAGTTTAAGAACGGGAAATTTATTTTCCTCGTGCTTTATGTAGATGATATACTACTTGCAAGTAGTGATGTCAATCTACTATAAGAAACTAAGAAGTTCTTGTCCTCTAATTTTTATATGAGAGATCTTGGTGAAACATCCTATGTATTGGGCATAAAAATTCACCGAGATGGAAATAAGGGGGTATTAAGCTTATGACAAAAGGTATATATAGAGAATGTACTAAGAAAGTACAGTGCGCATAAGAGTAAACCTTTGCCTGCTCGATTGTCATAGGCGATAAGTTTGGGAACTTTCTGTGTCCCAGGAACCAATATGAGATCGATCAAATAAAATCAGTTCCATATGCTTCTGCTGTTCGAAGCCTTATGTATGCTCAACTTTGTACTCACCCTGACTTAGCTTATGTGACCGGAATGCTTGGCAAATATCAGGCCAATCCAAGGATTGATCACTGGAAGAAAGTTAAGAAAGCATTAAGATATGTGCATGACACAAAAGACCTCATGTTGACGTATAATAAGTCAGACCCACTTGAAGTAGTGGCATATTCAGATTCAAATTTCGCTAGTTGTGTGGATACTAAGAAATCCACATCAGGCTATATACTCACCCTCGCGAATGGAGCAATTTCTTGGAAAAACTCCAAACAAACTGTCACTACATCGTCCACAATGCATGCTGAGTTTGTTGCAAGTTAGGAGGCCACCAGGCAGGCAGTTTGGCTTGAGAAATTTTTACCCGGTCTTATAGTGGTCGGCGGCATTGAAAAACCACTTAAGTTATACTGCAATAATGAGCCCACAATATTTTACTCTCACAACAAAAAGTCAATTGGTGCTTCCAAACACATTGATATTAAGTTTTATGTTGTGAAAGATCGAATCCTAGATCATAACATAAGTCTTGATCATAACCAAGTGTATGCTTGCAGATCCGCTAACAAAAGGTTTTCCACCCAGTGTGTTCAGTGAACACGTAGACGTCATGGGTTTAAGAGAGAACCTATGACAACTGGATATTTAGGGGCCAAGTAAGAGTAAGGTTCATTTTTTAAGCGTGAGATGTATTATGATCTTCGAGTCCAACAATACGTAAATGGTTGTTGTGATGCGTTGTGCCCTATATGTCAAGCATGAGAAAATGGACACTAAGTTTAGTATTAAGTAAGTTGGCAAGTTTTAGATTCGAGTTCAAGGGGGAGAATGTTAGAATAATCGAACAAGTCTGGTATTGAGACAGGACTAGTCCGATGTTGTCCAATAACGGTAACTAGACTACCGGTCGGTTCAGTAACTGTCAGTTTGAACTCAAAATTGATATGTGTTCTAATTGAAAGGACACGGCCCACCGAATGTTATGTCCCTGATCGGGAGACACAACTATTCCTAAGGGGTGGGAGGCACCCTCTTATGTCTCTTGGTCAAATGTAAGAAGAGGATCAAGTGTATGATCAAATAATGCTTATGCATACACATACACAAACTTGAACACTCTTAACTCACTCAGAATCCGATGAACACACCAAGAGAAGAACAACGGAAAATGCCTCTCGTCGTCTTTCTTCTTGCGGCCTCGCCTTGTTGGCTCGATGGTTGCATCATCAAGTAACAACAAAGATGGAGGAGAAGGTATTAGTAGTGTTCTTGTGCTATTTGAGAGATAGCACTTGATGTTGATGTTGTATTCATATTTCTCCATGTAATTCAAAATTATTAAGTGGCTATTTGATCTTTGGGATCCCTAAGGATTCTAACACCCTTGACCTAGCTTCTTCTTCAGTCGCGCCTACCATTGCTTCTCTATGAGCAACAACTTGCCTACAGTCATGGAATCTTCCTCCTCATCACCGTGGCCCTCAATCGCTAAAAGGGACCTGATGATTTCTTCAATTGACATAACCAAAATATTAAGGAGCGACTCAATTGTGATGGTGACACACGCAAATTTCTTCAGCACCAAATACTCTGCGGCTACCTTATTGGGATCTTTCGGCTAACCGAGGATCTCCAATTCATGCACCATCTTTCGAGCAGCAGTGTGAAGTCGTCGAGTGAATCGCCCTCGAGTAAGGTGACATTCTCGTACTGCCTCCTGACTCACTACGCGCGGCCACCATACTTGCACGATCCAAGCCAAGGCGGGGAGGTCCCTAGATAATCCTAGACAGCCTTGGCGGAAGGCTTCGACGCCAGCATGGAAGCCATCTCCAGTGGGATGCTGCGGAGCAGCCCCTCCATCGCCTTTTGATCCTACATCTTGTTAGCGGTGCCAATGCTGATGGCCGCCCACAATTCATGCTGTTGGAGTGTGATTCCGGCAATTCTCCCGGTACTACCGTTGGCAGCCCGCGGAGTTTTGTAGTTTGGTTGGGGCGTGCAGAGATTCAAAACAAGATGATGAGTTGACATGAGATTTACGTGTTTTGGGCCGCCTGAGCGTAATACCCTACTCCACGGATGTGTGTTGTTGTATTGATCGTACGTGTGTAGTGCCTCTGAGTCAGACTAGAGTGTTCGGGGCTCCCAGAGAACGTGTCGTCCCAGAGAACGTGTCATCCCCGAGAACGTGTCGTCTCAGAGAACATGTCGTCCCAGGGAACGTCCCCCTGTGTATCGCTCGGCCAGTCCTTTTATAGTACAAGGGCTGGCCGTTACATCATTAGCCTGGCCCGATATGTAATCCTGGCGGTTATTGATGCTTAATACATAGTTAATGTACTTAATTCCCCTTAACAGCATGGTAATGTGCCTTGATGGTGGCGTTACTGGTATTAAGGGTCATCCGATCGTGTGTCATTAAGATAGCATTAATGACACATAATCGGGTCTTGAAGCTTTAATTGTTCCTTGAAGGTCCGAGCCGTTGGAGGTCCACCAATCCGCCTGTTGAAGTTGAAGGTCCGGCGGTTGGACACATGGCAGCTCCGGAGCTTACAGTACTGGACGAGTTGGTCCAGTGCTGTTGTACACGTGCCGGTACCGGAGCTTCCCTCTGTCGGGGGTTAGGTCCGGGGGTGCCACACAGGTATTTAGTCCGGAGCTTTCCCATGTAGGGAATGTAGCTCAGGTTTTATAATACACGTGGCGGCACTGGGACTAACCATAGAAGGGAGGCAGGTCTGGTTCCGAGTGACACGTGGGGCCTTTGGGGGTCTTCAACTTTGATAGGTGGAGTTCTTTTGCACTCTTCGCAGTTCCAAGGGGTATCCGGTATGCAGAGTACCGACAGTGGCTCTTGGGCCCACCTCTAGAAGAGACCTTTTGGACTAGGTTATTCTACCGGAGGTGGGTCCATCTTTCGATTTCCGCGCCGTTTCTTCAAGGGTTTTTGGATGTGCCGTTGGAGTGGTGGTTTGCAGTTAAACCATCACCGCGTGGCATCTCCAGGATGCGGCAGGGGAGATCTGCGCGTGCGGATCTTACGCAATTGAAGGTTGCCGGTTCCCAATACGAAAACTGTATCGATTCCGCGTGCCGTGTCAGGCCGCCGCCCTTGGGTTTCTTGCCTCTCATGATGACAACTGTTCGCCTGGGGTGAGGACCTCTAGTTGATCGTCAGGGTGGCCCCGGGCCCCCCTTGTCATCGGCGGGGTGAAATTTTTGAACTGTATCTTTGGCTCTTCTGCGATTTCCACTCAAGCGTTGCGGGGGCTTACTTAAGAAGGAAAGCGCGCACCATTTGGGGATTCCTTACGTTTTCTTTTGAACTTGTGCTCAAATCCTCAAACTTTTGCTTGCTTTTCCTCTCTTGCCCCGCCGTGCTGCGATGGAGTTGGGTCTCCACAAGTGCCGTCTCACGACCGACAATGATTTGAAGAAGGTCCGGACCTGCATGGGGTGGTCCAGCGATCCTTCAACCACCAGGTCCGCGCCGGCAAGCTCCCGTTCAAGAAGAAGCGCGTCGGCGATATGGTATACTTTTCTGCGTATGCCATGGTGGGACAAATCCCACCTTTCTCCACTTTTCTCTTGATGCTGTTAGACTTCTATGGTCTGCAGTTGTACCACCTTGGCCCTCACTCCCTTCTTATTGTGTCCACATTTGTCCACTTCTGCAAGATGTGGGTGGGTATTCCCCCCTGCGTTGAGCTTTTCCGCACCTTCTTCACCATCCACACTACCGACAAGAGTGACGAGTACCTTGGCTTCTACTATTTTGTGAAGCGCAAGAAGTGTCCCCACAAGTACTTGAGGTCATTTCCTTCCGGCAAGTGGGACGACAGGAAGAAGTATTGGATCATAGTCACGACAGAGGAGCACGAGAGGTTGGAGCTGCCTGAGGGTCTTCCCAATGTTGACACGGAAGCATGGAGTGAGGTCCCAGTGCTGTCGGAGGCCTTCAACACTGCCTTGACGAGGATCTGCCAGTGTGTGGAAGGAGGGGTGACCCCCCAGACGGTCTCCACTGAAGAAGAGGGAGAAGCTCTCCTGGGCTCTCAACAGTTTGATGGACGATGACCGGATTGAGATCGGTCTGATGTCCAATTTGGAAGTCACTACTTTGGAGCTTCATCTGAAGAAGTTCCAGCATGGCATCGATGTCAAGGGCGAAGACTTAACACCGCCAGCGACTTAACGACGTCAGCAGGGAGCTCCAACGGAAGATGTCAGTGCTTGACGACCTCGATGAAGTAGAGAGGCATTCGACCACCGGATTGGTGATCCCCGGAGCTTCCGAGGGTGGCCCTGCTCATGCTTCGAGACAGAAAGTTGAAGTCGTTGGCAAGGGCAAGGAGTTGGCTGAGCGCTCTAGCCGAAAGAGGAAGTTGAAGCACTCTGAAGGGAGGTCCTTCGGGCCTTCACCTTCCACAATAGCTCCTTTTCCCCGGTGGGGGAGGTCTTCAACGGTGACACCAGCTCCAGCATTGGCATCTTCTCGGGACGCCAGCTCCGACCGTGCGACTCCGGCACCAGGGCCAGCTCAGGGCTCTAGGTTGGAGGGTCCTTCCCAGTCAAGGGGGGCCTCAACCAAGACGTCGCTGACGGCGGCAGCAAGCTCCGAAGATCCTTCCAGAGGTACTACGCCAGTTGCAACGGTGTCGGACTCTGAGCGTCCGATGAAGAGGTTACGCGCTAGCTGGAGCAGAAGCCTTCCAAGGTAAATTTGATTTTTTACCTCAGTTGATTGTTTCTGTTGTAATCATATTTTGAGTTTCTTCGTCCTTCATCCACAGGGTACACAAAAAAGGGGCTGAAGCTCCGGTTCCTGCAACAGCGTCTGATGCTGTGCAGGCGGAGGCTCGGCTCCAATCCCAGCGCCACCCCAGGTGGTGACTGAGGTCATAGCAGCCCCGACGTCGGCTGTCATGGCTCTTGACCTCGACTCATCTCCCGATGTACCTGTGGTAGCGTCGGACCACGGGAATGAAGATGTACCAGAGGCACTAGCTCCTGAGGTTGAAGCTCCGGTTTTGGATGTTGTGATGACGGACGCTCCGGCCCCAGAGCCGGAGGTAGCTGCAGTTCCGGCCTTAGGGCCGGATGTTGTTGACGACCCGGCGGCAGAGCTGGTGGTTGATGATGTTCCGGCGCCTGAGCCGGTTGTCACGGAAGTGCTGGCGCCCCAGCCGGTGGAGGTCGAAGCTCTGGCGCCTGAACCGGCGGTGGAGGAGGCACCAACATCGAAGCCGGAAGTGGCCATAGCTCCAGTCGAATCTTCAACGTCTGTCCCGGAGGTGATAGTTCCAGAGTTACCCGCACCTGAGCCAGGGTGCCAAGACGAAGCGACTGTTCCTCCGCCTGAGGGACCAGTTGCTGACGATCTGGTGGCGGGACCTTCAGAGCCGACTCCGGAGGTAGAAACTTCCATTGCAGGACCTTCCTCGGCGGCCACCGAGGCTATCCCGGAGGGCGTCCCTAGTGCTGCGGAAGCTCAAGGGACCACTCTTGTAGAGTGGGACCCAATTTTTGTTATGGAGAACCCGCTGGAGTCAGCGGAAAGGACCCCAGCAGGTCTGGAGCCGATCCTCCTGTCGCTGTCCATCGACAACGCCTGCTCCAGCCTTCGTCAGGTATAACTTGCTTTTTATCACAATAGCAAGGCCCTCGAGGAGGAGCGCCAAACCCTTAGGAGGTGGCGCAACCGGCTCCAATTTGAGACCAAGCTGGTGCAAACAAGGCTAGCTGACGAAAAGGGGTGGGTCAAAAGGGAGAAGGCTCAAATGGAGTACTGGGGCCAGCTGCTAGACGAGATGGAAAGCATGGTGCGATCCCTCGACAACCAGTCTTGGGCCATCCACGAACAGGCCGTGGCTGCTAATGAAGCAGCGAGCGATCGCCAGGAGAAGCTCAACGCCATCCACGACAACCTCGTCAAGCGCCGGGAGGCTCTTGAGGAGCGGGAGAAAAAGCTCGAAGATGAAGAGAAAAAACTCCTAGAGCTCTGGGATGACCTCGTGAAGAGGGAGGCAGAGATTGCTCAGAGACTGGCTCTGGGTGACAAGAGCCTTGCAGAGTGCACCAAGAAGCTGGAGGAGCTCTACGAAAGCAAGGAGAAGAAGGCCTAGCAGCGGGGACAGGACCTCACCAAGAGGGAGATCGAAGTTGCTGCCAGGGAGAAGAAAGTGCGGGGTCAGGAGAGAGACCTGGTCGACCACCGGAACAAGATCCACGTGTGGGAAGAGCAGCTTGCTAAACTCGAAAGGCAAGTTGCTGAAAAAATTCAGCAGCACGCCAATGAGGTCGAGTGCCTTGCCTGGGAGGGTTCGGAGCTTGCGGCGACCAAGAGGTCCTTGGAAGAGGTGCGAGGCACAAGGGCTGCGGAGTCCCAACAAGTATGGGACTGTTTGGGCAAAGCCAATGACGCGCTAACGCCGCTGGGCTTTAGTCCCGTGCGTCCGGATGATCCGGAGCCGGAGCTGGACCAGGTGTTGAAGGCGTTGAGCTCGGCGGGCAGCAAACTCAACAAGATGGGCGATGTCATCGTAGATCAGTTAGAAACTGAAGGGAAATCCCTTGCGCAGAATGTCGCAGAGTACATGCTGACGTGCTACACAAGTCGGGATCCTCACTTCCCACTTGATCCGGTGCTTGAAGGTCCCATCGATGGAGAGGGAGATGCCGCCAAGGCCAGCGTGTCGGAGGTTGCCCAGAAGGTTGCCCCGTTCTTCCATAGGATTTAGGACTTTCTCTTTGTATCTCCCACTTGTATCTTCTCTTATTTTCCTCAATTTTGTAATATTTTGTCCTCAGATGAATGAAATCCAAAAATTTTATGAATTTCATTTTTTGTCTTCAACCTTTGCCTCACTTGGCCCCCCTGGTAGATGTACACAATTTGATTGTGAAAATGTACCAAAAGGATGTAGCATTTTGTTGAAGACTTGAGTGCTTCGAACATGTAGAGTGTAGGTCCGAAGTCGTTGACAGTAGGGCCCCCCTGAGGTTGTCAGAGCTTAGTAGCTCCTGCAGTGACCCTTGTCAACACGTAGAACATCGAGAGTTGGTCCTCTAGGGTTGTCGGAGCTTAGTAGCTCTGGCAGCGACCACTGTCAACACACGGAGCATTGACAACAGACCCCATTGGGGTGTCCTTCTACCATCTTTTCTTCACGTTAACGACTGGCCCCCTGGATTTGTCAGAACTTAATAGCTCCGGCGACGCCTACTATCAATGTTTAAAACATCGACGGTGGGCCACCTTAGGGGATGTCAAGGCTTTGATAGCTCCGGCATGATCTACCATCATCATGGGATTTTTATTTTTCCTGCACACTGAAGTCAAGAAAAACAGTCAAATCCATTTCTTATCTATAACTCGTTTGCGACTTACTTTTCCCAAAAGAAATTTTTAGGTCGACCACAATTCTATATACAATCAAGTGCGCTTGTCTATTTTGTCCATGTCCGATCATTTTCTGGACTCACCTTACTCAGGCCTGCCGGGGTGTAGGTAGTGTAGCGTACTTAGGGTGCAGGACCATGCTAAGTCGATAGCACACTCCAGACCTAGATTGGCTTGGCGCTCAGGCGAGTAGGCCATTCAACAATGTTAAGACCCAAAAGAATAACAATGCAACTTGAATTATACATGAATTGTTCGAGCTAAAGTTTCTTGAGAATTGCACAACTCTGTTATAGACAAGAAAGAGAAAAATAAAAAATAATGAGCCTGCACAAAATAAATGCACGTGGAGTCTGTTTTCACATAATGATGTCTTTCATTATAGGTCCGGGGTATAGGGGAAACAAGTACACTCTTAGGGTATGGAACCAGGCTATGTGTGTTGCATTTCTCGTTTGACCCAGGGTAACTAGCTACACTTTTAGTTCTGAGACTGTTTCAAGTGTTGCTTGAACTTTGCAGACCTTCCGGGAAAGGTCCAACTGTTCTCTCGGAGGAGCTACCCGACTCTGTACAATGACGCTATAACATACATCATATGTAATTACAGACTCACCTCCGTGATATTAAGCATAGAACTTACAGAGGTGCTCAATGTTCCAAGGATTAGGGAGCGGTGTCCCATCCTCGGTTGCCAAGCGAATGCATCTGGGACGGGATACTTTGATCACTCGGAAGGGTCCTTCCCAGCTGGGGGAAAGTTTGTTTAACCCTTCTCGAGTTTGTATTCTCCGTAGCACCAGATCGCCTTCCTCGAGCTGTCGGTTATGCACATGCCTTTGGTGATAGCACCAGAGCTCTTGGCGATATCGTGCGTTTTGAACAGCTGCTCGACACCTTTCCTCTTCGACGAGGTCAACATCTTCACGCCGAAGCTGGTCCTGTGTGGCTTCGTCGAAGGTCCGGACCCGGAGCGACCCCAAGGTGATTTCCGGAGGAAGGACTGCTTCGACTCCATACACCAGGAAGAAGGGTGTCTCTCCAATTGACCGGTTTGGAGTTGCCCTGCTTGCTTACAAGGTGGGAGGAAGCTCTTCAATCCAGTTGGCTCCATGTTTTTTCAGGCGCTCATATGTGTGCGTCTTGAGTCCTTTTAGGATTTCTACATTTGCTCTCTCAGCTTGGCCATTGCTTGCCAGGTGAGCTAA
Organism: Tuctoria greenei; assembly: GCA_036927565.1. NCBI lineage: Eukaryota > Viridiplantae > Streptophyta > Magnoliopsida > Poales > Poaceae > Tuctoria > Tuctoria greenei. Next base: position 144,377,919 of record JAYESD010000011.1, read on the forward strand.
GGAAGCGTAGCTGACTTGAATGCCGAGGTCTTCGCAATATCCTTGGAATGCAGAGCTTGTGAATTGGGTCCCGTTGTCAGTTATGATCTTGTTTGGGACTCCAAATCTGCAGACTGCAAGAAATTGATAGTTGATTGCTTGTTTATTGTCACAACTGGAGTTGCTTCCACCCGCTTAGTGAACTTGTCGATGGCGACGTACAGAAACTTGTAACCTCCGACGGCTCCAGGGAAAGGTCCCAAGATATCCATACCCCACACAGCGAATAGCCATGTATGAGGTATCATTTGTAGAGGTTGAGATGGTGTGTGAATTTGCTTTGCATGGAACTGGCATGCTTCGCATTTCTTCACTAGCTCGGTTGCATCCTGGAGTGCTGTAGGCCAGTAAAAACCATGCCGGAAGGCTTTACCGACCAACGTGGGAAGACGCGTGGTTCCCACACTCGCCTCCATGGATTTCCGCGAGAAGCTCGTGGCCTTCATCCCTTGTAATGCACCGCATTAGGACGCCGTTGGCACCACACCGGTGGAGATCCCCTTCTACCAGTGTGTATCTTTCAGCCAATCTGACTATCCGGTCAGCGGATACATTGTCTTCAGGAAGGAAGTTGTCTTTCAAGTAGCTCCGGATATTCGAGATCCATGCATCGGAGCTAACTTGAGCTTCTGAGTCTTGCGTGCTGGGTTGCTCGGAGCTTCCTGCAGCACCTACGACCCTTGATGGACACCATGGTAACAGGGCATCGGGACCGCAAGCTTCGAGGTGCTGGTCTCGCCCCCTTCGCTCAGTTCGTCAGGCTGAGCTGTTGGTCTTGACAATCTCTGGACGAAGGTTCTGTCGGGAGCCGGAGCTTCGGTTGAAGCTTTCATTGAGAGTTCGTCAGCTTCAGTGTTGTTGAGACGCTGTACATGGCAAAGGATCCAGGACTACGAAGTCCTTATGAAGCTTCTAGACTTCAAGTAGATATGCAGCTAATTGAGGGTTGTTGCAACAGCATTATCCTTTAACTTATTTTATAACTAGCTGTGAGTCACCCTTTACCAACAGCTGCTTGACACCATATGATAGTGCCACCTTGAGCCCATAAATTAATGCTTCATACTCCGCCATGTTGTTGGTCGCCTTGAAGTCAAGGTGAACCATGCATTTGACCTTCTCCCCGGTCAGAGCGAGGAGAAGGATTCCAGCTCTGGCCCCTTGCTTCTCCATCGAGCCATCAAAGTAGAGAGTCCAGTTAGGTTCGGTGAAGACCGGAGCCTTGGGTTCCGGCTTCTGCTCACTGGGGCCCCCAGGATTTGATGGAGAGGGGGTCCATTCCATCACAAAGTCTGCCAATGCTTGACTCTTGATTGCTCGTCTTGGGATGAATTCAAGATCAAACTCGGCCAATTCCGCTGCCCACTTTGCAATGTTCCCATTAGAGTTGGGGTTATGCAAGATTGCACACAGTGGATTAGAGGTTACCACTGAGATCTTGTGAGCTTGGAAGTAGTGATGAAGCTTCCTAGAGGCAATAAGGACTGCGTAGAGCAGCTTATGCACCTCTAGGTACCGATTCTTGGCGTCATGGAGTACTTTGCTGATGAAGTACACTGGGCGCTGGACTGTCCAGACCCCCCCGAAGGAGCCTGGAGCTTCCTCCTCGTCAACCTGGACCCTCCTGAAGGGGTCCCGACCTTCTTAGGGGACTTCTTGGTTCCTACTAGAGGAACCCGGAGCTTCTTCTGAAGTGACCCAGACCTTCCCGGAGGGGTCCGGTCCTTCTTGCTCAGCAACAGTAACTCCTTCATTTGAAGGAAGTTGATCCTCTGGCATCTCACCTCGAGGATCCAAGTCTGGGGGCTGGGACCCAGACTCTCCTTCAGGTAGTTCCGAACCCTCCCGGAGGGGTCTGAATTCCTGAACTGTAGATGGTTCTGGTCTTTCCGCAACTAGGACCAAGCTAACAACTTTGTCAGTTGTTGAAATGTCAAGCAGAAGTGGCTCACCATGGTTTGGAGCTACCAATGTTGGTAGGGTGGTGAGGAGCTTCTTCAGCTCTTGGAATGCTATTTCTGCTTCTTCAGACCATTGGAATGGTCCGGACTTCCTCAATAACTTGAAGAAGGGTAGCGCCCATTCGGCCAGTCTTGAAATGAACCGGCTGAGGGCAGCTAGACATCCAGTCAGCTTATGGACATCCATGATGCGAGCTGGTGGTCACATGTCTTCAATAGCTTTAATCTTCGCCAGATTCGCCTCTATTCCTCGGTGGTTCACCAAGAATCCAAGAAGCTTCCCGGAGCTAACCCTGAAGACACACTTGCCCGGGTTTAGCTTTGTGCGTGTGATTCGCAACTTGTCGAAGACAGCTTGCAAGGTGTCATGAAATGACTCCTTGTTCTTGATCTTGATGACGATGTCATCAATGTACACTTCCACTACATCTCTAATGAGCTCTCCAAAAGTTTTGTACATAGCTCGCACAAATGTTGAAGCAGCGTTTTTGAGACCGAATGGCATGGCAGTGTAACAGTATAATCCATCTACTGTGATGAAGGAAGTATGCTCTTCGTTTTCCCTAGACATTCTGATTTGATGATATCCAGAATATGCGTCTAGGAAACACAGTAATTCACACCCGGAGGTGGAATCCACTATCTGATCAATTCTAGGTAGTGTGAATGGATCCTTTGGACATGCCTTATTCAATGTAGTGTAGTCGATACACATCCGAAGCTTCCCGCTGACCTTAGGTACAAAGACTGGGTTTGCCAACCATTTTGGGTGGAAGACTTCCCAGATGAATCCAACGTCGAGCAACTTCTTCACTTCTTGACGTATGAAGTTTTGTCGCTCTACTGATTGCTTCTGAGGCTTCTGATGTACAGGCCGAGCGTCAGGATAAATCTTCAGGTTGTGCTCAATCACTTCCCTAGGGATCCCAGTCATTTGTGACGGTTGCCAGTCAAACACATCGACATTAGCCCGGAGGAAAGTGATGAGCGTGAGTTCCTATTTTTCGTTCAGACCTCCCAATATACGGGTGGTCTGAGCAGCGTCGTAACCAATATGGACGACTTTGACAGGAATGTCGGTGTCGCCGCTTGGTTGCACACGAGGTGCGGAGGTTGAGCCTCGATGACAAATGCTTGGAGGCTTCGGGGCTTGCTCTTTTCTGGATTCTTCCTCCTGCGCTGTAGCAAGCACGTGGAGTTCTTCCACAGCAGTAACTCTGGCGGTGCGATCTCCGCGAATCCAGAGAACGCCTGAGGGTGTTGGCATCTTCAACACCAGGTAGCCATAATGAACAGCAGCCATGAATTTGTACAAAGCCGGCCTGCCCAAGATGGCGTTGAATGGTAAGTTGATCTGAGCCACGTCAAAGACCAACTTCTCGGTCCTGTAATTCTCCCCGGTTCCGAAGGTCACCAGGAGAGTAATGGCACCGAGTGGAGTTATGGCCCTCGGACCTACTCCAGAGAAAGGTCGGGAGGGGCGAAGATCCGAAGGTCGGAGCTGAAGCTTGATGAAAGCTTCGAAGCTTATGAGTTTCAGCCCCAAACCTCCGTCCACCATCATGTGGTGGAGCTGGATGTTATTGATGGTCGGAGATACCATCAGTGGAAGTTGTCCAGCTCCGATCATGTTCCGAGGGCAGTCTGAAGCATCGAAAGTGATGGCAGTGTCCATCCACTTCTGGTGAGGCTCCACCCTGTAGGATCGAAGAGCACGTGAAAAGCTACCAGGGGGGGGGGGGGTTGAATGGTAGTTTTAAAAATCTTACGCAGCGGAATAAATTAAATCTCAACTCCTTCGGCAGAAAAAAAATCTGTTAAAGAAATCGTGTGGGAAACTAATGTAAACGTGCTTCACGATGACAAAAGTGATATATATCATAGAGAATCAAGTCACGAAGAAAATACAAGAAGAATCACTCAAATCCGTCAGGAGAAACTCAAGTTATGATCGAAAGATCGAACAAAGGTCAATCTGTCCTACCCGAGGAAAACAGTTTTGGAATGCTGCAAAGAAACTCATGTAGATCATAAACCACAAATCCAATGACCGTGAAATTTTCACAGATGATATATAATCAAGTTGTGAAGAAAACACAAAAAGAATCACGTCAATTGGATCTGTAAAACTCGAGTTATGATAAAACCACAAATGAAACGTAGTGCTATCCAGAAACTCGATGAGTAAAACTTGTCTGAAACAAGTCGGACGAACAAGGCACAAAAGTTCCTTCAAACTACAAATTTTATTCAATAGAACACAAGAGGATTATCCCCCAAAGTCGTGCACCACGAGCTCTAGCCTTCTTGCTTATATAACCAGTCCTTAGGCCAATCCAATCTCAACTAGGACTATAATCCCACTCAATTCACGAATCGTAACTTTTCATAACTGCTTAGGACTCTTCTATATGCAGATAGAAGCAATCTTAAGACTTCCAAACACCTTAGGAACGTATCCCACAGTCCTAAAAAAAACTCAAATTCGTGACCCACACGAAATCCTATCATAACCAACTCGATACTTTCCATACCGAGCCATAACAGACTCTGCCGCAGCCAAAGTCATCAACCGATACGATCCGATTCTTCCAACCAGATATTCCCATCCATAAACCATCTTAGGAACCATGTTGCCACGTCATGCACTGCATGCATACGTGCAAACACCTTCCTTCGATGTCCAGTATCCTTCATATGCACTGGTCTTGATTCAATCATCTTGCGCGACCTCCTGACCTGCTCAACCACAATTCCTCCTGAATTTGGTTGTTGGAACCTCATCTCCTCCCTGAGACTAGTCCAAAGGATCCTATCACCAGCCATGACTTGAACTCAAGCAACACCTGCACATGAACAAACAACCAATCCATATGAGCCCATGTCCACGACTTGACTCAAGTCAGTTCCAAACACAAGACCTTACGTGAGCACCTCACATAAGCATGTTGCAAAGCATATCAAAATGATATCAGCCATATCAACCAAAATGCACCAAAAACATAGCAAACGAATACTAAGCAATCTTTCCAACAATGTAAAACAAGTTCGAAACATTTCACAGTAAAAGTAGGAACATCACAAACTAGCTCCGGACCTTGCCAAAGCTAACCGGAGCTTGAGCCGGAGCTTACCAAAGCTAGTAGGACCTAGCACCGGAGCTTACCAAAGCTAGTAGGAATTAGTCAACCCAAAAGGCGGAGCTAGAAAAACATGTCAGAGCTAACTAACATAAGTCGGACCTAGCAAAACATATTGGAGCTTAACAAAGACATGCTGGAGCTAAAGACAAAGCTCAGCGAAGCTACTCAAAAACATGTCGGACCTAGACAAAGAAGTCGGACCTATAGTCGGACCTTGCAGAAGCTCAGAGCTAGAGTCGGACCTTGCTAAAAAGATGTTATGGTAGCATTCAAAACTTTTATTGTCAAAACCAATGTATTTAGCACACATAGGTCTCACAATCTCCCCCTTGATGAATGCATTGGCAACACCATTTAAAATCCAAACTTTGGCTTATTCACATTAAACGTTTTGAAAACAATTTCTCCCCCTTTATGAAACAGAAATAAAATGAGAAAAAGAAATTCTCCCCCTGAGAAGAATCATGCCAAAACAATTGTGAATATGTGCAATGTGTAATCAATTTCTCCCCCCTGCATACTTATCTTTAAAAATTCACATATTATCTATTATCGCTCCCCCTTTGACAATGTATACAACAAGGTTCAAAAGAGAAATTTCAATTGTTATGAGCATATTATAACATATACATATAAAACAAAGCTCATCCAAGTCATACTATCAAGTAACTTACACTATCACATCAATGAGATATATAAAGTAGTGTAAGCCATGCTAGAGATCAAATGTAATTTTTAATTTAAGCAAGTCATGATCTCACAAACTTAACTATTTCAAAACCTGAAAGCATGACACTAGTTGCTGCATTTTATTATTTTTCAAAGCAAAAATTTAGATCATATGATATTTGCAAGAGATTATATGCGCATCTGCCTTATTCTAACCAACCAAGCCAAGCCTATGTCATTTGACAATCAGAAGCTTAAGGACAAGGTTTTAGTCATACACAGCTCCTTCCAAGTTCATATCTAAGTGCAATGATAAGCAATCTCAAAAGAAGAAGTGTGATGCATGCATATTCTTTTGTTCTTTTCTCAATTTTTCATTTGATCATAAAAACTTAACATGTGAGTTGATTACTTGTTTAATGCTTTATGATTAAAAGCATTTGTGAGCATGCAACAAGTTCAAAACAGCAAGAAAGTTCGACCATGACCAGATTTAGTGTAAGTAATTATTCCAATGATCTAAATTATTCCAAAAACTACAAAATGTATAACACGAGTAATGTAGTAGGAACTTTCAGCATGTAAGAGGAATCACAAAGTCATATATGCATGAAATACTATGCTCATATTGTTTTAATTTTAGATTCACACATAGACTTCTCAAGTTTGAAAACTCCCCATCAATGTAAGCCATAAGGATGCATAACCTCTATTTCACTACGAATAAGACAAAAATGAGTAAAATCCAAAGGTTTTGTAAAAATATCAGCCAATTGTTTTTCGGCATCTATATGGTGAAGCACAATGTTTCCTTTTTCAACATTATCATGGAGAAAGTGATACCTAATATCAATGTGCTTAGTTCTAGAATGTTGCATAGGGTTTTTAGCAACGCAAATGGCACTAGTGTTATCACAAAATAGTGGAACACTATCTAGATTAACCCCATAGTCCTTAAGTGTTTGAACAATCCAAAGAATTTGTGAGCAAGCACTAGCAGCAGCTACATATTTAGATTCGGCTTTGGATTGTGCAAATGAATTTTGTTTTCCAGAGGACCAAGCAACAAGTGAATTACCAAGAAAATGACAAACACCGGAAGTACTTTTCCTATCGATCCTACAACCTCCAAAATCAGTATCGAAAAAAGCTTTCAAAATAATGGTTGAGGAAGAAGGAAGAAAGATGCCAAATTCTTGAGTTCCATGTAAGTACCTGAGAATCCTTTTGACAACTTGATGATGTAAAGCACGTGGGGAGGCTTGAAACCGTGCACAAAGACATACGCTAAATTGTATGTCCGGTCTTGATGCCGTGAGGTACAAAAGTGATCCGATCATGCTTCTATATTCTTTTTGATCCATGGGTTCACCATCTTCATCAAGTTCAAGTGTTGTTGTTGTTCCCATTGGTTTCTGAAGAGGCTTGCTTTTGTCCATGTTGAAGCGCCTTAGGAGGTCTTTTGTATACTTCGTTTGATGCACAAAGGTACCCTCCTTGGTTTGCTTGATTTGCAGCCCCAAAAAGTACGTGAGTTCTCCCATCATACTCATCTCAAATTCTGAACTCATCATAGCTGAAAACTTGGACACAATATCATGAGAAACACAACCAAAGATAATATCATCCACATACACTTGAATGAATAATGAGTCATTGCCATGCTTAAGCACAAAAAGAGTTTTATAAACCTTGCCCATGGTAAACCCCTTTTCAAGTAAGAATGTTTTTAACCTATCATACCATGCTCTAGGGGCTTGTTTGAGACCGTACAAGGCTTTTGACAGTTTGTAAACATGATTAGGAAAATCTGAATTTTCAAAACCCGGTGGTTGTTTGACATGAACCTCCTCATCTATGTAGCCATTAAGAAAAGCACTTTTAACATCCATTTGGTATAGCTTAAAACCTTTAGATGCAGCAAAAGCTAACAAAATTTTTATGGCTTCTAATCTAGCAACAGGAGCAAAAGTTTCATCAAAATCTAGACCTTCAACTTGACTGAAACCTTGAGCAACCAACCTAGCCTTATTCCTAACCACAACCCCATCCTCACTTTATTTATTTTTAGACACCCATTTAGTTCCAATTAAAGTGTGACCTTGATGAGGAGGTACCCCAAACGTTATTTCTTTCAAAATTTTCTAACTTTTTTTGCATGGCAATAATCCAAGATTCATTAGGAGTGCGTGTGATATATCTTTGGGTTCAAAAGAAGCAACAAAAGCAAAATGAGCATGAGAGTTTGGATCGCAAAACCTGGACCGTGTAACTCGTTCGTGCAAGCTTCCAATAATCTGTTGTGGAGGATGAATTTTGAGAACCCGGAGGGGAGTGGACACTTCACAAGCTTCTTCTTTTTCATGTTCATCACAAGTCGATGAGCTTGTGACTTGAGGAGGATCTGGACTAGCAATGGTGGTCGTCGGTGCTGGCTGTGAATCAAAATCAGAAGCTCGAACAATATCATTAGCTGCTGAATTTTCGGGCAGCAGCTCCACCTCTTCCTCATCTTCAACGAAAATGCTCTCCCCCTGCGGATATGGATCTGGACCTGCAATGTTTGAGCTAGTACCTGGGCTAGATTCATCAAAAGTCACTTCACAAGTCTCCACAATTTTGTTAGTGTCAAGTAAAAACACACGGTAGCCTCTAGTATGATATGGATAACCAAGAAACATGCCATCAATGGATCTAGGTTCAAATTTATCAAGATTACCATGTTTCATAACAAAGCACTTGCAACCAAAGACCCGAAAGTGCGTAACACTAGGCCTATGTCCAAACCGGAGCTCATATGGTGTTTTACCTAGCTTAGCGTGCAAGAAAACATGATTTGAGACATAACAAGCGGTTGCAATCGCATCAGCCCAAAATTTCCTAGGAGTTTGATATTCATCAAGCATAGTCCTAGCCATCTCAACTAAGGTTCCGTTCTTTCTTTCTACAACACCGTTTTGTTGAGGTACGTATGGTGAAGAAAATTGATGATCTATTCCATTTTTAGCACAGAAGTGATCAAAAGATTGATTTTTAAATTCAGTTCCATTATCACTTCTAATTGCTTTTAAAGATCTTGGGTGATCAATTGATAATCTAAGAAATAAAGTTCTAAAGTGACTAAAAGCTTCATTCTTAGATGCCATAAAGTAAACCCAAGAGTATCTAGAATAATCATCAACAATCACAAGAACATACCATTTACCTCCGAAGGATTGAACACGTGAAGGTCCTACGGTGTCAAGGTGCAAAAGTTGACCCGATTCAGTTGTCATGATCATTGTGAGAGGAGTATGTGAACCTGCAACCATCTTAGCATGTCTACAAGAAGATCACACAATTTCTTTGTCCCCTTTAAGCTTAGGCAGCCCACGTATGCGATCAAGAGCACTAACACGCGTGAGATGATCAAAGCCTACGTGACCAAGTCTACGATGCCAAAAATATAAATCTTTGGAATCATTAGCAACTAGACACCTATGCTTAGAGGAAGACATATCAAAATCAGCTTTAAAAACTCTTTCAAATCGTGACATGTTAAAAATAAGCTCATTGTTTGAATTTACAACTTTGCAGCAATTTTTAGTGAAAATAATTTCCAGATTTTCATCTAGCAATTGTGAAACAGAAAGCAAGTTGTATTTCAAATTTTTGAAAAGTGCCACATCCTTCAAAGTGTAGTGATCACTTACTCTAACCGAGCCCTTAGCAATTATTGGAGTTGAAGAATTATCGGCAAAAGTAACATTCTCAAATCGTGACACAAAAGAGAGGGAGGAGAACCATTCTTTGTTACCGGTCATGTGGCGTGAGCAACCTGAATCCACAATCCAAATGTTCTCCTTCCTCAAGCATGTAACCTACATAGAAGCACAATATGTCGATGACTCAATACTGGGGTTAGTCAAAAGGCATTTAGGTATCCAGTACTGAGTCACACGACGTGCAACATGAAAAACACGCGAAAGCTGAGATAAAACAGTAGGTTTATGAGTCAAAGTTTGAGGTTTTTTATTCTTAACTACTGACCTATAAGGTGTTACTTGTGTAGCACAAAAATCAGTAGCTCCGGAGGTAAAAACAGAAGGTCCGGAGGTAAACTTTGAATGTTTTTGACAAATAACAGTAGGTTGCATGTTCCTGGCATTCAGTTTAATATGTGCAGAAAATTTTGCATGAAAGTTATGAGATCTAGCAATCATTCTTTCCCTTTTCTGTTATTTAGCTAGTCTATAACAAAAATATATGACATGACCATCTCTACCACAGTAGGTACAATGAAATTTAACTTTGTGTTCATGTCTAGATGAGCAAGCAATATTTTTATTTGAAACCGAATAAGACAACACTCCTGTAGATTTGAAAACCACTTCTTTTTGTTTAGGAACTATTTGAATCAAACCACTTCCTAATGAATTTACACTTTTAGGTGGATGTGCCTTAGCATGAGCATGAGAATCAAAACCTAAACCAGTTTTATCATTGCAAGACTTGGAAGAATTCAGCAGCAAGTTTAGGTTCTTATTCCCATTACAAAACCGATCTAATGTCCATGCATGTTATCAAGTTTATTGGACAGATCAAGGCAATTTTCACATGAAGTTTTTCCTTTTAATTTGCAATAGGAACAATATTTAACTTTATGAGAACGTAAAGCATTATTCAATATTGAAATTTCATTTATAGCATATTTTAGTTTCTTTTCAAGATCATCACAACTAAAACAATGCAAATCAATTGTAGAACAAGAAGCATCTTTTAAGTTTCCAATGTCAAGTGCAGCAAGCTTTTTGTTCTTTACAATTTCAAGTTCAAGTCTATCTAGAGTGGAGGAGTGTGAAGTTCTTAGTGTGGACAATTGTTCATAGATTAAATCACCTGAGGGACAAGAATCATCACTAGGAATCAAGGTTGTCAAATGGTTGATTTCAGATTCTAGTGCTTCAATTTTAGCAGCATTATCCCTATGCTTTTTGTCCTTTTTCTTAACAATAATAGTTGCACGAGAAATTGCATCACACATTTCATTACAGGTAGACCATACCTCATCGTCGTCACTGTTGTGTTATGCATCCTTCTGACTTGATCTTGATCTTGTTTTGCCCGTCATGAAGCATAAGTTGGCCAAATCATCTTCATCTTCCTCACTTCCAATGTCCACGTCGCTTGAGCCAAGTTCCTGGAGTGCGGAGATAAAACCGTTCACCAGTTGGCGACCTATAAAGCCGTTCTTCTTCTTCTTATCATTTGTTGAGGAGTGCTTCGTCCTTGATTGTTTTTCTTCTCGAGAAGTAGAACATGAAAGGTTAGGGCATTCTGTACGAAAGTGTCATGTCTTACCACATTCGAAGCATCGTTGAGGTTCGGAGCTTCCTCTCCTTCTAGTTCTCACATTTTCCAATGCCTTTGAGAACCTAGTAGAGAGAAGTGCTAGCTCCTCCCCTGGAAATTCCTTGATCTGCTCCAGGGTTAGTGAGGACAACAAAGCAAGAGTATTGCAAGATGATGATTGGCCAGAGCTAGGCATATCACGTTGTGAGACAAATGCAATAGACTTATTTGGGTTCTTACGTGATAAGATGTCAATTTTATGAGTTTTGAGTTTAGAGTAAAGAACATCTAAAGTAAGTGTACTCATGACAGTAGATTCACGGATAGATGTAACTTTCATCTCCCAGATTGACATGTCTGATGCACTAAGAAGTTGCCTAGCATTTTCAGCATCAGAAAAATTAACGTTGACAATACGCAAGTTACTGAGTATTTTGTTAAAGCGAGCAAAGAGATCATCGATGGACTCACCGGGTTGCATCTCGAAGCGCATGTATTATTTCTTGAACATATCTTGCCTTACCTGCTTGATTGTGTTGGATCCTTCGTGATAGTCACAAAGTTTTCTCCATACATCGTATGCTGATCAGAGATGTGCAACGCGGTCGAAGTCACTCTGAGTGAGTCCTTGGATGATCAAGTTTCGAGATTTGTAGTTGTTGTCGACATCCCGTAGGTTTTAGCCGTAACTTGATCGTTAGGTGGCACTTCTTAAGGCTTGTACACCTTCTTCCATATTGTGAAGTCTTGCGCCTGGATGAAAGCATGCATGCGTGCCTTCCAAACCTGAAAATCAATACCAGCAAGCACACAAGGTTTGGCGGAGTATTTCTTCATGATTATTAGTCAAAAACACATTAAAATCACAATGATTGGAGCACTGTGGCTCTGATACCAATTGTAGGATCGAAGAGCACGTGAAAATCTACCAGCGGGGGGGGGGGGGGGGGGTGAATGGTAGATTTAAAAAATCTTACGCAGCGAAAACAATTAAATCCCAACCCCTTCGGCAGAAAAACGATCTGTTAAAGAAATGTTGTGTGAAACTAATATTAACGTGTTTCACCATGAAAAAAGTGATATATATCAGAGAGAATCAATTCACGAAGAAAATTAAAGAAGAATCACTCAGATCCGTCAGGAGAAACTCAAGTTATGATCGAAAGATCGAACAAAGGTCAATCTGTCCTATACGAGGAAAACAGTTCTAGATCGCTGCAAAGAAACTTGTGTAGATCATAAACCACAAATCCAATGACTGTGAAATTTTGAAAGATGATATATAATCAAGTTGTTAAGACAACACAAAAAGAATCACATCAATTGGATCTGTAAAACTCGAGTTATGATAAAACCACCGATGAAAGGTAGTGCTATCCAGAAACTCGACCAGTAAAACTTGTCTGAAACAAGTCGGATGAACAAGGCACAAAAGTTCCTTCAAACTACGAATTTTATTCAATAGAACACAAGAGCATAAGCCTCCAAAGTTGTGCACCACGAGCTCTGGCCTTCCTTGCTTATATAACCAGTCCTTAGGCCAACCCAATCTCAACTAGGACTCTAATCCCACTCAGTTCACGAATTGTAACTTTCCATAACTGCTTAGGACTCTTCTATACGCATATAGAAGCAATATTAAGACTTCCAAATACCTTAGGAACGTATCCCACATTCCTAAAACAACTCAAATTCGTGACCCGCACGAAATCCTATCATAACCAAATCGATACTTTCCATACCAAGCCATAACCGACTCCGCCGCAGCTAAAGTCACCAACCGATACGTTCCGATCCTTCCAACCAAATCTTCCCATATATAAACCATCTTCGGAACCATGTTGCCATGTCATGCACTGCATGCATACGTGCAAACACCTTCCTTCGACGTCCAGTATCCTTCATATGCACTGCTCTTGATTCAATCATCCTGCGCGACCTCCTGACCCGCTCAACCAAAATTCCTCCTAAATTTGGTTGTTGGAACCTCATCTCCTCCCTGAGACTAGTCCAAAGGATCCTGTCACCAGGCATGACTTGAACTCAAGCAACACCTGCACATGAACAAACAACCAATCCATATGAGCCCAAGTCCACGACTTGACTCAGTTCAGTTCCAAACACAACACCTTACGTGAGCACCTCACATAAGCATGTTGCAAAGCATATCAAAACGATATCAGCAATATCAACCAAAACACAACAAAAACATAGCAAACGAATACTAAGCAATCTTTCCAACAATGTAAAACAAGTTCAAAACATTTACAGTAAAAGCAGGAACATCGCAAACTAGCTTCGGACCTTGCCAAAGCTAACCGGAGCTTGAGCCAAAGCTAGTAGGAACTAGTCAACCAAAAAGCCAGAGCTAGAAAAACATGTCGGAGTTAACTAACATAAGTCGGACCTAGCAAAACATATCGGAGCTTAACAAAGACATGCTGGAACTATCAAAGACATGCCGGAGCTAAAGACAAAGCTCAGTGAAGCTACCCAAAAACATGTCGGACCTAGACAAAGAAGTCGGACCTATTGTCGGACCTTGCAGAAGCTCGGAGCTAGAGTCGGACCTTGCTAAAAAGATGTTATGGCAGCATTCAAAACTTTTATTGTCAAAACCAATGTATTCAGCACACATAGGTCTCACACACCCTGGCTATGGGAGCTACAGAGGCCATGTCCCACAGCATCGTCTTGAGGACCCGGCGGGAGGTGATGTCCCACGAACCACCAAAGATTGTGTTCATGGTCTTCTGGGCTCGTTGTCGGAGACGTCAGAGTTATCGTCAATGAAGGTGTAAACATCCTTCAAGACTTTTTTAGGGTCCTAAAAGCCTAACTCCTCTTCAGTCGGAGCTTCATTGACTTTTTGTTTGCCTTCCCTTTGACAGAAAGGAGCTTCTTCCCGATGCTTGTTGTAGTGCTCGGCGAGGTTCTGGACCTCTCGACAGTTTTCCAGGTTGTGCCTATCCGTCTTGTGTATGGGACACCACATCTTGGAGCTGCCACCGTCTTCAGACGACGGCTGAGGTCGTTTCTCGGGGCGTGGCCCCCGGCCACCCGGAGCTGCGGCAGCAGTGATAGTAGGTGTGCCAGCCGATGGCTTCTTCTTGCCGTTGGACTTTTTCTTCTTCTTGCCACTCCCGGAGGTAGGGGCTTCACCCTTGGAGGACTTTTTGTTGTCCTCCAGAGGTGGTTGGGAGTGCATTTCATGACCCTCCACAGCTTTGGCACACTTGTCTGCCAAGCTGAAGAGTTCCGTGACGCTGGTGACTTCCTTGGTCGCCAGATTCTCCAACATCTTCTTGTCTCGAACGCCCTGTCTGAATGCCACAATAACAGAAGCGCTTGAGATAGAAGGAATGATATTTCGTACCTCAGAGAACCTCTGGATGAAAGATCGCAAGGACTCTCCCCCTTTTTGCTTGACAGCAAAAAGGTTCAGTTCGGTGCCTGGTCGGGTGTATGAGCTCCCGAAATTGGTGGTGAACTGTTGGCACAACTCTTCCCAAATATTGTTGGAGTCAGGCGGAAGGCTCATGAACCAAGACCTGGCGGTCATAGTCAAAGCCAAAGGAAAATAATTGGCCATCACGACCTTATTTCCCCCAGCCACAAGGATAGTGGTGGAATAAATTTGGAGAAATTCAGCGGGATTGACAGTCCCATCAAATTTCTCTGCAGGTGAGGCCAGAACTTCTGTGACCATCTGACCATGCGTAGAAGCATGGCCAAGATAGAACAGCCTCCTCCTACTCCCTCAGGAGCAGGGCTGTCCCGAGCCTCTCGCTTCTCGCGAGCACGCTCGATGTGGACGCGATCGTCCTGTTGACGGTAACGACGATCGAGCTCCGCCCGAAGGTCATGAGTCGAAAGCCTCATTATCGTGTCAGTACATCACGCCACGGAAGGCAGCAACGTCACCTGTTGTGACGCAGCATGCCTCCTGTGCTGCGAAGCGTGCTGACCAAGTCTATCGACAAGGTCCAATGTTGAGATGGGGCCCGCCTCGAGGGGGGGGGCCTTGATTGCTGATGTCATCGGCTGCTGCTGCAACTAGATGTTCCACATCAGCTCTCCACTAGTCCGTCGCACCCTGGGGTGCTCCTGGAGGTGGTGGACGTTGGAGAAGAGCACGCGCAACATTAATCGCATGTTCAGGGTTGTTGTTCGTCGATGCAGTGACCGACGCGGATGCCCCATCTCAACGTTTGTCTTGGTTCATCGGAGCGGATGGTGGCGGCGGTGTCATGAATCCTACTGGAGCCACGACACCTAATGGCTGCTACATGTTGGAGGGATTGCCTCCAACAGGTAGCATAGCATGGTCACCGTTGGATGATCCAGCAGCAGAGTTCACCATGTTTGAATGTCGGGCACCCCCTACCTGGCGCGCCAACTGTTGGAGTGTGATTCCGACAATTCTCCCGGTACTACCGTTGGCAGCCCGCGGATTTTTGTAGTTCGGTTGGGGCGCGTAGAGATTCAGAACAAGATGATGAGTTGACACGAGGATTTACGTGGTCCGGGCTGACTGAGCGTAATACCCTACTCCATGGATGTGTGTTGTTGTATTGAGCGTACATGTGTAGCGCCTGTGAGTCAGACCAGAGTGTTCGGGGCTCCCAGAGAACTTGTCATCCCAGAGAACGTGTCGTCCCCGAGAACGTGTTGTCCCAGAAAACATGTCGTCCTAGAGAACGTGTCGTCCCAGGGAACGTGTCGTCCCAGGGAACGTCCCCCTGTGTATCACTCAGCCAGTCCTTTTATAGTACAAGGGCTCGGCCATGCCGGCAACATTATTCGTATTGGGTGGTAAGCCTTTATCGTTGGATACTAGCATATGAATCATACTATATGCTCATCATTGATGTTTGATTCTAGATTCTATCTTTCACAACATTCACACTTTATGTCAACATGCTTGGCAGTAGCATTTGACTTGTTGTTACTCGCATAGAAAATTGTGTGTTCATTATCGCAGTATAGCACAAGTGGTTAATTAACATTGTCATCTAGCTTGTGCTAGGGAATGAAATCATTAGCCATACAACTGCCTTATATCATGCTATAAGCGTAAGTCGTAGATAAAACATTTACACTTAATGATCGATCACAATTATGATCTACGTTGTACGCAATTTGTCGTCTGTTTCGAATCTTTTCCATGATATGACTCAATGGGTGAATGTGAATAGATAACATTATCGTGGATTACTTGCTATTCACATACACAATAACATCAATATATGAATAACCAATTACTTTATGGTTATCAATATTTAAAGCGTTAGCATGATATCTTTAACATCTTATATATAAGACACTATTTACAGCCTTCCAGTGGTCTAGTTCTGGATTTATTTGAAATCTGCCTCACATTCCCATTACATAATTCATGTCAGAGATGTATATAATGCTTCTGACAGCTGAAACATAAGGAACTGACTTTATCTGATCAGATCCATTTTAGTTCCACATACATCTTAGTGTTCAGAAATCATTTATGAGTTTTTCATCATGATACTTTAAATGACATCTGTCACATATATGACTATAAACGCGAATTACTGCATTGATTTTTAAGATCATTGCAGGTATTAACAAAATTTTTTGTAAGATCAATAGTTGAATAACTTTAACGAAGTTGAGTCATTATTATCTTGAAGCTTGCTTCAAGACATGATCATCTCAAATGACATGCCACATGTCTTTCTTTATTATTGTTCTATGACAAAATCTTTCAATTTTGTCATATAAACATTGATGTACCTTTACAACAATCTGCACTGGCTTTAAAACATGATGAGTCATTGTTTGAGCGTCCCAAAAAATATAACAGTAACGTGCTTCTTGCAAAGAATTAATCTTCCTGACATACGTGCCATCATTATTTCGTTCCTCTTGCGATTATAACATTTAGAAACATAATTATCTTAATCTGTGGACTAAATACTTTTTCTTGTGATATATAATCACAAATATGTAAATAAATCAGCCTCATTTCTTTCTCATACACAACATATAGGGCAAGATTTATTGCGTATCATTTGACTTTAAATCTAGTAAACATGCATTACTAAGCACATTTTCCACCATAAAAATTGGTTGTGATGCTTAGGTATTCGTCTCATTAATGTTCAGCAGACATGCTCCCCTGCGACACAACGATTGCGTATAGGATAAGTATAGCCATAGCGGAAAAAATTATCCGTAAATATTAAGAATGAGTCAAAATAATTCACGGATTTAATTTTAAAAGGTCCGCATACATGGCTATTATTTTTCCTTAATCATTTTACCGTGTTTCTCTTTAATGCAATCAATGCACTTATTGGTATTTGAGAAGGCTAATGGAAAGAGCGTATCTTTAACTTGACGTTCGATTCTCCCCCTCGAAATGTGGCGTATACAACAGTGCCACAATTTCGAAGAATTAGTCGTGCTTTTCCATTTCTTCTCAGCGTCACATTTTTCATTAATATCATTAACATTATATTATTCACATGCCAAATGGAGCCATTAAGAGATAGTACCTAGAATTTTCTCGTTTGAAGATGGGGCAAAACATATACACATAATTATTATCTCCTCAGCATGACACCAACACATTATATGTACTTAAAATGGGTAAAACAATTATCGAATGGAAATATGGAATCTACTTCAGCATGAGTTACCTCAGCTTCGACATACGTGTGTTTCCAGTTTCCCATTTTAATTGTTCTTTCCCCTCACCACATGCTTTGGGTCGTATGCATGGAATGAACATTTTCATTTGATTCAATCCACTAAAAATTTCTACAAAATCAACACAACATGATTTATCTAGAAACATAATCTTCATCATTATTATCTTATTGCAGAAGTTGCATACAATCGACCTGTACGCAGCGAAAACTTATAGTGCTAAAATTGCACGTGTCATAATTTAGGTTGATTGGTTCTTAAAACTCATTATATGAGGCTTGTAAGAACACAGAACAAGACATTTTATCTTTATCTGATAGGAATTAACATTTATATCTTGATTCTTAATTTCTTTTATAATTCTCCATTCTTCCTGAATAACTTCAAGAGTCATTTTAGAAAGTACTATCATATTTTGAGAGAACTTGTAAGACCTATGTGTATTGAATACATTGGCTTGTAGTGAATACACTTGGCTTTGATGATAAAAGTTTTGAATGTCACCAAAACACCTTTTTATCAAGGTCCGACTCTAGCTCTGAGCTACAGCAAGGTCCGAAGGTAGGTCCGGCTTGGTTTGGGTAGCTCCGGTTACGTTCGATGCTAGGTCCGACTTCTTGAAAAGGTACGACCAGCTTTGGTAAGCTCCGGTGAGCTTTACCTTTAGCTCCGGCATGTCTTTGATAGCTCCAGCATATATTTGATAGCTCCGACATGCTTTTGCTAAGCTCCAACGTACTTTGTCTAGCTCCGGTTTTTGGGTTTACTAGTTCCGACTAGTTTGGTAAGCTCCGGCGCTAGGTTCTACTAGCTTTTGTTAGCTCCGGCTCAAGATTCGGGATGCTCTGGCAAGGTCCAGAACTTGACCGCAGTGCTTCTGCTTTTCATTTGCAATTTTTCATACTTGCTTTACATTGTTGGAAAGATTGCTTAGTATTCATTTGCTATGTTTTTGGTACGTTTTGGTTGATATGGATGATATCGTGTTACTGTGGTTTTGCAACATGCTTATGTGAGGTTCTCACGTAGGGTGTTGTGTTCGGAACTAACTTGAGTCAAGTCGAGGACTTGGGCTCGTATGGATTGGTTGTTTATTCATGTGCTGGTGTTGCTTGAGTTCAAGACATGGCTGGTGACGGGATCCATTGGACTAGTCTCAGGGAGGAGATGAGGTTCCAACAACCAAGTTCGGGAGGAATTGTGGTTGAGCTGATGAGGAGGTTGCGCAGCATGATTGAATCAAGAACAATGCATATGAAGGTATCGTGGACGTCGCTGGGAGATGTTTGCACGTATGCAAGGAGTGAATGGACGTGGCTGCATGGTTCCAAGACGTGATGTGGACGTAAAGAGTTGGTCGGAAAGGTCCAACAGACTAGGTTATGGACTAAGGCTGCGGCTGAGTCGGGTTTGACTCAAATATGGAAAGATTTGAGTTGGTTATGATAGTATTTCGTGTGGGTCACGAATTTGAGTTGTTTAGGAATGTTGGATACGTTCCTAAGGTTTTTGGAAGTCTTAAGATTGCTTCTATCTGCGTATAGAAGGATCCTAAGCAGTTATGGAAAGTTACGATTCGTGAACAGAGTAGGATTAGGTTCCTGATCTGAGTTGAGTTGGCTTTCGAGCTGGTTTTATAAGCAAGGGATCCCAGAGCTCGTGATGCACGACTTTGGGGCTGTTCCTCTTGTGTTCTATTGAATAAAATTCGTAGTTTGAAGGAACTTTTGTGCCTTGTTCGTCCGACTTGTTCCAAACAAGTTTTACTCGTCGAGTTTCTGGACAGCACTACCTTTCGTCGGTAGTTTTATCATAACTCGAGTTTTACTGATACAATTGACGTGATTATTTTTGGGTTGTCGTCAAAACTTGATTGTATATCATCTGTCAAAATTTCACAGTCATTGGATTTGTGGTCTATGATCTACACGAGTTTCTTTGCAGCATTCCCGAACTGTTTTTTTTCTCGGGTAGGGCAGATTGACTTTTGTTTGATCTTTTGATCATAACTTGAGTTTTTCTCGACGGATTTGAGTGATTCTTGTTGTGTTGTTTTCGTGACTTGATTCTCTCTGATAAATATCACTTTTGTAACGGTGAAACACGTTTAGATTAGTCTCACACACGATTTCTTTAACAGATCGTTTTTCTACCAAAGGGATTGGGGTTTAATTGTTTCCGCTGTGTAAGATTTTTAAATCTACCATTCACCCCCCCTCTGGTAGCTTTTCACGTGCTCTTCGATCCTACAATTGGTATCAGAGCCACAGTGCTCTAATCTTTCAGATTTGCACGTGTTTTTGACTAATCATCATGGAGAAGTACTCCGCCAAACCTTGTGTGTTTGCTGGTATTGATTTCCAGGTTTGGAAGGCACGCATGGAGGCTTTCATCCAGGCACAAGGCTTTGCAATATGGGAGAAAGTGTATAAGCCTTATGAAGTGCCACCTAATGATCAAGTCACAGCCACAAACCTACGGGACGTCGACAACAACAACAAAGCCCGAAACTTGATCATCCAAGGACTCACTCAAAGCGACTTTGATCGTGTCGCGCACCTCCGATCAGCATACGATGTTTGGAGAGCTCTCTGTGATTATCATGAAGGCTCCAACACAATCAAGGAGGTAAAACAAGATATGTTCAAAAAGGAATATATGCGTTTTGAGATGCAACCAGGTGAGTCTATCGATGACCTTTTTGCTCGTTTCAATAAAATTCTCAGCAACTTACGTAGTGTCAATGTAAATTTTTCTGATGCTGAAAATGCTAGGCAATTGCTAAGTGCATTAGATATGTCAATTTAGGAGATGAAAGTCACATCTATTCGTGAATCTACTGTCATGAGTTCACTTACTTTAGATGTGCTATATTCCAAGTTAAAAACTCATGAAATTGACATAATCTCACGTAAGAACCCCAATAAGTCTATTGCATTTGTTTCACAACGTGATATGTCTAGCTCCGGCCAATCATCATCTTGCAATACTCTTGCTTTGTTGTCCTCACTAACCGTGGAGCAGATCGAAGAATTTCCAGAAGAGGAGTTGGCACTCATCTCTACCAGATTCTCAAAAGCTTTGCAAAATGTGAGAACTAGAAGGAGAGGAAGCTCCAGACCTCAACGTTGTTTTGAATGTGGTAAAACAGGACACTATTGTACAGAATGCCCTAACCTTTCGGGTCCGACCAACCGGGAAGAAAAACAAAGCAAGGTTCGGACCTCCTCTGGAAATTCCAACAAAAAGAAAAAGAAGGGTACCATAGGACGCAAGATGATTAACAGCTTCATCACCGCACTTCAAGAACTTAGCTCAAGTGATGTAGACTTTGAAAGTGATGAAGATTATGACGATCTGGCCAGCTTATGCTTCATGGCGGGCAAAACAAGATCAAGATCAAGTCAGGAGGATGCAGAACACAACAGTGAAGACGATGAGGTATGTTCTACCTGCAATGAAATGTGTGATGCTATTTCTCGTGCAACTATTATTGTCAAGAAAAAGGACAAAAAGCTTAGGGATAGTGCTGCTAAAATTGAATCACTAGAATCTGAAATCAACCATTTAAAAACTTTGATTCCTAGTGATAATGCATGTTCCTCATGTGATTTAATATACGAACAATTGTTCTCATTAAGAAGTGCGCACACCTCCACACTTGATAAATTTGAGTTAGAAATTGAAAAGAACAAAGAGCTTGCTTCACTTAATGATAAAAACTTGAAAGATGCTAGTTGTTCTACAATTGATTTGCATTGTTCTACTTGTGATGATCTTGATAAGAAATTACAAGATGCTATGAATGAAATTTTTATATTGAACAATGCTTTACATTCTCATGAAGTTAAATTTTGTTCCAATTGCAAACTAAAAGGAAAAACTTCATGTGAAAATTGCCTTGATCTGTCCAACAAACTTGATGACATGCATAGGACATTAGATCGGTTTTGTAATGGGAATAAGAACCTAAACTTATTGCTGAATTCTTCCAAGTCTTGCAATGATAAAACTGGTTTAGGTTTTGATTCTCATGCTCATGCTAAGGCACATCCACCTAAAATTGAAAAGTCATTAGGAAGTGGTTTGATCCAAACAGTTCCTAAACAAAAAAAGAGTGGTTTTCAAATCTGCAGGAGTGTTGTCTCATTCGGTTTCAAATAAAAATATTG
Source organism: Tuctoria greenei (assembly GCA_036927565.1). Lineage (NCBI taxonomy): Eukaryota > Viridiplantae > Streptophyta > Magnoliopsida > Poales > Poaceae > Tuctoria > Tuctoria greenei. The sequence continues at coordinate 144,399,924 of JAYESD010000011.1, forward strand.
CTTGCTCATCTAGACATGAACACAAAGTTAAATTTCATTGTACCTTCTGTGGTAAAGATGGTCATGTCATAGATTTTTGTTATAGACTAGCTAAACAACAGAAAAGGGAAAGAATGATTGCTAGATCTCATAACATTCATGCAAAATTTGCTGCACACATTGAACTGAATGAACAACCTGCTGTTTTGAGTCAAAAACATTCGAAGTTTACCTCCAGACCTTCTGTTTTTGCCTCCGGAGCTACTGATTTTTGTGCTACACAAGTAACACCTTATAGGTCAGTAGTCAAGAATAAAAAATCTCAAACTTTGACTCATAAACCTGCTGTTTTGTCTCAGCTTTCGCGTGTTTTTCCTGCTGCACGTCGCGTGACTCGGTACTGGATTCATAAATGCCTTTTGACTAACCCCAGTATTGAGTCATCGACGTATTGTGCTTTTATGTAGGTTACACGTTTGAGGAAGGAGAACATTTGGATTGTGGATTCAGGTTGCTCATGCCACATGACCGGTAACAAAGATTGGTTCTCCTCCCTCTCTTTTGTGACACGTGTAGAGAATGTTACTTTTGCCGATAATTCTTCAACTCCTATAATTGCTAAGGGTTTGGTTAGAGTAAATGATCACTACACTTTGAAGGATGTGGCACTTGTCAAAAATTTGAAATACAACTTGCTTTTTGTTGCACAATTGCTAGATGAAAATCTAGAAATTATTTTCAATAAAAACTGCTGCAAAGTTGTAGGTTCAAATAGTGAGCTTATTTTTAACATGTCTCGGTTTGGAAGAGTTTTTAAAGCAGATTTTGATATGTCTTCCTCTAAGCATAGGTGTCTAGTTGCTAATGATTCAAAGGACTTATATTTTTGGCATCGTAGACTTGGTCACGTAGGCTTTGATCACCTAACGCATGTTAGTGCTCTTGATCGCATACGTGGGCTGCCTAAGCTTAAAGGGGACAAAGAAATTGTGTGCTCTTCTTGTAGACATGCTAAGATGGTTGCAGGTTCACATACTCCTCTCACAATGATCATGACAACTGAACCATGTCAACTTTTGCATCTTGACACAGTAGGACCTTCACGTGTTCAATCCTTCGGAGGTAAATTGTATGTTCTTGTTATCGTTGATGATTATTACAGATACTCTTGGGTTTACTTTATGGCATCTAAGAATGAAGTTTTTAGTCACTTTAGATCTTTATTTCTTAGATTATCAATTGATCACCCAGGATCATTAAAAGCAATTAGAAGTGATAATGGAACTGAATTTAAAAATCAATCTTTTGATCACTTTTGTGCTGAAAATAGAATAGATCATCAATTCTCTTCACCATATGTACCTCAACAAAACGGTGTTGTAGAAAGAAAGAACAGAGCCTTAGTCGAGATGGCTAGGACTATGCTTGATGAATATCAAACTCCTAGGAAATTTTGGGCTGATGCGTTAGCAACCGCTTGTTATGTCTCAAATCGTGTTTTCTTGCGTGCTAAGCTAGGTAAAACATCATATGAGCTCCGATTTGGACATAGGCCTAGTGTTACACACCTTCGGGTCTTTGGTTGCAAATGCTTTGTTAAGAAACATGGTAATCTTGATAAATTTGAACCTAGATCCATTGATGGTATGTTTCTTGGTTTTCCATCTCATACTAGAGGCTACCGTGTGCTTTTACTTGAGACCAACAAAATTGTGGAGACTTGTGAAGTGTCTTTTGATGAAGCTAGCCCACGTACTAGCTCCGGTGTTGCATGACCAGATCCGTATCCTCAGGGGGAGGGTATTTTCGAAGATGAAGAAGAGCTGGTGATACTGCCTGGTAGTTCCGAAGTTGACACGTGTCCAGCTTCGGACATTGAACAAGCTCCAACTATCACCTATGCTGGTCCTGATTGTCCACAAGTCACAAGCTCATCAATCTACTATGAACCTAATGAAGAAGAAGCTTGTGAGACATCTGTTCCCCTACATTTTTACAAAGATCATCCCCCACAACAGATGATTGGAAGCTTGCACGAATGAGTCACACGGTCCAGGTTTTGCGATCCAAACTCTCATGCTCATTCTGCTTTTGTTGCTTCTTTTGAACCCAAAGATATATCACATGCACTCACTAATAAATCTTGGATTATTGCTGTCGGTACCCTAAAAACCGCACACCCCTTGAGGTTACAAAGATTTCAAAGGAAAGCCATCTACTTGGGTTGAAGACCCTCGGAGGCCCACTTGTCAGACATGACCGGACCTGCTTCTCCAACATGGTTAATCCATGAGTCGCGACGTGTACTGCCAAACCGGAGCTACCGCCCACAAGGGGGAAGCTCCGGGCCAGGTACCGAAACGGCACCTCCGGACTTAACCCCGGACTGAGAGAAGCTCCGGACTTGACACGTGGCTGGTAGCCCCGGAGCTACCTGCTTTCCACAGCAAGCTTCGGAGCCGCCACATGTCCAATCGTCGGACCTGCCAGCCTCTAACCTCCGGAAGGCCTTGTAGCGGCTCCGGATCTTCAAAGGAGAGCCAAGGACTTCAAGACCCGATTAAATGTCATTAATGACATTTAAACGGACGATCTTAACACCAGTAACGGCACTGTCGGAGCCCGTTACAGGATCATTAACAACAATTAATCGTGTATCAATACTAGTAACTGCTGGGGCCACATGTCGGGCCAGGCTAGCTTGTAACGGCCTGTCCTTGTACTATAAAAGGACAGGCCGAAGATACACTCAGGGACGTTCACGGACGTGGACAGGCGATCATACGTGACAAGCTCTTACTGCTAATACAACACCAACACACCCGTGGAGTAGGGTATTACGCTCAGGCGGCCCGAACCACGTAAACTCTTGTGTCTCCTGTGTCAAACTCCTATTCACCTTTTTGAATCTCCGCGCGCCCACACCGAACTTCAAACTCCCCAATCACTTTAGCAGTGTAGAGAGATCTGCCGGCTCCAACAGTCGACAGTTGGCGCGCCAGGTAGGGGGTGCCTGAGATTTTCGAGAATGGTGAACTCCGCGACTGGATCATCCAACGGCCAACCTGCTGCTCAGGCTGTTGGGGGCAATCCCTCCAACAGGCAGCCACCAGCAGGAGCCTCAGCACCAGCAGGAGCCACACTCCCACCACCACCATCTTATCCAGCAAATCGTGCTGGGCAACGTGATGGTGCGCCGGCGTCACTTACTGCGTCGGCAAGTCATGACAACCCGGAACACGCGCTCCATGCAGCGCGTGCTCTTCTCCAACGTCCACCACCTCTGGATGCATCTCGAGATGCAATGGAGCAATGGAGGGCCGATGTGGAGCATTTGGTCGCAGCAGCGGTCGAACGCCTCAACAACCAGGGTCCTCCTCCTTTGGGACGAGCCCCGTTGCAGCGACGGACTTTGTCTGGTAGACTTGGTCCACACGTCTCCAACAACAGGAGACGAGCTGCGTCACAATAGGTGACGTCGTTGCCCTCTGGGGCACGACGCACCCATACGGTATCCAGGCTTTCGACTCATGACCTCCGGGCGGAGCTTGATCGCTGATACCGCCAGCAGGATAATCGTGTCCATATTGAGCGTGCTCGTGAAAGACGGGAAGCTCAGGACCTTTCTACTCTGGAAGGGGTAGGAGGAGGCTGTTCAGCCCTAGCCATGCACCTGCGCATGGTTAGATGGCCACAGAAGTTCCGGCCACGCCTGCCAGAAAAATTCGACGGGACTGTCAACCCCGCCGAATTCCTTCAGATATACTCCACTGCAATCTTGGTAGCTGGAGGAAACGAGGCTGTGATGGCCAATTACTTTCTAGTGGCCTTAACTGGGACCGCCAGGTCCTGGTTTATGAGCCTTCCACCCAACTCTATCAACAATTGGGAGGAGCTGTGCCGTCAGTTCACTGCCAACTTCGGGAGTTCATACACCCGACCAGGCACTGAACTGGACCTTTTTGCGGTTGTGCAAAAAGGGGGAGAATCTTTGTGGTCCTTCATCCAGAGGTTCTCTCAGGTACGCAACACTATCCCTTCTATCTCAAGCTCTTCTGTCATTGTGGCATTCAGACAGGGCGTACGGGACAAGAAGATGTTGGAGAAGCTGGCGATCAAAGAGATCACCAGCGTCACGGAACTCTTCAGCCTGGCAGACAAATGTGCCAGAGCTGCGGAGGGCTGTGAGATGCACTCCAAACCAGCCTCGGAGGATCACAAGAAATCCTCAAAAGAAGAAGCCACTACCTCCGGGAACGGCAAGAAGAAAAAGAAGACCAACGGCAAGAAGAAGCCGTCGGCCGGCACATCCAACGTTGCAGCTGCTGCAACTCCGGGTGGCCGGGGGCCACGCCCCGAGAAGCAACCTCGACCGTCTTCTGAAGACGGTGGCAAACCCAAAGTGTGGTGTCCCATTCACAAAACGGGCAGCCACGGTTTGGAAGACTGCCGGGAGGTCCAAAACCTTGCCGAGCGCTACAGCAAGCACCGGGAAGGATCTCCTTTCCGACAGAGGGAAGGAAAACAGAAGGTCAACGAAGCTCCGGCTGAAGAGGAGTTAGGGTTTCAGGATCCCAAAAAGGTCCTGAAGGCCGTCTACACCTCCGTCGACGATGACTCTGACGTCTCTGACAACGAGCGTTGGAAGACCATGAACACCATTTTTGGTGGATCGTGGGATATCACCTCTCGTGGCGTCATCAAGACTATGTGGCGGGATATGGCCGCTGTAGCCCCTACAGTTAGGCCGGAACCTCATCGAAAGTGGATGGACACCTCCATCACTTTTGATGCCTCTGATTGCCCGCGGAGCATGGTTGGAGCGGGTCAGCTACCTTTGATGGTATCTCCTACCATCAACAACATCCAGCTCCACCATGTCATGGTAGACGGAGGTTCGGGGCTTAACCTCATCAGTTTCGAAGCTTTCACTAAGCTTCAGCTCTGACCTTCGGATCTCCAGCCTTCTCGACCTTTCTCCGGAGTAGGTCCGGGGGCCATTACCCCACTCGGAGCTATAACTCTCCCTGTTACCTTCGGGACCTGGGAGAAGTATCGCACCGAGAAGTTGGTCTTCGACGTCGCTCAGATCAACTTACCATTCAATGCCATCTTGGGTAGACCTGCCTTATACAAATTCATGGCAGCTGCTCATTATGGATACCTGGTGTTGAAGATGCCAACACCAATAGGCGTTCTCCGGATCCGCGGAGATCGCACTACCGGAGTAACTGCTCTGGAGGAACTCCATGCACTCACCACGGCGCAAGAGGCGGACTCCAGACAGGAGCAAGCTCCAAAACCCCCGAGCATTCGTCAACGAGGCTCGACCTCTGCACCCCGTGTGCAGCCAAGCGGCGACACCGACATTCCCGTCAAAGTCGTCCAAATTGGTTCCGATGCTGCTCAAACCACCCGTATATCGGGAGAGTTGAACGACAAATAGGAACTCGCGCTCATCACTTTCCTCCGGGCTAATGTTGACGTGTTTGCTTGGCAACCGTCACAAATGCCTAGGATCCCCAGGGAAGTGATTGAGCACAATCTGAAGATTTACCCCGATGCTCGGCCTGTGCATCAGAATCCTCGGAAGCAATCCGTAGAGCGGCAGAACTTCATCCAACAAGAAGTGAAGAAGCTACTCGAAGCCGGATTCATCTGAGAAGTCTTCCATCCAAAATGGTTGGCGAACCCAGTCGTTGTGCCCAAGGTTGGCGGGAAGCTTCGGATGTGCATCGACTACACCACACTGAATAAGGCATGTCCAAAAGATCCATTCCCACTACCTAGAATAGATCAGATAGTGGATTCCACCTCCGGGTGTGAATTACTGTGTTTCCTAGATGCATATTCTGGGTATCATCAAATCAGGATGTCTAGGGAGGATGAAGAGCATACTTCATTCATCACAGTAGATGGATTGTACTGTTACACAGCCATGCCATTTGGTCTCAAGAATGCAGCTTCAACTTTTGTACGAGCTATGTACAAAACTTTTGAAGAACTCATCAGAGACATAGTGGAAGTGTACGTCGATGACATCGTGGTCAAGGTCAAGAACAAGGAGTCCCTCTTAGACACCTTACAGGCTGTCTTCGACAAGCTGCGGGCCACCCGCACAAAGCTAAACCCGGACAAGTGCGTGTTTGGGGTTAGCTCCGGAAAACTTCTTGGTTTCCTGGTAAGTCATCGGGGCATAGAGGCTAATCCTGCGAAGATAAAAGCCATTGAAGACATGCGGCCACCAACCCGCATCAAAGACGTCCAAAAGTTAACTGGGTGTCTAGCAGCCCTTAGCCGGTTCATATCAAGACTGGCGGAACGGGCACTTCCCTTCTTCAAGTTATTGAGGAAGTCCGGACCATTCCAATGGTCCGAAGAAGCAGAGAAGGCATTCCAGGAGCTAAAACAGTTCCTCACCACCCTACCAATTCTGGTAGCTCCGAACCCTGGTGAGCCTTTGTTGCTTTACATTTCAGCTACTGACGAAGTCGTCAGTATGGTTCTGGTTGCGGAGAGACCGGAACTACCCCATACTCAGGAATCCAGACCCCTTCGGGAGGGTCCGGAGGTTCCTGAAAGCGAGTCTGGGTCCCAGCTCCCAGACTCAAACCCACAAGAAGTCACTTCAGAAGACCCAGACCCCTCTGGGAGGGTCCAGGTCATTTCTGATGAAGCTCCGGGTTCCTCCAGCCAGAACCCGGAAGTCCCTGAAGAGAATCTGGACCCCTCCGAGAGGGTCCGGATCAATGAAGAGGAAGCTCCGGACCCCTCCGGGAGGATCCGGACCATTCAACGCCCGGTATACTTCATCAGTGAAGTATTACATGATGCCAAGACTCGATACCTAGAGGTGCATAAGCTGCTTTATGCAGTTCTTATTGCCTCCAGGAAGCTTCGACACTACTTCCAAGCTCACAAAGTCTCGGTGGTGACCTCCTATCCACTTCGAGCAATCTTGCATAATCCCAATTCAACTGGGAATATTGCAAAGTGGGTAGCGGAATTGGCTGAATTCGATCTTGAATTTATTTCAAGACAAGCTATCAAGAGTCAAGCGTTGGCAGATTTCGTGGCGGAATGGACTCCGTCTCCATCAAACCCTGGGGGCCCCAGTGAGCAGAAGTCGGAACACAAGACTCCGGTCTTCACCGAGCCTCACTGGACCCTCTACTTCGATGGCTCCATGCAGAAGCAGGGGGCCGGAGCTGGAATCCTTCTCCTTGCACCGACTGGGGAGAAGGTGAAATACATGGTACACCTTGACTTTAAGGCAACCATGTAAAAGCCCGTTTTTTCGGAAGAACAAAAACGCAAAAATGCGAACTTAAAAATTTTGAAAATAGACTTGGAAATCCAAACTCACATGAGTCATTTGAGTTAAACTATGTTCACTAAAAATAGGGACTTGTTAAAACTTTACATATAGAACATGGTTGCTGATGTGGAATGGAACTTAAGGTGAAGAATCCTTAATTTCCAAGTAATCACATTTTCAATGAAAAATTAAAGGAGAAAAGAAAACAAAATAGAGAGAAAGAAAAAGGAATTATTCCAACCCAAATATGGGACATCCAAAAATATTCAAATCTCAGGCCGTAAATTTTTCCATGACCTACTAATATTCCAATTAGACTCTCGGTAAAGTTTCAAAATTTTTGAAGCACGTTTTCCATTTATTGGACACGTACTGAGAGTTTAATCAACGTCGACTTCAAATTTAAACTTTGTGCTCAACCTTGTCCAAATCAACTCCAAATTTTTCCTGAGGTCCCTTATGGTTCAAAAAGGTTAACTTCAAAGTTTCAGGATTTTTGAACCTAATCTACTATTTATTTCCTTGAGTCAAGTATCATCACTTGAATTCAAATTCAATCCTAAGTTCAAAATTCAACTTACTCAGTTTTGAAATCTGATTGCACCATAAAATTCTCCACATTTTATTTATTCATTGGGCCAAAATCGAATATTTTTGAAGCATGTTTGCTAGCTCTATTTGAATTTTGAAAAGAGAAGGGAGAAGAAAGTGGGACCCACATGTCATACTTATATTCAGTACTAGGAAAAAGTGGCCCCACCAGTCAGGTCGGCACCTCCTCCCCTCCCCCCATGCAAGCACGCTGCAGGTGCCACGGAGGTGTAAATATCGCCATATCTAAGCCGGCCCCTGCCTCCCGCGCCCGACCTCCCAGCCACGCCGCCCTGCTCACCGCTGCCCCTGGCTGCATTCCGCCTCTGCACGCCGCCGGCCGTGTGCGTCGCCCTAGCTTCCCCCTGCCGCGCGATGCCCGTGCGCCATGCCGCCTCCCCGCGTCCAAATGCCCGCGCGCCACCTCCCTTCACCACCTGCGCCGCCGCCGACGCCGGCGCTCCACCTCCCTACGCCGCGCGCTCAGTCCGCCCCAACGGCCGCCTCCTCGCCTCCGGCCACAGGTCCGCGCTCCACGGCCGCCTTGGTTCCGAGCTCGCTCCCTGCCGGTCGTCTCCAGTGCCATCCCGGCGCCGCACGACCCGCGCGACGCCCGACCACCACGCCGCTCGCCCTGCCTCCCCGTCGCCGCACCTCCCTGGTGCCCGGCCGCCCACGGCGCCGCTTCAAGCCAACCGCCGTCTCGGCTCCCAATGACCGCCGTCCACCGCTAGCCGTGCCATGGCCATGTCCCGACCCTGGCCAGCGACGGTAGTGCCTGGCCGCCGCCACATGCTTCTCTGCATGCCGCCGTCCCCTCTACTCCTTGCCGCCACCCTGTCCCGTGCAGCACCTCAGCCGCGCTTGCGAGCGCCGTTCCAGCTCCGTATGCCGTGGCCATGGCCGCTCCAAGCCGCCCGCTCGCCATGGCCCTTGCTGTCCAGGCCCGTTCCTTCCGCGGTGCCAATCCTTCGCGTCGTCGCCGTCGTATCTCCACCTCACGGCACTGCTACAGCATGTTCCAAGTCCACCTCTAGGCAACCGGCAAGCCTATGCCCGCGTTCGAAGTTAGGCCACATCTGCTATGCATCGACGTCGTCGCCTACCTTCCGTCGTCGAGGCGTTCTGCTCATAGGTCGTGTCCTAGCAGAGAAGCAAGTGATATGAGTGATAGAGGATATGCAGGAACACACCTTTGACACCATGGTATCGACAACCGGCTCAAGGTTAGCTCTGATATGTGCAAAGATTAGTTGGGACAGAGCTGCAGCCAAGGTGTTCGATGAAATGGTTACAAGGCGAAACTAAGTGTGTTGCCGTTCAATGCTGGTCTATGGATGCAGGTCTATTCTGGGGTGGCAATTGACAAGTACATGTGCCAAGATACCCTTTGAATGGTGATGACGCGATGGAACTCTAGTACGCACCCAAGATGTTCGGTGAAATGCCTACAAGGTGAGCCTTACCCTGAAATACCTTGCTTGACGTCACCGACGTCCATTCGTCATGATCGCTAAGGTTACTCATGTGTCGTCAAGTCGTACATCCAGTTTCCGCATTGATATCATTTCTATAGAAGTCCCTAAGTCGACCTCCTTTGTCGTTTGTATCACGTCGGCCTGTCCGTGCGTGCTCGTGATGCTCCACCATGAGCCGCGTCGACGTCGTTGACCGTATGACGTCGTCGTGACGCTCCGAGCCGTTATCGTGCCCCGGCATCGAGATGGAGGGTTCTTGTAATGTGTGTGGTGCTGGAACACAAGCACGACTCGTCGTACATTGGTCGTTTAGCCAAATTAGGGTTTAGTCGAGGCAAGACTCGTCAAGTCCTAGGTGTAGCTAGGGTGCTCAATGAAATGCCTTCTAGGTCAAACCAAGTGGTTCGGTGATCACCGATGACTTGAAGTATAGGTATGCGAGAACGTCGCGACCAACAAGGAGAACTAGACCAGGGGTAACCTTGGATAAGAGTTCCTTGGTTGTGTTGAGGATGTTCCCTAACCGATCACAGGATTGGTTAACTTGGTGTACCACTTCATCGACGACAGGTTCGTCGAGTCGCTTATCTACAACCGAGTCGACATCACTAGCCTTAAGACTCACAAGGTGGTGTTCGGGATTCCGCTCACCCCATTGACGAGTCTGGGTCGATGTGGACCTCGCTAATCCGATCTTCCCGTGATGACAAAGCATGACCGTCACGACAAGGTCTCGCATCATGTTCGAGTTCTAGGAGTTCACCGAGCTCATCTGGACAATCTTGCAAAGGACACTGCAATAGTGTCGTGTAAGCACTTGAACGATGCCCAAGAAGCTAGCCGTAGAAACTACTTTACCTAAAAGTCATTTGAACGTTGTCTTAGTACTCATACTAGGTTAACGGTGCTTGTAATGATGTCTTAAGTCCAAAGAATGTTGACCTCACTTCACTCCCAAGTGTCGCTAGGGTTTCATCCTGGTTCATCCTTATCCGGACCCTGCGATCACACTTGTCACGTAATTAGGTTTACTCTTTAATGAGTTTGTGTAACTTCGTTGGTCGACTTCTAAATCACAACCTCTTGTTGCACAGTTCACTCACGCCTTAAGCTTTCAATGCTCCATCTTGATCGCTTAGTCTTCCTTACATCACACAGTCCAGTAATACTTCTTCACCATTCTACCTTATCACTCTTTGTGCGGCATAGCTCCAACTGTTGAGTGCTAAATTGCGATGTGTCATTACATTGCACCTTTCAGTGCTTATCTCGACACTACTATGCCACCTTGACTCTTAGGTCATCCTTACCCTACCAGTCCAACACTTTCACACCATTCAGTTGTATCGTCCTTGAGTGGCATAGCGTCGGGTGTTGAGTGCCAAGTTGCAATGTGTGCTTACATTGCACCTTTCAATTCACATCTCGATACTACTATGACCACTTGACTTCATCCTTTGTTCATTCACACAACAAAGGCATATCTATCCTTCCTAGTTGAACTCCTCATTCTTAGAGTTTACACAACCCCGTGGAGTCTTTTCTTAAATTACTTAATTACTTAATTACTTATATGCATATCATGTCGATAGGAACGTGCTGATAGGTGATCGACAAGAAGCTTCACTTGGAGGAGAAGGCCGATGTGTTTCCACTGAGGTTTCATGGCAGGTTCTCCGGAGGAAGATCAAGCCCTAACAATTGACATTTGTTCAGTTGCAAACTAAGGCAAGCCCCGGTTTGCATTTAAGTCGTTTATAAACTTTTGTTTTATCACTATGATGAGTAGTATATGAATTGTGCATTACGTTTAGGGTGAATGATACTCCACATGCATGACCAAAAATCCCAGGGTTTATTTGGCACGAGTTACAGTTTGACCTGTAGTAGCTGCTTTGCTAATGCATAGGAAATCTGGTAGAAGTCGAGTAGTTGGAATCTACTCGCGAGAGATGTATCTCACAGGATTGGTTGAAAAGAAAATGGTTTAATATAATGAAATTGAGACCGGGCAGGGAATGGATAGGAAGCGGCGAGAATTGAGTCTCGGTCGCATAGCCCTGCCTGTGTCGATTAAGGCCCGTCCGTATGCAGCCCCTTCGGACAAGCTTGAATTGTACCGGCAACATAATGGACATATGGAATCCAATAAACTGACGTAGCTTGGTCACTTGGGTGTCGAGGCATACCGTTCCGTTTTATAGGTGAGGGTTGAGGGTAGCAAGGTGTAAATCCGCTGGTGGGCACGTCAGAGTACGCCCCACGCAGGGACCTCCTGCCCGTGACGGATCGACCGGTTCGGCATTTGAGTGTCTTGTGAAAGGTTGCCATATACGACTAGTACTGAAGTGCTACGTAGGTACTGCGCGAAGTGCTCGCTGGCATTTCCGAAAGTGCGTATGTGTCGTGTTGTCCGGGTGTGTCCTGATTGCAATCACTGTCCCTCGCAGTAATAGAGTACCACTTGTTCACTGAGCGGTGACGTAGTAAATACTAAAGAAGCCAGAAAATCATATTGTATTGAATTATAATTACTTTGCAACCTTGTATGATTTAGAGATAGTACAATTAAAAGTTTACAATTTCCCCATACTTTAGCTGTAATAGCATTATGTGCTCTGAGCATGTCATATCATCGGTAAAGCGTTTCTTGTTTGATTGTGGAACCCATGATGTGCCGTGCTTGGGGAATGTCATTTTGCTACTTAAAACTTGATTATAAGGATCCACTTGTAGGCGAGTCCATTTATGCTATTCCTTACCTATGTTTAGTGTCCCCTTGCATATGTCTAGTGAGACGGTTAAGTCTTGCTGAGCCTTATGCTCACGTTTGCGCTTTAACGATTTTTGCAGGTATTAGTTTTATTTCTGCTGTTCAGGTTGTACATGAGACTCGAGGTGTCGAGATAAATCTCATGTGAGCCACGCCGCTACTGTATGTTCTTCGTGTTGCTAGTGAGAATCGTCCTAGGGCATGGACGTCTTCTCTCCTGCTTAGTTAGGTGAGATTTTGAGTATGTATTTTCCGCTGCGTGTGTACCCTTGTTGTACACTCTTTTGTAAACTCTTCTTACTATGAAATGAAAACTTTATATGTTTTGGTATCCTTTTCGTGTGTGCTGTTAGGTGCCGCATCGCACGGCACCACCCAATGAGATCCTCGGATGTGTGGACTCTGGTCCCCACAGACATGGTATCAGAGCTTCATTGGGAATAGCACGCTCGAAAAGAGCCTATTTTCGAAAACTCCGAAGTAGTCGAGTGAGGTTTAGCTATATGCCCATTAAGGACTATTACTAGTATAAGTTATAAAGGTGGTGAACTAACTTGTTATATTATTCTGTAACGACGCTCTGTCTTCAAGGTAAGAGGTAAGGTACGCCGCCGAGAGCGGATCAATCTCAGTAAACTCTGCATACGAGATATGGTATGTGAAATTTCCGTGGCTTAGCACGGAAAGTCAATATGAGTCTCTGAAACTTTCCATGTTTCTGAGAACATATGACACGCGGTACCCCAGCGTGACACAAAATTAGTGGGAGCCCCCGTCGGGTGGTGTATAACCCGATAGTGTGCATCTCTAGAACTATTCATGTTCTATGGGATCATGCGAAACACGTATGCCCGAGCGTGTATAAGCCGGTTCGTACGGGAGTCTTTGCTGTACAGACGTATTTACAGCCATGTACCTCGAGACATGACTTCGCTCGAGGGCGACTCACACCAGAGTCGTATGCATTTACTTTTAATTATATCTTATTGTGATTGCCTGTCGTTTTTCCCCGTGCCGCCCTTGAGGTGTGAAGGTGTGAAAGGGGATTGTTTGTCTTCTGCAGGTACACTAACTCCGGTAGCGACCCGTGTAGCAAACGTTTGCGAGTGATCGATAGTAGGACCACCTCTAGACGTATCCGGATATACCGGATTAGACTTTTCTTTTAGTAAGGCACGTAGTACCGTCAGTATCACACTTGATACTTTGACCATCCCCCACGAAAGAAATGACTTCATATTCATATTGAGTCCAAGTATCAGTTGCTGATATCTTGTGGACAAATTAAAATGTTTCTTTTCAAGAGTAGGTGAACCAAAGTTCTTTGCTCCTGGCGAGAGTTTAGCTCGACTTCGCCGGAGTAAGACTTTGGTTAAGTTTGAAGATCCATAGTGATATGCTATGGATAAGAAGGTCGTCAAGTCTCTTTTAAGATTCCATTTGGTTCTAAAGGAAATGATTAGTTGTGAATCAAGTTCTAGCCATCGGACTTGAGTTTTGAGCTAAGTTTCAAAATTTGAGATTGTTTCCAAATTCTTGTGTTTCGAAGCCGGTGAGTTCTGTTTTCGAACAGAATGGACCTGACTTTGAAATTCCATATCTCTTCAACCTGGAGGGCTTTGGAGGCAAGTGAATACTTTTTGAAAAGCTTTTGGAATCTTCTAATATTTTCCTATTGACCTCCAAGCCAAAAGATGCTTTTATGGTGATGAAAATGCACCATTATCACAGCAGCTGCTGTTCTGAAACCACACGGACCAGCATCTGAACTTTTGTCATATTTCCTTGAAGAAAGCTCTTCTATTCCATTATGATACATTTCTGGAAAGTGGAAAAGCTATTCTACAACTTTGTTATTCAGTGATACCTCAAATTCAGTTTAAAACTAATTAAAAACAGAGTTGAAGATAGTACATGTATATCGATGCTATCTGAAACAGCCAGAAAAATTTTGAACTTTAAATAGCCATAACTGTTAAACTAGAAATGCAACCTATGCATGTTTATACATGTATGGAAAACTTAGAGAGTCCTCTACAACATTTCTATAGAACTCCATAGCAGAATCCATCTCTAACATACTCAAAATTTCAGATTTCTAGACTTGATCAAATCTGGACAGCGAGTAGACAGTCCTGTATACAGTTACTGTTTCTCGCATAACTCGCTGTATAATTGTCGAATGGCTTCGTATTTTACATTTCTGGGATCCTGAGAATGTATGCAACAAGTTTGCTATGTATTACTTTTGCAAATGTTGATGTTTGTATATTTGAAAATTGTGGACAAAAATCAGCCTTAAACAAAGGAGGTGCTGTCCAAATTTTCAGAAAAACTGTCAACTTGCAAATGCCGTATCTTCTCAACCAGAAATGCTACGAGGGCAAGTAAATACTCTTTAGAAAGATTTGGAAGTCCTCTACATGTTTTCTGTTCAACACCAGACCAGAATCCTTTTCTAAATGGGTGAAATTTGGATAATTGCAGAGACTGTCCAGGCATACCCAAACTGGACAGCAATCTGTACACCTCTGAATTTAATCCATAACTCGCAGACCCTTGATCCAATGGTGTCGCGCGAGTAACCGTTGGAGAGGATAGAGAGTCAGCTACAATTTTTGCAATTGGCTCCAGACCTGAATCGGTCATCTACCTTTTCCAAATCGAGTTTGAATACAGAGTGGTCAATCTGAACTGAATTCAGTTCTGAATACTGAAATTTTACCTAACTTCAAAAATTCATATCTTTTGAGCTAGAGCTGATATGAAGACAAGTAAGTACATTCTGGAAAGCTTATTACATTGGCTACAACTTTGTAAATAAGAATATTTCCAGATTTCCATCAGAACAGCCTGAAAACTTTAGATCAAAACTGCTACTGTTTAAGCAGATTCTGCTGAAAGTGCAGAGAAATCTGCTAACTTTAAAATTGCATAACTTGCAAACCAGAGACGATCTAGAGTCAAACCAATACTTTTTAGAAAGGTCTTGAAGTGTCCTTTAACTTTGTTGTTCACCTCAAGATATGATTTTGCCATTTACCTGGCCAAAATCGAAGTTGCGTCCAAGCTGTTCATCCTCCACCAGGATTTAACCGGGTGATGACCCTTCAGGGTGTTTATGGATTTGGTTCTCGAGTTCAACTCGAGGAGTTTCATAACATCCCAGGTGTTGCGACCCAATAATATTTGCCTTTAGAGTTGAGTATTACACTAAGGCAAATCCCTTTTGCTCGGATGCACATGCTAGTGTTTTGACTATGCAACCTTGCATCTCACACTTTAGTTGTGCATTGAGCATGTATGACACTTCCCTTAGTTGGACGACCCTCCCCATAAATATTGCTTGGAGTAAGTTTCTTGCTCACCTAGCTTGAATCTTAAGGGGGAAGGAGTTCATCTAGTAATTGAAGTGTTACGTTCACCTAGGTGTCATACCAAGGTACATCGACACCGAACCAACGTGCTGGGAGCAATGCTCAAGTAAGTAGGACCGAGTACAACATTGACTTAAGTCAATGCGAAGCTTAAGTAACGGATTACCTTGAACCCCGTTTCTTGTGAAACTCGATCAACGAGTTAAAGGAGTCAGTTGATTCTTCACGCTAAACCACTCATTTGCTTCAGTCTTTGAGACGAGAAGCCATAAGTGAGTAGTATGAGCTGGAAATTCTTTAGCAAGAACGTGGATTACTAACCAAGGTCGTGCCTAGCACAGTACCTTGTCAACCACTTAGTGCAACCTACGGAAGTGAGGAGAACCTTACTCTTCAAAGGTTACTCTCTTTGCCACTTCTGAAGGCAACCCTACCGCACATTTTAAGGGGTAGACATAGTACTTTAAGAAAACTACGAGATGAAAAACCTGACCCATTGTTAAGGAACCACAATTACCTGTAAGTTGTGATTAACAAGCTTTAGGGAACTTCCAATCAACAAGAAGTTCAATCACTTTGTTCCATTTTGTACACTCCGTTGCCTTGAGATGAACCTCACCATTCCTTGCTAATACTTTTACCTTGAAACCATCGAACTTGGTCGAAATATGAAAGTAGCAAGTCTTTTCTAGCGCCTTTCATGACCAAGTTTAATCAATCCTCCTGTATTTGGGATACTTCTGACCGTGTTTGGATTGTCTTACCTATTTTTGCTCAAAGCATAATACTGAATGCACCATACCTTGCATAATTATCCGCGGAGTTGCATTGTGTCTGCATAACATCATCTAGTTTGTGATGCATCATAAAACGTAATTACTAATGAGTTTTGAGAAAGAATATGTGACCCCGTTCAGATACTTAAGTAGTGCTTAACATTTTTGAGTTGTGATCAATTTTATCGTTCGCAACGCTTTCGACTGGTTTCATTATCTTGAGTAGCACAAGGGACACCTTGTGACTAAAACACAGTTGAGTCCTTGTCCTTGACTTGTTGAAACTCAAATCGCCTTGAGTACTTGCAACTAAACAAACACTTGGACTTCCATCCTTGACTTGTTAGGTTCAAGTACCTTGATTGTTGCAACTATACCGTTCGTCATCGAGTAGTCATCAGTTCGATGATCAACCTTGTAAAATCCATGAAATCTCCTTCCTCGCGAGGATACCGTTCGTTTGTCAACCTCGTGAAACTCTTTGGGTCCATCTAAGATCTTACGTTGTTATATGGTAACCTTGCTACACTAATTACCTTGTAGTTACCATATGATTGAGTTCTTTGCTGTGTCGAAACATATGAGGATACTGAATCCTTAAATCCTCGTGTGCCACTGCAAAGGGTCTTCATCTTCTATTTCTATTGTTTGAAGATGTTGATATAACCAAAATCCTTGTAGTCGCCACATCTTCCGTATTCCTTCGGTTTTCATCACATAAGAGTGTTGAGTGTCTTGCTACTCTTATGCTACGGCTAAGGAATCCTATGGTTGACTAAACATCAAACGAGGTTAATGATTGTTGTTTAACCTCGTAAACCATCTTAACTCATATCAAGGGAAATACCACATTAAGTTGAAAGGACCTATGCAAAACCAAGCAAGCAACCAAGAATCAATGCAAGAAAAGTTTCAAACTATCAAGGTGACCTAGAGAAGCAAAGAACAAGTGCAAATTCTTCAAATCAAGACTAGGACAGGACAAGATGTCATGTCAGTGCAAGAGTACAACAATAAAGGATCAGTAACAGACATGAAAGTTTTACGATGTGATATTGTCATGTCGATCATCCTGTCAAGGTTATCAACCTAAAGACTGGAATCTCCTGAAGCAGACTTTAGAATTTCTTAAGATGCCTGAAGATAATCACTATTTCGTAGAACCCAAGTTTTTAAGGGCATTGCCATTTTCCTTAGTCAATGACCCTCTTTTACGGATCGTTCCCTCATCATCTCTGTTATTCTACTTGTCAGAATCTCGGGACGAGATTCCTTTAAGGGGGAAGGATTGTAAAAGCCCGTTTTTTCGGAAGAACAAAAACGCAAAAATGCGAACTTAAAAATTTTGAAAATAGACTTGGAAATCCAAACTCACATGAGTCATTTGAGTTAAACTATGTTCACTAAAAATAGGGACTTGTTAAAACTTTACATATAGAACATGGTTGCTGATGTGGAATGGAACTTAAGGTGAAGAATCCTTAATTTCCAAGTATTCACATTTTCAATGAAAAATTAAAGGAGAAAAGAAAACAAAATAGAGAGAAAGAAAAAGGAATTATTCCAACCCAAATATGGGACATCCAAAAATATTCAAATCTCAGGCCGTAAATTTTTCCATGACCTACTAATATTCCAATTAGACTCTCGGTAAAGTTTCAAAATTTTTGAAGCACGTTTTCCATTTATTGGACACGTACTGAGAGTTTAATCAACGTCTACTTCAAATTTAAACTTTGTGCTCAACCTTGTCCAAATCAACTCCAAATTTTTCCTGAGGTCCCTTATGGTTCAAAAAGGTTAACTTCAAAGTTTCAGGATTTTTGAACCTAATCTACTATTTATTTCCTTGAGTCAAGTATCATCACTTGAATTCAAATTCAATCCTAAGTTCAAAATTCAACTTACTCAGTTTTGAAATCTGATTGCACCATAAAATTCTCCACATTTTATTTATTCATTGGGCCAAAATCGAATATTTTTGAAGCATGTCTGCTACCTCTATTTGAATTTTGAAAAGAGAAGGGAGAAGAAAGTGGGACCCACATGTCATACTTATCCTCAGTACTAGGAAAAAGTGGCCCCACCAGTCAGGTCGGCACCTCCTCCCCTCCCCCCACGCAAGCACGCTGCAGGTGCCACGGAGGTGTAAATATCGCCATATCTAAGCCGGCCCCTGCCTCCCGCGCCCGACCTCCCAGCCACGCCGCCCTGCTCACCGCTGCCCCTGGCTGCATTCCGCCTCTGCACCCCGCCGGCCGTGCGTGTCGCCCTAGCTTCCCCCTGCCACGCGATGCCCGTGCGCCATGCCGCCTCCCCGCGTCCAAATGCCCGCGCGCCACCTCCCTTCACCACCTGCGCCGCCGCCGACGCCGCCGCTCCACCTCCCTACGCCGCGCGCTCAGTCCGCCCCAACGGCCGCCTCCTCGCCTCCGGCCACAGGTCCGCGCTCCACGGCCGCCTTGGTTCCGAGCTCGCTCCCTGCCGGTCGTCTCCAGTGCCATCCCGGCGCCGCACGACCCGCGCGACGCCCGACCACCACGCCGCTCGCCCTGCCTCCCCGTCGCCGCACCTCCCTGGTGCCCGGCCGCCCACGGCGCCGCTTCAAGCCAACCGCCGTCTCGGCTCCCAATGACCGCCGTCCACCGCTAGCCGCGCCATGGCCATGTCCCGACCCTGGCCAGCGACGGTAGTGCCTGGCCGCCGCCACATGCTTCTCTGCATGCCGCCGTCCCCTCTACTCCTTGCCGCCGCCCTGTCCCGTGCAGCACCTCAGCCGCGCTTGCGAGCGCCGTTCCAGCTCCGTATGCCGTGGCCATGGCCGCTCCAAGCCGCCCGCTCGCCATGGCCCTTGCTGTCCAGGCCCGTTCCTTCCGCGGTGCCAATCCTTCGCGTCGTCGCCGTCGTATCTCCACCTCACGGCACTGCTACAGCATGTTCCAAGTCCACCTCTAGGCAACCGGCAAGCCTATGCCCGTGTTCGAAGTTAGGCCACATCTGCTATGCATCGACGTCGTCGCCTACCTTCCGTCGTCGAGGCGTTCTGCTCATAGGTCGTGTCCTAGCAGAGAAGCAAGTGATATGAGTGATAGAGGATATGCAGGAACACACCTTTGACACCATGGTATCGACAACCGGCTCAAGGTTAGCTCTGATTTGTGCAAAGATTAGTTGGGACAGAGCTGCAGCCAAGGTGTTCGATGAAATGGTTACAAGGCGAAACTAAGTGTGTTGCCGTTCAATGCTGGTCTATGGATGCAGGTCTATTCTGGGGTGGCAATTGACAAGTACATGTGCCAAGATACCCTTTGAATGGTGATGACGCGATGGAACTCTAGTACGCACCCAAGATGTTCGCTGAAATGCCTACAAGGTGAGCCTTACCCTGAAATACCTTTCTTGACGTCACCGACGTCCGTTCGTCATGATCGCTAAGGTTACTCATGTGTCGTCAAGTCGTACATCCAGTTTCCGCATTGATATCATTTCTATAGAAGTCCCTAAGTCGACCTCCTTTGTCGTTTGTATCACGTCGGCCTGTCCGTGCGTGCTCGTGATGCTCCACCATGAGCCGCGTCGACGTCGTTGACCGTATGACGTCGTCGTGACGCTCCGAGCCGTTATCGTGCCCTGGCATCGAGATGGAGGGTTCTTGTAATGTGTGTGGTGCTGGAACACAAGCACGACTCGTCGTACATTGGTCGTTTAGCCAAATTAGGGTTTAGTCGAGGCAAGACTCGTCAAGTCCTAGGTGTAGCTAGGGTGCTCGATGAAATGCCTTCTAGGTCAAACCAAGTGGTTCGGTGATCATCGATGACTTGAAGTATAGGTATGCGAGAACGTCGCGACCAACAAGGAGAACTAGACCAGGGGTAACCTTGGATAAGAGTTCCTTGGTTGTGTTGAGGATGTTCCCTAACCGATCACAGGATTGGTTAACTTGGTGTACCACTTCATCGACGACAGGTTCGTCGAGTCGCTTATCTACAACCGAGTCGACATCACTAGCCTTAAGACTCACAAGGTGGTGTTCGGGATTCCGCTCACCCCATTGACGAGTCTGGGTCGATGTGGACCTCGCTAATCCGATCTTCCCGTGATGACAAAGCATGACCGTCACGACAAGGTCTCGCATCATGTTCGAGTTCTAGGAGTTCACCGAGCTCATCTGGACAATCTTGCAAAGGACACTGCAATAGTGTCGTGTAAGCACTTGAACGATGCCCAAGAAGCTAGCCGTAGAAACTACTTTACCTAAAAGTCATTTGAACGTTGTCTTAGTACTCATACTAGGTTAACGGTGCTTGTAATGATGTCTTAAGTCCAAAGAATGTTGACCTCACTTCACTCCCAAGTGTCGCTAGGGTTTCATCCTGGTTCATCCTTATCCGGACCCTGCGATCACACTTGTCACGTAATTAGGTTTACTCTTTAATGAGTTTGTGTAACTTCGTTGGTCGACTTCTAAATCACAACCTCTTGTTGCACAGTTCACTCACGCCTTAAGCTTTCAATGCTCCATCTTGATCGCTTAGTCTTCCTTACATCACACAGTCCAGTAATACTTCTTCACCATTCTACCTTATCACTCTTTGTGCGGCATAGCTCCAAGTGTTGAGTGCTAAATTGCGATGTGTCATTACATTGCACCTTTCAGTGCTTATCTCGACACTACTATGCCACCTTGACTCTTAGGTCATCCTTACCCTACCAGTCCAACACTTTCACACCATTCAGCTGTATCGTCCTTGAGTGGCATAGCGTCGGGTGTTGAGTGCCAAGTTGCAATGTGTGCTTACATTGCACCTTTCAATTCACATCTCGATACTACTATGACCACTTGACTTCATCCTTTGTTCATTCACACAACAAAGGCATATCTATCCTTCCTAGTTGAACTCCTCATTCTTAGAGTTTACACAACCCCGTGGAGTCTTTTCTTAAATTACTTAATTACTTAATTACTTATATGCATATCATGTCGATAGGAACGTGCTGATAGGTGATCGACAAGAAGCTTCACTTGGAGGAGAAGGCCGATGTGTTTCCACTGAGGTTTCATGGCAGGTTCTCCGGAGGAAGATCAAGCCCTAACAATTGACATTTGTTCAGTTGCAAACTAAGGCAAGCCCCGGTTTGCATTTAAGTCGTTTATAAACTTTTGTTTTATCACTATGATGAGTAGTATATGAATTGTGCATTACGTTTAGGGTGAATGATACTCCACATGCATGACCAAAAATCCCAGGGTTTATTTGGCACGAGTTACAGTTTGACCTGTAGTAACTGCTTTGCTAATGCATAGGAAATCCGGTAGAAGACGAGTAGTTGGAATCTACTCGCGAGAGATGTATCTCACAGGATTGGTTGAAAAGAAAATGGTTTAATATAATGAAATTGAGACCGGGCAGGGAATGGATAGGAAGCGGCGAGAATTGAGTCTCGGTCGCATAGCCCTTATGTGTCGATTAAGGCCCGTCCGTATGCAGCCCCTTCGGACAAGCTTGAATTGTACCGGCAACATAATGGACATATGGAATCCAATAAACTGACGTAGCTTGGTCACTTGGGTGTCGAGGCATACCGTTCCGTTTTATAGGTGAGGGTTGAGGGTAGCAAGGTGTAAATCCGCTGGTGGGCACGTCAGAGTACGCCCCACGCAGGGACCTCCTGCCCGTGACGGATCGACCGGTTCGGCATTTGAGTGTCTTGTGAAAGGTTGCCATATACGACTAGTACTGAAGTGCTACGTAGGTACTGCGCGAAGTGCTCGCTGGCATTTCCGAAAGTGCGTATGTGTCGTGTTGTCCGGGTGTGTCCTGATTGCAATCACTGTCCCTCGCAGTAATAGAGTACCACTTGTTCACTGAGCGGTGACGTAGTAAATACTAAAGAAGCCAGAAAATCATATTGTATTGAATTATAATTACTTTGCAACCTTGTATGATTTAGAGATAGTACAATTAAAAGTTTACAATTTCCCCATACTTTAGCTGTAATAGCATTATGTGCTCTGAGCATGTCATATCATCGGTAAAGCGTTTCTTGTTTGATTGTGGGGCCCATGATGTGCCGTGCTTGGGGAATGTCATTTTGCTACTTAAAACTTGATTATAAGGATCCACTTGTAGGCGAGTCCATTTATGCTATTCCATACCTATGTTTAGTGTCCCCTTGCATATGTCTAGTGAGACGGTTAAGTCTTGCTGAGCCTTATGCTCACGTTTGCGCTTTAACGATTTTTGCAGGTATTAGTTTTATTTCTGCTGTTCAGGTTGTACATGAGACTCGAGGTGTCGAGATAAATCTCATGTGAGCCACGCCGCTACTGTATGTTCTTCGTGTTGCTAGTGAGAATCGTCCTAGGGCATGGACGTCTTCTCTCCTGCTTAGTTAGGTGAGATTTTGAGTATGTATTTTCCGCTGCGTGTGTACCCTTGTTGTACACTCTTTTGTAAACTCTTCTTACTATGAAATGAAAACTTTATATGTTTTGGTATCCTTTTCGTGTGTGCTGTTAGGTGCCGCATCGCACGGCACCACCCAATGAGATCCTCGGATGTGTGGACTCTGGTCCCCACAAACCAACAACATGGCGGAGTATGAAGCACTCATCTATGGACTAAAGGTGGCACTGTCATACGGTGTCAGGCAACTGCTGGTCAAAGGAGATTCACAGCTCATCATCAAGCAGGTGAAGGGTGAATGCTCCTACAATAATCTCCAGCTAGCTGCTTACCTCCTTGAAGTCCAAAGGCTTCAGAAGGACTTTGAAGTCCTAGACCTCCACCATGTTCAGCGTGCCCATAATGCTGAAGCTGACGAACTCTCGACTAAAGCGTCAATCGGAGCTCTGGCTCCTGACGGAACTTTTGTCCGGAGATTGTCGAAACCCACAGTTCAGCCTGCCGAACTGAACGAAGGGGGCGAGATCAGCATCCCGAAGCTGACGGTCCCGATGGCCCTGTTACCATGGCAGCCATCAAGGGTCGTAGGTGCTGCCGGAAGCTCCGAGCAACCCAGCACGCAAGACTCAAATGCTCAAGTCAGTTCCGATGCATGGATCTCGGAGATCCGGAACTACTTGAAAGACAACATCCTTCCTGACGATGATGTATCCGCTGACCGGGTAGTCAGATTGGCTAAAAGATACACGCTGGTAGAAGGGGATCTCTACCGGCGCGGTGCCAACGACATCCTAATGCGGTGCATCACAAGGGAAGAAGGTTGCGAGCTCTTCGTAGAAATCCATGGAGGCGAGTGTGGGAACCACGCATCTTCCCGCACGCTGGTCGGAAAAGCCTTTCGGCATGGCTTCTACTGGCCTACAGCGCTCCAGGATGCCACTGAGCTGGTGAAGAAATGTGAAGCATGCCAATTTCATGCAAAGCAAATTCATACACCGGCTCAGCCCTTACAAATGATACCTCCTACATGGCCCTTCGCTGTGTGGGGGATGGACATCTTGGGACCCTTCCCAAGAGCTGTTGGAGGTTACAAGTTCCTGTACGTCGCCATTGACAAGTTCACCAAGTGGCCGGAAGCAACTCCAGTTGTGACGATCAACAAGCAATCTGCTATCAACTTTCTGCAATCCATTGTGAGCAGATTTGGAGTTCCAAACAAGATCATCACTGATAATGGGACTCAATTCACAAGCTCCGCATTCCAAGGATATTGCGAAGACCTCGGCATACAAGTCTGCTACGCCTCCGTAGCTCACCCAGCCAGCAATGGCCAAGCCGAGAGAGCAAATGCAGAAATCCTTAAGGGACTCAAAACGTGCACCTATGAGCGTTTGAAGAAACATGGAGCCAACTGGATCGAAGAGCTTCTGCCCACTCTATGGGCCAACAGGACTTCTCAAGACTGGTCAACCGGAGAAACACCTTTCTTTCTGGTGTACAGAGCTGAAGCAATCCTTCCTCCGGAAATCACCTTGGGTTCGCTCTGGGTCCGGACCTTCGACGAAGCCGCGCAGGACCAGCTCCGGCGTGAAGACCTAGACCTCCTCGAGGAGGGAAGGTGCCAAGCAGCTATTCCGAATGCCCGATATTGTCAAGCTCTACGTTGTTATCACCAGCGGCATGTACACAACCGACAGCTCGAGGAAGGCGATCTGGTGCTACGGAGAATACTATTCAGAGAAGGGTTAAACAAACTCTCCCCCAGCTGGGAGGGGCCCTTCCGAGTGATCAAAGTATCCCGTCCCGGAAGCGTTCGCTTGGCTACCGAGGATGGGACACCTCTCCCAAATCCTTGGAACATCGAGCACCTCCGTAAGTTCTACACTTAATACCACGGAGGTGAGTCTTGAGTAACTTGAGATGTATGTTATAGAGTCATTGTACAGAGTCGGGTAGTTCCTCCGGGAGAGCAGTCGGACCTTTCCCGAAAGGTCCGCAAAGCTCATGCAGCACTTGTCACAGTCTCCGGACTAAAAGTGTGGCTAACTACCCTGGGTCAAACGAGAAACCAAACACACTTAGCCTGGTTCCGTACCCTAAGAGTGTACTTGTTTCCCCTGTACCCTGGACCTATAATGAAAGACATCTTCATGTGAAATAGACTCCACGTGCATTTATTTTGTACAAGCTCGACATTTTTATTTTTCTCTTTCTTGTCTATAACAGAGACGTGCAATTCTTAAGAAATTTTAGTTCGACCGGTTTATATACGATCAGGTTGCATTGTCAGTTCTTTTGGATTCAAATATCGTTCATGGCCAACTCGCCTGAAAGCCGCCAAGCCAATCTAGGGCCAGAGTGTGCTATCGACTTAGCCTGGTCAAGCACCCTAAGTACGCCACTCTACCTACACCCCGGCAGGCCGAAGTAAGGCGGGTCCATGGACAGTTGAATCTAAGAGAAAAGGCAATGCATCCTGTTGTATTTAAAATCGCGTTGAACTTAAAGTTTTCTCGAGAATCATAAGCCGCGGCGAAATTATAGACAAGGAATGAATTTTACTATTTTTCTTGGCTTAAGTGTGCAGGAAAAATAAAGTCTACGTTGATGGAGAAAAGCCAGAGCTAACTAATCTCCGACTCCCGCATGGGGGCCAACCGTCGACGCTGAATAAAAGATGGTGAGAAGACCCCGTAAATGGAGTCTGCTGCCAACAAACCAAGTGTTGGCAAAGGTCACTACCGGAGCTACTAAGCTCCGACACCCCGGAGCACTAACTATCGACGCCCTACGTGTTGATAGAGGCCATTGCCAGAGCTACCAAGCTCCAGCGATGGACAATGCTGGAGCCTCTAAGCTCCGACAACCTCAGGGGACCTTCACTATCGAAGACTTCGGACCTAAATTCTACAAGTTCGGAGCAAATGCGTCTTCAACAAAACACAATATCCTTTTGGTACATGTTCACAATCAAATTGCGTACATCTACCAGGGGGCCAAGTGAAGATAAAGATGTTGAAGACAAAAAGTGAAATTCACAAAAATTTGGGGATTTCATTCATCTGGAGACAAGGGATTACAAAATTGAGGAAGAAGAAGAGAAAATACAAGTGAGAGCTAAAGAGATGGTCCTAGACCTTATGGAAGAACTCGGCGACTTTCTGGGCGACCTCCGATACGCTGGCTCGGGTAGCTTCGCCTTCTCCTTCGACGGGGCCTTCAAGCACCGGGTCCAGAGGAAATTGGGGGTTCCGGCTGGTGTCGCACGTCAGCACATACTCTGCGACGTTCTTCGCCAGGGATTGCCCCTCAACCTCCAGTTGGTTCGCGATGACATCGCCCACCTTGGAGAGCTTGCTACCTGCTGCGCTCAACGCCTGCAGCGCAAGGTCCGGCTCCGGCTCCGGATCATCCGGGCGCACGGGGCTGAAACCCATCGGCGTCAGCGCATCATTGGCCTTGCCCAAGAACTCCCAAATCTGTAGGGAGTCCGCCGTCCTCAAGCTCTTCATCTCTTCCAGGGATCTCTTGGCCGCTGTCAGTTCGGAATTCTCACGGGCGAGGCGCTCAACTTCTTTGGCGTTTTGCTGAATCTTTGCAGCAACCCGCCTCTCAAGTCTTCCGAGCTCCTCCTCCCGGAGGTGGATCTTGTTACGACGATCGACCAGGTCCTTCTTCCTAGCCTCCACTTTTTTCTCCCGGGCAACAAGGGCACACTCGTATTCGTAGAGTTCCTGCCCCCGCACCCAGGTCTTCTCCTCTTCCTTGTGGCAGCGCTCTTCCAACTTCTTGGTGCGCTCCTCGAGGCCCTTGTCAGCCAGAGCTACTTTCTCGGCGAGCTCCTCTTCCCTCCTCAGGACATCATCCCGCGGCTCCAGGAGTTTCTGCTCTTCATCCTCGAGCCGTCTCTCCCTCTCTTCAAGTGCCTCTCGGCGCTTGATGAGTGCGGTGTTGATGGCCTCAAGTTGTTCGTGCCGAGCATTGGCCGCGTTGTTGGCAGCTTTGGCCTGATCGTGGATCTCCCGGGATTGAGCGTCGAGGGCATGAGTCATGCTCTCCCTGTCATCCAGCAGCTTGTCCCAGTACTCCAGGTGGATCTTCTCCCGCTTGATCCACTCCTTGTCATCCGCTAGCCTCGACTGCGCCAGCTTGGTCTCAAAGTGGAGTTGGTTACGCCATCGCCTAAGGGTTTGGCGCTCCTCTTCAAGAGCCTTGCTGTCGTGGAAGAAGGCCAATTGGACTTGACGCAGACTGGAGCAGGCATTGTCGATAGACATCGACAGCGGGATGGGCTCCGGACCTGCTGGGGTCTCCTCCGCTGGTTCCAGCGGGTCTTCACATACAAAAATTGGGTCCCACTCTACGAGAGCGGAAACCTGAGCTTCCAAGGCACTATGGCCGTCCTCTGGGATGGCCTCAGTCGCCATCAAAGAAGGCCCCGCCGCCAAGTCTTCGTTCACCTCCTCGGGCCGGGGGCCAGCGACTTCGCTTGGGCACTCCGGTGCGGCCGCAGGTACCTCCGACGTCGTCGCCTCCAGAGCAGAAGCTGCTACTGGCTCCGGCCGGGACACCTCTTCCGAGGGAGGCTTGAGCTCCATCGCCTCCTCAACCACCGGCTCTGTGACCGGCGTTCCAACAATAACCGGCTCATTGGCTGGTGCTTCAGAGGTATCCAGCTCAACTGCCGGAGCTACCTTGACTTCTGGCTCGCATGCCGGAGCTTCAGTCACCTCCGGCTCAACCGCCGGGGCTTCAGCACTTTCCGGCTCCGAGGCCGGGACTACTACTTCCTCCGGCTCAACAGCCGGAGCTTCCACCACTGCAGCACCAGGACCCGGAGCTTCAACCTCCAAGACAAGTGCCGCTGGCGTGTCTTCACTCCCGTGGTCTGGTGCTACCACGGGAACTTCTGGGGATGAGTTGAGGTTCATGACCACGACAGCCAATGCCGGAGCTGTTGCAGCCTCAACCACCACCTGGGGCGGCACCGGGACAGGAGCAGAAGCTCCCACGGCCTTAGACATCGTGGCCGAGGGTGGAGCTTCACTCCCCTTCTTGGGACGCTGCAGAGGATGGACAAAGAAAATTAACAAACAATCGCTACAATTAAAAAGTTAACCAAGGTAAAGATCAAAAATTACCTTGGAAGGCTTCCGCACCAGCTTGCGCGGAACCTTTTTCTCGGACATTCCGGGCTGGCCATGGTCGGCGTAGGAGCTCCGGAAGGCCCCCCAGAACTTGTCGCGGCCACGGGCGTTTCCTGGGTCGAGGCTCTCCTCGATCGGGAGGAACCCCTGGACCTGGAGGCTCCCACTGTCTCAGGTGCCGGAGTCGTGCGCCCGGAGCTAGCACCCCAGGAGGGTTCCACCACAGGGACAGACGCGCTCCGGGAGGATCCCACTACAGGAATAGTATCGTTCCGGAAGGACCCCACTACGGGGACAGTCGCCACGGCGGCAGAAGATCTTCCACCCTGGGGAGAAGGAACCGAGGCGGAAGTAGCAGGCCTGACGGACCTTCCGTCGGCATGTCGCAGCTTCCTCTTCCGGCTCTCTGGCTCATCCGCCAGCTCCTTGCCCTTGCCGACGACCTCGACCCTCGGCTGTGGGACAGGGGTGGAGCCGTCTTCGGGCATCCCGGGGATTGCCACCCGGGTGGTTGATCTTCTCTCGACGACACCAAGGTCGTCAAGCGCGGGCATCATCCGCCGGAGCTCCCTGCTGAACTCCACTTCCACGTTCAGGGGGAGAAAGGCCGACGGCGGAGTCAAGTCATCACCGTCGACGTCGATGCCGTGCTAGAATTTCTTGAGGTGGAACTCCAAGGTCTTCCCCACCATGTTGGACTTCAACCCGGTCTCAACCCGGTCCTCGTCCATCACGCTGTTGAGGGCCCAAGCGAGCTTCTCCCTCCTCTTCAGCGGCGCCCACCTGTTGGCCAGGAAGTTGCAAAATACCGCCTGAGGGGTCAATCCCCCCTCCACGCATTGGCGGATTCTGGTCAAGGCGGGGTCGAAAGCTTCCGCCAGCACCGGAACCTCACTCCAGATCATCGTGTCGATGCCGGGCAGACCGTCGGGCAGCTCCAACCGCTCATGCTCCTCCACCCTGACGACTATCCAATCTTTCTTCCAGTCATCCCACTTCCCAGAAGGGAACGACCGGAGGTACTTGAATGGGCACTTCTTGCGCTTCACAAAGTAGTAGAAGCCAAGGTACTCATTGCTCCAGCCGGTGGTGTGGACGGTGAAGAAGGTTCGGAAGAGTTCGATGCAGGGGGGATGCCCACCCACATCTCACAGAAGTAGATGAAGATAGACACGAGGAGAATGGAGTGAGGGCCAAGGTGGTATAGCTGTAGACCATAGAAGTCTAGCAGCATCAAGAAGAAAGAAGAAAAAGGTGGGATTAACCCCACCATGGCGTACGGAGAAAAGTACACCATCTCGCCAGCGCGCTCCTTCTCGAAGGGGAGCTCTCCGCCGGCACGGACCAAGCGGTTGAAGAAGTCCGAGGACCACCCCATGAGGGCCCGGACCTTCTTCAAATCGTTGTCGGTCTTCAAGCGACTCTCGCGCATACCCAACTCCATCGCGGCACAGCTAGGCAAGAGAAGAGGAGCGAAGTACGAGTCAGGAGTTTGAGCGCAAGATCAGATGACAAGCAACTCCCGATGGTGCGCGCTTTCCTTCTTAAGTAAGCCCTCGAAACGCTTGGATGGAAACCACAGGGAAGTCGAAGATACCACTCAAGAATTCAACCCAACCGATGACAAGAGGGCCCGGGACCACCCTGACGATCAAGTCGAGGCTCTTACCCAGGCGAACAGTTGTCATCACGAGGCAGGAAACCCAAAGGCGGCGGCCTGACAGGGCGCGCGGAACCGATACGGTTTTCGTATCGGGAACCAGCGACCTTCAATTTCGTGAGATCCGCACGTCAAAGATCTCATCTGCCGCCTGAGGTGCGCCACGCGGCGGGATCTAACTATAAATCCCTGCCAACGGCACCTCCGAAGACCCTTGAAGACCCAGTTCAAGAGTCGCAAGGATGGACCCACCTCCGACGGAATGACTTCACCCCAGTGATCTTCCTCGGAGGTAGGTCCAGGGGGCCACTGTCGGTACCCTTAAAACCGCACACCCCTTGAGGTTACAAAGATTTCAAAGGAAAGCCATCTACTTGGGTTGAAGACCCTCGGAGGCCCACTTGTCAGACATGACCGGACCTGCTTCTCCAACATGGTTAATCCCTGAGTCGCCACGTGTACTGCCAAACCGGAGCTACCGCCCACAAGGGGGAAGCTCCGGGCCAGGTACCGAAACAGCACCTCCGGACTTAACCCCGGACCGAGAGAAGCTCCGGACTTGACACGTGGCTAGTAGCCCCGGAGCTACCTGCTTTCCACAGCAAGCTCCGGAGCCGCCACGTGTCCAATCGTCGGACCTGCCAGCCTCTAACCTCCGAAAGGCCTTGTAGCGGCTCCGGATCTTCAAAGGAGAGCCAAGGACTTCAAGACCCGATTAAATGTCATTAATGCCATATTAATGACATTTAAACGGACGATCTTAACACCAGTAATGGCACTGTCGGAGCCCGTTACAGGATCATTAACAACAATTAATCGTGTATCAATACTAGTAACCGCCGGGGCCACATGTCGGGCCAGGCTAGCTTGTAACGGCCTATCCTTGTACTATAATAGGACAGGTCGATGATACACTCAGGGACGTTCACGGACGTGGACAGGCGATCATACGTGACAAGCTCTTACTGCTAATACAACACCAACACACCCGTGGAGTAGGGTATTACGCTCAGGCGGCCCGAACCACGTAAACTCTTGTGTCTCCTGTGTCAAACTCCTATTCACCTTCTTGAATCTCCGCGCGCCCACACCGAACTTCAAACTCCCCAATCACTTTAGCAGTGTAGGGAGATCTGCCGGCTCCAACAGTCAACAATTGCCATGCAAGAAGAGTTAGAAAATTTTGAAAGAAATAATGTTTGGAAACTTGTACCTCCACCTCTAGGTCACACTTTAATTGGAACTAAATGGGTATATAAAAATAAACAAAGTGAGGATGGGGTTGTGGTTAGGAATAAGGCTAGGTTGGTTGCTCAAGGTTTCACTCAAGTTGAAGGTCTAGATTTTGATGAAACTTTTGCTCCTGTCGCTAGATTATAAGCCATAAGAATTTTGTTAGCTTTTGCAACATCTAAAGGTTTTAAGCTATATCAAATGGATGTTAAAAGTGCTTTTCTTAATGGATACATAGATGAGGAGGTTTATGTCAAACAACCACCGGGTTTTGAAAATCTAGATTTTCCTAATCATGTTTACAAACCGTCCAAAGCCTTATATGGTCTCAAACAAGCCCCTAGAGCATGGTATGGTAGGTTAAGAACATTCTTACTTGAAAAGGAGTTTACCATGGGCAAGGTTGATAAAACTCTTTTTGTGCTTAAGCATGGCAATGACTCATTATTCGTTCAAGTGTATGTGGATGATATTATCTTTGGTTGTGTTTCTTATGATCTTGTGTCCAAGTTTTCAGCAATGTTGAGTTCCGAGTTTGAAATGAGTATGATGGGTGAACTCACTTACTTTTTGGGGCTGCAAATCAAGCAAACCAAGGAGGGTACCTTTGTGCATCAAACGAAGTATACCAAGGACCTCCTAAGGCGCTTCAACATGGACAAAAGCAAGCCTCTTCGGACACCAATGGGAACAGCAACAATAGTTGAACTTGATGAAGATGGTGAATCTGTGAATCAAGAAGAATATAGAAGCATGATCGGATCACTTTTGTACCTAACGACATCAAGACCGGACATACAATTCAGCGTATGTCTTTGTGCACGGTTTCAAGCTTCCCCACGTGCTTCACATCGTCAAGCCGTCAAAAGGATTCTCAGGTACTTACATGGAACCCAAGAATTTGGCATTTTTCTTCTTTCTTTCTCAACCATTACTTTGAAAGCTTTTTCGGATGCTGATTTTGGGGGTTGTAGGATTGATAGGAAAAGTACTTCCGGTGCTTGTCATTTTCTTGGTAATTCTCTTGTTTCTTGGTCCTCTAGAAAACAAAATTCAGTTGCACAATCCACAGCCGAATCTGAATTTGTAGCTGCTGCTAGTGCTTGTTCACAAATTCTTTGGATTGTTCAAACACTTAAGGACTATGGGCTTGATCTAGATAGTGTTCCACTGTTTTGTGATAACACTAGTGCTATTTGCATTGCCAAAAACCCCGTGCAACATTCTAGAACTAAGCACATTGACATTAGGTATCACTTTCTCCGAGATAATGTTGAAAAAGGAAACATTGTGCTTCACCATGTAGATACCGAACAACAATTGGCTGACATTTTTACAAAACCTTTGGATTTCACTCGTTTTTGTTACATTCGTAATGAAATAGGGATTATGCATCCTCATGGCTTAAATTGAGGGGGAGTTTTGAAACTTGGGAAGTCTATGTGAGAATCTGAAATAAAAATAATGAGCATAGTATTTCATACATATATGACTTTGTGATTCCTTTTACACGCTGAAAGTTCTTACTACATTACTCATGTTATACATTTTGTAGTCTTTGCCATGTCTAGTAATTGGAATAATTACTTACACTAAAACTGGTCATGGTCGAACTTTCTTGCTGTTTTGAACTTGTTACATGTTCACAAGTGCTTTTAATCATTAAGAGTTAATCAAGTAATCAACTCACATGTTGAGTTTTTATGAACAAATATAAATTGAGAAAAGATCAAGAGAATATGCATGCATCACACTTCTTCTTTTGAGATGGCTTATCATTACACTTAGATATGAACCTTAAAGAAGTTGTGTATGACTAAAACCATGTCCTTAAGCTTCTGATTGTCAAATGACATAGGCTTGGCTTGGTTGGTTAGAACAAGGCAGATGCACATATAATCTCTTGCAAATATCATATGATCCAAATTTATGCTTTGAAAAATAATAAAATTCAGCAACTAGTGTCATGCTTTCAGGTTTTGAAATAGTTAAGTTTGTGAGATCATGACTTGCTTAAACTGAAAATTACATTTGATCTCTAGCATGGCTTACACTACTTTATGTATCTCATTGATGTGATAGTGTAAGTTACTTGATAGTATGACTTGGATGAGCCTTGTTTATATGTATATTTTATAATATGCTCATAACAACTAAATAAGGAGAGATAATTTGTTTATATGTTCATGACTTGCTGAATACAGTGTCAAAGGGGGAGAGATAAGCATGAATAGAGAGAGAATATGTGCATAAGGAGAGATAATAAAGGGGGAGAAATAATATGGGATAATTTTTTGGATTTTCTTCTCATTTTATTTCTGATTTACAAAAGGGGGGAAATTGTTGTCAAAACTTTTATTGAAAATAAGCCAATGTTCGGATTTTAAATGGTGTTGCCAATGCATTCATCAAGGGGGAGATTGTAAGACCTATGTGTGCCGAATACATTGGCTTGTAGTGAATACACATGGCTTTGATGATAAAAGTTTTGAATATCACCAAAACACCTTTTTATCAAGGTCCGACTCTAGCTCTGAGCTACAGCAAGGTCCGAAGGTAGGTCCGGCTTGGTTTGGGTAGCTCCGGTTACGTTCGATGCTAGGTCCGACTTCTTGGTAAGGTCCGACCAGCTTTGGTAAGCTCCGGTGAGCTTTATCTTTAGCTCCGGCATGTCTTTGATAGCTCCAGCATATATTTGATAGCTTCAACATGCTTTTGCTAAGCTCCGACATACTTTGTCTAGCTCCGGTTTTTGGGTTTACTAGTTCCGACTAGTTTGGTAAGCTTCGGCGCTAGGTTCTACTAGCTTTTGTTAGCTCCGGCTCAAGATCCGGGATGCTCTGGCAAGGTCCGGAACTTGACCGCAGTGCTTCTGCTTTTCATTTGCAATGTTTCATACTTGCTTTACATTGTTGGAAAGATTGCTTAGTATTCATTTGCTAAGTTTTTGGTGCGTTTTGGTTGATATGGATGATATCGTGTTACTGTGGTTTTGCAACATGCTTATGTGAGGTTCTCACGTAGGGTGTTGTGTTTGGAACTAACTTGAGTCAAGTCGAGGACTTGGGCTCGTATGGATTGGTTGTTTATTCATGTGCAGGTGTTGCTTGAGTTCAAGACATGGCTGGTGACGGGATCCATTGGACTAGTCTCAGGGAGGAAATGAGGTTCCAATAACCAAGTTCGGGAGGAATTGTGGTTGAGCTGATCAGGAGGTTGTGCAACATGATTGAATCAAGAACAATGCATATGAAGGTATCGTGGACGTCATTGGAAGATGTTTGCACAAATGCAAGGAGTGCATGGATGTGGCTGCATGGTTCCAATACGTGATGTGGACGTAAAGAGTTGGTCGGAAAGGTCCAACCGACTAGGTTATGGACTCAGGCTGCGGCTGAGTCGGGTTTGACTCAAATATGGAAATATTTGAGTTGGTTATGATAAGATTTCGTGTGGGTCACGAATTTGAGTTGTTTAGGAATGTGGGATACGTTCCTAAGGTGTTTGGAAGTCTTAAGATTGCTTCTATCTGCGTATAGAAGGATCCTAAGTAGTTATGGAAAGTTACGATTCGTGAACAGTGGATTAGGTTCCTGATCTGAGTTGAGTTGGCTTTCGAGCTGGTTATATAAGCAAGGGAGCCCAGAGCTCGTGGTGCATGACTTTGGGGCTGTTCCTCTTGTGTTCTATTGAATAAAATTCGTAGTTTGAAGGAACTTTTGTGCCTTGTTCGTCCGACTTGTTTCAGACAAGTTTTACTCGTCGAGTTTCTGGACAGCACTACCTTTCGTTGGTGGTTTTATCATAATTTGAGTTTTCCTGATCCAATTGACGTGATTATTTTTGGGTTGTCTTCACAACTTGATTGTCTATCATATTTCAAAATTTCACGGTCATTAGATTTGTGGTCTATGATCTACACGAGTTTCTTTGCAGCATTCCAGAACTGTTTTTTTTTTGCTCGGGTAGGGCAGATTGACTTTTGTTTGATCTTTTGATCACAACTTGAGTTTTTCTCGACGGATTTGAGTGATTCTTGTTGTGTTGTTTTCGTGACTTGATTCTCTCTGATAACTATCACTTTTGTCATGGTGAAACACATTTAGATTAGTCTCACACACGATTTCTTTAACAGATCGTGTTTCTACCGAAGGGATTGGGGTTTAATTGTTTCCACCGCGTAAGATTTTTAAATCTACCATTCACCCCCCATATGGTAGCTTTTCACGTGCTCTTCGATCCTACAGAACTATAGTTGAGATTTTGATTACTCATATTTGGAAGATAATCCAACATTATTTCATTAGTAATATTTTGCTTAATCCAAAAACTAAAGTTTTGAATAAGCAAAACACTTTATTCATAATATGATCCTCCACATTTTTGTCATCATAATATTTCTCATAAGATTTATCAAAAGCTTATGAGCATTAGTACATTGAAATCCTTTTAAAAATTACTTTTACTGTCATATGAAGCTTTATGACAATATTTTCTTTATTATATTCACAGTGTCCGAAGACATTGAGACGTTCATTGTGGAGGGACAACAAGACTGGAGCACCTTTAGTTTTCATTACTTAGCCTCATAATATCAATTAAAAACATCATTAGTTGGGCATATAAAAGATTCATTAATTTCCAATTAAATCTTAATGCAGTTCACTCAACGAGATAAATCACTGCTCATAAAATTTTCGATATTTTCATATCGAAATATCATTAAAGTGGTTGTCATCAGTAAGACATTAATAGATTGCATGAAAATAAATTTACGTCGGTAAATAAATCATCATGCAATTATAGTGCAATTCTATGACATATCACTGTTGGGCAGAAAATGCCATGAATCACAAAATATTATTATACATAATATGACTCAATTAAATCAATCAGATTTAATCTTAGAGTCAGTAAATGCTCAAAAACTTTCAATTTCACGCTAAATCACCAACGGATAGAAAATAGCATAAAATCATAAGACATAATAGAATATGAGCACTAAACATAAAATGACTCATGAAATTAAATTAATGTTGGTCAAACTAATTCCAGAGTCAAAATTCTTAAAAATTTTTGTGTTATATCACTGTTGGGCAAAAAATAACACAAAATTGTCAAACATAATCAAACATAATCATTAAATAAATATGACTTGAAATTAAATCAACGTTGGTTTAAATTAATTTTAGTGTCAACATTCTCAAATTAAGCATCCATTATGAACATTAAATAAATTAAGTTATTGTTGACGCTTAAATGGTAAAACTTAATAAACATATTATATCATCCAATAAAATCATCCCGTTGGTTCAGATTTGATTTAGATTAAATAACATGCTTAAATATAACTTCGTATGAACAAAATTATTTAAATCTATGCAAAATTATACCGTAATTAAATCAAACATTATTGTGTACTAAAAAATATAATAGAGAAATTTTCCAACATTCGTGGGCCCAAACCACGGCTAAATCAATCCCAATAGCATAATTAATACATTAAAATATCATTAGCCTAAGAAAACATGGGACGAGGCCCATGCAACGTTAAAATGGCCCATTAACTTGTAATTCATTAACAATAAACTTAAGAATGATATGACCATGTAATTAATCATTTAATCAACATGATTCCGATTAAATTAAATAAAAAATGCAAAAAATAGTGACAGATCCAAAACCCAGGGTCAGCACAACATAAAAAAAGCCCAGTCCAGCAAAAAATGGAAAAATAAATAAATCTTGCTAGGTAAAAATAAACCTGGGCCGAAGCCCATGGCCAGAAGCGGCCTATCAAGCTCCCCCCGGCCTGTTTGCTCCGGCATTAATCTGGGACGTTCAAAAACATCCGACGGCTGGGATGCTTTGGTCAAGGAACAAAACAGTCGGACCCTTTGAAACCCTAGGTCAGTTTATACTTTCTCCCAAAAAATCCGGATCAAGGACGGCGGGCCTTCCTTGTGGAGGCAGCGCTGCCGTGTGCCTCCACTATCCAGCAGCCGGCTCAGAGCGCACGGCGCGCGGTGGCGTGGTGAGCACGCCCGTCAATCGGCGCTGCAGGTAGGCGTGCTTGGCGGCGTTCGGGAGGGGAGCCCACGCATGGGACCTGTCCCATGAGCCAGCACACGCTGGGATGCGGCGCTCACGCTTGCACGTGGCATGTGAGCCAGAATGCGCTTGGACGTGGCGCTGCTGTTTCGTGCGTGCGATGAGCGCGTGATGCAGGTATTCGTCAAGATTTGCGCCCATTCCATATGTGCACGAGGGCACAATGCCGTGGCTAGCAGCGCGCGGCCATTCGGGCACCATGGCAACGGCAGCAACTCCAAAGGAGCAGCGACGTCACCCTTGATTAGATAAGTCCATTTTCTTAATCTCATCATGGATCCGAAATATTTGGGCATCAATTAGAGAAGTCATTCGGTCCACTGTTAGGGTATGGAGAAACTTGGGGATTTGCGTTTGGATTAAACTTTCTCTAATCTTAATCACTAATCCGACATGATTAAGGCAAATAGACGATTAGGGTTGGCTCTGATGCCATTGTTAGATCATAATTTCTTTCGAGTTAAACATAATCATCATCCTAATCATCTATTACGTATCTAATCAACGTAACTAATAGTGGATTAGCAATACTTACTTGGATCTTGCCTTCTTTTGTCCCCTTCATCTTCATGTGTGTGGATCTGGGGTGTCGGTCCTTCCCGCCAGCACCGCTCTTCATTTTGACAGGGGTTTGCTTTCGGGATTAAGGACCGGCATAGCAGCTTTCCCACAGCTCACAACTAGAATCAGATTTTCAGAAATCCACACAGCTGAACCAAACAAACCCTGAGTCAACTTTGGCGCGCGACAACTTCTGAAAATGCAGCCGCAGATCCCGCATCCTGTCATCGCCATGTTCCTATCCTCATCAGACATTGCCGCCCTCCTCCCCTTTCCCCTCCGCTTACCCGAGTAACCATGGCGTAGGCTTACTTTGGGGGTCGGCTGCGCCGAGGTCAAATGCCCTGGCCTCAATGGCGAGTCTCACCGCTCTTAGGGGCTGGATTGGAAGACGAGGGCTTGGGGAAACGGTGGCCACAGAGGCGAGGCAGACACCGCCAAGGTTGGGCTGTGACTGCATCCACACAGCAGTGGTGACGATGACCGACGACGATGATCAGCCATCACAGGTATGATCTAACTTTTTTCGATGATACTTTCTAATGATGATCATGCAGCTTGCAAGGAACGGCGGTGTGCATGGCACTGTAGCGTTTTCTATGCACGCAAGAAGAAGGTTTGTGCGGCCTGTTTTTACAGGATACCATCTGGAGAAGAAGAGATCTGTGGATATAACAAGAAGAAAGACCTTAGCACCGGTCAAATACACCCAAGCACAACATGAGGAGATAAAAGATTTCCAAGATCATGAAGAACTGGCCAGATCAATTGTGAAGAAGCCCGCCTCTGTATCCAGACCAAAAATAGTCCACGGGATAGAAAGCTCCTGCCATGGGAATCACTTCTTTCCTTTGATGGATCGATCAGAGTCTGGAGAAGATGAAAGGTGCCCAAAATCTGCGCCACAGATTCTATCAAGACGATCAGGACAGCAAGCAACTGTCCCCAGCGCAGAGCTGCTGGACCGATTTGCTCATGATTACGGGGCGATTTTTCCGGATCTTAACACGGTTCAAAAACAAAATTCGAAAGGGGATCGAAGTGGGCCACGGCAGGTGGGATTACAGACTCATATGTGCACGAGTATGCCTTGCCGGCCTGTTCCGGGCCTGGTGGCGTTATATGCTCGGCATAAGAAGTCTAAAACCCTAGCTCGTGCCCCCCACGTATCTCCTACAGCCGCCGCATACAGATCCTACGTAGACACTGTGCTGAACCACACCATGGCAGACAACAAGTGTGCCCAAGGTTTCTCCCGGGACGCTGCGCCCAACAGAAGATTCAATCAGGGCAATGGGCAGGGAGGATACTTGAATCGCAACCTCAGCCAGCAGCGATTCCATCCTGGAATTGGAGAAGGTGATCGCGCTGGTAGGTCGTGCGGCTTTCGGGGATATCAATGATTCGGCAATCGAGGCTTTGGAGGCCGGGGATCGTATGGGAGAGGAGCTTTCTCTTCTGATCAGCAATATCCCACAGAGATGCAAGGTAGAACGACGGGCACACAACAAGGTAACATATCTTTAGGTGGTGCACGTCCAGTACAATTGCATGAAAGTGGTGTGCAGGCACAAGACAGCAGCATGCCGATACAACTCAACATTCCCGCCCAGGCAGCCTCATTGTTTCAACAAGCTTTGGCATCTGTTGCGGGGTCGGGAGCATCAAAAACACAAGCTCTGGAACATAACCCCAATCAAGAGCTGAAGAGTAAGGATCAAATAAAAAGTGACGTCCCAGAATCATCAACAAAAAATGCTAAAGACCGGACTGGAAATAGGCCGTACTGTAATAGATGCATGACAAAGGGGCATGCAGTAGAAGAATGCACCAGGGAATTTTATTGTGAGATATGTGAAAGTGATCAGCACAACAAGGTGAGATGTCCTGCGTATAAATCGGCTAAGCAACCTGCAGCAATATGTGGTTTTGCAGTTGAACATTTGGGCTTCTTTCACATACCTTATACACCTTCTCAAAAGAACAAGAATGAAAATAGGTATGCAATAATCCGGGTGGTTGAGAGCAGATTAACTGGAGCTAACATCATTTCAGAGCTAGAAAGGCTTATTCCAGCAAGGTGGACTTGGCAAGTTGAGGAAACAGGGAACAACACTTTCAAGACCTTATTCCCTTCAAGGGCCGAGCTGAAACGCATGGTCGAGTGGGGTACGGTACAATCTCGAATAAATAATGCAAAGTTCAGAATTGAAGATAAATATTCCGAATCAGGAGCGAAAGCCAAACTATCTAAGGTTTGGGTACAATGCTCTAGACTTCCGAATGAACTTAAGGAGTTCCCGGTGATCTGGGCAGTTGGCTCCGTGTTGGGTGCCACAAAAGATGTGGACATGGTCTTCTCAAGAAACCATGAAAATTGTCGCTTCCTCATAATGGTCTTAGACCCGGATATTATCCCTCATGTAGTCAATGTGGTCATTGATGAATACCTTTATGAGCTGAAATTTCGAGTAGCGAATGATGCGCAAGGTAATACCAATGACCAAATGGACACAGATGAGTTTGATGATGATGACCTGCTGGAAGATGACAAAGGAAATAATGTTGGTACTGATCCGAAATCAAATAGGGGTATGCAGTTTACCCAAGGAGAGGCCAGCGATAAAGGGAAAAATATTGCAGGCTCCCAACATGGACGGCACCACTCGCTGATGACACAAGAAAATAAGTGGATGCAGAGTGATTCAGTTACCCTTACTGAGAACTTGATGGAGAAAAATAATCAAAATCTGATTGATGAGGAGGAATCTCAGAATGTCACTGAGTGTGTTACAGAGAAGACAAAACCACTACTACACCTGGATGGTGAAGAGGGATGTAGGGTTCCTGTAGCACACAATGTTATACGACATTTATTTAGTAACGTGAATGACAATGAAGGTGATAATGATGAGGTTTGCAATTATATGAATGAGAGGGATAATAGAAAGTCTGATGTAAACTTTGTTAATCCAAACCAGGAAATGGCGGTAGAGGTGGATCAGATGG
This sequence comes from Tuctoria greenei, assembly GCA_036927565.1. NCBI lineage: Eukaryota > Viridiplantae > Streptophyta > Magnoliopsida > Poales > Poaceae > Tuctoria > Tuctoria greenei. The sequence continues at coordinate 144,440,344 of JAYESD010000011.1, forward strand.
GGTGCGTTGAAGAGGTAACCATGACTGATGTAGTGTATGGTTCAGATTTCGGTACTGAAGCATCACAACTTAATGTTGATGGTGATGGTGCAGAGGTGTGTGCTTCTGACATATCACATAACTATATATGTTTACAATGTAATAATATAAATGATAATGCAGCATGTGAGAATAATAATCACCATGATCAGGTTGTTAACGACGTGGAGAAGAGGGGATATCCTAAGCAGTATGCTAAGGAAAATATATCCCAGAGCACGACTATACAGGGGAAGGTAGAGGCTAATACCGTTAATTCCCACTGTGTTGGATCTCCACGTAATGAACCTGATGAAAATTTTTTGCAGGTGATGCATGGTGATCTCACAAGCAAAAAAATAACTAAGGAGACTATGAGAGGGAGTATCTTCAACGTCCTGACTGCTGAGAATGCCATGCACGTTTGCAGCGATGAAAAAGTCAAGAAGTTAGCTGAAATACCGGAAGCAACATCACCATTCACTGAAGCTAGACGAAGTAAGCGAACGTCTGCTTCTTACGATGAATCTGCCATAGAGCGTGCGGAAAAATTGAAGGCCAGGAAAAATGAAGGTAAGACCTTCTCATTTTTAGATTATGCAAACAGTACTATTAAGGCTCAAATGCAATGCGTGGGGATTATGTTGGGAAAAGATGAAAACACTTCGTTACTTGCGGTTGACAAGTTAAAAAAAGATGAATTTGATAGAGTACAGGAGAATTTGTTGAATGATAAGAAAACTGAAGCTCTAAATTTAGAGGAGAAGCAATTACAGGAAGATGAGGAATTAGATAATATTATATTAAACCAGATTTGTTCTGATATTCTATATGACATTACCGAAACAAACAGTGATTCTAGTAATTTCACTGAGTTCGTAGGAATTAGTCCCCGTTTCACGGGTGATATGAAGAGAAGGGGGGTTCGGTTCAATCATAATAAGAATGAAAGGAATACTATGGAATAGTAATGGGTTTAAGGACCAAAAAAATTTAGATTTGTGTCGGACTTAACCAAACAATTCAGCCTTAGCTTTATAGGGATATCAGAAACGGGCATAAATGATTTCACGCCAATTTTTCTGAAAAACCTATGCGCTGGTAGAGAATTCATTTGGCACTGTAAAGAACCACATGGGAGATCCGGAGGGATGATTCTAGGGGTCGACACTGATACATACCTCATTGGATCAATAGATGAAGGTGACTTTTATGTCAAATTTCACCTTTGTAATAAATTAGATGATTACAAATGGACCTTAATTTTAGTATATGGACCAGCTCAAGAGCAGTATAAAGACAAATTCCTAGCTGAGTTAGTGAATGTTTGCTCTAAGGAAACATCACCAGTGCTGATTGGTGGTGATTTCAATATAATGAGACATTCGCTAGAAAAGAACAAAGGGAATTTTAATTATAGATGGCCCTTCCTATTTAATGCCGTAATAGATGGACTAGACCTAAGAGAGATCGAGATGTCTGGTCGGCGATATACGTGAGCGAATGCAATGCAGAACCCTACGTACGAAAAGCTTGACAGAATTCTTGTATCGACTGAATGGGAATTAAAATATCCACTAGCTACGGTAAGGGCGCTCTCAAGAAACATATCAGACCATTCTCCATTATTATTGGATTTCGGAGCCTCATCCCAATGTAACCACACACCTACATTTAAATTTGAGTTAGGGTGGTTACTTTGTGATGGATTTCAATCGATGATCCAAGATAAATGGGAGGCACCGGTCCTATGCCAAGATCCTATGGAAATTTGGCAGACAAAGATACGGAGGTTGCGCCAATATCTCAGAGGATGGGCAAAAATACCAGCAGCACGTATAAGAAAGAGAAAAAGGAAATTTTAGACTCACTAGACGCCCTGGATAAGAAAGTAGAGACCATACCTTTACAAGCACAAGAGATGGCTCTAAAACAACACCTACAAGATAGGTTAACATCTTTACTAAGAGAAGAAGAAATTAAATGGTACCAACGTGCCAAGACAAAAGATTTGTTAGAAGGTGATGCAAATACTAAATATTTTCATCTGGTGGCTAACGGAAAACACAGGAAGAATAAAATTTACCATCTCCAAGATGGTGAAAATCAAATCACTGAAGAGAATGAACTTGTGAGGCATATTTCAAAATACTATAAAAGACTATTTGGTCCAACGGAAGAAAACTATTTCTATCTAGATACGGACAGAAAAGAGGATATACCCCAAGTATCAGAGATTGAGAATAACTTTCTAACGGCAGATTTCACCATGGATGAAGTCAAAGTTGCTGTGTTTCAGATGGAGCATAATAAAGTCTTGGGTCCTGATGGATTTCCTGCTGAATTTTATCAAGTCTTCTGGGAAGTCATCAAATTTGATTTGATGGCTTTATTCCACGCGTTTTATGCTCGCAATCTGCAAACATACAGACTGAATTTTGGCATAATAGTTCTGGTACCAAAGTGTGTAGATGCTACCATAATACAACATTACAGACCGATATGTCTATTAAATGTGAGCTTCAAAATAATAATGAAAGTGATTACAAATCGTATTGTTTCAATAGCTCATAAAGTCATCAGTCCAACTCAGATAGCGTTCTTACCTGGGCGTAATATTATGGAAGGTGCAGTTATTTTACATGAGACTATACATGAAATGCACAAAAAAAAAAATTGAGAGGGGTGATAGTAAAGATAGACTGTGAAAAGGCTTATGATAAGGTTAACTGGCATTTTGTATGACAGGTCTTAGAGATCAAAGGCTTTTCACCGATACGGCGTGACTGGATAGATGACGTCATGAAAGGGGGACATGTAAATATTAAAGTTAATGACCAAATTAGTGAGAACTTCCAAACAAAAAAAGGTCTTCAACAAGGAGATCCTTTGTCACCCATACTTTTTAATATAGTGGCGGACATGCTCGCTATAATGATAGACAGAGCGAAGTTAAATGGACTAATATCAGGGATCATTCCGCATCTAGTCGATGACGGTCTATCAATACTACAATATGCAGATGACACAATCTTGTTTATAGACCATAGTTTGGAACAAGCTCGAAATTTAAAACTGCTGCTTTGTGCCTTTGAGCAACTCTCTGGGTTAAAGATTAACTTTCATAAAAGTGAAATATTCTATTTCGGAGAAGCTCAAAGCGCGCAACAACAGTATGTCGAAATATTTGGTCGTAGACTTGGATCATACCCATTTAAATATTTGGGTCTCCCAATGCATCATAGGAAGCTATATAATAGTGAATGGAAAATGATTGAAGAAAGGTTTCAGAAAAAGCTAAGCAGTTGGAAAGGAAAATATTTATCTGTGGGAGGCCGGTTAGTACTAATAAATTCAGTATTAACAAATCTTTCCATGTTCATGCTTTCGTTTATGAAGTACCAAGAGGTGTGCTAGAAAGGCTGGATTACTATAGATACAGGGTTTTTTTTGGCAAGGCGATAGTCATAAGAAAAAATATCGTCTATCCAGATGGGATGTACTGTGTCAGCCAAAAGACCAAGGTGGTTTAGGTATCCAGAACTTGGACATCCAAAACCAATGTCTTCTCAGTAAATGGTTGTTCAAATTACTGAATGAAGATGGAATTTGGCAAAGATTATTAAAACGAAAGTATGTAAAGGATAAACCAATTGGGCAGATACAACATAAACAAGGAGACTCCCACTTTTGGAGCGGTATCATGAAAGTTAAAGAGAAAATGTTGCGCTTTGGTAGGTTTAAGGTGAAAAATGGTTGTGCCACAAGGTTTTGGGAAGACAACTGGTTAGGAAATTTTACTCTCAAAGATAAATTTGCTTCGCTGTATAACATTGTGAGACGTAAACATGCTACTGTAGCTGATGTGTTTAGCACCATCCCATTAAATATTACTTTTAGACGTGGTTTGACTGGTAGTAATTTAGTGAGTTGGTTCAGAATCGTAGCTTCAGTGGCACATGTTAGTCTAAATGACACTGAAGATTCCTTTGCATGGGAATTAAACCAGAAAGGAGTGTTTTCTGTGAATTCAATGTATACAGCACTTATCAACAATGGGAACGTGTGTAGGAACAAATTAATTTGGACATCTAGATTACCACTAAAGATTAAAATATTTATGTGGTATTTGAAACGTGAAGTGATTCTTACAAAGGATAATTTATTAAGACGTAACTGGAAAGGTAATGCAAAATGTGTGTATTGCAATCAAAATGAAACTATACAACACCTTTTTTTCGATTGTGATTATGCAAAATTTTTATGGAGGATTGTAAGCATCACTTTCGATATTAATGTGCCAACTTCTGTTTCTAACATGTTTAATGAGTGGATCTACTCTTTTCCAAAATTACACAGGAAACATATTTTGGTAGCCGCTGCAGCTCTGATTTGGGCAATGTGGTTGTCCAGAAATGAATGTGTGTTTGATAATAGTACTATGAAAAACTATTTGCAGGTTCTTTTCAGGGGCACATACTGGTGTCGCACTTGGGCGTTGCTGCAAAAGGTTGACGAAGACAAAAACACTATGAGGAGGGCATGCAGGTACATGGAGGAAATAACCATAGAGATCTTTGCGAAATTTGGGTGGAACAATTGTCGTCGTATTACTCTTCAATAATGTATTATGTACCTCCTATAGTTGTTGTCTCCAGTGTCCTCAATAGCTTTTCATTTGAACTATTTCCATACATTTGTCGAGTCTGTAAACTGTTGGCCATAACCTCAATCATGAGGGAAGGTCGGTTGTCCATCATCTAAAAAAATGGCATAGGCTTGTCTCAGCCTGGACCCAGGTATGCTTTGGCCCAGCTGACATACTATGTAGATCCGCCCATGACTCAACGTTTCCCTTGTCTCCTCTTTCACCTTCTAATTCATCTAAGGCGCCTAAAACTCCTGCCCCAGGCAATCAAGATGTAATTAGGTCAATCTTTTACAAACCGATACACCTCAATCTTTTAAACACTAGTGGAAATGTGTTCATCTATGAAGTTACTAGATTTCATCATCGAACAAGACATGTGACAAAGTATGGGCCTGTTTGGATGGAAGCCCCTGCTTGCCATGCCGCTGCTGCGGCGGTAGATTCGGCCACCACACCTGCAGCATGCCGTGCTGGCAAAAAAAAACTTGCTGGCGAGCGAAGCGAACATCAGCAGCATAAGCTTCGGCTGGAATCCAAACAAACGTCGCAGTCGACTAAACTTTGGCGTTGACTGAGCGCAGCGAAGTGTGATGGTGATCCAAACAGACCTATAGGGGAGCATCCATCTATTCATCATGCATCGATAATGACAGAGCTGAGACACCACACTTTATGATAAATCTAAAATTAGTGTCACAAAACAAATACATTGAATGTGACCCACACATTACCGTTTTGTGACAATCAGTTAATACATATGAGCTGTCACTGAACCATTAGGCGTCGATGATGAACTCAGTCATCATAAGACTCGTTCCACGGATTGACCTACATGTCAGCCCCCCCACAATGTCATCACTAAATGATAGAAGAAAGCTTTGTGTTCATGAACACAATTAAAAAATATTTATATGTTAGTTTGCACCAGCACAACTTCTCAAACATTATCTAAAAAAGCACAACTTCTCAAAGGAACAAAAAGAGAATAGCAAAGCAAAAATATGCAAATAGAGTTACCAATTTTGTACATGTTAATTTACCTGATGATCCAAAAAACAGTTCAGAACTAATAACAATAAGAATGATACTTCATGTGCCTTCGGTTCTATTTAGAAAGCTTAACCATTACTGTCAAAATTCCTGTCAAATAAGAAGTGCCATTTTTCTTTCCTTTTGCATAAACAACAAGTTAAGGCACTTTCTCACGGGTTCTGTGTCCCGGGTACCGAAGATACGGGACCCGACGATGATACACGAACACTATATGGCGACGAACCGTATCTACCTTGGTGAGGAGTCGACATCGACGATCCCAGATTCGTAGCACTTCATTCTCAATTAGCCTTTGCATCCACTTCAATCCAGCTGACCAAGCGAGATGATGTTGTTCTTGAGACAGGGGATGAGACGGACTCCAACGAGTTTGATCTTCTCCCCTGCTTTGCTGGTGAAGGTGACGACTCCGCGCCCATGAATTTGCACGGTGAAACATAGAAGGTCAACTATATTAGGAATGCTATATTCTGGATAGGATATGATCAGCTATACAAGGAATGCTTGATTCCTAGGAATGTGCATCCACTATTTTTTGCATGTGATATTGTCTTCCATATGTAACCTGTTGTACACTACTTTAAATAATAGAGTCCAGCCCCAAGAGGGCAATTGCCTTGCACCATTCAACATGGTATCAGAGCCAAGTCACTAATCGATCCATTAACAATTTTCCTTCTGCCACCTCCCCTCTCTCCACCACTGCAAAATTCCTACGCACAACATGTCTTCCAACACCATCCCCCTCCATCATGCAGTGACCATCAAACTCACAAAGAAACTATCTTCTATGGCACGCCCAACTGCTCCCATATCTCCGGAGCACAAATTTGATGGGATACCTCGACGGCTCCAAAGCTGCACCAGCACAGCACATTCTTGCATCGACGGCTGTCGGCGCCAAGCCCATCATCAACCCAGACTATACGTCCTAGTGCAACATGAACCAGCAGGTCCTTAGTGGCCTCCTCTCCTCCATGTCTGAGGAGGTTCTCCATGATGTCGTCAACGCCAAGATGTCCAAAGAGTTATGGGACTCTCTCCAAAAGAAGTTCTCCTCGTTGACTCGCGCGTGAAAGTTCAACTCTGTGTCGAGCTCGCCCCCGTGCGGAAAAGAGATTGTTGGCGGTAGATTATTTCAGTAAGATCAAGAATATTGCCACTGAGATGGCAGCGGCTGATGCTGCCCTACTTGATGATGAGATCCTCGCATATCTCCTTGTCGGGCTACCTTCAGAATATGACTTGTACGTCACATCGATGATGACCAAGGACTCCATCACGCTCACCGACGCCTTCACCCACCTCGTCGCCTTTGAACCCCGCCAGCTGAAACATCAGGCGACACTCCAGCTTAACATTGGTTCCACGCCCAACTACGCTGGGCGCGGCGGCGGCCAAAATAGGGGGTGCAGCCGCACTGATTGCGGGTGCGGTCGTTCCCGCGGTGGTGCACCCTCTCGTCTCAACGGCGACTGATCAGGATCCTCTTCTCCACATCCTACTTGCCAAATCTGTGGCAAGGTGGGCCACACTACAATTCACTGTTGGTATAGGAGGAATGAATCTTACCAGGAGGAAGTTCCTTGGGCTGATTTGGCATCCATGAACTCTTACAAAATTGATCCCAACTGGTACAATGACACGGGCACCATGGATCACATCACAAGTGATCTTGATCACCTAATTGTGCAGGATCAGTACCATAGTGGTGACACGGTACAAGTGGGCAACGATGCAGGTTTGCAAATTAAACACATTGGTTCCTGTTCTATCAATACTAATACTCGCCCTCTTGCTCTTAACAATGTCCTCCGCGTTCCCGAAATTTCTAACCATCTTCTTTCAGTTCATAAATTATCTCGTGATAACGATGTATTCTTCAAATTTCATCCTTCGTATTATCTCATAAAGAATCGTGCAACTCGGAATCTACTCCTGGAAGGAAAATGTGAAGCCACCATGTACCCTCTCAAGCCGTCCGGTATTATGTTCATCAAGTAGGCATTCGTGAGCTATTCTGCACGTCCGGACCAATGGCATGCTCAGTTCGGTCATCCATCTACCCAAGTTGTACGATCCCTTTTACATATTCATAATCTTCCGTGTCTTAAGGAGTCTACTGTTTTCTCAGTTTGTAATGTGTGTCAGTTAGCAAAAAGTCATTAGTTACCTTATAATATTTCATGTCACAGATCCATGACACCACTCGAACTCATTTATTCTGATGTTTGGGGACCTACTCCAATTTCTGTTTTTAGCTTCAAATATTATATTAGTTTTATTGATGACTTTAGCAAATTCATGTGGATTTATCTCATGAATGATAGAACTAACGCTCAACACATTTTCTTAATTTTCCAAGCTCATGCAGAACGCCTCCTTGACACCAAAATTAAATGCGTCCAATCCGATTGGGGTGGAAAATATAAAAAAACCCAATAACCAATCTTCACCAAAATGGTCATCGCACATAGGGTGTCTTGTCCTCATACCCACCAACAAAATGGCTTGGTTGAATGCAAACACCGTCATATTGTTGAAACTGGTATTGCCCTCCTTGCTCATGCCAGCATGCCACTCAAATTCCGGGATGAAGCCCTCACCACACCCACGTACCTCATAAATCAGCTCCCTACTCATGTTATTGGTAATATGTGCCCTCTAGAAAAACTATTTAAAATACCACCTCTTATTCCATGCTTCGTATTTTTCATTGTGCGCGTTGGCCTCATCTCCGTCCATATAATAAACACAAATTATCTTTTTGATCTAAACCATGTGTTTTTATTGGTGCAATACTATTTATAAATGGTAAAAATGCCTAGACATGGATACCAGACGTATCTATATCTCTAAGGATGTTATCTTTGATGAGCATGTCTTTCCATTCAAAAATCCTTCATCCAACGTTGATCTCCACTCCCCAGGCAGTAATAGTATTTATGTGAATATTAATGAATTGTTTGATTTTTTTCCTACTATATGCCTACAACAGTAAGAAATGCAGGAAATCCTGTTGGTGGATCTTCCTCGGGAGCCACGCCCGCAGATCGCGCCCAAGAGATCGTGCCCGTTTTGTGCAACATGCACACAACAGCAACCGGGTCCTGTCCCCAGCCTCGGGACCTCCATTAGAAGACACAGAATCATCGGCTGCTGCCCGAATACGCGCACTACAGGTCCCACACCCAGATCTGCATGCGGCATGGAAACTTCTGGGCGCATAGCAGCAGCGGGCGACGTTGGGGCTACACAAATGGAGACAGCAACACCCAATCTGGAGGTATTTTCTGACCCTGTGGGGTCTACTGATCTAAGAAATACTTCAAATCATACTATAGGGTAAAATTATGGTACACGCCTGAGAAAAAATATTCGAGAGCCAAAACAACGTACCGATGGTATGGTAACATATTCTGTTACCTGGACTTCTGCTGAAGAGCCATCATCTTATGTTACTGCTATGCGACACCCTTTGTGGCATCGTACAATGCAAGAAGAATTTGATGCACTCATTAAAAAGAGACTTGGCATCTTGTCTCTCCTTGTGCTGGTCTCAATATCATTGACTCCAAGTGGATTTTCAAACTCAAATATAATGCAGATGGAAGTATTGATCGCTATAAAGTTCGCCTAGTCGCAAAAGGCTTCAAACAACAATATGGGATTGATTATGATGCCACCTTAAGTTCGGTTGTAAAGCTGACCACCATACGCCTTTTATTATCTTTGACGATTTCTCGAGGGTGGTCACTCTGACAGATTGATTTTCAAAATTCTTTTCTTCATGTATTTCTTGATGATGACATCTATATGAAGCAACCACCAGGCTTTGAATACTCCACTTATCCCAATTATATTTGCAAACTTGATAATTCTTTATATGGTCTTAAACAAGCGCCATGGGCCTAGTTCTCCCGGTTGAGTGACACTCTGATTTGGTTTGGTTTTCAAGCATCCAAGGCGGATGTCTCTCTATTTATCTTCACTCAAGCCAACATCCAAATGTATGTACTTATATATGTGGATGACATTATCATTGTGAGCTCCTCATCTTTGGCTACTGATCGTCTACTCAAACAACTTCGAGTCTAGTTTGAGGTGAAGGATCTTGTCCGCCTCAATTATTTTGTAGGCATTGAAGTTCATCATGCATCTACTAGACTGATCCTCACACAGCGAAAATATATCAATGATCTTCTGTTGCGCACCAACATGGAGAGCTCTAAAGGTGTCACTACCTCGTTTTTGCCTACTGACAAACTCTTTCTCCATGATGGTACACCTCTCTCACCAGAAATTACATGCTATCGTGGTGTGGTTGGTGCACTAACATATATATCCTTCACACGCCCTAATATATCCCTCTCAGTTAATAGAGTTTGTCAGTATATGTCTGCACCAACTGAATCTCATTGGAAGGCGGTGAAACGCATCTTGCGGTATCTTCACTTCACCTCAGATTTGGGACTTTCCTCACTAAATCCGGTTCTTCGATACTAAGTTCCTTCTCTAATGAAGATTGGGCTGGAAACCCGAATGATCGACGCAGTACTGGCGGCTACATTGCCTTCTTTTGCAGTAATCTCATTTCCTGGAGTTCTCAAAAACACCCAACCGTCTAACGCTCTTGTACGGAAGATGAATATAAGGAGGTTCCTAATACTACTTGCGAATTAATTTCAGTTCAAGCATTGCTCCGAGAAATTGGAATACAACAATTTAGACCGCTGACTCTCTAGTGTGAAAATATTAGGGCTACCTACCTGACAGCAAATCCACATTTTCATCGTCGCACCAAACATGTTGAAGTCGATTATCACTTTGTACGTGAGCAGGTTGCATCTCAGCTATTAGATGTATGTATCATATCCTCCAAAGATCAAGTGGCTGATATTATGGCTAAGCCGTTAGCTGGTACGGCATTTGGAAGGATCTGTAACAATCTGAACTTAATTACATATCATTTAAATTGAGGGGGGTGTGAAACATAGAAGGTCAACTATATTAGGAATGCTATATTTTGGATAGGATATGATCAGCTATAATAAGAATGCTTGATTCCTAGGAATGCACCTCCACAATTTTTGATATGTGATATTGCCTTCCATATGTAACATGTTGTACACTACTATAAATAATAGAGTCCAGTCCCAAGAAGGGCAATTGTCTTGCGCCATTCAGCATGCACAAGTCAGCCATTGTCGAAGTGCACGATCAATTGCACCCACGATCGAGCTCAGAGAAGGCCTATGTTTTCCCGGTCATGTGGCCCGTGGCGCCAGTGTTGAGATACCAGCCTTCAAGGTGACCTCCATCACCGTCGGGCCCAAAGAAATCATGAGCATCAGGCTCATGTAGGTGAAGACCACCCTGCATCAGCAGAAACACGTAATCAACGACGATTTCCGAAATCCATGCCATCAAAACAGGGCTCCTCGCCCTCCTTGCGGGCAAGATTTGCTCGCTCCTTGGGTGACATACGGGCACAACAATCTTCGGCCCAGTGCCCTTTCTTCCTGCAATTGTGGCAGGTGTCACTGCCATTCTTCTTCTTCTTCTTCTATCTACGCGATCGGTTCTTCTATCCGCCATTCATGGATCCCAATTTGGAGCTCCATTGACCTTGCTTCTCCTTCAGTTGTGCCAGCCATTGCTCTTCTATGAGCAACAGCTTGCCTCCAGTCGCGAAATCCTTCTCCTCATCACCATGGCTCTCGATTGCTCGCACGCAGACGGTGATTTCTTTAATGTACTTTGCTGAAATGTTGAGGAGCAACTCAATTGCGATGGAGATAGGCACGAATATCTATACCACCACCCGCAAATACTTGTTGACAACCTTCTTGGAATTTTCCAGGCCGCTGAGGATCTCCAATTCGTGCACCATCTTGCCGAGGCGCAATGCAAAGTCATCGAGTGACTCGCGGTCGAGGAAGGCAACATTCTCGTACTTCCTTTAGATGCGTTGTGCTGCCTTCATCCTTGTGCGATCCGAGCCAAGGCAGGGAGGTCTTCATAAGATCCCAGGCGACCTTGGCGGAAGGCTTCAACACCAGCATAGAGGCCATCTCCAGTGGGACACTGCAGAGCAGCGCCTCCATCACCATTTGATCCTCCATCTCGTCGGAGTTGCCAAGTATGATGGCTGCCCACCATCCAAGCGCGTGTAGAATCACCCGCATCATCGATGACCAATCGGAGTAATTGATCTGTGTGAGCACCGGGAATTGGTCGCTCACCTCCTGCACAATTCTTGCCTGAGCTGGGTTCTACGGGCAGCGGCTGCACCCACGGTGATGAATGGGGGATGGCGACTGTGAGCGTCTCCTGCGGGGGAACTAAGAGCCGCGCGTGTAATGCAATATGGCCACGCGTGTAATGCACAATTTTTTTTGAGAGCAGATACTGGAAATTTTTTGTGACAGCAGATACTGGAAGTATAGAGTATATAGAGTATGGCTTAGAGGGTAGAGTATGCTTTAGAGGGTGCTGGTGCGGATGGTCTAACAACCCTATATACTAGGACCTAACTAACCAGTTAAGACCAGTTCCCTTGGGTAACTCGCTTGATCAACGGCAGACACCAAAACAGGCTCTAAACTGAAACTGACTCAGTCTGTCAACACTGACAGAGACCTTATTCAAAGAATGAAAGGGTGGAGAACTATGCACTGGACTTACTAACAGATATATGTTTTTTCGCTTTGTATGAGCTGGATTCAGCGTTATTGACTGATAACAACAACATTACCTACCAAGTGGCAGTATTATATTTTTTTGCAGAAAAAAGGCAATCATTAGGAAACTTGTAGCACTTTCTTGGTATTACTAACTTTATTTCGCGGTCACAAACAAGCCAGATAGAGTTTAAGCAAATACATTATTACAGATTGGTAGTTCACATTTGACAACAGAATTACCAAACTGAGGGAAACATCCAAAGCGAGTTGATGCATAATAAATCCATTAATACTGCAACCCACAAATTAAAAGATGATTTAACAGCAACGATTCAAACTGTTGTCCAACAATAACACTTTTATTAACTACGAATGGCCAATCTGGTGGCGCATCAGCTTGGACAGCATTATTCCTTGAACGGGTCGGCAAGCCTGTAGTTGCAAGCCGACGTTTCAAACTTTATTGTGCACTTGCTGTTGTTGCCGAACTTAACCTCAGCGTGCTAGAGCCCCTTCTCTCCGAGGGTAGACGCTCGCCAGTCATTCTCTTGCTATAGATTTTTTCCATCATGACCTTTTTATTAAACCCAATAGTATCAAGATGATACAATAGAGTTTATACCCTGCTTCTGCATAACTAAGATGCACACAACCAAAACACATAGGAAAATAAAAAAATAGCTCCTGATACAAGCTTTAATTCTAGCCGCGGCTAATGCGAGAAGTGACATATTCCCATCTACACTGCCACCCATGTGGGGTAAAGATATGCCTCACCACTTGCTCCAACCATGTACAAACCTCCATATATAGGCCTCTCTACCCCGAACGCTGTAAGGGTGACCACAAACGGAGCAAGGAAGTGCACCTGTTTGAAACCTGAAAATAAGATGAATCTTTACCTTTAAACATCTTATCATTTCTACATAGCCATAGCACCCAAATTATGGCAATCGCTCCCACCCTCAAATGTATCTTAAACTTGTTATCAATTCCACTCAACCAATTGCCAAAAATATTTGCAACACTGCTTGGCAGGTACAAAATAGAAGCTACTTGGATGATTGGTCATATAGAACGGTTTGACACTGGAAAAACAAGTGATCAATAGTGTCTTCATGATGACAAAAAAAACACTTCATGTTCCCATGCCAACTACGTTTAGCAAGGTTATTGTAACACTCCACATTCTTTTCTCCACTCTTTCGAAATTGCTCACTGTGAATTTGCTAGTTGAGTTCAGAAATTCCATACTTGATGCATATGCATTTTTCATGGTTTCACAAATGTATTTCAAGAGTTGTAAATAACCAAAATCATGGCATGGCTCAGATGTACATTGCAGCATGATCACTATATGCATTCCAGGATTTGTGTGCACCAAAATAGCCATCCCCAATGTCATTTGGTTCCTATGCACGTTTACTTTTGAAAAATGCATAAACCCCTTTTAAATTCAGTCAAATTTTAAGTTAGATATCTCAAAATGTAGCTCTTGATGTCAGGAATTAAAAATTTCAGAATTTCTTTTGACCATTTGCTATTTATTCTGCGACTTTGAAGACTGTTGCTGCATTGTGAAAAAGCTGAGAATGTGTCTCTATGGCAGCTGGGCCCCACCGGCCAGCTCTAGCCTCCTCTGTTTCTCTTCCTCCAGCGCCCACTTTTCACAAAATGGCTACCACGTGCCCCTCCTCACCAGCCACCCACCAAGCTCAGTGAAGGTGCCGCTTGGTTCTCCCCGCACACACCGAGCTTTTAGCCTCGCTCGCTGCTCGGCCCTATATACTCGAGTCTCCAATCGCCTATGATTCGATCTGCCATAATTTCAGGAAACCGTCCCCTAAAATCCCTCAACGTTCAACTAATGCGAGCAGTTATGGGCATTCGTGCACATTAAATGTGCACCTGCAGTTATGCCTCAAATTACTCCTCATGTTGACCTCGCAGTCTAGGTGTTGATGAAATATTCCAAATAATATATGTGGCAGAAAATAAAGGCCGTGGAACACAACTCGTCACGACGCGAACACGCAACATCGCAAGTCACAAGTCACGCGATGAACACACGTAAAATCTTGAAACGCGCGCGCGTGCGTGCGTGTAAATTTGTGTCCATAGCAACAGACTTCATCTCCCTCATTATTCCCATTCTGAGAACCACTCCAAGAGCCACTATATATGTCGGGGAACATCCATCTAGGTGGGCAATATGAGACTAAAGTCCTCAGCCACCTCTTCACACCACCTTGGCTTTCCACCAGGGGAGTTGGCCCAAATAAATGAGCCCATAAATGGGCTCTACCAAAGGGGCCAAATCCCAACAATCCCCACCAAAAGCCAAGGTCTACAAGTAACAACTCTGCGCTTTAATATTCAAGCTTTGCAGTGCAGACCCGATATGGGTTGAGCTGCACCTAGCATTCCATGATTCACATACTCACAACTTTGCAATGGAGATAGCCTTGAATTGCTAGTTTTGTGTCAGCAAGTTTCACGTGAAAGCATCGCTGATACTAGGCCGCCTAAAGCCATGCCTCATGTTGGAGCATTACGGTCTTCTCTCGTGTCTATTCATGAGTTTATTTGAGATTACCCACATCTCATAGACTGCGACCTGACAGTCAAACTCATATAGGTGTGTTCTTACAAGTATACCCTGCACAAAGGTATCTTGCCTATTTAGGCCTCAGAACACATTAAGACATTAAGTCAACCTTCCATGCAGTACTGAGAGTACGCATCTACTAGCGGAAATGAGTAATAAATATGTACTCTCCAGTTGTCCATACAACTTGTTTTTCCTAAGATCTACTTCACGGGATCTCCGATCACATAGTTTGGGTTACCATTGTATGATAACATCATGCGGGTCTCAATCCCATTTCCTTTGATGCTTCTTCAATTACAACACGTGCTAATCCCATAGTAAAAGGGTCTACAAGGTTTCTTTTAGTATTAATATACTCAACGGCAATCTCTCCCATATTTCTCAAATGTCTCACTGATTTGATTCGCCGTTTCACATGTCTTGATGATTTCAAATTTTCTTTTGCATTGCCTACTGTTGTGATCACACTTTGATTATCACAATGCAAAAGAATGGCCGGCACAGGTTTAACAACCAAAGGCAAGTCCATCAAGAGATGTTTCAACCACTCTGCCTCAGTAGTGGCTGTTTCAAGTGCTACAAGTTCCGCTTCCATAGTTGACTTTGTCAATATAGTCTGCTTACGAGACCTCCACGAAACTACAACACCACCAATAGTGAAAACATATCCACTAGTGGCTTTGATCTCATCAGCATCTGAGATCAAATTTGAGTCACTATACCCTTCTAGGACAGCTGGGTACCCTGTATAGTGAAGTCCATATGTTGATGTACCTCTCAAATATCTCATTACACGTTCTAGTGCACACTAGTGATCTCTTCCAGGATTGGAAGTAAATCTGCTCAATTTGCTTACTGCAAATGAGATGTCAGGTCTGGTTGCACCAGCAAGATACATGAGAGAACCAATAATTTGGGAATATCTTAACCGATCAATCCTTTGTCCTCTGTTCTTGCGAAGCTTTAGACTGGGATCATATGGTGTTGGAGAAAGTTTAGAATCTGAGTACCCAAACCTACTCAGAATATTCTCCACATAATGAGATTTCTTTAAAGTAATCTCATTCTCGCCTTTAATTAGTTTGATGTTTAGAATAACATCAGCCACTCCCAAATCCTTCATATCAAAATTTTGGGACAAGAATGATTTTACATCATTTATCACAACGATGCTAGTCCCAAAAATTAATATATCATCAACATATAGGCTCAGTATTACTCCCTTACCCCCACCAAACCGATAGTACACACAAGTGTCAGCTTCATTTACCACAAATCCTACAGAGGTCATAGTTCTATCGAACTTCTCATGCCACTGCTTTAGATCCAGCTTGAGGCCATACAACGATTTTCGTAACTTACACACTTTGTCCTCTTGCCCAAGCACCACAAAACCATCAGGCTGCTTCATATAGATCTCCTCATCAAGCTAGCCATTTAGGAAAGCCGTCTTCACATTCATTTGATGGATAAGGAGATCATGACACACAGCAAGTGCAACAAGCACACAAATTGTGGTTAGCCTAGCAACAGGTTAATAAGTATCGAAAAAATCCTCGCCTTCCTTTTGGGTAAATCCCTTGGCTACAAGTCTAACCTTATATTTATCGACTGTACCATCTGGTTTGATCTTCTTTTTAAATATCCACTTACACTCAACAGGTTTACACCCAACAGGATAGTCACAGATTTCCCAAGTCTCATTAGTTAAAATGGACTCCATTTCTTTATGGACTGCCTCCTTCCAGTACTCTGCATCTGGTGATGCATATGCCTCTGAAAGTGTTTTAGGTGTATCATCAACAAGGTAGACAGTAAAATCATCACCAAAGGATTTTTCAATCCTTTGTCTCTTACTCCTTCGAGGAACAATATTTGTATCCTCAATGGGTTTTCCAGTGTAAGAACAAGGTACAGATATTAGAGAAGGCTCAGGAGTACAACTAGTAGATGCCTTGCTATGACCTATCACTCTATCCTTCATTGGAAAAATATCCTCGAAAAATGTGGCATCACGAGATTCAGTCACGGTGTTAACGTGCACGTCAAGAACCTCAGATCTAATCACTAAAAATCTATAGGCTCCACTATGTTGTGCATATCCTAGAAAGACACAATCAACGGTCTTTGGTCCCAATTTTTGTTTCTTACACGCAGGCACATTAACCTTGGCCAAATAGCCCCATGCACGTAAGAAACCGAGAGCAGGATTTCTTCCTTTCCATCCTTCATATGGGGTTATTTCACCCTTGGATGATGGAACTCGATTCAGCACAAAGCATGCGGTCAAAATGGCTTCCCCCCACCATGAGTTGGATAAACCCGAACTGTCCAACATTGCATTAACCAAGTCCGTCAATGTTCGATTTTTCCGCTCAGCCACCCCATTAGATTGGGGTGAATAGGGAGCTGTTGTCTCATGGATAATTCCATGCTTCGCACAATATTCGCTGAAATCATTAGAAAGATACTCTCCTCCTCTATCGGACCTAACACGTTTGATTTTTCTTTGTAGTTGGTTTTCAACCTCCGCCATATAAATTTTAAAATGATACAATGCCTCATCTTTCGTTTTAAAAAGATAGAGATAACAATATTTAGTAGCATCATAAATAAAAGATATAAAATATTTCTTCCCTGCTCTAGTCGAAATTCCATTCATTTCACACAAATCTGAGTGAATAAGATCTAGTGGTGACAAGCTCTTCTCTTCCACGTTTTTAAAAGCTTACGTGGCTATTTAGCTTGCACACATGCATGACACTTAGATCTTCTTTCAATAGGAATTTTTGGAATCAAATAAATTTTGGACAATTTAATGATGCAATCATAATTAATGTGACAAAGTCGAGAGTGCCAAACAGTAGCCTCTCGTCCATTGCATTCAGAACTAGAACAAGCAACTGAGTTTAAAAGATTATTACAATCTTCTGCAATTGAAAGGCGGAACAGGCCTCCGCTATCATAGCCTTTTCCGATAAATAAACCAAACTTCGAAACAATAAATTTGTTTGACTTAAACACTAGCTTATAGCCATCACGACACAATAGAGAACCACTAATCAGGTTCCTATTTATTCCAGGAATGTGTTGTACATTCTTCAAAAAGAGAGTCTTTCCGGAGGTAAACTTCAGATCGACTCTTCCGATTCCACGTACAACAGTCCTAGACCCATTGCCCCTTAAGAAAGAGCAATTGTTGGTAGCCTGATAAGAAGAAAATAAATCGTAGTCAAAACAAACATGCACATTAGCTCCCGTGTCTAACCACCAATCGGTGGATTGACATGCTAGAAAAACTTCTGAAACATACCCTAACCCAGACGTTCCTCCAGCCTCGCTAATGGTGACATTCATAGAGTTCTGACCACCACCTTTCTTTCCTTTTCTATTGCGACATTTCCTGGCTATATGGCCAAGCTCGCCACACACAAAGCAAGTCAGGTCTTCTTTATTCTTCTTCTTCTTAAAGCTTGTATTTTGTTTGGCTTTTCCTTTCCAGTTCTTGTTGTTCTTATTGCCACCACCAAATTTACCTTCAACCACATTGGCATTAGAGGTGGTCCCTTCTTGCGGAACAGAACGAGGCACATCCTTTGATCTTGCCTTCTCCTCAACATCAAGAGTTGAGATCAGGCTCTCAACAGTCATAACCTCTTTCTTGTGTTTCAGGCTCGTGGCAAAACTTCTCCAAGATGGAGACAGTTTGGAAATAATTTCACCAACCATGAACTTTTCAGGCAATACCGTATCAAAATGTGCAAGTTCCCCCACCAGAAGCTGGATCTCATGAGCCTGTTCCACGATAGATCGGTCATCAACCATCTTATATTCGTGGTACTGGTCATTAACATAGAGTTCACGTCCAGCATCTGATTCCACATATTTGCAATATATGGCCTCCCACAATTCCTTAGCCGAAGTGTGGTTCATGTAAATGTCACATAACTGATCTGACAGGAGTGTCAATAGGCAGCCAAGACAAGTAGAATTGTCCAGATCAAAGTCACGGTGTTTCTCCTCAGTGAGAGGAAGGACTGGGGAAATAACCCACCAGATCTTCATCGACATGAGCCAAAACTTAACCCGTGTCTGCCATCTCTGAAAATTGTCACCCCCAGCAAATCGCTCAGGTTTCAACGCATCAGATAGTCCAGCCATGTTAATTCTATCAGGTTTCAGGATTGTTGGAAAATACACATGGCATGCAATTAATTTGATGATTCGAAGCAGCAAAACAACTAGAGCAGATCTACTAGCAGTCAACATAAACAGTGCTAGTACTGTACAAACTAGAACAGAAACAAATGTGAATAAATCACTCATCAAGCAAATCGAACCAGCCATAGTTCGAGAGATCCACTTACACATCGTCCTGATATGAAGTAGACGATGAAACTGTTGAGTAAGATGGAAGTGCAGCGAGTGGTCGTGCGAGAGCACTTCCCAGAAACTTGATCGCCGGCACCCGTGCAGGTCTTCAGATCGCCGGCATCGGCTCAGAGACACCGCTATCCCTCAATCTGCTGCAAGGCGAACGAAGGGACAACAAGGCAAAAAAATGCGGCAGCACAGAGCAGTTAGCAAGAGAGGCATTCTGTGTTGTGTGTATCTCTGTACCTACAGTATACAGGACTTCTCCTTATATACTCGAGTCTCCAATCACCTCAGATTCGATCTACCATAATTTCAGGAAACCGCCCCCTGAAATCCCTCAACGTGCAACTAACGGGAGCAGTTATGGGCATTCGTGCACATTAAATGTGCACCTGTAGTCATGCCTCAAATTACTCCTCATGTTGACCTGGCAGTATAGGTGTTGATGAAATATTCCGAATAATATATGTGGCAGAAAATAAAGGCCGTGGAACACAACTCGTCATGACGCGAACGCGCAACGTCGCAAGTCACAAGTCATGCGATGAACACGCGTAAAATCGCGAAGCGCGCGCGTGCGTGCGTGTGACTTTGTGTCCATAGCAACAGCCTTCATCTCATTCATTATTCCCATTCTGAGAACCACTCCAAGAGCCACTATATATGTTGGGGAACATCCATCTAGGTGGGTAATATGGTACTAAAGTCCTCAGCCACCTCTTCACACCACCTTGGCTTTCCACCAGAGGAGTTGGCCCAAATAAATGATCCCATAAATGGACTCTACCAAAGGGGCCAAATCTCAACAACACGTGCATGCAAGACGAAACCGTAGCCGCTCCATTGCCGCCATCGCGAGGTCGCTCCAGCCTTGCTCGCATCGCGCCGCAGCCAGCAAATGACGCAGCACACCAGGGCGAAGCTCTTAAGTCTCTTAGTCTCCCTCCTCCCACAGTCATTCCAGTTCGCATCTCATTTTTCCCCAAATTTCAGTTCACCGGTGTTTTCTCGGATCCACGGCCACATTCTTGCTCTTTGTTGCACCAATCATCATTCTATTCTAGGATTAGATAATAGACTCCTCTGTGCGTCCTCTTGATCAATACATAGGTTGAATGGCTAAGTGTGTGTGCAAAAAAAAAATCGAGTTTTTGCTGTTGCCGCCAACAATAGCCATGACTGCGCGGTGCGCCATGTCCCTGCTTTGCTGCCCCTATGTTGGTCCACGCCGGCAATGCTCGCTCTCCAAGACGCCCTAGGACCATCCACCGAGTTTCCCCATGCTCTCCTTGCCCAATGCGCCGCTGCCGGAGTCGAGCAACCCGCTGCCACCACCGCAGCTCCTGTTGCCACTGTCCTCAGCTCTGTTGGCGCCAAGACAATTGGAATTTTGCTATCCCCAAGAGTGGGTTTTGCCAAAATGCTATCCCCAATATGCAACATGCTGAAATACCATAATAATGGAGTCACAATAGCTCCTTTACTATTGAGACATGATGTCACCTCTAATTAGTCTGTTTTAACAGCAACATACTCATAAATTGACCAAACTACCCTTGTTTTATTTTAAAATACAAAAAATTGACAAAAATCAAAAAAATCAGGAAAAAGTAAAAAAATATAAAAACAGATTACCAATTAACAGAAAATCATAAAAAATTAGGAATAAGCAAAAAAATATAAAAGCGTAATAAATTTAATAAAAAATTAAGTAAAAAATTTCGTCAAATAAAAAAATTAACAGAAAATTATAAAAAATCAGGAATAAGTTAAAAAGTTATAAAAATGGAATAAAATTAACAAAAAATCAGAAAAAATCATAAAATATGAAAAAAATTATAAAGTTTTAAATTTTATATAATCTGATTTTATAAATTTATTTATGATTTTTTTTCTAATTTTTTAAATTATTTTAAATTTTTTTATGATTTTTTCTTATTTTTTGTTAATTTTCTACCTTTTTATAACTTTTTAATTATTCCTGATTTTTTATAATTTTTTGTTAATTTCTATTTGTTTTTATAATTTTTTAACATATTTCTGATTTTTATGATTTTATTAGATTTATTACGTTTTTATATTTTTTTTTACTTATTCCTGATTTTTATGATTTTCTATTAATTGGTAATTTGTTTTTATATTTTTTTACTTTTTCCTGAATTTTATGATTTTTTTGTTAATTTTTTGTATTTTAAAATAAAACAAGGGTAGTTTCGTCAATTTATGAGTGTGTTGCTGTTAAAACAAACTAATTAGAGGTGAAATCATGTCTCAATAGTAAAGGAGCAATTGTGACTCCATTATAATGGTATTTCAGCGTGTTGCATGTTGGAGATAGCATTTTGGCGAAACCCACTCTTGGGGATAGCAAATTTCCAATTATCTCGTTGGCGCCTGAACGATTTTACACGAGCAAAACGTCTGCAAAAAAAAAACTGAACTGAACCATGAAGAACACAACAGAGAACTTAAACTTTCAGACAAGTCCCAGTATCTAATGAGCGATAATGCTCTGTTTATTATGCAATTCTTTATATAGACTTTACATTGTGTTTTCCACATCCAACTCGACTCAAATTCTGAGTCCAACACGATGCATCCCATACTCGGTTTAGATTCTAGCTTCCTAAAACGAACTAAACTCTCCTAACTCTAACAAACTGAATACGACTCTGAAACTGACAGACTTAGCTCAACATACTCCCCCCTAAGTCTGTTCGCTTGATCCTCCTTTTATCTTTTGAACTCCTATCCTGCTTCTCAACTCTTGAAGCTTAATGCGATTTAGAGATTTTGCCAAGATATCAGCAAGCTGATCCTTTGTGCATATTTAGTGAACATCAATCTTCCCCTCATTAACACACTCTCTGATGAAATAATAGCCTGTCTCAATATGCTTGCTCCTTTCATGCATGGCTGGGTTCTTGCAGAGAGAAATAGCAGATTGATTATCCAAATGAATTAGGACTGGATCTTCCTTCTTTCCTGTTAAATCAGACAACAGTCTATTTAACCATATTCCTTGACAAGCAGCAGAGCTAGCTGCAGTATATTCAGCCTCACAAGAAGATAATGCTATTGTCTTCTGCTTTTGTGAGTTCCAGCTTATAGGTTTTGTACCCAGATAAAATATCATCCCTGAAGTACTTTTCCGATCTGTTAACTGGGTAATTAGTGAATGAATTAACCCCATAGGGTAGCTACACACATATAGCCCCATAGGGCCTGGTACATGGGCCTAGTCCAACACAACCCACACATACAGTCCAACCCCCCAGTCCCAACATCTAGCCACGACAGATGTTAAGACTGGACCGAAACTCAGAGAACAGCGACAACGGTAGCCCCTTCATGAAGATGTTGGAGCACTGCGACGTCGCTGGGACGTGGAGAACCTGAACCTTACCACGTGCAACCCGCTTACGAACAAAATGAAGGTTGATCTCCACATGCTTTGTGCGTTGATGCTGGACAGGGTTCGTGGAGAGGTAGACGGCGCTGATGTTGTCGCAGTAGACCAATGTCGTATGGGCGACGGGAGAGTAGAGCTCTTGAAGCAGCTGCTGAATCAAGGAAGCCTCAGCCAAACTGTTAGCCACGGTGCGGTACTCTGCCTCAGCACTCGAGTGCGACCACACAGGCTGCCGCTTCAAGGACCAGGAGACGAGGTTGCCGCGTAGGAATACGGCATAGCCAGAGGTGGACTCACTGGTATCTAGGCAGCCTCCCCAGTCAGTGTCGATGTATACGACCAGCTCGGAATCCGAGTCATGCCGAAGGAGGAGGCTGTAGTTGAGGGTGCCACGCCAGTACTGAAGGATCCGCTTCACAGCGATGAGGTGTGGCTCCCGCGGGTCATGCATGTGTAGGCACACCTGCTAAACCGCGTAGGAGATATCCGACCTGGTGAAGGTGAGGTACTGAAGTGCACCTGCAAGACTCCTGTAAGCAGTCGGGTCACTAACGGGTGTCCCGTCGGCAGAGGAGACCTTTGCCCGGGTATCCACCGGTGTGGAACACGACTTGCACTTAGCCATGCCCGCTCGCTTAAGGATGTTTAGGCAGTACTGCCGTTGGTGAAGGAACATGCCACCTGGGCGGTCCTCAATCGCAATACCAAGGAAGTAATGAAGCAGGCCCAAGTCCTTCATAGAGAACTTTTGCTATAAGGCGAAGATAATGCACTGAAGGAGAGCCGAACTTGATAGTGTCAGTACAATGCCATCGACGTACAGGAGAAGGTAGGCAGTGTCACACGCCCGTCAATAGACAAACAACAACGTGTCTGACATGGCCTCAATGAAGCCCAATGAGACGAGGAAGGAGGTGAACCGCTGTACCAGGCTCAAGGTGCCTGCTTCAGACCGTACAAGGACTTGTTCTGCTTGCAAATCATGTCTAGATGAGCTGAATCAACAAAACCTATTGGCTGACTGCAAGACACTATCTCCATTAGAGTGTCGTGGAGGAAAGCGTTCTTGATGTTCTGCTGATGGACGGGCCAAGAACGCGAGTACGAACTATCGCCAACTTCACCACCGGACTGAAAGTCTTGTCGTAGTCAACTTCAGGGCGCTGAGTAAAGCCCCAAAGTACCCACCGAGCATTATATCTCTCCAGGGAACCATCCGCCTTCTTCTTATGCATGAACACCCACTCGCCCGTGAAAACATTGCCATGACTAGGACGGAGCACCAGGTCCAAGTTCTGGTTGGCAAGCAGGGTGACATACTCTTCCTCCATAGTGTGGCAGTAGTGCGGGTCAGCGAGGGCGCTATAGAAGGAAGATGGTATAGGTGATACCGAAGAGGAGGCAGACGGTGCAGGCGTCATCGACGAGAGAACGACCATGGAGAAATGCTCAACCAGCCGAAGGACACCAGCTGCACATCAAGTCACCATCGAGTGAAAGTGACCTGGGTCTTGGTGGAGCAAAGGTGGCTACTACACTGATGGCTCGGGGCGAGCAGCAGTAAGATCACCAACCCGCTCTCATCGCTGATAGTCAAGAGCAAGATCGGCAAACCACAGTATCGTGGCCGCGCGTGGTGCAACGAGTGATGTTGAAGACACTTGGGCCGTGCGTGGTGCGACAGTAGAGGTCAGAGACGTCGGGGTCGCGCTTTGCGTAGCTAAGGAGGTCGGAGACGCCGGGCCCGCACATCGCACAGCGGGAGCACGAGTACCAACCCACAGTCCTCACTGGTAGACGAGAGCGGGGTCAGTGAATCGAGATGATGGGGCTGCGGGAGGCTCAGCCAGTTGCGCTTGAGGCGCATGTACTACATAGAGCACAATAGTCGACGTCGGAGACGTCGGGGCCACGTCTGGGACACCGAAGCTGCACAAGGCACGACAGGTGACGTTGGGGACGTCGGGGCCAAACATAGCACAGCGGAGGACGTCCGGGCCGCATGTTCCCGGCGGGTGCCATACCTGCAGAAAATGGCCAACGCAGCTGTAGTGGAGTAGCCTCGGAGTAAGTAGAAAACAGGGAATCCAACTCTGCAGTAGAAGCAGAGGAGGAAGCGGAGAAAGGAGAGGACTCGTCAAATATGACATGTCGAGAGATCAAGAGACAGTGAGTGGTAAGGTCCAGACACCATTACCCCTTATGATCAAGAGAATACCCAAGGAAGGCACAACGAGTAGAGCAAGGCGCAAGCTTATGTGGGGCCATAGCAGAAAGGTTCGGATAGCAAGTGAACTCGAAAAATTTAAGGTGGTCGTAAAGAGGGGTGGTTCCATACAAGGAAAAGTAAGGGGTAGGTGCGCGGATCCCCTTGGTGGGATGGCGATTAATGAGGAAAGTGGCAATGTGAAGGGCCTCTACCAGTACCAAGCGGGAATAGAGGTCTAAAACATCAAGGAGCACATTATGTCATTAGTGGTTCGAATCATGCACTCTGCCTTGCCATTCTGAGGGGAGGTGTATGGATAAGACATGGGCAACTAGACGCCATGGGCGAGTAGAAAGTTACGGAGCGCCGAGTTCTCAAACTTGCTTCTGTTATCGCACTGGAGAGCTCGGACAACGTGTCCAAACTGGGTGGACACCCAACGTAAGAAGTGATAAAGAGTGGTGTATGTTCCAGCCTTCAAATGTAAGGGAAACGTCAGCAAAAAGTGCGAAAAATCATCAGTCACCAGCAAATAATATTTAAACCCTGAAACACTGATAATGGGTGATGTTCACAAATCACAGTGAATAAGATAAAAATGTGCTCAACATGAGTCACAAAAGTCAAAAACAAGAGCCGAACATGACGACCAAGCTGCCAATCATTACACAAAGACTCATGTGTGCCCCTAGTACACAAGATAACTGAACTACTAGACAACTTGGACATAGGATCTATGCTAGGATGGCCAGGCCGGTGGTGCTAAGTGGTGGACAAAGCTATCATAGTCAGAACAAAAGGCAGAGATGCAGTGGAAGTAGGATGTCAAAAGCGTGTACAAGAGCTTTGGGCTATCACATCAAAGAAGAAGACGCCAGGTGGAAATATTCTTCACGGATAAACCAAAAGGATCAAACTCAACAGAAACATTATTATCAGTGGTAAAAAGGAGAATACAAAACAAATTCTGAATGATATCCAGAGCGAAAAGAATATTTTTGAGCTGGAAAGAACCCAGAGATCTCGTTTCACCTACTAAGGTGACTGGAAGGACAGACCCATTCCCGACTATAGATGAAGGAAAAGAAGGCTTGGGGAGGGTGGGTAGAAGAGATTATACCAGCGTCAGGAGTGGTATGGTACGAAGCTCTGGAATCAGCCACCCAGTTAGTAGCAGGTGGCGTGAGGTGCATGGTGTTTAACAAAGACACCAGTGATTGGCGGTCCCACACCAAGGCGACTCCTGGAATAGCGTCGACGAATTTGAGTACCCGGCAGGGTAGTCGGTGCCCCTGTAGGTCGAGGATGATGGCCCACCAGTAGGGTAGCAAGGCCCACTGTAGACCTGAGTCGACGGCCCAGCGATAGGATAGGCTGGTCCACCATAGCTCGGGTGGGTGATGTACACCGGCTGAGGACGCGGCAAGCGTGGAGGCGGAAGACCATGAGACGGCCCATGACACATGGAGATCTAGTTGATCCACGGGTTGTAGGGTGTGGGCCAGGGTGCACCTCCCTGGCCGATGCCACCACTACCGCCTACTGTAGTAGGAGCAGGAGCAGAAGTGCTGCCAGTACCACCACGTCGACCACCGTGCTTGTCGTGGCGGTGATGATTACCACCCCCATATCCTGCAGGAGCACCTGGGGTGGCAGCGGAGTAGGTGGTCACGGCAGCGGTCCACTAGAAGTGAGTGGACGCGGGGATTGCCAAAAGCCGTAGAAGGATGTGGTAGGACTGGAGCCAGCAGGGCCACCAGAAGTGATCTTCTCAAGCTCAAGGTCAGACCAGACATTTTCGAACATCGGTGGCGGCTACATACACAGAAGCCACGATCAAAGGATGAGCGTGCTATCAGTAACTGGCTCGCTAAGGTCACGCAAGGCGTCAGCCATGCCCTTCATCTCTCTGCAGTGGGCAAAGATGGAGCGGTCGAACTGGACAGTGTTCTGGAACCCCACGTTGATGTTGAGAGCTCAATTTGCACAGTTCCCCAATAAGTGCTGCTCAAGCACCAGCCACGCCCAACATGCAGTACCACCATCGCGCTGCCCGATGATGTCGTGTAGATCGTCGGAGAGGGATCTAAGGATCGAGGCTAGGACCAGGCTTATCATGTTGATCCAAGAGTCATCCAATGGGGAGCCCTCCCGTTGGACTTGGTCGTCAAGATGGAACTGCCTCAACATGAGGAGAAACATGTTACACCAACAGGCATACGAGGTGGAGTCAGAACTTAGGACCATTGGCACGAGCATCTGGATGTTCTGAACTCCGACAGACTGGGCGTGGAGAGCAGTGACGAGAGACTCTGAGTACGCGGAGTGAGTACCAGCATCTGAGGAACGCTAGTAGGTAGCACCCAATGGTCGATGAGCACTCTCCTCGAGCTGCTGAGATAGAGCGGCCACAGATGCACGCTCCTGCTCCAGGGCAAGAGCAAGTGCCCGCTCGTGCTCTCGAGAGGTGGCCAGAGCCGCGACAACACTAGAAGTGTCCACGGCCGTCATGGTGGTGTTGTCTGTGCCATAGAGGGGAGCAGTGGTCGTGCTATGAGCAGCGGTGGCGCCCACAGTAGGTACAATCATCGCCAGGAGGATAGTGGCAATGGTGTCCACATCTGATGGGGGCTCGAGTCAGGCGATGTACAGAGGCAATGATTGTGTGAGTCCTTCCGTAGTGGTAGCAGGTCCATCTGGCCTGGAGCCAGTCATGAAGGAGACGACAGTAGCATCGGCAAGTGGACCGCCGATTGCAGGAGAGGGAGATCCGACGACAACAGCTAACCCAGGAGCAATGCCGGTAGCCGTCCATGGAGGAGCAGCCACTCCAACACCCATCCAGGAGACACTGGCGGCTGGCCAGGGGGGTCAGGGACGTGCAGTGCACCGGCAGCCGGTGTTTGCATGGCTGGGTGACAGATCCCTATGGCTGCAGGCCCACCAGAGGCAGCAGCGGCACCGGCCAGAGAGGTGGCGGCCAGACCACCCACTATAGGGGCCACGCCGGCGGCTGCGATCGGGATTGGTAAAAGTGCATCTAGGCTAATATCTGTGGGTTTTGATGATTAATAATAACACTTAAGGGACTAATGAGCATTACAATTGTAAGTACAGGTGTTTGAATAATGGACGAGTTGGATACACTCAAAAAGGAAAAAGAGGAGAAAAAGACGGAAAACTCATAGAAGAGTAGAAGTTAGAGTTTAAAATTTCTTCATCGAGTTTAGCCTCATAGAATGAGTGTGTTCATTGTGTCAAAGTATTGAGAATATCCTAAGAGCTCTTAGTCCAAGTTAGATTAGATTGAGAGATGAGTTGAGGTAGCCCTAAGGATAGGGCCGGACTTGTCTGGGCTGGAAGGCCGGACTAGTCCAGCCACATCGGATTGATCCAGTGTTACGCGGACCACGAGGTTCTCTATAAGTTTGGACTTGTCCGTTTGGGGATGGATTAGTTCATGGTGAGGGTGTCTGAGTTCTTATAGGACTAAGTCCTGAAGGACCGGACTAGTCCGCCCTGGAGGGTCGGACTTGTCCGCCCAATCAGACTAGTCTATTTCTGAATAGAAAAGAAGTTTATGTGTGAGATCAAACTAGTCCTTTTTGAGTCATACTAGTCCATTGTGGAATCTGAGGAGGCTGTTGGGACTATGTCCTGGATGGTCGAACTTGTCTGCCCTTTATGGTCGGACTAGTTCAGTGGACTAGACTTGTCCGTTCTCAACCGAAACAAAATGTTTTGTGGGAAATCGGACTAGTCCGTGGTGTTGTGACTATTCGAATTCAAAAGGTGGCAGCTGACTATGTGGTTGGTCAAGGGTGACATCACTGGTCCCCAAAAGCCGGACTAGTCTGGGGTCCAAGACCGAACTAGTTTGCACTTTTTTTGGTGGCAGCGACTAATTGTTGGAACCCCTATAAAAAAGGATCCCCCGAGCCTCAAAGGTACTCTCTCAAACCCTAGTGTCGCCAAAGCCTTCCAAGAGCCATCCTAACTCTTTCTCTTTGATTCTTTGAGTCCTAAGAGCGAATCTTGAGGATTTGTGAGATTTGTGAGAGAAGAGAGAAGGGTGTGCTTTGACTTGAGCTCATGGTTGATTCTCTTGGTTTGATTCGTTGATTTGAGTTTGTTTGGGTGTTGATTTGTGATCTCTTTGAGCTGTAACTTTGTGGGAGCCTCGGGTTGTGAGTTTCCCCACAGATCTTGCGATTTCCTCGTGATTTAGTGGAAGAACAAGTCGACCATCATGGTGGCTTGGGGAGGAAAGGGTTGAGCGAAACCTGCCCCTC
Source organism: Tuctoria greenei (assembly GCA_036927565.1). NCBI lineage: Eukaryota > Viridiplantae > Streptophyta > Magnoliopsida > Poales > Poaceae > Tuctoria > Tuctoria greenei. The sequence goes on from JAYESD010000011.1 coordinate 144,469,653, forward strand.
TATGGGCACCTCAACGTGGATGTAGGCTTCTCCATGAAGTTGAATCATGGGATAAATCTTGTGGCTTATTCTCTTGATTTGTCCTCCTTTCTTCGCTAGATCAATTTTAGGGTTCTTTACGTTCTTCGCCCTTATCTTGCGATCCACCTAGATCTAGTTTTTTATTCTTCATGCATCTTCACCACTAGATTGCTAGATTGTTATTCTACATATTTCATTTCGTAGATTGTTGAGAAACTCCTAAAAATCTCACCTTTTGCGCATTATCCTTCTATGACCGGACTAGTCCGCCCCCAGGCACTCTGCTTACTGATTAGCTTTTATTAAGTTAAATTTTAGATTTTCCGCCTATTCACCCCCTCTAGGCAACTTTCAATTGGTATTAGAGCCAAACTCTCCCTAAAAGCTTAACCGCTTGGAGAGGATATGGGGGAAAACAGTGAAAAGGAGATGCCAATCATCGACACCACTACACCAGCAAGAACAGCGACAACAGCAAACAATGACCCAATCCTTTGCCCGACAAAACCGGTGACACCACCAAGGGCAAGCCCAAGCCTCCTCCCTTCGTTGGAGAATCCGAAGAGGACTACACGCAATATCCTTTTAACAATGAGCCTTGCGGACCTTCTTCAAAGGGCAAGAGACAAAGCCAACAGGAGAAGAAGGCTTAAGAAGGAGAAGAAGCTCAAGAAGAACGAAGAGGACTACACTCGATATCCTTTTAACTATGAGCGCTTGAACTCACATTGCAACTACCTATCTATTCCTATGGGCAAACCTCCACATTTTGAGGGAACTAACTATACCACGTGGAAACACAACATGAAGTTGCATCTTATTTATCTCAATCCAACACTTTGGCATATTGTTTGCACAGGTGTAGATATCCCTTGGATGATGAAGAGCTAACCCCAGAGCAAGAACAACAAATCCACCGCATTGCTCAAGCGGCGATCATGCTCAACTCGTCCTTGAGCCAAGAAGAATTCAATAAAGTGGATGGGTTGGAGCAAGCCAAAGAGATTTGGGACACGTTCAAGATTGCACATGAAGGCAACCTGTCCATGCGGGAAGCCAAGATTGAGATGATCGATGGGGAGCTTGGAAGATTCACCATGGAAGAAGGCAAAACCCCTCAAGATATGTACAATCGACTCAAGAACCTCATCAATAGGAGTCGAGCGTACATATGCGAGAAATGGACGAACCATGAAGTGGTCAAAAGAATTATAAGAGCAATCATGCCTCGCAGTGTGACACTTTGCACACTCATCCATGAGAGTCCAAATTTCCACAAAATGATTTTGGATTAGGTGCTTGGCAAAATAATCAACCACGAGATGATGGAGGTGGAAGCACGCCACGTCTGCAACCTTGCCAAGGTCACATCCTACAAGAGGAAGGGTGTCGCTCTCAAAGCCTCACCCAAGACGAAAGGCAAGAAGGTGCAAGCTTCAAGCAACGATGATTGTTGATATTTCCTATTCACTACTAACAATTCATCCCTAGCAGTGGTGCTAGAAATTCTTGTTGGTAGGGTTTAAATCTCAGATGAACACCTGCAAGCGCACCGAAACTATCGATGTAGCATTTCTTCTTTAAAGAGTATTCCCAAAGGGTGTCATTTATATTTTCCCAAAGGAAGGCTTGATGGAAGTAAAACAATCATCAAGTGGAAAGACTAGATTGGCCTAGGTAGTGTACTAGCAAGGATGGATAAAGGGTAATTGAGGTAGTGTGACACATACAAAAGCATTCTATCCTAAGGGGATAAATGAGGTAATAGAGGGACTAGGCTAAGAGTTAGGTAGATACTCCTACTATGCTTCTAATGTACATATATATGGCTTAAGTTAGTTACTAATGATTATATTAATTGTGAATTCTCATTCTAAGTGGATTAACACATCGGGCGTGGGTTTACCCCTAGCAACACTAGGCGACTCTCCCCAAGAGCATGTGGTATAGCCAAACGTGGAGGATTACAAAGGACAGATAGGGCTGTCACCACCTACTGGCTACCTCTTCAATCAGTGGGTCTTCGACACATTCAACGCTACTCTCTATCCTAGCACCATGCTAGCATATTAAGTAATTACCTTAAGAGCCTAGGCACAAGCCATCCTAAGGCAATGAACTAAATCATCGTTGAACCAATGTTAATTCATAGCATAAGTGATTCATGTTAACATAATCATAGCTAATTAGACTATAGTGGAGGTTTATAGTGTTTATGATGATATATTGATAATGGTATAGAATAATCATAAATACTACTCCTACGACATATATGGAATTTAAAATCAAACAAGAAACGCTTCATCCAAGTATATGAACAATAGAAGACTAAAGATATCATCTTTATTAAGAAAAAAGTCACAAATACGAATACAAATAGTAATATGGGAGACATACCTTTCCCAATTGGAAATTGGGAAGAGACTCCTTCTACTCCTCTCCTACTTGGACTATGGACTAGAGAGTCTCCTCTCTACGGCCTATACTCCTCCAAGCCTATGGAGAGTAGTGGATACAATGGATGAATACTCAAGTGGTGTGTGTTGAAGTGAGGGGTGAGGGGTCCTATTTATAGCTTGGAGAAGGATTGGTACCTGCCAACAAAAGCGCACAAATAAGTCACCCCTGACCTCTTCAAGCCAGGAGGAGCCAACACGTGATGTTTGATCGTGTTTGGCGCCAGGAACTAGTCGGCCGACTAGCGGTGTCGACCGACCTGGTGCTGGCTACAAACGGCCTGTTCTTCCTCCAAGTGACTGACAGGTGGGTCCCATTCCATGATATGAGTGCTACACCATTGGATGGCCTCAGATACTTCTGTTTGTGGGCCATTTGATCCATGTGGTGCCATGTGGCATTGCCTGATTGGCTGGAACAATATTTTATGGGATCCATCCCCTTGTTTCACTTCAATTCTCTATAGAATCCCTGCATGCACTACTTTCTCCACGGACAAGTGGAAATATGTTAAATAGAAAGGTGATGTGTGCAAGAAATGATATTTCCTTCACATAATTGAGTTATATTGATGGGTGAAATTGGTATGTAACAGCCGTCAACAAACTCCCCCAAGCTTATCCTTTGCTCATCCCGAGCAAAGTCAAGACTTTAGGTTGATGATCAGGAGTTGCTACTATGTTCTATTTTCAAAAGTACCATGTGCACAACAAAATACTCTACCTAGTATTGCAAAATTGGCATGGTACTTCACCCATCTTAAGTCATTATGGGGCTTATGCCATCTCCTATTCATGGGTGGTTTAGAGATAGAACACCAAATTGATCACACATACCCTAGAAGTCAGGTTCCACTCAAATTCCGGAGTGTTCAATGCAAATTTTAAGTACCTCAATTTGATTCTCTCAAGTCTCTCCTTTGTGTGTATTGGAAATAAAACCTCACAAAGGCATTTTGCCTAAATTTGTCCTACTCTACATAAGGCTTGTATGTGGAGCTTGGTAGGGAATATAGTAAGCATATTTGCAACACATAATATTTCTAAGTCAAAAGAGTAAGCCTTAGGAGAAATCAATTCAAAACAATTTTATTCAAGACTTGTGCATGTGTGATGGAATGGAGTGGATGTATATCTTGAGATGGCACATTTTTGAGTGGGCTCTCTTATTTTGCAGGGATGAAACATGACTAGTTTTTCTTCTTCTTTTTTTTTCTCATGCTTATGATGTAAGCATGCATTTTCTCTTTTTTTTTCTTGTAGCCATGCCTTCTACTCCCTTTTTATGCAATGGATTTTGGAGAGAGCACTAAGTATGAAGGATATGGAGTTTCTCTTTTTTATTGTGGACTGGTGGTATGATGGAAATTTTTCTTACTTCTAGTGTAGAAGTATAGCATGTGCAAGTGAAGTATTGAATTCAAAAAGTAATTAATGAAATCTCACATAGGTATATACTAGTTTGACAAAGCTTAATGAGAAGAAAAATAGCATATGCATATGTCTATTAATATAATGTATCATAGGGCTTTGTTCGGTATTTCCAATCAAATGAGGATAACTTAAATCTTTTTAGAATTTCTCCGGAAATCTAAGTTCCACTATCAAACCAGGAATAACAACCCTTTCACTATATCGTATCTCACAACAACTTAGAATGGATTAAGCCTTTTCTACCCACAATTTTCAAATCAAGGCAAATATAATTTTATCCAATGAGAGAAATATGTTGGAGATTAGTAAGTTGTAAACTAGGGACTTAGGAAAATCAAAATAGAGCAACTATTCATCATTTCATCTATGTGAATTCCAAGTCATTCTTACCTGTGAGACCTATGTGTGCTGAATACATTGGCTATGACGATAAAAGTTTTGAATTTTGCCAAAACACCCGTCTGATGAAGGTCCGACTCTAGGTCTGAGCTCCTGCAATGTCCGACGATTGGTCCGGCTTGTTTTGGGTAGATCCGGCCAGGTCCGACGTAAGGTCCAACTTACTTTGTCTAGGTCCGACATGTTTTTCTAGGTTCGACTTGCTATGGCTAGGTCTGACATGTTTTTGCTAAGTCTGGCACTAGGTCCGATTAGCTTTGGTTAGCTCCGGCACTAGGTCTGACTAGCTTTGGTAAGCTTCGATGCTATGTCCAACTAGCTTTGGTAAGCTCCGGTGCTAGGTTCTGCAAGCTTTGGTAAGCTCCGTTTCAAGATCCGGTTAGCTTTGGCAAGGTCCGGTGCTAGGCTGCAATGGTTCTGCTTTTACCTTGCAATGTTTCGAACTTGCTTTACATCTATGGAAAGTATGCTTAATATTATTTAAGTTTTTGGTGTTTCTTTGTGGTTATGGCTGATATCATCTTTCTATGGTTTGCAACATGCTTATGTCAGGTGCTCATGTAAGGTGTTGTGGTTTCGGAACTAACGAGAGTCAAGTCGTGGACTTGTGCTTGTAAGTATTGGTTGTTTATTCATGTGCAGGTGTTGCTTGAGTTCAAGACATGGTTGGTGACGTGTTCCATTGAACTAGTCTTAGGGAGAACATGAGGTTCAACAACCAAGTTCAGGACGAATTGTGGTTGAGTTGATCGGGAGGTCGCGCAACATGTTTGGATCAAGAACATTGCATATGAAGGTATCGTGGACGTCATTGGAAGATGTTTGCACGTGTGCAAGGAGTGCATGGACGTTGTTTTACGAATGTGAGATACGTTCCTAAGGTGTTTGGAAGTCTTAAGATTGCTTCTATGTGTATATGGAAGATTCTTGAACAGTTATGGAAAGTTTCGGTTGAATCTTAGTAGGATTTGAGTCCTAGTTAGGATTGGGTTGGCTTAAGGGCTAGTTATATAAGCAAGAGAGGCCATAGATCATGGTGCACGACTTTGGGGCTGTTCCTCTTGTGGTTTGAACAATAAAATTCGTAGTTTAAAGTAATTTTTGTGCCTTGTTCCCCCGAGTTGTTTTCGTCAAGTCTTTCTTGTCGAGTTTCTACACAGCACTATCTTGCTTCGGTGGTTTTATCATAACTTGAATTTTACAAATCAATTGACATGATTCCTTTTTGGTTATCTTCACAACTTTATTATCTATCATCTGTGAAAATTTCACGGTCATTGGATTTGTGGTTTTGGATCTGCACGAGTTTTTTTGCAGTATTGCAGATCTGTTTTTTCTCGGGTAGAACAAATTGACCTTTGTTCAATCTTTCGATCGTAAATTGAGTTTTTCTCGATGTTTTTTTGTGATTCTTGTTGTCGTGTCTTCGTGACTTGATTCTCCACAATCTATACTGGTTTTGTCATGATTGATCATGTTTAGATTAATCGCACACACAATTTCTTAACAGATTGATTTTCTACTGAGGGGTTTTTGTTGCTTCCGCTGAAAAAGTTTTAATCTACCATTCACCACCCTCTGGTAGCTTTTCATGTGCTCTTCGACCCAACAATTGGTATTAGAGCCACGATGCTCTAATATTTGTGATTTGCACCTGTTTTTCACTAATCATTATTGAGAAATACTTCGCTAAACCTTGTGTATTCAATGGCATTGATTTTCAGGTTTTGAAGGCACCTATGGAGTATTTCATCCAGGCACAAGGCTTTGCAATATGGGAAAAGGTGTACGAGCCTTACGATGTGCCGCCAAACGATCAAGTCACTGCTACGAACATGAGAGATGTCGAAAATAACAACAAGGCGCGAAACTTGATCGTACAAGGATTGACCCAAAGCGACTTCGATCGAGTTTCACACCTCCGATCTGCATACGATCTTTGGAAAGATCTATGTGATTATCAAGAGGGATCCAACACTATCAAGGAGGTGAGATAAGACATGTTCAAGAAAGAATACATGCGCTTCGAGATGCAACCCGATTGAGGAGTTTCCAGAGGAAGAAATTGCACTCATCTCTACTCGGTTCTCAAAAGCATTGCAAAATGTGAGAACTAGAAGGAGAGGGAGTGTCGGACCTCAACGATGCTTCGAGTGGTAAGACAGGACATTTTTGCATGGATTGCTCTAAGCTTCCAGGTACTACTTTCAGTGATGAAAAGCAAACAAGGACGAATCACTCATCTGCAAATGAGAAGAAGAATAAAAAGGGTTTTACAGGACACCAATTGGGGAATAGTTTTATTTCTGCACTTCAAGAACTTGGCTCGAGCGATGTGGACATCGGAAGTGACGAAGATGAAGATGATTTGGAAAACTTATGCTTCATGGCGGGCAAATCAAGATAAAGTATGGAGGAGGCAGAACACAATAGCGACAATGAAGAGATTACACGCTTGAGGGAGGAGAACATTTGGATTTTAGATTCAGGTTGCCCACACCACATGACCGGTAACAAAGAATGGTTCTCCTCCCTCTCTTTTGTGTTACGTGTAGAGAATGTTACTTTTGTTGATAATTCTTCAACTCCTATAATTGCTAAAGGTTCGGTCAGAGTAAATAATCACTACACTTTGAAGAATGTCGCACTTGTCAAAAATTTGAAATAAAACTTGCTTTCTGTTTCACCATAGCTACATGAAAATTTGGAAATTATTTTCACTAAAAATTGCTGCAAGGTTGTAGATTCAAATAGTGAGATATTTTTAACGTGTCTCGGTTCGGAAGAGTTTTTAAAGTTGATTTTGATATGTCATCCTCCAAGCATAGGTGTCTAGTTGCAAATAAATCAAAGGACTTATATTTTTGGCATCGTAGACTTGGTCACGTAGGCTTTGGTCATCTAACGTGTGTTAGTGCTCTTGATCGCATACGTGGGCTGCCTAAGCTTAAAGGGGACAAAGAAACTGTGTGCTCTTCTTGTAGACATGTAAGATGGTTGCAGGTTCACATTCTTCTCTCACAATGACCATGACAACTTAACTGGGTCAACCTTTGCACCTTGACACCGTAGGACCTTCATGTGTTCAATCCTTCGGAGGTAAATGGTATGTTCTTGTGATTGTTGATGTTTTTTCTAGATATTCTTGGGTTTACTTTATGGTATCTAAGAATGAAGTTTTTAGTCACTTTAGAACATTATTTCTTCGATTATCAATTGTTCACCCAGGATCTTTAAAAGCAATTAGACGTGATAACGAAACAGAAATTAAAAATCAATCATTTGATCACTTTTGTGCTGAAAATGAATAGATCATCAATTTTCTTCACCTTATGTACCTCAACAAAATGGTGTTGTAGAGAGGAAAAACATAACCTTAGTTGAGATGGCTAGGACTATGCTTGATGAATATCAAACTCTCAGAAAATTTTGGGCAGATGCAATTGCAACGGCTTGTTATGTCTCAAATCATGTTTTCTTGCGAGCTAAGCTAGGAAAAAACACCATATGAACTTTGGTTTGGACATAGGTCCAGTGTCACACACTTTCGGGTCTTTGATTGTAAATTCTTTGTTAAGAAACATGGTAATCTTGATAAATTTGAAGCCAGATTTGTTGATGGCATGTTTCTTGGTTATCCATCTCATACTAGAGGATATCGTGTGCTTTTACTTGACACTAACAAAATTGTGGAGACTTGTGAGGTTTCTTTTGATGAAGCTAACCCAGGTACAAGCTCTATTATTGCAGTTCCAGATTCATATACGCAGGGGGGAGTATTTTCATCGAATAAGATGAAGAAGTGGTGCTGCTGCCCGAAAATTCAAAAGCAAATGAAGTTGATCACGCTGCTGGTTTTGCACCACAACCAGCACCAACAACAACTGCAGCTGGTACAAATCATCCTCAAGCCACAAGTTCTTCGATCTGTGATGAACAAGAAGAACAAGGAGCTTGTGAAGTGTCTACCCCCCTCTGACTCTTCAAAAGTCATCCTCCACGGCAAATCATTGGGAGCTTGCACAAACGAGTCACACGGTCCAGGTTTTGCAATCCAAACTCTCACGCTCATTCTGCTTTTGTTGCTTCTTTTGAACCCAAAGATATATCACACGCACTCACTAATGAATCTTGAATTATTGCCATGCGAGAAGAGTTAGCAAATTTTGAAAGAAATAATGTTTGGAAACTTGTACCTTCACCTCAAGGTCACACCTTAATTGGAACTAAATGGGTGTTTAAAAATAAACAAAGCGAGGATGGAGATGTGGTTAGTAATAAGGCTAGGTTGGTTGCTCAAGGTTTCACACAAATTGAAGGTCTAGATTTTGATCAAACTTTTGCTCCTGTTGCTAGATTAGAAGTCATAAGAATTTTGTTATCTTTTGTTGCATCTAAACGTTTCAAGTTATATCAAATGGATGTTAAAAGTGATTTTCTTAATGGCTATATAGATGAGGAGGTTTATGTCAAGAAACCACCGGGTTTTGAAAATCTAGATTTTCCTAATCATGTTACAAACTGTCCAAAGCCTTGTACGGTCTCAAACAAGCCCCTAGAGCATGGTATGATAGGTTAAAAACATTCTTACTTGAAAAGGGGTTTACCATAGGCAAGGTTGATAAAACTCCTATTGTGCTTAAGCATACCAATGAATCATTATTCGTTCAAGTGTAGGTGGATGATATTATATTTGGTTGTGCTTCACATGATCTTGTGTCCAAGTTTTCAGCTATGATAAGTTCAAAATTTAAGATGAGTATGATGGGAGAACTCACGTACTTTTTGGGGCTGCAAATCAAGCAAACCAAGGAAGGTACCTTTGTGCATCAAACGAAGTATACAAGAGACCTTCTCAAGCGCTTCAACATGGACAAAAGCAAGCCTCTTTGGACACCAATGTGTACAAAAACGACACTTGAACTTGATGAAGATGGTGAACCCGTGGATCAAAAAGAATATAGAAGCATGATCGGATCTCATTTGTACCTCACGACGTTAAGACCGGACATACAATTCAGTGTATGTCTTTGTGCACAATTTCAAGCTTCCCCACATGCTTCACATCGTCAAGCCATCAAAATAATTCTCAGGTACATACATGGAACTCAAGACTTTGGTATTTTTCTTCCTTCTTCCTCAACCGTTATTTTGAAAGCTTTTTCGGATGCTGATTTTAGGGGTTGTAGGATTGATAGGAAAAGTACTTTGGGTGCTTTTCATTTTCTTGTTAATTCTCTTGTTGCTTGGTCCTCTAGAAAACAAAACTCAACTGCACAATCCACAACTGAATCTAAATACGTAGCTGCTGCTAGCGGTTGCTCACAAATTATTTGGACTGTTCAAACACTTAAGGACCATGGGGTTGATCTAGATAGTATTCCACTATTTTGTGATAACACTAGTGCCATTCGCATTGCTAAAAATCTCGTGCAACATTCAAGAACAAAGCACATTGATATTAGGTATCACTTTCTCCGTGATAATGTTGAAAAAGGAAACATTGTGCCTAACCATGTAGATACCGAACAACAATTGGCTGATACTTTCACAAAACCTTTGAATTTCACTCGTTTCTGTTTCATTCGTAGTGAAATAGGGGTTATGCATCCTCATGGCTTAAATTGAGGGGGAGTTTTGAAACTTGGTAAGTCTATGTGTGAATCTAAATTTAAAATAATATGAGCATAGTATTACATACATATATGACTTTGTGATTCCTTTTACATGCTGAAAGTTCTTACTACGTTACTCATGTTATACATTTTGTAGTATTTGTCATGACTAGTAATTGGAATAATTTCTTACACTAAATCTGGTCATGATCGAACTTTCTTGCTGTTTTGAACTTGTTGCATGCTCACAAGTGCTTTTAATAATGAAAAATAATCAATCAAATATCCACATGTTGAGCTTTTATGATCAAATAAAAATGAGAAAAGATCAAGAGAATATGCATGCATCGCACTTCTTCTTTTGAGATGGCTTATCATTGCACTTAGATATAAACTTAGAAGAAGTTGTGTATGACTAAAACCAAGACCTTCAGCTTCTGATTTTCAAATGACATAGGCTTGGCTTGGTTTGTTAGAATAAATCAGATGCGGCATATAATCTCTTACAAATGTTATATGATCAAAATTTGTGATTTAAATAATATTGAAAAATGAAAATTGCAGCAACAAGTGTCATGCTTTCAGGTTTTGAAATAATTAAGTTTGCGAGATCATGACTGGCTTAAATTGAAAATTACACTTGATCTCTAGCATGGCTTACACTACTTTATGTATTTCATTGATGTGATAGTATAAGTTACTTGATAGTATGACTTGGATAAGCTTTGTTTTATATGTATTTGTTACAATATGCTCATAACAATTGAAATTTCTCTTTTGAACCTTGTTGAATACATTTTCAAAGGGGAAAAATTGATCACCCATTGCACACATTCACAAGTGTTTTGGCACAATTCTTCTCAGGAGGAGAATTATTGTTTTTCTTCTCATTTTATTTATGATTTACAAAGGGGGAGAAATATTTGTTTTGAAATTTCTTTCTTTCTCATTTGATTGTTTTCAAAACTTTTCATACACCAATGTTCGAATTTTAAGTAATGTTGCCAATGCATTCATCAAGGGGGAGATTGTGAGACATATGTGTGTGGAATACATTGGCTATGATGATAAAAGTTTTTAATCTTCCCAAAACACCCGTCTCATCAAGGTCTGACTCTTGGTCTGAGCTCCTGCAAGGTCTGATGATAGGTCCAGCTTGTTTTGGGTAGCTCCGGCAAGGTACGATGTAAGATCCGACTTGTTTTGGCTAGGTCCGACTTACTTTGTCTAGGTCTGACATGTTTTGGCAGGTCCGACTTGCTATGGCTAGGTCTAACATGTTTTTGCTAAGTCCGGCACTAGGTCCAATTAGCTTTGGTAAGCTCCAATGCTAGGTCCGACTAGCTTTGCTAAGATCCGGCACTAGGTCTTGCTAGCTTTGGTAAGCTCCATTTCAAAGTCCGGTTAGCTTTGGCAATGTCCGGTGCTAGTCTGCAATGATTCTGCTTTTACCATGCAATGTTTCGAACTTGCTTTACATATATGGAAAGTATGCTTAGTATTCTTTTACTAAGTTTTTGGTCTGTTTTGGTGGTTATGGCTGATATCATCTTGCTATGGTTTGAAATATGCTTATATGAGGTGCTCACGTATGGTGTTGTGGTTTCGGAACTAACGAGAGTCAAGTCATGGACTTGTGCTCGGAAGTATGGGTTGTTTATTCATGTGCAGGTGTTGCTTGAGTTCAAGACATGATTGGTGATAGGATCCATTGAACTAGTCTTAGGGATAAAATGAGGTTCAACAACCAAGTTCAGGAGGAATTGTGGTTGAGTTGATCGGGAGGTCGCGCAGCATGTTTGGATCAAGAACATTGCATATGAAGGTATCGTGGACATTGTTGGAAGATGTTTGCACATGTTCAAGGAGTGCAAGGATGTGGATACATGGTTCCGAGGCGTGATGAAGAGATGTGGATGTAAAGAATTGGTCGGAAAGGTCAAACTGACTAGGTTATTGACTCAGGCTGTGGCTGAGTCGGGTTTGACTCAAATATGGAAGGATTTGAGTTGGTTATGATAGGATTTCGTGTGGGTCACGAAGTTGGGTTGTTTTAGGAATATGAGATATGTTCCTAAGGTGTTTGTAAGTCTTAAGATTGGATCTATCTGCGTATGTAAGAGTCTTGAGCAGTTATGGAAAGTTTCAGTTCAATCTGAGTAAGATTTGAGTCCTAGTTAGGATTGGGTTGGCTTAAGGGCTTGTTATATAAGCAACGGAGGCCAGAGCTCGTGGTGCACGATTTTGGGGCTGTTTATCTTATGATTTGATCAATAAAATGCGTAGTTTAAAGGAACTTTTGTGCCTTGTTCGTCCGACTTGTTTTCGTCAAGTCTTTCTCGTCTAGTTTCTGCATAGCACTACCTTGTTTTGGTAGTTTGGAAGGCAGGTATGGAGGCTTTCATCCAGGAACAAGGCTTTGCAATATGGGAAAAGGTGTACAAGCCTTACAACATGCCACCCAACGATCAAGTCACCGCTATGAACATGAGAGATGTCGACAACAACAACAAGGCACAAAACTTGATCATTCAAGGATTGACTCAAAGCGACTTCAATCGAGTTGCACACCTCCGATCTGCATACGACGTTTGGAAAGCTCTATGTGATTATCATGAAGGATCCAACACTATCAACGAGGTGAGACAAGACATGTCCAAGAAAGAATACATGAGCTTCGAGATGCAACCCGATTGAGGAGTTTCCAGAGGAAGAACTTGCACTCATCTCTACTCGGTTCTCAAAGCATTGCAAAATGTGAGAACTAGAAGGAGAGGGAGTGCTTCGAATGTGGTAAGATATGACATTTTCACACGGATTACCCTAAGCCTTCAGGTACAACTTCTCGTGATGAAAAGCAAACAAGGACGAAGGACTCCTCTGCAAACGAGAAGAAGAAGACAAAGGGTTTTACATGATGCCAATTGGTGAATAGTTTTATCTCCGCACTTCAAGAACTTGGCTCGAGCGATGTGGACATTAGAAGTGACAAAGATGAAGATGATTTGGCAAACTTATGCTTCATGGCGGGCAAATCAAGATCAAGTATGGAGGAGGCAGAACACAATAGCGACAATGAAGATATTACACGCTTGAGGAAGGAGAACATTTGGATTGTGGATTCAGGTTGCTCACGCCATATGACCAGTAACAAAGAATGGTTCTCCTCCCTCTCTTTTGTGTTATTGTAGAGAATGTTACTTTTGCTGATAATTCTTCAACTTATATAATTGCTAAAGGTTCAGTTAGAGTAAATAATTACTACACTTTGAAGGATGTGGCACTTTTCAAAAATTTGAAATACAACTTGTTTTCTGTTTCACAACTGCTAGATGAAAATTTGGAAATTATTTTCACTAAAAATTGCTGCAAGGTTGTAAATTCAAATAGTGAGCTTATTTTTGACATGTCTCGGTCTGGAAGAGCTTTTTAAAGCTGATTTTGATATGTCATCCTCTAATCATAGGTGTCTAATTGCAAATGAATCAAAGGACTTATATTTTTGGCATCGTAGACTTGGTCATGTAGTCTTTGGCCATCTAACACATGTTAGTGCTCTTTATCGCATATGTGGGCTGCCTAAGCTTAAAGGGGACAAAGAAAGTGTGTGCTCTTCTTGTAGACATGCTAAGATGGTTGCAGGTTCACATGCTCCTCTCACAATGACCATGACAACTGAACCGGGTCAACTTTTGCACCTTGATACTGTAGGACCTTCACGTGTTCAATCCTTCGGAGGTAAATGGTATGTTCTTGTGATTGTTGCTGATTTTTATAGATACTCTTGGGTTTCCTTTATGGCAACTAAGAATGAAGCTTTTAGTCAATTTAGAACATTATTTCTTAGATTATCAATTGATCACTCAGGATCTTTAAAAGCAATTAGAAGTCATAACGGAACAGAATTTAAAAATCAATTGTTTGATCATTTTTGTGCTAAAAATGGAATAGATCATCAATTTTCTTCACCTTCTGTACCTCAACAAAACGGTGTTGTAGACAGAAAGAACAAAACCTTAGTTGAGATGGCTAGGACTATGCTTGATGAATATCAAACTCCTAGAAAATTTTGGGAAGATGCAATTGCAACCGCTTGTTATGTCTCAAATCATGTTTTCTTGTGTGCTAAGCTAGAAAAAACACCATATGAACTTTGGTTTGGACATAGGCCTAGTGTCACACACTTTTCGGTCTTTGGTTCTAAATTCTTTGTTAAGAAACATGGTAGTCTTAATAAATTTAAAGCTACATCTGTTGATGGCATGTGTCTTGGTTATCCGTCTCATACTAGAGGATATCGTGTGCTTTTACTTGACACTAACAAAATTGTGGAGACTTGTGAGGTTTCTTTTGATGAAGCTAGACCAGGTACTAGCTCTAATATTGCAGGTCTAGATCCATATCCACAGGGGGAGAGTATTTTCATCGAAGAAGACGAAGAAGTGATGCTGCTGCCCGAAAATTCAGAAGCAAACGAAGTTGATCACGCTGCTGATTTTGCACCACAACCAGCACCAACATCAACTGCAACTGGTACAGATCATCCTCAAGCAACAAGTTCTTCGATCTGTTATGAACATGAAGAACAACGAGCTTGTGAAGTGTCTACTCTCCTTCGAATCCTCAAAAGTCATCCTCCACAACAGATCATTGGGAGCTTGCATGAACGAGTCACACGGTCCAGGTTTTGCAATCCAAACTCTCACGCTCATTCTGCTATTGTTGCTTCTTTTGAACCCAAAGATATATCACACACACTCACTAATGTTGAATTATTGTCATGCAAGAAGAGTTAGAAAATTTTGAAAGAAGTAATGTTTAGAAACTTGTACCTCCACCTCAGGGTCACACTTTAATTGGAACTAAATGGGTGTTTAAAAATAAACAAAGTGAGGATTGGGTTGTGGTTAGGAATAAGGATAGGTTGGTTGCTCAAGATTTCACACAAATTTAAAGTCTAGATTTTGATGAAACTTTTGCTCCTGTTTCTAGATTAGAAACCATAAGATTTTTTTTAGCTTTTGCTACATCTAAAGGTTTCAAGTTATATCAAATGGATGTTGTAAAAGCCCGTTTTTCGGAAGAACAAAAACGCAAAAATGCGAACTTAAAAATTTTGAAAATAGACTTGGAAATCCAAACTCACATGAGTCATATGAGTTAAACTATGTTCACTAAAAATAGGGACTTGTTAAAATTTTACCTATAGAACATGGTTGATAATGTATTTGGAACTTAAGGTGTGAAATCCTTAATTTCCAAGTCTTCACATTTTCATTGAAAAATTAAAGGAGAAAAGAAAACAAAATAGAGGGAAAGAAAAAGGAATTATTCCAACCCTAAAATGGGACATCCAAAAATATTCAAATCTCATGCCGTAAATTTTTCTATGAACTTCTAATATTCCAAATAGACTCTCGGTAAAGTTTCAAAATTTTTTGAAGCCCATTTCCCATTTATTGGACACGTACTGAGAGTTTAATCAACGTCGACTTCAAATTTAAACTTCGTGCTCAACCTTGTCCAAATCAACTCCAAATTTTTCCTAAGGTCCCTTATGGTTCAAAAAGGTTAACTTCAAAGTTTCAGGATTTTTGAACCTAATCTACTATTTATTTCCTTGAGTCAAGTATCACCACTTGAATTCAAATTCAAATCTGAGTTCAAATTCAACTTGCTCAGTTTTGAAATCTGATTGCACCATAAAATTGTCCACATTTTATTTAGTCACTGGGCCAAATTTGACTATTTTTGAAGCCTATTTGCTAGCTCCATTTGAATTTTGAAAAGAGAAGGGAGGAGAGAGTGGGACCCACATGTCATACTTATCCTCAGTACTAGGGAAGGGTGGGCCCCACTGGTAACCTACTCAATGGAGAGAGATGTTTTACACCTGGAATGAAGTGGATAAGGGGGAAATCGGAGTGGGCCCCACAGGTCAGTCTTACCCAGCTATAGAAAACCAAATTGGCTCCTTCTCCCGGTCCTTATCTTCTTCCTCCCACGCACGCGTCTGCTTCTTCGCCTGCCCACCCCTGCTGGCCCGCATCGCCTGCTCCTCCCGTCGGCCGCCGGCTAGCTGCTCCCTGGCGCCGCTTCGCCGCCTGCGCCAGCCGCCTCCTCGCCTCCGGCCACCGGCTCCGCCGCCTCGGTTCCACACCTCCCGCGCGCCTCCTGCACCCCCGCGCGCGTCGCCCCTACGCCACGGCACCGGCGCCCCGCCGTCCAACCGTGGCGCCGCCGCCAGCACCGTGCCTCCTCCTTGCCCGACCGCAGCGCCGCCGCTCACCTCCCCCGCCGTCCCCTGCGTGCCGCTCAGCGCCGGCCGCCTCTGCTCCGGCCCCTGCGCCACGGCACCGTCTCCCGGCCGCTTGCAGCGTCGGCCCGCGCGCCCCAACACTTCCCCGCCGGTCCGCCCGCTCGCCTGACCACGCCGACCGCCTCCTCGTCGCCCTGGTGCTCAGCCCGCGTCCCAGCTCATCCCGAGCGCTGCAGCGCCAGCGCCACGCCACCACACGCGCTCGACCTGCTACTCGCCGGACTCTGCTCGCGTCGTGCCTGCGCCGGCGACGCTCGTTCGCCCTTGCTGTGTCCAGACCCAGCACCACACGCATAAACTCGGCCGTCGTGTCCCTGCTGGTCGCGCCCTTCCGGGCCGACCGCGAGCACCATGACGCCATGTCCGCGTTCCGCGCCGTGTCTATGTCCGGGAAGCAAAGCGAGTAATGGGTGTGATGGAGGATATGCAGGAACACACCTTTGACACCATGGTATCGACAACTGGTCCAAGGTTAGCCCTTATTTTGCAAGAGTGATTGGATCAATGATTGCAGCCAAGGTGTTCGATGAAATGGTTACTAGGCGAAACTAAGTGTGTGGCCGTTCAATACTGGTCTATGGATGCAGGTTTACTGTGGGTTGGCAAATCGACAAGCCTAAGTTCCAAGATGCCCTTTAAATGGTGATGACGCGATGGAACTCTAGTACACACCAAGATGTTCGGCGAAATACCTACAAGGTGAGCCTTACCCTGAAATACCTTGCTTGACGTCACCGACGTCCGTTCGTCATGATCGCTAAGGTTACTCTTGTGTCGTCAAGTCGTATGCCCATGTTCCGCGTTGATATCATTCCTATAGGAATCCCTAAGTTGACCTCTTGTGTCGTTTGTATCACACTGGCCTGTCCGTACGTGCTCGTGATGCTCCACCATGAGCCGCGTCGACGTCGTTGACCATATGACGTCGTCATGACGCTCCGAGCCGTTATCGTGTCCTGGCATCGAGGTGAAGGATACATGTGATGTACGTGGTACTGGAACACGACCACGACACATCAGTCGTTGGTCGTTTAGCCATATTGGGGTTTGATCAAGGCGAGACTCGTCGAGTCCTAGGTGTAGCCTAGATGCTAGATGATATGCCTTCTAGGTCAAACCGAGTGTATTGGTGACCACCGATGACCTAGGGTAGAATACTGCGAGAACGTTGCGACCGACGAGGAGAACTAGTCCAAGTGGAACCTTGGATAAGAATTTCTTAGTCGTGTCGAGGACGTTTCCTTTCCGTTCGCAGAATTGCTTACCTAGGTGTACCTCTTCATCAACGGTAGGTTCGTCGAGTCTTTTGTCGACAATTAAGTCGAGTCCCTAACACTTCGACTCATGGAGTGGTGTTCGAGATTCCGCTCACCCCTTTGACGAGTCCGGATCGATGTGGACCTGGCTAATCCAATCTTCCCGTGATGGCAAAGCATGACCGTCACGACAAGGTCTCGCATCATGTTCGAGTTCTAGGAGTTCACCGAGCTCATCTGGACAATCTTGCAAAGGACACTGCAATAGTGTCACGTAAGCACTTGAACGATGCTCGAGAAGCTTGCCGTAGAAACTACTTTACCTAAAGGTCATTTGAACGTTGTCTCGGTATTCACGTCAGGTTAACAAGGCTCGTTATGATGTCTTAAAGTCCAAAGAATGTTGACCTCACTTCACTCCCAAGTGTCGCTAGGGTTTCATCCTGGTTCATCCTTATCAGGACCCTGCGACCACACTTGTCACGAAATTAGGTTTACTCCTTAATGAGTTTATGTAACTTCATTGGTCGACTTCTAAGTCACAACCTCTTGTTGCACAGTTCACTCATGCCTTAAGCATTCAATGCTCCATCTTGATCGCTTAGTCTTCCTTACATCACACAGTCCAGTAATACTTCTTCACCATTCTACCTTATCACTCTTTGTGCGGCATAGCTCCAAGTGTTGAGTGCTAAATTGCGATGTGTCATTACATTGCACCTTTCAGTGCTTATCTCGACACTACTATGCCACCTTGACTCTTAGGTCATCCTTACACTACCAATCCAACACTTCCACACCATTCAGCTGTATCGTCCTTGAGTGGCATAGCGTCGAGTGTTGAGTGCCAAGTTGCAATGTGTGCTTACATTGCACCTTTCAATTCACATCTCGATACTACTATGACCACTTGACTTCATCCTTTGTTCATTCACACAACAAAGGCATATTTGTCCTTCCTAGTCGAACTCCTCATTCTTAGAGTTTACACAACCCCGTGGAGTCTTTTCTTAAATTACTTAATTACTTAATTACTTATATGCATATCATGTCGATAGGAACGTGCTGATAGGTGATCGACAAGAAGCTTCACTTGGAGGAGAAGGCCAAGGTGTTTCCACTGAGGTTCCATGGCAGGTCCTCCGGAGGAAGATCAAGCCCTAACAATTGACATTTGTTCAGTCGCAAACTAAGGCAAGCCCCGGTTTGCATTTAAGTCGTTTATAAACTTTTGCTTTATCACCATGATGAGTAGTATATGAATTGTGCATTACGTTTAGGGTGAATGATACTCCACATGCATGACCAAAAATCCCAGGGTTTATTTGGCACGAGTTACAGTTTGACCTGTAGTAGCTGCTTTGCTAATGCATAGGAGATCCGGTAGAAGTCGAGTAGTTGGAATCTACTCGCGAGAGATGTATCTCACAGGATTGGTTGAATAGAACATGGCTTAATATAATGAAACTGAGACCGGGTAGGGAATGGATAGGAAGCGGCGAGAATTGAGTCTCGGTCGCATAGCCCTGCCTGTGTTGATTAAGGCCCGTCCGTATGCGGCCCCGCTGGACAAGCTTGAATTGTACCGGCAATATAATGGACATATGGAATCCAATAAACTGATGTAACTTGATAACTGGGATGTTGAGACCCATTAACTCACCATCGATAGGGGTGGGTTGAGGACAGTAAGGTGTAAATCGGTCGGCGGACACATGAGGTGTTCCGTGCGGAGACCTTCTGTTTGCGGAGGTGAGACGGGCTCAGCATTTGAGTTTCTTGTGAAAGGTTGCCATATACGACTAGTACTGAAGTGCTACGTAGGTACTGCGCAAAGTGCTCGCTGGCATTTCCGAAAGTGCGTATGTGTCGTGTTGTCCGGGTCTGTCCTGATTGCAATCACTGTCCCTCGCAGTAATAGAGTACCACTTGTTCACTGTGTCGTGACGTAGTAAATACTAAAGAAGCCAGAAAGTCATATTGTATTGAATTATAATTACTTTGCAACCTTGTATGATTTAGAGATAGTACAATTAAAAGTTTACAGTTTCCCCTTACTTTAGCTGTAATAGCACTATGTGCTTTGGGCATGTCATATCATCGGTAAAGCGTTTCTTGTTTGATTGTGGAGCCCATGATGTGCCGTGCTCAAAGAATGTCATTTGCTACTTAAAACTTGATTATAAGGATCCACTTGTAGGCGAGTCATTTATGCTATTCCTTACCTATGTTTAGTGTCCCCTTGCATCTGTCTAGTGAGACGGTTAAGTCTTGCTGAGCCTTATGCTCACGTTTGCGCTTTAACGATTTTTGCAGGTATTAGTTTTATTTCTGCTGTTCAGGTTGTACATGAGACTCGAGGTGTCGAGATAAATCTCATATGCACCACGCCGCCGCTGTTTGTTCTTCGTGTTGCTAGTGAGAATCGTCCTAGGGCATGGACGCCTTCTCTCCTGCTTAGTTAGGTGAGATTATGAGTATGTATTTTCCGCTGCGTGTGTACTCCTATTGTACACTCTTTTGTAAACTCTTCTTATTATGAAATGAAAACTTTATATGTTTTGGTATCCTTTTCGTGTGTGTTGTTAGGTGCCGCATCGCACGGTACCACCCAATGAGATCCTCGGATGTGTGGACTCCGGTCCCCACAGACATGGTATCAGAGCTTCATTGGGAATAGCACGCTCGAAAAGAGCCTATTTTCGAAAACTTCGAAGTAGTCGAGTGAGGTTTAGCTATATGCCCGTTAAGGACTATTACTAGTATAAGTTATAAAGGTGGTGAACTAACTTGTTATATTATTCCGTAACGACGCTCCGTCTTCAAGGTAAGAGGTAAGGTACGCCGCTGAGAGCGGATCAATCTCGGTAAACTCTGCATACGAGATATGGTATGTGAAATTTCCGTGGCTTAGCACGGAAAGTCAATATGAGTCTTTGAAACTTTCCATGTTTCTGAGAACATATGACACGCGGTACCCCAGCGTGACACAAAATTAGTGGGAGCCCCCGTCGGGTGGTGTATAACCCGATAGTATGCATCTCTAGAACTATTCATGTTCTATGGGATCATGCGAAACACGTATGCCCGAGCGTGTATAAGCCGGTTCGTACGGGAGTCTTTGCTGTACAGACGTATTTACAGCCATGTACCTCGAGACATGGCCTCACTCGAGGACGACTCACGCCAGAGTCGTATGCATTTACTTTTAATTATATATTATTGTGATTGCCTGTCGTGTTTCCCCGTGCCGCCCTTGAGGTGTGAAGGTGTGAAAGGGGATTGTTTGTCTTCTGCAGGTACACTAACTCCGGTAGCAACCCGTGTAGAATATGTTTGCGAGTGATCGATATTAGGACCACCTACAGACGTATCCGGATATACCGGGTTAGACTTTTCTTTTGGTAAGGCATGTAGTACCGTCAGTATCACAATTGATACTTTGACCATCCCCCACGAAAGAAATGGCTTCATATTCATATTAAGTCCAAGTATCAGTTGCTGATATCTTGTGGACAAATTAAAATGTTTCTTTTCAAGAGTAGGTGAACCAAAGTCCTTTGCTCCTGGCGAGAGTTTAGCTCGACTTCGCTGGGTTGAGATTTTGGTTAAGTTTGAAGATCCATATTGATATGCTATGGATAAGAAGGTCGTCAAGTCTCTTTTAAGATTCCCTTTGGTTCTAAAGAAAATGATTAGTTGTGAATCAAGTTCTAGCCATCGGACTTGAGTTTTAAGCTAAGTTTCAAAATTTGAGTTTGTTTCCAAATTCTTGTGTTTCGAAACCGGTGAGTTCTGTTTTCGAACAGAATTGACCTGACTTTGAAATTCCATATCTCTTCAACTTGGAGGGCTTTGGAGGCAAGTGAATACTTTTTGAAAAGCTTTTGAAGTCTTCTATAAGTTTTCTATTGAGCTCCAAGCCAAAAGATGCTTTTATGGTGATGAAAATGCACCATTATCACAGCAGCTGCTGTTCTGAAACTACACGGACCAGCATCTGAATTTTTGTCATATTTCTTTGGAGAAAGCTCTTCTATTCCATTATGATACATTTCTGGAAAGTGGAAGAGCTACTCTACAACTTTGTTATTCAGTGATACCTCAAATTCAGTTTAAAACTAATTAAAAACAGAGTTGAAGATAGTACATGTATATTGATGCTATCTGAAACAGCCAGAAAAATTTTGAACTTTAAATAGCCATAACTGTTAAACTAGAAATGCAACCTATGCATGTTTATACATGTATGGAAAACTTAGAGAGTCCTCTACAACATTTCTATAGAACTCCAGAGCAGAATCCATCTCTAACATACTCAAAATTTCAGATTTCTAGACTTGATCAAATCTGGACAGCGAGTGGACAGTCCTGTATACAGTTACTATTTCTCGCATAACTCGCTGTATAATTGTCGAATGGCTTTGTATTTTACATTTTTGGGATCCTGAGAATGTATGCAACAAGTTTGCTATGTATTACTTTTGCAAATATTGATGTTTGTATATCTGAAATTGTGGACAAAATCAGCCTTAAACAAAGGAGGTGCTGTCCAAATTTTCAGAAAAACTGTCAACTTGCAAATGCCGTATCTTCTCAACCAGAAATGCTACGAGGGCAAGTAAATACTCTTTAGAAAGATTTGGAAGTCCTCTACATGTTTTCTGTTCAACACCAGACCAGAATCCTTTTGTAAATGGGTGAGATTTGGATAATTGCAGAGACTGTCCAGGCATACTCAAACTGGACAGCAATCTGTACACCTCTGAATTTAATCCATAACTCGCAGACCCTTGATCCAATGGTGTCACGCGAGTAACCGTTGGAGAGTTTAGAGAGTCAGCTACAATTTTTGCAATTGGCTCCAGACCTGAATCGGTCATCTACCTATTCCAAATCGAGTTTGAATACAGAATGGTCAATCTGAACTGAATTCAATTCTGAATGCTGAAATTTTACCTAACTTCAAAAATTCATATCTTTTGAGCCAGAGCTGATATGAAAACAAGTAAGTACATTATGGAAAGATTATTACACTGGATACAACTTTGTAAATAAGAATATTTCCAGATTTCCATCAGAACAGCCTGAAAACTTTAGATCAAAACTGTTACTTCTTAAGCAGGTTCTGCTGAAAGTGCAGAAAATTCTGCTGACTTTAAAATAGCATAACTTGCAAACCAGAGATGATCTAGAGGCAAACCAATACTTTTTGGAAGGGTATTGAAGTTTACTTTAACTTTGTTGTTCACCTCAAGATATGATTTTGCCATTTACTTGGCCAAAATCGAAGTTGCGTCCAAGCTGTTCATCCTCCACCAGGATTTAACCGGGTGATGACCCTTCAGGGTGTTTATGGATTTGGTTCTCGAGTTCAACTCGAGGAGTTTCATAACACCCCAGATGTTGCGACCCAACAATATTTGCCTTTAGAGTTGAGTATTACACTAAGGCAAATCCCTTTTTGCTCGGATGCACATGCTAGTGTTTTGACTATGCAACCTTGCATCTCACACTTTATTTGTGCATTGAGCATGTATGAAACTTCCCTTAGTTGGACGACCCTCCCCATAAATATTGCTTGGAGTAAGTTTCTTGCTCACCTAGCTTGAATCTTAAGGGGGAAGGAGTTCATCTAGTAATTGAAGTGTTACATTCACCTAGGTGTCATACCAAGGTACATCGACACCGAACCAACGTGCTGGGAGCAATGCTCAAGTAAGTAGGACCGAGTACAACATTGACTCATTAAGTCAATGCGAAGCTTAAGTGACGGATTACCTTGAACCCCGTTTCTTGTGGAACTCGATCAACGAGTTAAAGGAGTCAGTTGATTCTTCACGCTAAACCACTCCTTTGCTTCAGTCTTTGAGACGAGAAGCCATAAGTGAGTAGTATGAGCTGGAAATTCTTTAGCAAGAACGTGGATTACTAACCAAGGTCGTGCCTAGCACAGTACCTTGTCAACCACTTAGTGCAACCTACGGAAGTGAGGGGAACCTTACTCTTCAAAGGTTACTCTCTTTGCCACTTCTGAAGGCAACCCTACCGCACCTTTTAAAGGGTAGACATAGTACTTTAAGAAAACTACGAGATGAAAAACCTGACCTTTGTTAAGGAACCACAATTATCTGTAAGTTGTGATTAACAAGCTTTAGGGAACTTCCGATCAACAAGAAGTTCAATCACCTTGTTCCATTTTGTACACTCCGTTGCCTTGAGATGAACCTCACCATTCCTTGCTAATACTTTTACCTTGAAACCATTGAACTTGGTCGAGATATGAAAGTAGCAAGTCTTTTCTAGCGCCTTTCATGACCAAGTTTAATCAATCCTCCTGTATTTGGGATACTTCTGACTGTGTTTGGATTGTCTTACCTATTTTTGCTCAAAGCATAATACTGAATGCACCATACCTTGCATAATTATCCGCGGAGTTGCATTGTGTCTGCATAACATCATCCGGTTTGTGATGCATCATAAAACGTAATTACTAATGAGTTTTGAGCAAGAATATGTGACCCCGTTCAGATACTTAAGTAGTGCCTAACATTTTTGAGTTGTGATCAATTTTATCGTTCGCAACGCCTTCGACTGGTTTCATTATCTTGAGTGGCACAAGGGACACCTTGTGACTAAAACACAGTTGAGTCCTTGTCCTTGACTTGTTAAAACTCAAATCACCTTGAGTACTTGCAACTAAACAAACACTTGGACTTCCATCCTTGACTTGTTAGGTTCAAGTACCTTGATTGTTGCAACTATACCGTTCTTCATCGAGTAGTCATCAGTTCGATGATCAACCTTGTAAAATCCATGAAATCTCCTTCCTCGCGAGGATACCGTTCGTTTGTCAACCTCGTGAAACTCTTTGGGTCCATCTAAGATCTTATGTTGTTATATGGTAACCTTGCTATACTAATTACCTTGTAGTTACCATATGATTGAGTTCTTTGCTGTGTTGAAACATATGAGGATACTGAATCCTTACATCCTCATGTGCCACCGCAAAAAGGTCTTCATCTTCCGCTTCTATTGTCTGAAGACGTTGATATACCCAGAAACCTTGTAGTCGTCATATCTTCAATATTCCTGCTGTTTTGATTACATAAGAGTGTCGAGTGTCTTGCTACTCTTATGCTACGGCTAAGAAATCCTATGGTTGACTAAACATCAAAAGAAGTTAGTGATTGTTGTTTAACCTTGTAAACCATCTTAACTCATGTCAAGGGAAATACCACATTAAGTTAAAAGGACCTATGCAAAACCAAGCAAGCAACCAAGAATCAATGCAAGAAAAGTTTCAAACTATCAAGGTGACCTAGAGAAGCAAAGAACAAGTGCAAATTCTTCAAATCAAGACTAGGACAGGACAAGATGTCATGCTAGTGTAAGAGTACAACAATAAAGGGTCAATGACAGATGTGAAAGTTTTACGATGTGATATTGTCATGTCGAGCATCCTGTCAGGGCTATCAACCTAAAGACTGGAATCTCCTGAAGCAGACTTTAGAATTTCTTAAGATGCCTGAATATAATCACTATTTCGTAGAACCCAAGTTTTTAAGGGCATTGCCATTTTCCTTAGTCAGTGACCCTCTTTTACGGATCGTTCCCTCATCGTTCTGTTATTCTACCTGTTAGAATCTCGGGACGAGATTCCTTTAAGGGGGAAGGATTGTAAAAGCCCGTTTTTCGGAAGAACAAAAACGCAAAAATGCGAACTTAAAAATTTTGAAAATAGACTTGGAAATCCAAACTCACATGAGTCATATGAGTTAAACTATGTTCACTAAAAATAGGGACTTGTTAAAATTTTACCTATAGAACATGGTTGATAATGTATTTGGAACTTAAGGTGTGAAATCCTTAATTTCCAAGTCTTCACATTTTCATTGAAAAATTAAAGGAGAAAAGAAAACAAAATAGAGGGAAAGAAAAAGGAATTATTCCAACCCTAAAATGGGACATCCAAAAATATTCAAATCTCATGCCGTAAATTTTTCTATGAACTTCTAATATTCCAAATAGACTCTCGGTAAAGTTTCAAAATTTTTTGAAGCCCATTTCCCATTTATTGGACACGTACTGAGAGTTTAATCAACGTCGACTTCAAATTTAAACTTCGTGCTCAACCTTGTCCAAATCAACTCCAAATTTTTCCTAAGGTCCCTTATGGTTCAAAAAGGTTAACTTCAAAGTTTCAGGATTTTTGAACCTAATCTACTATTTATTTCCTTGAGTCAAGTATCACCACTTGAATTCAAATTCAAATCTGAGTTCAAATTCAACTTGCTCAGTTTTGAAATCTGATTGCACCATAAAATTCTCCACATTTTATTTAGTCACTGGGCCAAATTTGACTATTTTTGAAGCCTATTTGCTAGCTCCATTTGAATTTTGAAAAGAGAAGGGAGGAGAGAGTGGGACCCACATGTCATACTTATCCTCAGTACTAGGAAAGGGTGGGCCCCACTGGTAACCTACTCAATGGAGAGAGATGTTTTACACCTGGAATGAAGTGGATAAGGGGGAAATCGGAGTGGGCCCCACAGGTCAGTCTTACCCAGCTATAGAAAACCAAATTGGCTCCTTCTCCCGGTCCTTATCTTCTTCCTCCCACGCACGCGTCTGCTTCTTCGCCTGCCCACCCCCGCTGGCCCGCATCGCCTGCTCCTCCCGTCGGCCGCCGGCTAGCTGCTCCCTGGCGCCGCTTCGCCGCCTGCGCCAGCCGCCTCCTCGCCTCCGGCCACCGGCTCCGCCGCCTCGATTCCGCACCTCCCGCGCGCCTCCTGCACCCCCGCGCGCGTCGCCCCTACGCCACGGCACCGGCGCCCCGCCGTCCAACCGTGGCGCCGCCGCCAGCACCGTGCCTCCTCCTTGCCCGACCGCAGCGCCGCCGCTCACCTCCCCCGCCGTCCCCTGCGTGCCGCTCAGCGCCGGCCGCCTCTGCTCCGGCCCCTGCGCCACGGCACCGTCTCCCGGCCGCTTGCAGCGTCGGCCCGCGCGCCCCAACACTTCCCCGCCGGTCCGCCTGCTCGCCTGACCACGCCGACCGCCTCCTCGTCGCCCTGGTGCTCAGCCCGCGTCCCAGCTCATCCCGAGCGCTGCAGCGCCAGCGCCACGCCACCACACGCGCTCGACCTGCTACTCGCCGGACTCTGCTCGCGTCGTGCCTGCGCCGGCGACGCTCGTTCGCCCTTGCTGTGTCCAGACCCAGCACCACACGCATAAACTCGACCGTCGTGTCCCTGCTGGTCGCGCCCTTCCGGGCCGACCGCGAGCACCATGACGCCATGTCCGCGTTCCGCGCCGTGTCTATGTCCGGGAAGCAAAGCGAGTAATGGGTGTGATGGAGGATATGCAGCAACACACCTTTGACACCATGGTATCGACAACTGGTCCAAGGTTAGCCCTTATTTTGCAAGAGTGATTGGATCAATGATTGCAGCCAAGGTGTTCGATGAAATGGTTACTAGGCGAAACTAAGTGTGTGGCCGTTCAATACTGGTCTATGGATGCAGGTTTACTGTGGGTTGGCAAATCGACAAGCCTAAGTTCCAAGATGCCCTTTAAATGGTGATGACGCGATGGAACTCTAGTACACACCAAGATGTTCGGCGAAATACCTACAAGGTGAGCCTTACCCTGAAATACCTTGCTTGACGTCACCGACGTCCGTTCGTCATGATCGCTAAGGTTACTCTTGTGTCGTCAAGTCGTATGCCCATGTTCCGCGTTGATATCATTCCTATAGGAATCCCTAAGTTGACCTCTTGTGTCGTTTGTATCACACTGGCCTGTCCATACGTGCTCGTGATGCTCCACCATGAGCCGCGTCGACGTCGTTGACCATATGACGTCGTCATGACGCTCCGAGCCGTTATCGTGTCCTGGCATCGAGGTGAAGGATACATGTGATGTACGTGGTACTGGAACATGACCACGACACATCAGTCGTTGGTCGTTTAGCCATATTAGGGTTTGATCAAGGCGAGACTCGTCGAGTCCTAGGTGTAGCCTAGATGCTAGATGATATGCCTTCTAGGTCAAACCGAGTGTATTGGTGACCACCGATGACCTAGGGTAGAATACTGCGAGAACGTTGCGACCGACGAGGAGAACTAGTCCAAGTGGAACCTTGGATAAGAATTTCTTAGTCGTGTCGAGGACGTTTCCTTTCCGTTCGCAGAATTGCTTACCTAGGTGTACCTCTTCATCAACGGTAGGTTCGTCGAGTCTTTTGTCGACAATTAAGTCGAGTCCCTAACACTTCGACTCATGGAGTGGTGTTCGAGATTCCGCTCACCCCTTTGATGAGTCCGGATCGATGTGGACCTGGCTAATCCAATCTTCCCGTGATGGCAAAGCATGACCGTCAC
This sequence comes from Tuctoria greenei, assembly GCA_036927565.1. Classification (NCBI taxonomy): domain Eukaryota; kingdom Viridiplantae; phylum Streptophyta; class Magnoliopsida; order Poales; family Poaceae; genus Tuctoria; species Tuctoria greenei. The sequence goes on from JAYESD010000011.1 coordinate 144,497,535, forward strand.
GACAAGGTCTCACATCATGTTCGAGTTCTAGGAGTTCACCGAGCTCATCTGGACAATCTTGCAAAGGACACTGCAATAGTGTCACGTAAGCACTTGAACGATGCTCGAGAAGCTTGCCGTAGAAACTACTTTACCTAAAGGTCATTTGAACTTTGTCTCGGTATTCACGTCAGGTTAACAAGGCTCGTTATGATGTCTTAAAGTCCAAAGAATGTTGACCTCAGTTCACTCCCAAGTGTCGCTAGGGTTTCATCCTGGTTCATCCTTATCAGGACCCTGCGACCACACTTGTCACGAAATTAGGTTTACTCCTTAATGAGTTTATGTAACTTCATTGGTCGAATTCTAAGTCACAACCTCTTGTTGCACAGTTCACTCATGCCTTAAGCATTCAATGCTCCATCTTGATCGCTTAGTCTTCCTTACATCACACAGTCCAGTAATACTTCTTCACCATTCTACCTTATCACTCTTTGTGCAGCATAGCTCCAAGTGTTGAGTGCTAAATTGCGATGTGTCATTACATTGCACCTTTCAGTGCTTATCTCGACACTACTATGCCACCTTGACTCTTAGGTCATCCTTACACTACCAATCCAACACTTCCACACCATTCAGCTGTATCGTCCTTGAGTGGCATAGCGTCGAGTGTTGAGTGCCAAGTTGCAATGTGTGCTTGCATTGCACCTTTCAATTCACATCTCGATACTACTATGACCACTTGACTTCATCCTTTGTTCATTCACACAACAAAGGCATATTTGTCCTTCCTAGTCGAACTCCTCATTCTTAGAGTTTACACAACCCCGTGGAGTCTTTTCTTAAATTACTTAATTACTTAATTACTTATATGCATATCATGTCGATAGGAACGTGCTGATAGGTGATCGACAAGAAGCTTCACTTGGAGGAGAAGGCCAAGGTGTTTCCACTGAGGTTCCATGGCAGGTCCTCCGGAGGAAGATCAAGCCCTAACAATTGACATTTGTTCAGTCGCAAACTAAGGCAAGCCCCGGTTTGCATTTAAGTCGTTTATAAACTTTTGCTTTATCACCATGATGAGTAGTATATGAATTGTGCATTACGTTTAGGGTGAATGATACTCCACATGCATGACCAAAAATCCCAGGGTTTATTTGGCACGAGTTACAGTTTGACCTGTAGTAGCTGCTTTGCTAATGCATAGGAGATCCGGTAGAAGTCGAGTAGTTGGAATCTACTCGCGAGAGATGTATCTCACAGGATTGGTTGAATAGAACATGGCTTAATATAATGAAACTGAGACCGGGTAGGGAATGGATAGGAAGCGGCGAGAATTGAGTCTCGGTCGCATAGCCCTGCCTGTGTTGATTAAGGCCCGTCCGTATGCGGCCCCGCTGGACAAGCTTGAATTGTACCGGCAATATAATGGACATATGGAATCCAATAAACTGATGTAACTTGATAACTGGGATGTTGAGACCCATTAACTCACCATCGATAGGGGTGGGTTGAGGACAGTAAGGTGTAAATCGGTCGGCGGACACATGAGGTGTTCCGTGCGGAGACCTTCTGTTTGCGGAGGTGAGACGGGCTCAGCATTTGAGTTTCTTGTGAAAGGTTGCCATATACGACTAGTACTGAAGTGCTACGTAGGTACTGCGCGAAGTGCTCGCTGGCATTTCCGAAAGTGCGTATGTGTCGTGTTGTCCGGGTCTGTCCTGATTGCAATCACTGTCCCTCGCAGTAATAGAGTATCACTTGTTCACTGTGTCGTGACGTAGTAAATACTAAAGAAGCCAGAAAGTCATATTGTATTGAATTATAATTACTTTGCAACCTTGTATGATTTAGAGATAGTACAATTAAAAGTTTACAGTTTCCCCTTACTTTAGCTGTAATAGCACTATGTGCTTTGGGCATGTCATATCATCGGTAAAGCGTTTCTTGTTTGATTGTGGAGCCCATGATGTGCCGTGCTCAAAGAATGTCATTTGCTACTTAAAACTTGATTATAAGGATCCACTTGTAGGCGAGTCATTTATGCTATTCCTTACCTATGTTTAGTGTCCCCTTGCATCTGTCTAGTGAGACGGTTAAGTCTTGCTGAGCCTTATGCTCACGTTTGCGCTTTAACGATTTTTGCAGGTATTAGTTTTATTTCTGCTGTTCAGGTTGTACATGAGACTCGAGGTGTCGAGATAAATCTCATATGCACCACGCCGCCGCTGTTTGTTCTTCGTGTTGCTAGTGAGAATCGTCCTAGGGCATGGACGCCTTCTCTCCTGCTTAGTTAGGTGAGATTATGAGTATGTATTTTCCGCTGCGTGTGTACTCCTATTGTACACTCTTTTGTAAACTCTTCTTATTATGAAATGAAAACTTTATATGTTTTGGTATCCTTTTCGTGTGTGTTGTTAGGTGCCGCATCGCACGGTACCACCCAATGAGATCCTCGGATGTGTGGACTCCGGTCCCCACAGATGTTAAAAGTGCTTTTCTTAATGGCTATATAGAAGAGGAGGTTTATGTCAAGCAACCACCGGGTTTTGAAAATCCAGATTTTTCTAATCATGTTTACAAACTGTCCAAAGCCTTGTACGGTCTCAAACAAGCCCCTAGAGCATGGTATGACAGGTTAAAAACATTGTTACTTGAAAAGGGGTTTACCATGGGCAAGGTTGATAAAACTCTTTTTGTACATAAGCATGGCAATGACTCATTATTCGTTGAAGTGTATGTGGATGATATTATCTTTGGTTGTGCTTCTCATGATCTTGTGTCCAAGTTTTTAGCTATGATGAGTTTAGAATTTGAGATGAGTATGATGGGAGAACTCACGTACTTTTTGTGGTTGCAAATCAAGCAAACCAAGGAAGGTACCTTTGTGCATCAAACAAAGTATACAAGAGACCAACTCAAGTGCTTCAACATGGAAAAAAGCAAGCCTCTTCAGACACCAATTTGTACAACAACAACACTTGAACTTGATGAAGATGGTGAACCCGTGGATCAAAAAGAATGTAGAAGCATGATCGGATCACTTTTGTACCTCCCGGCATCAAGACTAGACATACAATTTCGTGTATGTCTTTATGCACAATTTCAAGCTTCCCCACGTGCTTCACATCGTCAAGACATCAAAATAATTCTCACGTACTTACATGGAAATAAAGAATTTGGCATTTTTCTTCCTTCTTCCTCAACCGTTACTTTGAAAGCTTTTTCGGATGCTGATTTTAGGGGTTGTAGGATTGATAGGAAAAGTACTTCGGGTGCTTGGCATTTTCTTGGTAATTATCTTGTTGCTTGGTTATCTAGAAAACAAAACTCAGTTGCACAATCCACAGCCAAATCTGAATATGTAGCTGTTGCTAGCGCTTGCTCACAAATTCTTTGGATTGTTCAAACACTTTAGGACTATGGGGTTGATCTAGATAGTGTTCCACCGTTTTGTGATAACACTAGTGCCATTTGCATTGCTAAAAATCCCGTGCAATATTCGAGAACAAAGCACATTGACATTAGGTATCACTTTCTTCGTGATAATGTTGAAAAAGGAAACATTGTGCTTCACCATGTAGATATCGAACAACAATTGGCTGATATTTTCACAAAACCTTTGGATTTCACAAGTTTCTTTTTCATTCGTAGTGAAATAGGGGTTATGTATCCTCATGGATTAAATTTAGGGGGGTTTTGAAACTTGGTAAGTATATGTGTGATCATGACTTGCTTAAATTGAAAATTACACTTGATCTCTAGCATTGCTTACACTACTTTATGTATTTCATTGATATGATATTATAAGTTACTTGATAGTATGACTTGGATAAGCTTTGTTTTATATGTATGTGTTACAATATGCTCATAACAATTGAAATTTCTCTTTTGAACCTTGCTGAATACATTGTCAAAGGGGGAGAAATTGATCACAAATTGCACACATTCGCAAGTGTTTTCGCACGATTCTTCTCAGGGGGAGAATTATTAATTTTCTTCTCATTTTATTTCTGATTTACAGAGGGGGAGAAATATTTGTTTTGAAATTTCTTTCTTTCTCATTTGATTGTTTTCAAAACTTTTCATAAGCCAATATTCGGATTTTAAGTGGTGTTGTCAATGTATTCATCAAGGGGGAGATTGTGAGACCTATGTGTAAAACCCCACTTTTATGGCATGTTAAGTTCATATGGGTTTTGTGATCAACTATTTTAGATATCCAATATAATGATGCACATGAACTATGCCATCCAAAACTTTTCTTGCACTCATTGTTAAATTCTTTTAACATGGGTATTGGACTTCACCATGAATCCAAATTATATTCTATTCACCCTTTTTAAGAATAAGAATTTTTGGATAAGATTTAGTAAGCAATGCAAAATGAAGCCCTAATAAGCTCTAACCCAAATATTCAAATTAAGGGCTCTAAATTTTTCCATGAGCTCCTAAATTCCTCAATAGCATGCTTACAAAGTTTCAAGATTTTAGAAACTCATCTACTATTTTATTTGAGGTGCTTGGTGAATTTGAATCAAATTCAAATCTGAATTTTTAATTCTTCTCCAACTTCTTTAAACATAAGATTTGAGTTCACCATTGGGTTCAGAATAATTCATTTGCCATCTCCACAAAATTTCATGATTTTTGGAGTTGATCTTCTATTTTTAAATGAATATAGTAACTAAACTGTGGGGAGTATCACTGGATAGTGGGCCCCACATGTCAGCTCCTCTTTGAACGGATCAGCTCGATCCCGCCATCTCTGTACCGATGCACCTCCGCTCGACACCGCGCGCGCGCATGCAGCTCCAGCGAGCAGCCTGCCTGCTCGCCGCGGCCCTATAAAAGGCCGGCCGAAGCTCCCTTCACTCCTCATCCCCGATCGCAGCTCCACTGCCTCGCGACTCTTCTTCCGCCGCGCGCCATCGCCGCCGCTCGCCACTGCTCTGCGGTGTGCCACCGTTCCGCGCCATTTCAAGCCAAGCTCCAAAGAGCAAAAAGGTGCGCCTGATCAAACTCTAGCTCGTGGTACAAACCATTTCCCTTATTGTTGAAGCTTGAGCGAGTTATTGTTCGTTTCCCCTACGGCCGAAAGTAGATAACTAGCTAAGTTTTCATGTTGATTCCTTTTCTGCAAGTAATCATCCCTTGCAATTGCTTAGAGATAGTTTCTATAGACCCTAGCGCTCCTGTCTGAGCAAGAACTATTAAGAATCATCGAGCAACGGCTCTGAATTTCGAGTTTTGCTCGCCGCCGGTGAGAAAACCTCGGTTCACCATCGAACTCGTGATTCCCGGCAACTCACTCCCCTTCTACGCCCAGGTCCTTGAACTCCATCATCCCAGAAAGGTTTTGGAGAAATTCCCAAGTGATTTGAGCTACTCTGGAGCGAGTTCTATGTTGCCCGAGCGCTCATTGCCGCCGCCGCCATCGCACGACCTTTTCCGGCGAGCTTCAGGACCCACTGACCTCACCATCATGCTCAGCGACCCCAAAAACCCCCAGGCGGCAAGTTTCCGCGAGTCTGGTCCGTTGGTTTAGCCGGCGGCGAGCCACCGCCGCGGGTGCTGCTCCGCGCGAGCACCGGCCCGAGGTAGACGATGACCCCATCGGGTCCCACCTGCCATCCACTGCAGGATCACGGTGCGGCTGAGATCTAGTGTGGCTGCGCGCTTTAATTCTGTGGACCCCGGTGCTGCCTCAACCAGAATGCGCCACGTGGTCTTTGGGATGTATTTAATTCCAGAAATTTGTCCAAACTTCTAAATTGAATATCTTTCTGTAGAATACTCCAAATTCGTTCAACCAAATTTTGTTTGAAAGCCCTTGAGCTCTAGTTTCGCTCAGTACCAATTAGGCTCTGTGAAAATCAATATTTGATTCTGTAGAAATTAATCTTTCCCAAGAAAAATGCAATTTTTCCAGATGAAATATTCCCTGGAAAAATCCCCAAAATTCACATAACAATTATTGTCCTATTCTGGACTACCAGCAAAAATTTGGGAGCCATTGCACCTGTTTTAACCTCTGTATAATTCAATTAACTTTTTCAGTTATTGAATTTTCGCAGATATGCAGATGCTTTATTATGCCCCAAATTTGGACTGAATCTTCCACTAGTCATACCTTAGCTCCTGTAAAAATCTTGGATTTAATGGACCTCATATTCTAGTCTTAATTCAATTTCAAACTGAATATTTACTAAATGCTTAAAAGTTCAATTACAAGACAATTTCAGAAATTCTTGTCAACTTAGAAACTCAATAAATTCTTCATCAAGGCTTAAAAATTTATGAAAACACTTTTGCTAGGACCAGGACAATTTTCTCTATCTTGATTATCAACTGATGGCTATTTTCAAACTACAGTTTCATCTCAAAAAATTGTGGAAGTTATTTGCTTGCCATAATCTTAGAGACCACACTCTACTTTGATCATCTCCTGTTCTTTGCAAGAACTTCTATAGTATTCCCTAAATACCTAATTCAACGTTCCCAAGCCAAATAACTAATTATCCTATAATGGTCACCATAAATTAAAATCCTGGTCTTAATATTAAATATTTTCAAAGTCATTCATACCGTATTTTATGCATATCGTATAGTAACCGAAGTCGAGGAGGAGTCAGAGGCCTTGGAAGAGCATCTTCCAAATTCTAACTCAGAACCTGACCTGCAACAAGGCAAGCCCCGGTTTGCATTTAAAAGCTTTACAGAGTTTTTACAGTCTTTATCACCTTACGTCATAAGTTTGATTGTGCATTACGTATAGGGTGATTGATGCTCCACTTGCATAGCCAAAATTCCCAGGGATTGGTTGGGACGAGTTACAGTTTGACCTGTAGTAACTGCTTTGCTAATGCATAGGAAATCCGGTAGAAGTCGAGTAGTTGGAATCTACTCGCGAGAGATGTATCTCACAGGATTGGTTGAATAGAAAATGGCTTAATATAATGAAATTGAGACCGGGCAGGGAATGGATAGGAAGCGGCGAGAATTGAGTCTCGGTCGCATAGCCCTGCCTGTTTCGATTAAGGCCCGTCCGTATGCAGCCCCTTCGGACAAGCTTGAATTGTACCAGCAATATAATGGACATATGGAATCCAATAAACTGATGTAACTTGATAACTGGGATGTCGAGACCCATTAACTCACCATCGATAGGGGTGGGTTGAGGACAGTAAGGTGTAAATCAGTCGGCGGACACATGAGGTGTTCCGTGCGGAGACCTTCTGTTTGCGGAGGTGAGACGGGCTCAGCATTCGAGTTTCTTGTGAAAGGTGGCCATATACGCCTAGTACTGAAGTGTTATGTAGGTACAGGTGTGCTCGCTGACACTTCCGAACGACGTATGTGTCGTGTTGTCTGGGTGTGTCTTGATTGCAATCACTGTCCCTCGCAGTAATAGAGTACCACTTGTTCACTGAGCGGTGACGTAGTAAATACTAAAGAAGTCAGAAAAGTCATATGGTATTGAATTATAATTACTTTGCAACCTTGTTTGGTTTAGAGATAGTATAACTAAAGATTTTCAATTTTCCCCATACTTTAGCTGTAATAGCATTATGTGTCTCGAGCATGTCATATCATTGGTAAAGCGTTTCTTGTTTGATTGTGGAGCCCATGATGTGCCGTGCTTGGGAAATGTCATTTGCTACTTAAAACTTGATTATAAGGATCAACTTGTAGGCGAGTCATTTATGCTTCAACTTACCTATGTTTAGCATCCACCTTGCATATGTCTAGTGAGACGGGTTAGTCTTGCTGAGCCTTATGCTCACGTTTGCAGTTAACGAGTTTTTGCAGGTTACTCTGTTGAGGATGGGTTTGACGATGAGGCAACACCCCCTCCAGGGTGTACAGCCGAGTGGGAACCCTGCACGCCGCCATAGTTTGCGTGTTGCTAGTGCAAAGTATCCCAGGCATGGATAACTTTGCTTTTGCATAGCTAGTGCCGAGAGCGTAGCTATGATATATATATATTTCTCTTTCCTATAGTATTGTAAAAACTTCCGCTGTGTATTAAATAAAAGACTTGGTATTGTACTTTGTTTTGGTTCTATTCGTGTATACTGTTGGGTGTCGCATCGCACGACACCACCCAATGAGATCCTCGGATGTGTGGATTCCGGTCCTCACAGACATGGTATCAGAGCATCTTTAGGAACAGTGTACCTGAAAAGAACATATTTTCAAAAATTAGGAACTTGAGTGAGGAATTAGTTATATGCCTTTATAAGGAGTATTACTAGTATAAGTTATAAAGGTGGTAAACTAACTATGTGTTATTATATTCTGTAACGACGCTCCGACATCAGGTAAGAGGTAAGGTACGCCACCGAGAGCGGATCAATCTCGGTAAGCTCCACATACGAGAGGTGGTATGTGAAATTTCTGTGGCTTGGCACGGAAAGTCAATATGAGTCTTTGAAACTTTCCATGTTTCTGAGAACATATGACACGCGGTACCCCAGCGTGAAATAAAGTTAGAGGGAAACCCCGTCGGGTGGTATGTAACCCGATAGTGTGTTCTCATATCTATGAGAACATGCGAACACGTATGCCCGAGCGTGTATAAGCCGGATCGTACGGGAGTCTTTGCTGTACAGACGTAGTTACAGCCATGTACCTCGAGGCATGACCTCGCTCGAGGGCGACTCACTCCAGAGTCGTATGCTTTTACTTTCAAATATAATTGTATATGGTGGTTACCTGTTCTGTTTCCCTGCCGCCGTACGGCGTGCCCGTGCCAGGGGATTGTTTTCTTTCTACAGGGACACTAATTTCGGTAGAGGACCGTGTAGAAACCGTTTGCGAAGAGAACGATATAGGAACCACCTATAGACGTAACCGGATGTACCGGATAGAATTTCCTTTCGTGAGGCACGTAGTACCGTCAGTATCAAACATGATACTAGACCCTCCCCACTGACAGAATGGTTGCATTGTGTTTTGAGAAAGTCCGACTATCAGATGCTGGTAATTTCGGGCTCATAAAAAGAAACTCCAACTTGATAAGGTAGATAGAACCAAGATTCTTGCTTTCTGGTTGAAGTGGCTCAACTTCGCCAGGCTGTAATCTTGGTTAGCAATTAGATAACATAAGAGTATCCTACATAGATGGAAAGCTCGTGAAGACCTCTCCAACTTTCCTGTTGACCATAAAGACAGAAAAGCTTGTTAATCTGTTGAAAACTGGGGTTTACTGTAATTACTCCATATGAACCCACCTTTGTACCCGTTTCTGTATTCTTGCCATAACTCACTGTAGAAAAGTCCACTGCCTTATTGGGATATATGTTTGAGAAGGGTAGGTGGAGATTTACGAGTTTGTTATGGGAAGTCTTTCCTGATTTTAATTGGAGTTTAACCAAATTGGGAAGTCAGCACAGTGAACTGCATGACTGCTGATGCAAACCAGTCAGTTTTACTGTTAAGTTTGGATAGTTATAACTCCTAATACAGAACAGTGATATGGTTACACATATACATTTCTGGAAATCTTAGGAAGTCATCTATCAACTTTATTTATCGCTCCTGACCTGGATCTGGGTATAGCTATGCCTAATTCCATTTGTCGCAAAATTGGTTCCTGCAGTCCAGAACTTGGAACAGTTTGCACATAATTGTGAATTGATGCATAATACTTACATAACAAGGTTTTCGTGGTGGAACTTCTTTAGTTCTGGATTTTTAACACGATGTTACTCAATGTTTATTTTGACATTACCTCAATATCTTATCATGATAAACCTGTATAGAATATGGAGATAAGCCCATATACAGGGGAGGTTCTGTCAAAATTTCCAGAACCCTTGAGTCAACTCAAAACCGGTATAGATTGTTCATACTAGTTCAACAGTAGCTGTATGAGTACAATCTGGAAAGGTTTTGAGATGTACTACAACTTTTGTATTCAACTTAAATTTTAGTTCTGACTTCTTCTGTATGAAACTTACGGATTAATGCAGACAGGTCGGCTGGAACAGAACTGTGATCACTTCCAGTTTGCAGCTTTCTTGGATCATTTGATAATGGATAGTTTCTTTGATCCAAAATTATCAGTGATTAAGTTGAATACTTATACTGTGTATTGATATCCTGGTATGCTTGTCCACAGATGGCAGCACCAAGAATTCAGTTACCAAATGGATGGGTGTTCTCAACGTGTACCGGACACGCCGGTTTTCCGGACGTGTTTGTGAAATTGCTTTGCCAATTTGGCTACCGGAAGTGCCCTAAATATTGGGGCAAGAAATTCCAGGAAAGCGGTATGTGGAGTTGCACCATCTATGTTGATGTGCCTGCTGGTCCACCGCATCTCGGATGGGCTCCATTCTCCATCAAGATTAAAGGGTTAATATTGGAAGAAACGTGGAGCTACGCCGCAAGTGTTGCCATAGGGAGATTCTGCAAACTCCATGGCAATAGTCTGGTGGGTACTCCATATGAATTCTTTCCAGTTACCGGCAGGGCTTCCGAAGCTTGGGCAACCCGTTTGCTTAGGGAGGTAGAAAATCGTGGCAAAACTTCCACGACTGCTTTAGCGGTGTATGCAGCCGCATCCCATCGCGAGAAGGGAAATCAAAGGGCATGCATAAAAGAATTGACGGACAATCTGAAGCAAGCCATGGCTCGAGCAGATCACTTTGAGTGGGCAAATGACGGACTTAGGGATATGATAGCTCCTCTCAACCATCGTTTGAATATCAGGGAGAATCAATGGCATGACGCTGTAAGGGATTTAGCCGCGTCTCGCCAGGAGGCTCTAGAAATGGAGACTGAGTTAGGGGCAAGCCTACATTATGGACACCATCGGGACACTCAGTTGAACGCAGTGACTGTGGACCGGAATAAGTCCAGGATGCAGGCTCAGAGCTGGAAGACCAGCTGTGAGCAGGCTCAGCAGGAGAATGAGGCCTGGGGGATGTTTATGATACAGGCAGATTGGCAAGCTATGGCTGCCAAGAAGACGTTGATGTTGAATGATGTATCAACTTCTACTCCAGCACCCGTATCAGTGGTGCCTAGCCCTGAAGATGAAGGAGAAGAAGAAGACCCAGAGGAACTTGAATACGTCGAGTAGGGCGTATTGAAGTGAGATGTGGTAGCACTTCCGCCAACACAGGGCAACATATAGTTAAATGGTTGCTAGTGTTTCTCTTTTGTGACCATGTTTGTGTCATATTAAGAGTAATGGTAGTGATGTCTAGATAATTAGATGAGTATGACATGTCAGGAAGACCAAGTATGGTAGAGATGTATTTCCATAAAGGGAGTCCATCATTTTGGGTTTACTACTGTAAACTTGGTCATGAGATGATATATTTTGTATAAAGTTTATGCTTTATCAATATATGTAAATGTTATGCATCGTCTATTACTATCTACCGCATTTCTAAGGGAGGATGAACTTGAGGCAATGGGACTTACCATGTTAATCGTTGTATTGCAGTATGGTGCGTACTCGTGCAGCCTCAGAGGTGGGAGGATCTAGTGGAGGACAGGGGGATGACACACCACCCCCGGGGCAGAATACGCCTCAGACGCAACCACCTCCACCACCTCCAACCACACTCCCCAGGAGTCTCGCGGAGGTTCTCTCTGCAGTGCTTGGCTCGCGCGACGAGCAAACCGAGTTACTGCGGACGTTGGTGCAGCACTCGTCCCGTCGAGGGGGACGACAGGATGAGGGACCGCGTCATCAATATCAGAGTTCCTACTCTGATTTCGCATCAACGCATCCACCGGTCTTCAGGGAGGCCGACGAACCTTTGGAGGCGAACAATTGGCTCCGCTCCATTGAAGGGAAGTTCGGTTTGCTCAACATAACCGAACCGCAAAAAGCGCTGTTTGCAGCACAACAACTCCAGGGGTCTGCCGGCGCATGGTGGGCCAATTACCTTGCAGCACGTCCCGCCGGCCATGTCATAAGCTGGGCCGAGTTCCGGGAGGCGTTCCGCGCCTACCATGTTCCTCCCGGAATTATGAGGAGGAAGCTTCAAGAGTTCTTGGAGCTAAGACAGGGAGGAAGGAGTGCATACGAGTACTCCAAAGCATTCAATCACTTGGACCAATACGCTCAGGACCAAGTGAATACCGAGGATCGGAAGCGTGAATGCTTCTACAAGGGTTTGAACTCCAAGTTGAAGGACAAGCTGGTCCTGTTCAACCGAGGCAACTTCAACGACATCGTTAATGCTGCCATAATGCAGGAGGATGCCACGCGCGAGCTGTCCTCCGATAAAAAGAAGAGGGGTGGTCCGCAGAGCAGTGGAGGTGGTACTCCTCAGAAGTACCGTATGGTGTATCGATCACCATCCGGCCAGAGGTGGCAGCCGCCATCGCGACCACCAATGTTCCGTGGTCGTCAGTTGAACAACAGCGGATTCCGGCCACAACAGCAGCAGGGGATGATCCCACGTGCACTCCCACCTACACCACGTGCACCGGGATTCCGTCCTCCCATTCGTACTGGCCAAACCCCGTACACGTGTTTCACGTGTGGGCGTACGGGACATTTCGCCAAGGACTGCCCTCAGGATCGACAAGGCGGAGGGCCATCATCTTACCAGGGGGCCAACCAACCCCGCAACCAGCCCAAGAAGCTAGCCACCAGACCCGGCAACGTCCACCACCTCGCCATCGAGGACGTCCCGAAAGGCACACCCGTGCTCACGGGTACGTTCTCTATCTTCAATCAACCCGTAGTCATACTCTTTGACTCCGGAGCTTCGCATAATGTTATTAGTAAATCTTTTGTCCTCAACAGTCAATTACCAATAATCCCCACAAAAACTCCATATGTGATTAGCACTCCAGCCGGGAACACGGTAACAAATAAATTGGTTCCTGGAATCCCACTTAACCTAGATGGGACCATATATCTTACTTCATTTCTGATACTGGAGCATCAAAAGCTAGATATCATCTTAGGAATGGCATGGTTGCAGTACCATGGTGCTATTCTCGATATCATTCCTAGAAAAATTTATCTAAACTCTCCACTCCATCAACCCCAAGTTCTCAATCTTGAGAACATCGTTCCCTTGGAACCATCTATTCTCAATACCGAGGTTATGGAACTAAAGGATATTCCGGTAGTATGTGAATACCCCGACGTGTTCCTGAAGATCTTCCTGGTATGCCCCCAGAAAGAGACATAGAGTTCAAGATTGAACTTGCACCAGGAACAGTGCCAATTTCAAGACCACCCTACAAGATGGCACCCAAGGAACTTGCAGAACTGAAGGAACAATTAACTGAACTTGAGAGCAAAGGTTTTATTCGTCCAAGTTCATCACCATGGGGTTGCTCTGCACTATTTGTAGAAAAGAAAGATAAGACCTTGAGGCTGTGTGTAGACTATCGTCCACTTAATGCTGTCACCATCAAGAACAAATATCCACTACCGCGCATTGATATTCTTTTCGATCAATTGGTGGGTGCTAAAGTATTTTCGAAGATGGATCTTCGTTCTGGTTATCATCAAATTAGAATCCGACCAGAAGATATATCCAAGACAGCATTCTCAACAAGGTATGGACTGTATGAGTATCTGGTTATGTCTTTCGGATTAACCAACGCCCCGGCTCATTTCATGTATCTCATGAACTCGGTATTCATGCCGGAATTGGACAAGTTTGTCGTGGTCTTCATTGACGACATACTTTTGTATTCAAAATCCGAAGAAGAACATGCTCAACACTTGCATATTGTGCTTCAGCGATTACGGGACCATCAGCTGTATGCTAAGTTCAGCAAGTGTGAATTCTGGATTAACCAGGTGCCATTTTTAGGGCACATCATATCAGCAGAAGGGATTGCAGTTGATCCAAGTAAGATCCACCAAGTCCTTAAATGGGAGTCTCCAAAGTCTGTACATGAAGTCCGAAGTTTCCTGGGTTTAGATGGATATTACCGGAGGTTCATGCCTAATTTCTCCAGGATAGCTAAACCAATGACAGAACTTCTGAAGAAAGGGCAGAAGTATGTATGGACCGAAGCATGTGAGGCCGGTTTCAAAGCATTGGTGAGACACCTCACCACGGCACCAGTTTTAGCCCAACCAGACACAACCAAAGCATTTGATGTCTTTTGCGACGCATCTGGGATTGGTTTGGGTTGTGTGTTGATGCAGGAGCGAAGAGTGATCGCGTATGGATCACGGCAGCTTCGGAATCATGAGCAGCATTACCCGACTCATGATCTTGAACTCGCTGCTGTGGTGTTAGCATTGAAGATGTGGAGGCATTATCTACTGGGTAATTTAGTACACCTCTACACTGATCACAAAAGCTTAAAATACATCTTCAGCCATAAGGATTTGAATATGCCACAAAGGCGATGGTTAGAATTGATCAAGGATTATGAGATTGAGATCCACTACCATCCAGGCAAGGCGAATGTAGTCGCAGATGCACTGAGCCGCAAGTCCTATGTCAACAATCTTTCCCTCACCACAATGGAAGGAGAAGAAGGACCGAGTCTTTACTTGGTTCCATATGGAGCACTCTACAACCTAGCTCTCATTCCTACCATCAGGGAGGATATTGTAGCAGCTCAGCAGGAAGACATAGGAATGTCGCATATTCGACAAAGAATGATAAAGGGGGAAAAGAAATGTTACCATAGTGACAAAGAGGGTACCATCTGGTTTAACGACCGTATAGTGGTACCCCGAAACATGGAACTTAGAAAGAAGATACTGGACGAAGCTCATTTGTCCAAGTATTCCATTCATCCGGGAAGCAACAAGATGTACCAAGATTTGAAGAAGAAATTCTGGTGGACTCGGATGAAGAGAGAAGTAGCTAAATACGTGTCCGAGTGTGACACGTGTCGACGAGTAAAGGCCGACCATATGAAGGCAGCTGGATAGCTTCAACCTTTAAGCATACCGGCTTGGAAATGGGAGGATATCAGTATGGATTTCATTGTTGGGTTGCCTCCCACTCTCCATAAACACGACTCCATTTGGGTGATCGTTGACCGATTGACCAAATCGGCACATTTCATACCGATCAGCGTGGCATACGATGCGAAGCGATATGCGGAAATTTATATCTCCAGAATAATATGTCTACATGGTGTACCCTGTACCATCATCTCGGATCGTGGAGCTGTATTTGTTTCGCGATTCTGGGAGCATCTCCACGATGCACTGGGGACCAAATTGATTCGGAGCTCGGCTTATCATCCTCAGACCGATGGTCAGACCGAACGGGTGAATCAAGTGCTAGAAGACATGCTTCGTGCCTGTGCCATCCACCAGGGTAAGAACTGGGATGATCATCTACCTTTGGCGGAGTTTTCATACAACAACGGTTACCAGGCTAGCATCCAGATGGTGCCATATGAAGCTCTCTATGGCCGAAAGTGTCGCACGCCCTTGAACTGGTGCAAATCAGGTGAACGGTCAGTGTACGACATCGACTTAGTAAATTAAGCCGAGGGTCGAGTTCGCACTATTCAGGCGAATCTCAAGGCTGCTCAGTCTCGTCAGAAGATCTACGCGGACAAACGACGTCGACCTCTTCACTTCGAAGTTGGAGATCAAGTTTATCTCCGGGTATCCCCTATGAAGGGTATCCATCGCTTCGGGGTAAAAGGGGAGCTAGCTCCACGCTTTATTGGGCCGTTTGCAATAATCGAAAGATGCGGACCTGTGGCATATCAATTGGAGTTACCAACGTCACTTTCAGGAGTCCACAATGTATTCCACATTTCCCAATTGCGGAAATGTCTTAAGACTCCAACTGATATCCGTATAGAGGATTTGGAAGCTCTCCAACCAGATCTCACTTATTCCGAGCATCCAACTCAGATCATTGATAAAAAGACTCGCACCACAAGAAGTCGCACCTTGCATTTCTATAAGGTTTTGTGGAGCAACCACAGTGCGGTAGAAGCCACGTGGGAAAGCGAGGAGTATCTTAGAACGAACTATCCGGACTTGTTAGCGGCATATGTTCGATAGATCCTTTTTCCTTTACCTTCTTTTGTAATCTCGGGACGAGATTCTTTTAAGGGGGGAGGAATGTAAAACCCCACTTTTATGGCATGTTAAGTTCATATGGGTTTTGTGATCAACTATTTTAGATATCCAATATAATGGTGCACATGAACTATGCCATCCAAAACTTTTCTTGCACTCATTGTTAAATTCTTTTAACATGGGTATTGGACTTCACCATGAATCCAAATTATATTCTATTCACCCTTTTTAAGAATAAGAATTTTTGGATAAGATTTAGTAAGCAATGCAAAATGAAGCCCTAATAAGCTCTAACCCAAATATTCAAATTAAGGGCTCTAAATTTTTCCATGAGCTCCTAAATTCCTCAATAGCATGCTTACAAAGTTTCAAGATTTTAGAAACTCATCTACTATTTTATTTGAGGTGCTTGGTGAATTTGAATCAAATTCAAATCTGAATTTTTAATTCTTCTCCAACTTCTTTAAACATAAGATTTGAGTTCACCATTGGGTTCAGAATAATTCATTTGCCATCTCCACAAAATTTCATGATTTTTGGAGTTGATATTCTATTTTTAAATGAATTTAGTAACTGAACTGTGGGGAGTATCACTGGACAGTGGGCCCCACATGCCAGCTCCTCTTTTAACGGATCAGCTCGATCCCGCCATCTCTGTACCGATGCACCCCCGCTCGACACCGCGCGCGCGCATGCAGCTCCAGCGAGCTGCCTGCCTGCTCGCCGCGGCCCTATAAAAGGCCGGCCGAAGCTCCCTTCACTCCTCATCCCCGATCGCAGCTCCACTGCCTCGCGACTCTTCTTCCGCCGCGCACCATCGCTGCCGCTCGCCACTGCTCTGCGGTGTGCCACCGTTCCGCGCCATTTCAAGCCAAGCTCCAAAGAGCAAAAAGGTGCGCCTGATCAAACTCTAGCTCGTGGTACAAACCATTTCCCTTATCGTTAAAGCTTGAGCGAGTTATTGTTCGTTTCCCCTATGGCCGAAAGTAGATTACTAGCTAAGTTTTCATGTCGATTCCTTTTCTGCAAGTAATCATCCCTTGCAATTGCTTAGAGATAGTTTCTATAGACCCTAGCGCTCCTGTCTGAGCAAGAACCATTAAGAATCATCGAGCAACGGCTCTGAATTTCGAGTTTTGCTCGCCGCCGGTGAGAAAACCTCGGTTCACCGTCGAACTCGTGATTCCCAGCAACTCACTCCCCTTCTACACCCAGGTCCTTGAACTCCATCATCCCAGAAAGGTTTTGGAGAAATTCCCAAGTGATTTGAGCTACTCTGGAGCGAGTTCTATGTTGCCCGAGCGCTCATCGCCGCCGCCGCCGTCGCACGACCTTTTCCGGTGAGCTTCAGGACCCACTGACCTCACCATCGTGCTCAGCGACCCCAAAAACCCCCAGGCGGCAAGTTTCCGCGAGTCTGGTCTGTTGGTTTAGCCGGCGGCGAGCTCGACGGCGAGCCACCGCCGCGGGTGCTGCTCCGCGCGAGCACCGGCCCGAGGTAGACGATGACCCCATCGGGTCCCACCTGCCATCCACTGCGGGATCACGGTGCGGCTGAGATCTAGTGTGGCTGCACACTTTAATTCTGTGGACCCCGGTGCTGCCTCAACCAGAATGCGCCACGTAGTCTTTGGGATGTATTTAATTCCAGAAATTTGTCCAAACTTCTAAATTGAATATCTTTCTGTAGAATACTCCAAATTCGTTCAACAAAATTTTGTTTGAAAGCCCTTGAGCTCTAGTTTCGCTCAGTACCAATTAGGCTCTGTGAAAATCAATATTTGATTCTGTAGAAATTAATCTTTCCCAAGTAAAATGCAATTTTTCCAGATGAAATATTCCCTGGAAAAATCCCCAAAATTCACATAAAAATTACTGTCCTATTCTTGACTACCAGCAATAATTTGGGAGCCATTGCACCTGTTTTAACCTCTGTATAATTCAATTACATTTTTCAGTTATTGAATTTTCACAGATATGCAGATGCTTTATTATGCCCCAAATTTGGACTGAATCTTCCACTAGTCATACCTTAGCCCCTGTAAAAATCTTGGATTTAATGGACCTCATATTCTAGTCTTAATTCAATTTCAAACTGAATATTGACTAAATGCTTAAAACTTCAATTACAAGACAATTCCAGAAATTCTTGTCAACTTAGAAACTCAATAAATTCTTCACCAAGGCTTAAAAATTTATGAAACCACTTTTGCTAGGACCAGGACAATTTTCTCTATCTTGATTATCAACTGATGGCTATTTTCAAACTACAGTTTCATCTCAAAAAATTGTGGAAGTTATTTGCTTGCCATAATCTTAGAGACCACACTCTACTTTGATCATCTCCTGTTCTTTGCAAGAACTTCTATAGTATTCCCTAAATACCTAATTCAAAGTTCCCAAGCCAAATAACTAATTATCCTATAATGGTCACCATAAATTAAAATCCTGGTCTTAATATTAAATATTTTCAAAGTCATTCATACCGTATTTTATGCATATCGTATAGTAACCGAAGTCGAGGAGGAGTCAGAGGCCTTGGAAGAGCATCTTCCAAATTCTAACTCAGAACCTGACCTGCAACAAGGCAAGCCCCGGTTTGCATTTAAAAGCTTTACAGAGTTTTTACAGTCTTTATCACCTTACGTCATAAGTTTGATTGTGCATTACGTATAGGGTGATTGATGCTCCACTTGCATAGCCAAAATTCCCAGGGATTGGTTGGGACGAGTTACAGTTTGACCTGTAGTAACTGCTTTGCTAATGCATAGGAAATCCGGTAGAAGTCGAGTAGTTGGAATCTACTCGCGAGAGATGTATCTCACAGGATTGGTTGAATAGAAAATGGCTTAATATAATGAAATTGAGACCGGGCAGGGAATGGATAGGAAGCGGCGAGAATTGAGTCTCGGTCGCATAGCCCTGCCTGTGTCGATTAAGGCCCGTCCGTATGCAGCCCCTCCGGACAAGCTTGAATTGTACCGGCAATATAATGGACATATGGAATCCAATAAACTGATGTAACTTGATAACTGGGATGTCGAGACCCATTAACTCACCATCGATAGGGGTGGGTTGAGGACAGTAAGGTGTAAATCGGTCGGCGGACACATGAGGTGTTCCGTGCGGAGACCTTCTGTTTGCGGAGGTGAGACGGGCTCAACATTCGAGTTTCTTGTGAAAGGTGGCCATATACGCCTAGTACTGAAGTGTTATGTAGGTACAGGTGTGCTCGCTGACACTTCCGAACGACGTATGTGTCGTGTTGTCTGGGTGTGTCTTGATTGCAATCACTGTCCCTCGCAGTAATAGAGTACCACTTGTTCACTGAGCGGTGACGTAGTAAATACTAAAGAAGTCAGAAAAGTCATATGGTATTGAATTATAATTACTTTGCAACCTTGTTTGGTTTAGAGATAGTATAACTAAAGATTTTCAATTTTCCCCATACTTTAGCTGTAATAGCATTATGTGTCTCGAGCATGTCATATCATTGGTAAAGCGTTTCTTGTTTGATTGTGGAGCCCATGATGTGCCGTGCTTGGGAAATGTCATTTGCTACTTAAAACTTGATTATAAGGATCAACTTGTAGGCGAGTCATTTATGCTTCAACTTACCTATGTTTAGCATCCACCTTGCATATGTCTAGTGAAACGGGTTAGTCTTGCTGAGCCTTATGCTCACGTTTGCAGTTAACAAGTTTTTGCAGGTTACTCTGTTGAGGATGGGTTTGACGACGAGGCAACACCCCCTCCAGGGTGTACAGCCGAGTGGAAACCCTGCACGCCGCCATAGTTTGCGTGTTGCTAGTGCAAAGTATCCCAGGCATGGATAACTTTGCTTTTGCATAGCTAGTGCCGAGAGCGTAGCTATGATATATATATATATATATATATTTCTCTTTCCTATAGTATTGTAAAAACTTCCGCTGTGTATTAAATAAAAGACTTGGTATTGTACTTTGTTCTGGTTCTATTCGTGTATACTGTTGGGTGTCGCATCGCACGACACCACCCAATGAGATCCTCGGATGTGTGGATTCCGGTCCTCACACTATGTGTGTTGAATACATTGGCTATGACAATAAAAGTTTTGAATTTTGCCAAAACACCCATCTCATCAAGGTTCGACTCTAGGTCCGAGCTCCTGCATGGTCCGACAATAGGTCCGACTTGTTTTGTGTAGCTCCGGCAAGGTCCGACGTAAGGTCTAACTTGTTTTTGCTAGGTCCGACATGTTTTGGCTAGGTTCGACTTGCTATGGCTAGGTCCGACATGTTTTTGCTAAGTTCGGCGCTAGGTCCGATTAGCTTTGGTTAACTCTAGCGCTAGGTCCAACTAGCTTTGGTAAGCTCAGATGCTATGTCCTGCTAGCTTTGGTAAGCTCCATTTCAAGGTTCGGTTAGCTTTGGCAAGGTCTGGTGCTTGTCTTCAATGGTTCTGCTTTTACTTTGCAATGTTTCAAACTTGCTTTACATCTGTGGAATGTATGCTTAGTATTCTTTTACTAAGTTTTTGGTGTGTTTTGGTGGTTATGGCTGATATCATCTTGCTATGGTTTGCAATATGCTTATGTGAGGTGCTCATGTAAGGTGTTGTGACTTTGGAACTAACGAGAGTCAAGTCATGGACTTGTGCTCGGAAGTATTGGTTGTTTATTCATGTGCAGGTGTTGCTTGAGTTCAAGACATGGTTGGTGACGGAATCCATTGAAATAGTCTTAGTGAGAAGAGGAGGTTCAACAACCAAGTTCAGGAGGAATTGTGGTTGAGTTGATCGGGGGGTCGTGCAACATGTTTGGATCAAGAACATTGCATATGAAGGTATCGTAGACGTCATTGGAAGATGTTTGCACGTGTGCAAGGAGTGCATGGACATAGCTACATGGTTCTTAGGTGTGATGAAGAGATGTGGATGTAAAGAATTGGTCGGAAATGTCCAACCGATTAGGTTATCGACTCAGGCTGCGGCTGCGTCGAGTTTGACTCAAATATGGAAATATTTGAGTTTGTTATGATAGGATTTCATGTGGTTCACAAAGTTGGGTTGCTTTAGAAATGTGAGATATGTTCCTAAAGTATTTGGAAGTTTTAAGATTGCTTCTATCTTCGTATGGAAGAGTCTTGAGTAGTTATGGAAAGTTTCGGTTGAATCTGAGTAGGATTTGAGTCCTAGTTAGGATTGGGTTGGCTTAAGGGCTGGTTATATAAACAAGGGAGGTCAGGACTCGTGGTGCACGACTTTGGGGCTGTTATTCTTGTGGTTTTATCAATAAAATTCGTAGTTTAAAGGAATTTTTGTGCCTTGTTCGTCCGACTTGTTTTCGTCAATTCTATCTCGTTGAGTTTCTGCATAGCAATACCTTGCTTCGGTGGTTTTATCATAACTCGAGTTTAAAGATCCAATTGGTGTGATTCTTTTTGGGTTGTCTTCATAACTTGATTATCTATCATCTATGAAAATTTCACTGTCATTGGATTTGTGGTTTTGGATATACACGAGTTTCTTTGTAGTATTGCAGATCTGGTTTTTCTCGGGTAGAACAGATTGACCTTCCTTCAATCTTTCGATTGTAATTTGAGTTTTTCTCGACGGTTTTTCGTGATTCTTGTTGTCGTGTCTTTATGACTTGATTCTCCACAATCTATACTGGTTTTGTTACAATTGATCACATTTAGATTAATCGCACACATGACCTCTTAACAGATTGATTTTCTACCGAGGGGTTTTGTTGCTTCTACTGAAAAAGTTTTAATCTACCATTCGCCCCCCATATGGTAGCTTTTCACATGCTCTTCGATCATACATTACCTCACATCTTTTATTTTATTGGAAAAACAAATCTATCCTAATTTTTTTATATGCAAGGTAAATGATGGTCTAATGGAAAATAAATATGCAAAGGGGTTGATACAATTTACCTCAAGTGGGGGTCCTCCCCAAGCTTGTTCTTCACCCACCTCCATGTTGAGGGTTGAACACTTGATGACGGAAATATGCCGCGATATCGTCTTGTTGTTGTTGCATCGTGGAGTTGAAGTTGGTGAATTTAGCGTCCATGTCTTGTTGCCAGTCTTGGGTACCTTGGATATGCCCTTGGAGATGTTGTCGATGTCACCCGTCCTTCCTTCAAGTTCCTCCATACGTCTAGAGAGGTACGTCATTCCTTGGCTATAGTCACCGTCGAAGGGTCAATGCGACACTTCCCCCGGATCTGCTAAGGAGCAGCCCGCGGAGGTTCTTGTTTGGCAAGGCTTAGGCCTCAAACTAGTGTTCTAGCAGAAGAGTACAAAACAGTTGTTTTTATGTGGTTTGGGCCACAAGGAGCGTAACACCCTACTCCACGGTGGATTGTATTACTTCGTGAGTGTGTATGCGTATGTGTGTGTATCGGGGATTCTTAGTCTGGTCTTTGTATCGTTGGCGGTTCGGGCCTTTTATAGTCAAGGTCGGACGCCTTACAAGTGGGTTCCCGGGGCCCGACAGGTGGTCCCGGGACGATCTTATCCTAAAGATCTAAGGCTTCTTCTGTAAGCTTGCTCTGACCGTGGACTTGAGGACTCGCCATATTGTTGCCCGGGTCGTCAATAGCCCATGCGTCGTTGTTGACATTGGCAAGGAATGTCCCATCCAATGTCTCTGGCGCCGTAAGCTACCCACTTGGCGGAGTTGGATAGGTTGGCGCCTTCACTGTGATGCGATTAGTCGCAGTGGTACCTGACATTAGGCATCCACCGCGCCATGCGTCTGGGGAAGCCGCGTATGTTCAAGGCTTCATGGACACAAGGCGCACCACCCTCTTAACTCTCCTACTATCTTCATAGAGCAAGTGGACTGACCATGCAGCCAGCGGGGAGCTCTCTGCCATGGTGGAGGTCGCGCCCATCTTGTGGGCCACGCGACAGCTTGGGAGCTCACCTCTGTGGGGGAGGCTAGGTCTCGACTTTGTGGGCCACATGGCAGCTTGGGAGCTCGTCTTCGTGGGGGAGGCCAGGTCTCGACTTTGTGGGCCACATGGCAGCTTGGGAGCTCACCCCTGCGGAGGAGGTCGAGTCCCGTCCTGCTGGACACGTGGCTTCCGTTGAGCTTGTTGTCAAGGTGGACCTGATCTCTCCCCTTTTGGATGTCTCGTGGACACCCCAGACTTCCCATCTGAGGCTAGCGGGTCCAGGATTCTTTAACACGTGGCGCCCTCGGACCCTGTCCTTGTTGGGAGGTGAGGCACCTTGGAGGCTCTAGCTTGTGTGCAAGGATACCTGGTCTGCTAGGTACCGACAGTGGCCCCTGGGTCCACCTTAGGGTGAGGCGACGAGCTTGAGGGTGGGGCCTTATACTGTTTTCCTGTGCGGTCTTTTAATTCTGTATTGATTAGTAGAAGTGGTGTGCTCTTCTGATGTTGCGACCATGCGTCCCTCTCTGGTTGAGGGGTCATGGCGATGAGATCTTTGCTCACTACGACGTTATCGCGATGGTTCCCAAGGCGACTGCTGCACTTCTATTGCTTTCACTTCCGCTTTTATGGGAACCGCCGAGTTGCCTTCCCTGGCGGCGACTGCCCGGGCCGGCTTTTTTGACGGGGGACCTAGGCCTGCTCGTCATAGATGCCGTGTTACGAGCCGTTGATTTGGAGCTCGCTCAAATTTGCACGGTGCGCCCAAACGCCACTAGGGTGCCTTCAAAAGGTACCTTTGTGGGCAATGGAATTTCCTTTCTTCCGCATGTTCCAAGCATTCGATCCTTCAACTCCCTCCTTGTGTGTCTGCCCATTCTTGAGGTTCTCAACCCCCTGCTCCAATGGACTCAACTCTGCCTCCTTCCCGGATGGAGGATGTCTCACCCGTGAGGCGGCTTTTCGGCTGGGAGGACAAGGAACGATGGGATCTGATCTGCCCCGGCTCCTTGCCACTGGAGTTGGGGGAGAAGGAGATCATCTTCTTCCAGGCGTACGCATACTCCGGGTTTGTCCCTTCTATTTCCTCTTTCCTGGTGACACTCTGGAAGTCCTTGGCCTCCAGATCCATCATCTGTTGCCGAACTCTATGGTGGTGGCGGCGGTGTTCTTGCATTTCTGCGAGATGTTCGTCGGGGTGTGCCCATGCGTGCCGGTGTTCCGGCAGTTCTTCGTGCTGAGGCGGACCGGGAAGAAGAGCAAAGCCAACTTCCTTGGCAGCTTCTGCTTCCAGCATCGGGCCAACATCCCCTTTAAGTACATTAATCCACTCTCCCCGGCGAGGTGGCCCAGCTGGAGGAGCGACTGGGTGGTCGTACATGCCGATGCCCACAATCGCATGGTCTTGCCCACCGGGTGGCCGTAGATTAGGAAGGCGGCTTGGGAGGAACCCTCGGAGCTTGAGGCGGCGTACATGCTGGTGATGCAGAGGATACGATTCCTGGCAGACCACGGCGTGTCGGAGTTGTCGGTGATGGCCAACTTCGTTCGCCGCCGTCTGGCCCCTCTCCAGCACCGTTGCCGTCCAACATGTCTCTACTTTGGGCTCCAAGATGGTACCAGGTTGCTAAGGGGTCGCGACACGGAGACGACTACAGGAGGTGTTTAAAGCAATGTCCAAGGCGTGCAACGACCTGCTGTCGGGTGATGTCTTCAACCTGCCGCAGGCTTGCCCACCACTTTGCACAGATCGAGACCTTTGGACGAAGGTTCTGAAGGTGATGCCCAACCTTGACGCGATTGGTCTTGTGCCACGGCTGGTTGGCGATGAGAGACGGGGCCTAGCCATCGTCGACTCTTCAGAGAAGTCCGCACCTTCTTCAGGCTCCAAAGCCTTCGGGGCGGAGGAGGCGCCCGCTGCTGGGAGGAAAGGCAAGGCGCTGGTCCCCGATGTAGTTAAGGGGAAGGCACTGGTCCTCAACGTAGGCAAAGGGAAGGACCTGGTGGTCGAGGTCATGAAGGAGAAACACCCTCGGTCACCATCGAGGGTGCTACCACAGGTGGCCTTCGCTCCAAGTCAGCGTCCACCTACGCGCCCCTCTCCAGTACTTGGCATCAGCGGTTCTTCGGGCGGAGGTTCGATCCGTCAAGCGACGGCTCCACCGCCGTTGGCGGTCAATACGTCATCCAACATCCCCGTCGTCTGGGTGGTCCAGGGTGCCATAGGGGACTCCGGCAGCATCACACCTACGGAGCCTCAGGCAAAGAGGCCTGGAGCCGACATCGTCGGCAGCTCGGGAGGTGGCTCTGTCGGGGTTGGTGGAAGCACACCGACACAGTGCGGCGGCACTGCTGGTGGTTTTGGTGGAGGCCTTGTCAGGATGGCATTGTCTGTTACGCCATCGCTAGGGCCCGCGACTTCAGGGTCACCAAAAGTGGAGGCTCGTTGGAGCTTCCGGGGACGTCGGTAAGGCATTCTTGCCAACGCTTGCTCTACTGTCTCACCTACCTATGTTGATTGGTAAGGGCTTGATCTTGATTTGTAGGGTTACGTCAGCTGTTGTGAGGCCCCTACTACCGGGGGTATTGCCCGAAAGTGCTTTGAAGGCGGCCGAGGATGCTACAGATGTGTTGTTGGGGCAGCCTGCCAAGCTTGTTTAGGGGAGTGCTGCTCCGACGACTGTGCCCATCATGGGTAGTGAAGCATCTCCGGTTGTCACGATAGAGGCACCTCCGACCGTCGTGGCAGAGGCACCTTCGGCCGTTGTGGCAGAGGCCATGTCGAAGCCGACTATGGGGGCTGAGGGCCTGACCTCCATGGCCTCTGATTCGGCGGGCGGCTCTTTGAGCGGTGGTAGCCCTGCTGTGTCAGGTGGCACTGCAACTCTTGCTGAGACTCCGGGGGCAAGGTCTCAAGTTCTGGTGGCCTCACCTTCACCGCTACGCAAGGAAGGGGTCCCCGAGATGATCACCGGACGACCTTCCCTGACATTGGCGCTGTCGGAGCGGCTTTATGATGTCATGGACTTGACGCAATCCAGCATCCTTCAGGTACAATCCAACCTCCGCTGAGCGCAAGAGGCTCTTGCCGCGGAGTGGGAGAAGTTCTGTGCCGAGGGCAAGCGTCTCCGAGGCTGGGAGGGTCTCTTGAGCTCCATGATCGCTGAGGCGAAGGCAAAGTACCAGAAGGAGAGCAAGGAACTAGAGGTGAGGCACCGCTTGGTGAGGGCCTTAGATGCCTTGACCCCAAAGATTCTGGTCGATGCCAAGACAACCAACGACGCCGCTGATGCCCGCCTACACGCTCTTGCTGCCGGTCGAGAAGCCCTGAGTCGTTAAGAAGCCGACGTTGCCAAGAGGGAGGCTGTTGTCGCCGAACAAGAGGTGGCAGTGCAGGTGATGATGGCCCGGGCTGAGGCCGACCAGGCAGACTGCAGTCCCACCTCAAAGACCTTGAGCTTCAGGAGAGTAATTTGGTGCGGGACCGGGCGCAGCACCTAGCTGAGCATTAGGAACTCCTCATGAATGATCTTAATGTTCAAGCTTGAGAGTAGGCAGCAGAGCGCCGCGTTCGGCAGTTTGATCTATGGGAGCATTAGCTTGCTCAGCGTCTAGAAGCTAAGGGTAGGGCAGCGGCGGAGATGGTAGCATCCCATGTCTTGGTGTGCTACCGGAGCCGGTACCCTGATCTGCCACTGGAGCCAGTTTTTGAAGGCCCCGTTGAGGAACGCAAGGCGATAGCAGCAGCGGAGGTTAAGGAAGCCGCCCAACATGTCGTAGCGCAGTTCAGTAGGGGCTGAGGCTGGTACCTTGTTTTTTGTATTCATGGTTCACTCTCCCTGGTAAAGGATTCCTTAATGAATTTGAACTTGTGTTTGGCTTCTTGCATTGTCTCTGTGCTTTTCAACTGTTGCTCTGAGCCCTTAGCTACATAGGGATTTGCATAACCTTTGTTGAGCTCGTTGGCTTCTCAAGACCAACAATTTGCACAATTGACATGGCCAAAGCATCGTCTGTTGATTTTCTGCATGTGGATCCCCTTAGAGGCCCCTTGGTAGATGTGGTTAGTTGGCTAAGCACATCTAACACTTGATCGCAGAATTTATTGAACTAGCCCCTTGGTAGATGCTCCAGCGTCGTCCACTATCTTCGTGTAGTCGTCAGCGGTAGGCCCCTTGGGAGGTGTCAGAGCTAGATGCTCCGGCGTCGTCCACCATCTTTGTGTAGACGTCAACGGCAGGCTCCTTGGTAGGTGCCAGAGCTGGATGCTCCGGCGTCGTCCACCATCTTTGTATAGACATCGACGGCAGGCCCCTTGGGTGGGGTTAGAGCTGGAAGCTACAGCGTCGCCCATTATCATCATAGAGACGTCGACGACAGGCCCCTTGGGAGGTGCCGGAGCTGGATGCTCCGGCATCGTCCACCATCTTCATGTAGACGTTGATGGCAGGCCCCTTCGATGGTGTCAGAGCTGGATGCTTCAGCATCGTCCACCATTGTCGTAGAGACGTTGACCGTAGGCCCCTGGTTTACAGGCCATCGCAAGGGAACCTTATTAGCAACAAGAGCGGGGCAGGAGAGTTTACTCACTTATCCGCGCTTGGTGCCGTCATTGATGTTCTGGGACATCGACGGCAGGCCCCTTGCAAGGTGCCGGAGCTGGATGATCCGACATCGTCCACCATCTTCATGTAGACGTCGACGGTAGGCCCCTTGGGAGGTGCCGGAGATGGTGTTCCGCTGTTGTCCATCATCTTCGTGTAGATGTCGACGGCAGGCCCCTTGGGAGGTGCTAGAGCTGGATGCTCCGGCGTCGTCCACCACCTTCATGTAGACGTCGAAGGTAGGCCCCTTGGGAGGTGCCGGAGCTGGATACTCTGGCGTCGTCCACCATCTTCGTGTAGACGTCGATGGCAGGCCCCTTGGGAGGTGTCAGAGATGGATGCTCCGGCGTCGTCCACCATCGTCGTAGAGACATCGACAATAGGCCCTTATCCGCGCTTGGTGTTGTCGTTGATGTTCTGGGACGTCGACGGCAGGCCCCTTGTGAGGTGCCAGAGCTGGATGCTCCAGCGTCGTCCATTATCTTCGTGCAGACGTCGATGGCAGGCCCCTTGGGAGGTGCCAGAGCTAGATGCTCCAGCGTCGTCCACCATCTTTGTAGAGACGTCGACAACAGGCCCCTTGAGGTACCAGAGCTGGATGCTTCAGCGTCGTCCACCATCTTCGTGTAGACGTTGACGGCAGGCCCCTTGGGTGGTGCCGGAGATAAAAGC
Source organism: Tuctoria greenei (assembly GCA_036927565.1). Classification (NCBI taxonomy): domain Eukaryota; kingdom Viridiplantae; phylum Streptophyta; class Magnoliopsida; order Poales; family Poaceae; genus Tuctoria; species Tuctoria greenei. The sequence continues at coordinate 144,525,682 of JAYESD010000011.1, forward strand.
TCTAGCGTCGTCCACCATCGTCATAGAGACGTCGACGGCATGTCCCTTGGTAGGTGCCAGAGATGGATGCTCCGGCGTCGTCCACCATCATTGTAGAGACGTCGACGGTAGGCCCCTGGTTTACAGGCCATCGCAAGGGAACCTTGTTAGGAACAAGAGTGGGGCAGGAGAGTTTACTCACTTATCCGTGCTTGGTGCTGTCGTTGACGTTCTGGGACGTCGACGACAGGACCCTTGTGAGGTGCCAGAGCTGGATGCTCCGCTGTCGTTCCACCATCTTTGTGTAGACGTCGACGGCAGGCCCCTTGGGAGGTGCCGGAGCTGGATGCTCCATCGTCGTCCACCATCTTCTTGTAGACGTCGACGGCAGGTACCTTGGCTGGTGCTAGAGCTGGATGCTCTGACATCGTCCACCATCATCGTAGAGGCAGGCCCCTGGTTTACAGGCCATCGCAAGGGAACCTTATTAGCAACAAGAGCGGGGCAGGAGAGTTTACTCACTTATCCTCCCTTGGTGTTGTCGTTGAGGTTCTGGGACATCGACAGCATGCCCCTTGTGAGGTGTCAGAGATGGATGCTCTGACGTCGTCCACCATCCTCGTGTAGACGTCGACGACAGGCCCCTTGGGAGGTGTTAGAGCTGGATGCTCCGACGTCGTCCACCATCTTCGTAGAGACGTCGACGGCGGGCCCCTTGGGAGGTGCCAGAGCTGGATGCTCCGGCGTCGTCCACCATCTTCGTGTAGATGTCGACGGCAGGCCCCTTGGGTGGTGCCGGAGCTGGATGCTCTGGCGTCGTCCACCATCGCCGTAGAGACATCGACGACAGGTCCCCTGGTAGGTGCCAAAGCTGAGTGCTTCGGCGTCGTCCACCATCGTCGTAGAGATGTTGACGGCAAGCCCCTGGTTTACAAGTTATCGTAAGAGAACCTTGTTAGCAACAAGAGCGGGGCAGGAGAGTTTACTCACTTATCCGCACTTAGTGCTGTCATTGACGTTCTAGGACGTTGATGGCAGGCCCCTTGTGAGGTGTCGGAGCTGGATGCTCTGGCGTCATTCCATCATCTTCGTGTAGACGTCGACGGTAGGCCCCTTGGGAGGTGACAGTGTTGGACGCTCTGTTCGTTTGTATTGCATATAGGGAGAGGGGGGCTAGCCTTGTTCGTCGGTTAAACCTATTCCTCTCCTCAGCTCTGCCATGTCTTACAGTCCTGGACTGACGTATGGGGCTTGGGTAATTCGATGCATTGGTGCTTCGGGGTCCAACTCCTGTCGTCCTTAGGGTGTGAGCTCTCTGGTTCCAGTACTCAGCTATAGCGCTGGAAGGCAGGGTGTGTTTGCTTAGGGTGCAGGACCAAGCTAAGCAACTTGCACCCCCTGGACCTCCTGCTCGGCACAGACCTTTCCTGGGGAACCTTTTGGTGCCACGGGTCCCTAATGATTAGAGCAGCTGGGAGGACCTTTCACACACTGCAGGTACCTCAAGTTGGCCCGCCAGTAGCTGGATTGTATGACTTTAGCTAGGATGAGTTACAGAGTATGCGACGGTGAATATGAAGGTAACACATGGTAAACGAGGTTATGATGGCATGATCATAAATTTAATGTGTAATTAAATGCACAAAGTTTTTATGAAGCCTTTAAGTAAAACAGTGAATTTCTGATAGGAGTTTGTAGGAGGAGACAAGCTTTTACAAAAGAGGGCAACGGCTTGGCTCTGGATGACGAGAGAGGCAGGGTGCACAGGCTTAGGGTTTGGAACCAAGCCAAGCTGACTGCGCACTCTGGACTTGACCCTTGTAGGATCGAAGAGCACGTGAAAAGCTACCAGAGGGGGGTGAATGGTAGATTTCAAAAATCTTACGCAGTGGAAAATATTAAACCCCAAACCCTTTCGGTAGAAAAACGATATGTTACAGAAATCGTGTGTGAGATTAATATAAACGTGTTTTACCATGACAAAAGTGATAGATATCAGAGAGAATCAATTAACGAAGACAACACAAAAATAATCACTCAAATCCGTCCAGAAAAACTCAAGTTATGATCGAAAAATCAAACAATGGTCAATCTGCCCTACCCAAGAAAAACAGTTCTGGAACGCTGCAAAGAAACTCGTGTATATCATAGACTACAAATCTAATGAATGTGAAATTTTGAAAGATGATAAATAATAAAGTTTTAAAGACAACCCAAAAAGAATTACATCAATTGGATCTGTAAAACTCGAGTTATGATAAAACCACCGACGAAAGGTAGTGCTGTCCAGAAACTTGACGAGTAAAACTTGTTTGGAACAAGTCTGACGAACAAGGCACAAAAGTTCCTTCAAACTATGAATTTTATTCAATAGAACACAAGAGGAACAGCCCCAAAGTGGTCCACCACGAGCTCTGGGCTCCCTTGCTTATATAACCAGCCCTTAGTCCAACCCAATATCAACTAGGACTCCAACCCTACTCAGATCATGAATCGTAACTTTCCATAACTGCTCAAGATTCTTCTATACGCAGATAGAAGCAATCTTAAGACTTCCAAACACCTTAGGAACGTATCACACATTCCTAAACCACTCAAATTCGTGACCCACACGAAATCCTATCATAACCAACTCAAATCTTTCCATATTTGAGTCAAACCCGACTCTGCCGCAGCCTGAGTCCATAACCTAGTCGGTTGGACCTTTCCGACCAATTCTTTACGTCCACATCTCTTCATCACGTCTCGGAACCATGTAGCCACATCCAAGCACTCCTTGCACATGTGCAAACATCTTCCAATGACGTCCACGATACCGTCATATGCATTGTTCTTGATTCAATCATGCTGCGCAACCTCCTGGTCAGCTCAACCACAATTCCTCCTGAATTTGGTTGTTGGAACCTCATCTCCTCCCTGAGACTAGTCCAATGGATCCCGTCACCAGACATGTCTTGAACTCAAGCAACACCTGCACATGAATAAACAACAAATCCATACGAGCCCAAGTCCTCGACTTGACTCAAGTTAGTTCCGAACACAACACCCTACGTGAGAACCTCACATAAGCATGTTGCAAAACCACAGTAACACGATATCATCCATATCAACCAAAACACATCAAAAACTTAGCAAATGAATACTAAGCAATCTCTCCAACAATGTAAAGCAAGTACGAAACATTGCAAATGAAAAGCAGAAGCACTACGGTCAAGTTCTGGACCTTGCCAGAGCAACCCGGACCTTGAGCCGGAGCTAACAAAGCTAGTAGAGCCTAGCACCGGAGCTTACCAAAACTAGTACAACCAAGCTCCCGCCGGAGCTTACAAAACTAGCAGGACCTAGCACCGGAGCTAACCAGAACTAGTCGGAACTAGTAATCCCAAAAGCTGGAGCTAGAAAAATCAACTTCGGAGCTTAGCAAAAACACGGCGGAGCTATCAAAGACATGTCGGAGCTATCAAAGACATGCCGGAGCCAAAAACAAAACTTCACCGGAGCTGACCAAAGCTAGTCGGACCTAGCATCTAACGTAGCCGGAGCTACCCAAAACAAGTCGAACCTACCGTCGGACCTTGCTGTAGCTCGGTGCTAGAGTCGGACCTTGATAAAAAGGTGTTTTGGTGATATTCAAAATTTTTAGCGTCAAAGCAAGTGTATTCACTACAAGCCAATGTATTCAGCACACATAGGTCTTACAATCTCCCCCTTGATGAATGCATTGGCAACACCATTTAAAATTCGAACATTGGCTTATTCACATAAAAGTTTTGAAGGCAATTTCTCCCCCTTTGTAAATCAAAAGTAAAATGAGAAGAAAACCAAAAATTATCCCATATTATCTCCCCCTTTATTATCTCTCCTTATGCACATATTCTCTTTCTCTTCATGCTTATCTCTCCCCCTTTGACAATGTATTCAGCAAGTCATGAGCATATAAACAAATTATCTCTCCCCCTTAGGTTGTTATGAGCATATTATAACATATACATATAAACAAAGCTCATCCAAGTCATACTTATCAAGTAACTTACACTATCACATCAATGATATACATAAAGTAGTGTAAGCCATGCTAGAGATCAAATGTAATTTTCAATTTAAGCAAGTCATGATCTCACAAACTTAACTATTTCAAAATCTGAAAGTATGACACTAGTTGCTGCATTTTATTATTTTTCAAAGGATAAATTTAGATCATATGATATTTGCAAGAGATTATATGCGCATCTGCCTTATTCTAACCAACCAAGCCAAGCCTATGTCATTTGACAATCAGAAGCTTAAGAACATGGTTTTAGTCATACACAACTTCTTCCAAGTTCATATCTAAGTGCAATGACAAGCCATCTCAAAAGAATAAGTGCGATGCATGCATATTCTTTTGATATTTTCTCAATTTATATTTGTTCATAAAAACTCAACATGTGAGTTGATTACTCGATTAATTCTTAATGATTAAAAGCACTTGTGAACATGTAACAAGTTCAAAACAGCAAGAAAGTTCGACCATGACCAGTTTTAGTGTAAGTAATTATTCCAATTACTAGACATGGCAAAAACTACAAAATGTATAACACGAGTAATGTAGTAAGAACTTTCAGCATGTAAAAGGAATCACAAAGTCATATATGTATGAAATACTATGCTCATATTATTTTAATTTCAGATTCACACATAGATTTCCCAAGTTTCAAAAACTCCCCCTCAATTTAAGCCATGAGGATGCATAACCCCTATTTCACTACGAATGTAAACAAAAACGAGTGAAATCCAAAGGTTTTGTAAAAATGTCAGCCAATTGTTGTTCGATATCTACATGGTGAAGCACAATGTTTCCTTTTTCAATGTTATCTCGGAGAAAGTGATACCTAATGTCAATGTGCTTAGTTCTAGAATGTTGCACGGGGTTTTTAGCAATGCAAATGACACTAGTGTTATCACAGAATAGTGAAACACTATCTAGATCAACCCCATAGTCCTGAAGTGTTTAATCAATCCAAAGAATTTGTGAGCAAACACTAGTAGCAGCTACATATTTAGATTCGGCTGTGGATTGTGCAACTGAATTTTGTTTTCTAGAGGACCAAGCAACAAGAGAATTACCAAGAAAATGAAAAGCACCAGAAGTACTTTTCCTATCAATCCTACAACCCCCAAAATCAGCATCTGAAAAAGCTTTCAAAGTAATGGTTGAGGAAGAAGGAAGAAAAATGCCAAATTCTTGGGTTCCATGTAAGTACCTGAGAATCCTTTTGACGGCTTGACGATGTGAAACACGTGGGGAAGCTTGAAACCGTGCACAGAGGCATACGCTGAATTGTATGTCCGGTCTTGATGCCGTGAGGTACAAAAGTGATCCGATCATGCTTATATATTCTTTTTGATCCACGGATTCACCATCTTCATCAAGTTCAAGTGTTGTTGCTGTTCCCATTGGTGTCTGAAGAGTCTTGCTTTTGTCCATGTTGAAGCGCCTTAGGAGGTCTTTGATATACTTCGTTTGATGCACAAAGGTACCCTCTTTGGTTTGCTTGATTTGCAGCCCCAAAAAGTAAGTGAGTTCACCCATCATACTCATTTCAAATTCGGAACTCATCATTGCTGAAAACTTGGACACAAGATCATGAGAAGCACAACCAAAGATAATATCATCCACATACACTTGAACGAATAATGAGTCATTACCATGTTTAAGCACAAAAAGAGTTTTATCAACCTTGCCCATGGTAAACCCCTTTTCAAGTAAGAATGTTTTTAACCTATCATACCATGCTCTAGGGGCTTGTTTGAGACCGTATAAGGCTTTGGACAGTTTGTAAACATGATTAGGAAAATCTGGATTTTCAAAACCCGGTGGTTGTTTGACATAAACCTCCTCATCTATGTAGCCATTAAGAAAAGCACTTTCAACATCCATTTGATATATCTTAAAACCTTTAGATGCTGCAAAAGCTAACAAAATTCTTATGGCTTCTAATCTAGCGACAGGAGCAAAAGTTTCATCAAAATCTAGACCTTCAACTTGAGTGAAACCTTGAGCAACCAACCTAGCCTTATTCCTAACCACAACCCCATTCTCACTTTGTTTATTTTTAAATACCCATTTAGTTCCAATTAAAGTGTGACCTTGAGGTGGAGGTACAAGTTTCCAAACATTATTTCTTTCAAAATTTTCTAACTCTTCTTGCATGGCAATAATCCAAGATTTGTTAGTGAGTGCGTGTGATATATATTTGGGTTCAAAAGAAGCAACAAAAGTAGAATGAGCATAAGAGTTTGGATCGCAAAACCTGGACCATGTGACTCGTTCGTGCAAGCTTCCAATCATCTGTTGTGGGGGATGATCTTTGTAAAACCGTAGGGGAACAGATGTCTCACAAGCTTCTTCTTCTTCATGTCCATGATAGATTGATGAGCTTGTGACTTGTGGACGATCAGGACCAGCATAGGTGATAGCCGGAGCTTGTTCAATGTCCGGAGCTGGACATGTGTCAACTTCGGAACTACCAGGCAGTATCACTGACTCTTCTTTATCTTCGAAAATACTCTCCGCCTGAGGATACGGATCTGGTCCTGCAACACCGGAGCTAGTACCTGGGCTAGCTTCATCAAAAGACACTTCACAAGTCTCCACAATTTTGTTAGTGTCAAGTAAAAGCACACGATAGCCTCTAGTATGAGATGGGTAACCAAGAAACATGCCATCAATGGATCTAGGTTCAAATTTATCAAGATTACCATGTTTCTTAACAAAGCATTTGCAACCAAAGACCCGAAACTGTGTAACACTAGGCCTATGTCCAAACCGAAGCTCATATGGTGTTTTACCTAGCTTAGCACGCAAGAAAACACGATTTGAGACATAACAAGCGGTTGCTAACGCATCAGCCCAAAATTTCCTAGGAGTTTGATATTCATCAAGCATAGTCCTAGCCATCTCAACTAAGGTTCTGTTCTTTCTTTCTACAACACCGTTTTGTTGAGGTACATATGGTAAATAGAATTGATGATCTATTCTATTTTCAGCACAAAAGTGATCAAAAGATTGATTTTTAAATTCAGTTCCATTATCACTTCTAATTGCTTTTAATGATCCTGGGTGATCAATTGATAATCTAAGAAACAAAGTTCTAAAGTGACTAAAAACTTCATTCTTAGACGCCATAAAGTAAACCTAAGAGTATCTAGAATAATCATCAACGATAACAAGAACATACCATTTACCTCCGAAGGATTGAACATGTCAAGATGCAAAAGTTGACATGGTTCAGTTGTCATGATCATTGTGAGAGGAGTATGTGAACCTGCAACCATCTTAGCATGTCTACAAGAAGAGCACACAATTTCTTTGTCCCCTTTAAGCTTAGGCAGCCCACGTATGCGATCAAGAGCACTAACACGCGTTAGGTGATCAAAGCCTACGTGACCAAGTCTACGATGCCAAAAATATAAGTCCTTTGAATCATTAGCAACTAGACACCTATGCTTAGAGGAAGACATATCAAAATCAGCTTTAAAAACTCTTCCAAACTGAGACATGTTAAAAATAAGCTCACTATTTGAACTTACAACTTTGCAGCAGTTTTTATTTAAAATAATTTCCAAATTTTCATCTAGCAATTGTGAAACAGAAAGCAAGTTGTATTTCAAATTTTTGACAAGTGCCACATCCTTCAAAGTGTAGTGATCATTTACTCTAACCGAACCCTTAGCAACTATAGGAGTTGAAGAATTATCGGAAAAAGTAACATTCTCTACACGTGAGACAAAGGAGAGGGAGGAGAACCAATTTTTGTTACCGGTCATTTGGCGTGAGCAACCTGAATCCACAATCCAAATGTTCTCCTTCCTCAAACATGTAACCTACATAAAAGCACAATACGTCGATGACTCAATACTGGGGTTAGTCAAAAGGAATTTAGGAATCCAGTACTGAGTCACGCGACGTGCAGCAGGAAAAACACGTGAAAGCTGAGACAAAATAGCAGGTTTATGAGTCAAAGTTTGAGATTTTTTATTCTTGACTACTGACCTATAAGGTGTTACTTGTGTAGCACAAAAATCGGTAGCTCCAGAGGCAAAAACAGAAGGTCGGGAGGTAAACTTTGAATGTTTTTGACTCAAAACAGCAGGTTGTACATTCGGTTCAATGTGTGCAGCAAATTTTGCATGAAATTTATAAGATCTAGCAACCATTCTTTCCCTTTTCTGTTGTTTAGCTAGTCTATAACAAAAATATATGACATGACCATCTCTACCACAGAAGGTACAATGAAATTTAACTGTGTTTATGTCCAGATGAGCAAACAATATTTTTATTTGAAACCGAATGAGGCAACACTCCTGCAGATTTGAAAACCACTCCTTTTTGTTTAGGAACTATTTGAATCAAACCACTTCCTAATGACTTTACAATTTTAGGTGGATGTGCCTTAGCATGAGCATGAGAATCAAAACCTAAACCAGTTTTATCATTGCAAGACTTGGAAGAATTCAGCAGTAAGTTTAGGTTCTTATTCCCATTACAAAGTCGATCTAATGTCCCATGCATGTCATCAAGTTTATTGGACAGATCAAGGCAATTTTCACATGAAGTTTTTCCTTTTAGTTTGCAATTTGAACAAAATTTAACTTCATGAGAACGTAAAGCATTGTTCAATATAGAAATTTCATTCATAGCATCCTGTAGTTTCTTATCAAGATCATCACAAGTAGAACAATGTAACTCAATTGTAGAACATCTAGCATCTTTCAAGTTTTTATCATTATGTGCAGCAAGCTCTTTGTTCTTTTCAATTTCTAACACAAGTTTATCAAGTGTGGAGGTGTGTGCACTTCTTAATGAGGACAATTGTTCATATATTAAATCACATGAGGAACATGCATCATCACTAGGAATCAAAGTTTTTAAACAGTTGATTTCAGATTCTAGTGATTCAATTTTAGCAGCACTATCCCTAAGCTTTTTGTCCTTTTCCTTAACAATAATAGTGGCACGAGAAATAGCATCACACATTTATTCGCAAGTAGGACATACCTCTTCATTGTCGATGTTGTGTTCTGCCTCCTCCATACTTGATCTTGACTTGCCCGCCATGAAGCACAAGTTTGCCAAATCATCTTCATCTTCATCACTTCCAATGTCCATGTCTCTTGAATTGAACTCTTGAAGCGCGGTGATGAAACTGTTGATCATCTTGCATCCTATGGTACATTTCTTCTTCTTGTTGAAATTTCCAGAGGAGGTCCGGACCTTGCTTTGTTTTTCTTCCCAGGTGGTCGGACCTGAAAGGTTAGGGCATTATGTACGAAAGTGTCCTGTTTTACCACATTTTGCAATGCTTTTGAGAATCTAGTAGAGATGAGTGCCAACTCCACTTCTGGAAATTCTTCGATCTGCTCCACGGTTAGTGAGGACAACAAAGCAAGAGTATTACAAGATGATGATTGGCCGGAGCTAGACATATCACGTTGTGAAACAAATGCAATAGACTTATTGGGGTTCTTACGTGAGATTATGTCAATTTCATGAGTTTTTAACTTGGAATATAGCACATCTAAAGTAAGTAAACTCATGATAGTAGATTCACGAATAGATGTGACTTTAATCTCCCAAATTGACATATCTAATGCACTTAGCAATTGCCTAGCATTTTCAGCATCTGAAAAATTAACATTGACACTACGCAAGTTGCTGAGAATCTTATTAAAGCGATCAAAAAGGTCATCAATAGACTCACCGGGTTGCATCTCGAAGCGCATGTATTCTTTCTTGAACATGTCTTGCCTTACCTCTTTGATCGTGTTGGATCCTTCGTGGTAGTCACAAAGTGCTTTCCACACATCGTATGCAGATCGGAGGTGTGCAACACGGTCGAAGTCGCTTTGTGTTAATCCTTGTATGATCAAGTTCCGAGCCTTGTTGTTGTCGACATCTCTCAGATTTGTAGCTGTAACTTGATCGTTTGATGGCACTTCGTAAGGCTTGTATACCTTCTCCCATATTGCAAAGCCTTGTGCCTGGATGAAAGCCTCCATGCGTGCCTTCCAAACCTGAAAATCAATACCAGCAAACACACAAGGTTTGGCGGAGTACATCTCCATGATGATTAGTCAAAAACACGCGAAATCACAAAGATTAGAGCATCGTGGCTCTGACACCAATTGTAGGATCGAAGAGCACGTGAAAAGCTACCAGAGGGGGGGTGAATGGTAGATTTAAAAAATCTTACGCAGCAGAAACAGTTAAACCCCAAACCCTTTCGACAGAAAAACGATCTGTTAAAGAAATTGTGTGTGAGACTAATCTAAACATGTTTTACCATGACAAAAGTGATAGATATCAGAGATAATAAAGTCACGAAGACAACACAAAAAGAATCACTCAAATCCGTCGAGAAAAACTCAAGTTATCATCGAAAAATCAAACAATGGTCAATCTGCCCTACCCGAGAAAAATAGTTCTGGAACGCTGCAAATAAACTCGTGTAGATCATAGACTAAAAATCTAATGAACGTGAAATTTTGACAGATGATAGATAATAAAGTTTTAAAGACAACCCAAAAGGAATTACGTCAATTGGATCTGTAAAACTCGAGTTATGATAAAACCACTGACGAAAGGTAGTGCTGTCCAAAAACTTGACGAGTAAAACTAGCCTGGAACAAGTCTGACGAACAAGGCACAAAAGTTCCTTCAAATTACGAATTTTATTCAATAGAACACAATAGGAACAGCCCCAAAGTCGTCCACCACGAGCTCTAGGCTCCCTTGCTTATATAACCAGCCCTTAGGCCAACCCAATATCAACTAGGACCCCAATCCTACTCAGATCATGAATCGTAACTTTTCATAACTGCTCAAGATTCTTCTATACGCAGATAGAAGAAATCTTAAGACTTCCAAATACCATAGGAATGTATCCTACATTCCTAAACAACTCAAATTCGTGACCCACACGAAATCCTATCATAACCAACTCAAATCTTTCCATATTTGAGTCAAACCCGACTCAGCCGCAGCCTGAGTCCATAACCTAGTCGGTTGGACCTTTCCGACCAATTCTTTACGTCCACATCTCTTCATCATGTCTCGGAACCATGTAGCCACATCCATGCACTCCTTGCACACGTGCAAACATCTTCCAATGACGTCCACGATACCTTCATATGCATTGTTCTTGATTCAATCATGCTGCGCAACCTCCTGATCAGCTCAACCACAATTCCTCCTGAATTTGGTTGTTGGAACCTCATTTCCTCCCTGAGACTAGTCCAATGGATCCCGTCACCAGCCATGTCTTGAACTCAAGCAACACTTGCACATGAATAAACAACCAATCCATACGAGCCCAAGTCCTCGACTTGACTCAAGTTAGTTCCAAACACAACACCCTACGTGAGAACCTCACATAAGCATGTTGCAAAACCACAGTAACACGATATCATCCATATCAACCAAAACACACCAAAAACTTAGCAAATGAATACTAAGCAATCTTTCCAACAATGTAAAGCAAGTACAAAACATTGCAAATGAAAAACAGAAGCACTACGGTCAAGTTCCGGACCTTGCCAGAGCAACCCGGACCTTGAGCCGGAGCTAACAAAGCTAGTAGAACCTAGCATCGGAGCTTACCAAAACTAGTACAACCAAGCTCCCGCCGGAGCTTACAAAACTAGCAGGACCTAGCGCCGGAGCTGACCAGAACTAGTCGGAACTAGTAATCCCAAAAGACGGAGCTAGAAAAATCAACTTTGGAGCTTAGCAAAAACACGGCGGAGCTATCAAAGACATGCCGAAGCTAAAAACAAAACTTCACCGAAGCTGACCAAAGCTAGTCGAACCTAGCATCTAACGTAGCCGGAGCTACCCAAAACAAGCCGAACCTACCATCGGACCTTGCTGTAGCTCGGTGCTAGAGTCGGACCTTGATAAAAAGGTGTTTTGGTGATATTCAAAACTTTTATCGTCAAAGCAAGTGTATTCACTACAAGCCAATGTATTCAGCACACATAGGTCTTAAAACCCTCCCGGTGCTCGATTGTCCGTAGTGCTTCTCCTAAGCCCTACAAATCTTTTACACTGTTCTACTAAGTCTAGTATTTATAATAGGTGCACCCAAAGCTCCATGGGTAGCTATGATGGTTGGTGGGCAACCTTACTGTCAACAGCTACTTAGAGGGGTGATGAGCGAGTTATCCATATTTCTCACCTTGCCTGCCCGTCTTGCGAGTGGTCCGAGCAGAGCCGACACTGGGCTTGGCAGCTTTGACGGAGGTGTCAGGGCTGCCGGGGGGCTGCAGCTGAGGCATGGTGGGTGCTCTGCGCAGACGGAAGCTTGGCGGAGTTTGACTCGATCCAGCGTTGCCCGGGACAGGTATTGGGTCTTCTGTGAGTGCTTGGAGCTGCTCCAAGGCTAACACTGCAGCGGTGCGATCTCTGCGGATACTGAGGATGCCGGAGGGGGTTGGCATCTTCAGGATGAGGTAGTGTAACACCCTCATTTTCATGCATCATGTCCTGCATACATTCATATACATGTTTAATATTAATCCACATAAAGAGGAATAAGTTTAAAATTGATTTGCAACAAAACCGCACTTAAGAATTCTAGAAAGTGTGCACTAGTCCGATTTCGGTGCGGAATAGTCCAATTTCTCTCTGACTTCGATCGGACTTGTCCGTTTTTGCTGTGGACTAGTCTGTTTTTGCCACAGGGCAGTTTCGGACTTGTCCGGTCTTGTGCGGACTAGTCCGGTGTTCCAATTCCCTTGGAATATTCGCTAAGTCCCTTATTTTGTTCAGACTAGTTCGTATCTCAGCGGACTTGTCTGTTTTCCTCTATGGATAAGTTTGGACTTGTCTGATATCTAGTGCAGACTTGTCCGATTTCTTTGTGACTAACTTCAGTCTAGTCCGGCCCTTTTCGGACTTGTCCGATATTTCGCGGCTCCGAGTTGATCTTTTGTTTCGCAACTTGTTCCTTGGGTTTTACGTTAAGTGGGTCTGGGGACGTCATGCCTAACTCTTTTAGAGCCCATGTGGGACTCTAAACCGACCTCTACTCATCTCAAACTCGAAATCTATCTAACCCTAGCCTCCACCTCTATATAAACAACCCCACCCCTTGGCTTGACATCTATTTTCCACTTTTCCACCCCACCCAAACCCTAGTTCATGGAGAGCCACCATCAAGAAGGGAGGAGGAGATTCCAAGCAAGAAGAAGAGGAGGAGGAAACGAAAGAGAATCAAGATCTCCATCAACTTCGAGTTATTCATCAACAATCCACCATCAAGTTCTTCATCAACCCTAGATTGTCATGATCCAAGTGTTGCCTCCAAGACCCTTGATTCATTGGAGTCCTAAACACCTGGTATACCTTCTATTTTCTTTTCCTTACGTGAATTCGACCCCTAATCTCCAAATTCACGTTGATCTAGAAAACCCTAATCTGTTGATCTCGCAAAGTGCGGAATTGTCCGGTCCCTAGCGGACTAGTTCGATTTTCCTGGTTAAATTGTGTTCAATGACTTCTAAAATTAGGTCCAATCAAATACAAACCTGTATAAACTTGTTAAAATCTATTAGAACTAGTTGGTGATCATTAAAATCAATCTATTAACAAGTTCCACCTTGTATTTGCATTAATCATGCATGTCATGCCATATTGAATAATATTTGTGCACTCTATGATTGTGTTTCTTGTCTTGTATGTGTATTATGCGGATTAGACGGATTTGGGCAAGAGAGTGCCGCGGAGAATCTCTAGCACCAAGAGTTTGAAGGCTTTGACCCGAGCCAATCCCAAGAGCAAGGCAAGTGTCCTTGAAGCATATTGATCCTGTTTGAAAATAAATGTTTTATTTGCAAAACTGCATGCTTGTGTTAATTTGACGGGAATCCTATGATGGGAAGTTTACTAGCATTGTTTAACCACCCTTGTCACCTGGAAATTATGGTAGAGATTCGAGATGGGCTTTTTACCTTTTTGCTTCGCTTAATTATCTGGGATGTGAAAACTATTATACCATCTAATAATGCATTAATGATATTATGGTTAATATGAAATGGTTAATATGATATGGTAATGGGTGATCTAAGCAAGCATGGTATGTGGATGGGTTGGATGCTATGGTGGTTTGCTTGCTTTAGATCTCAGGACCGGTTCATGCGAGAACAAGCCAAGACTACAGTGCCACCACGAGGCCAAGTATGGGTGCAGTGTAGCTGATTAATTAGGGTTATGCTAGTGTTATTTGGACCATTAAGAATGCTCGGGGAAGGGGTAGTCGGATTGGATTTGTTGATGATTGGTGGGACTACCCTAAGATTCGAATGGTTCAAGAGGGGGCCCTTGGTTGAAGATGTGCTCAGTTGGAGGCATCGCCACTGGTGAAACCTCAGAGGGGTCTAAATAGGCTAGTAATCCCTTTGTAAAGGCTATTTTGTGATCTCTTGGCCATCCACCAAAGGATGTATAATTGACATGAGAGAGGTTCACTATTCGCCGACGGGTGATGAAATCTGAAACACATGGTTAAAGCGGTACAACCTCTGCAGAGTGTCTAATAAAACTATCATGATAGTCGTGCTCCCGGTTATGAGCACCTGGACAACTTCCATGATTAGAAGGAAATTGGGATTTGGGATGTTGATGGTTTGGTACTGGTTTATGGCAATGGTTATGGTTAATGGTAATGTGAAATCTGGAATATGGATGATGGTAATGAATATGGATTGGAATTATGATGATTATATGGTTTATGATGGGTTTATTTTACATACATATAATATATTGCTTTTCAAATGTTTTAATGTACTTTTCAGCACTTAGCCATTATTATATTCGTCATTTGTATCAACTACATGTCATACTTTCCACACTTGACGAGTACGACATGTACTCACTCTTGCAATCCCCCCCCCAACAGTTGCAGGTCAGGATTGTGATTATAACAATGATAATGTTGAGTTCTAGGTCGTGTCTACCGTCAGTTTTGCCTGTGGTGTTGATTGGAGCTGCGCTACCCTTTATGCTTAGTTTCATGATTAGATTATTTCTGCTGCAGTTATAGTTCAATAATGATAGTTAGAGTTGTAATATGAGGATTATTTTAATATTGTAATAAAAGTACTTATTTAATAATTTGAGTTGTGGTAATTATTTGTTTATCATTTGTGAATCACTTGTGTATGTATGTTAAACATCCTGGGCACACATATACTGCACTTGGTTCATTTTCAGAACTGGGTGTCACAAACTGGTATCAGAGCCACAGGTTGACCGTAGGACGCAACCTAGATAGAATGGACACTTTAGAGCACATAGGAGCACTCTGGAATCGATGTGTTTTTGCTTGGTGTGTTGTTTGCTATATATTGATCGCTTGTGTGCTTAATAGATGATTTTGGGATGCTTTAGCATTGGCATGTCCACCTAGGCTAGTTAGATGTTTAGTTTCATATCCCTTGATGCATATAGTTGGGGACATTTCTAAATTCTTATCTTTTGCTTTTCTTCAGATGGTGAGGACTCGCAACCAGAGGGATGGTAATGGTGAGGAGGAGAACAATGGAGCACCCTAGAACAACAGTGGACAAGGACTTGCTCATGGAGCTATCAACAATGAACATCTTTTGGCGATGCAAAACCAGCTCATGCAGACCACGATACACACAATGGGATAGCTGCAGGCTGGCAACATCAACAATCAGCTCCACATGCCTCCACCACCACCCCCACCTCCTCATAACCGGTTGTGAGAGTTTATGAGGACTAGGCCACCGAACTTTGCTCAAGTCGCTGACCCTATGGATGCTGATGATTAGCTCAAGTCCATGGAGAAGAAGCTAGCTATTGTCCAATGTAGTGACCGGGAGAAGGATCTATTTGCTTCTCATCAACTAGTTGGAGCAGCTGCGGATTGGTGGGATTCGCTATGCAATGCTCATGAGAATCAGGAGAGGATCACCTGAATTCAAGGAGAGTTTTCGTTCTCATTATATGCCAGAAGGTGTCATGATCTTGAAGAGGCAAGAATTTGAAAACTTGAGGCAAGGAAGATCGAGTGTGGGTGAACACCTCAAAAAATTCACTTAACTTTCAAGGTATGCCCCTGAAGATGTTAGTCGGGACAGCCAGAAGCAATACTTGTTTATGAGGGACCTTAACAATGAGATCCAAGTGCAATTGCACAATTGTGATTATGCCAACTTCCAGAAGCTTGTGGACAAAGCAATTGTGGTGGAGAATAAGGTCTGTGAGATGGAGAAAGATATCAAGAGGAAGGCGCCCTATCTGTGACACCCGGTTCCAAAAATGAACCAAGTGAATGCATATGTGTGCCCAGGATGTTCAACACACATACATGAGTGCATCACAAAAGAGTATACAGAAAATTACCACAGAACCAGATTAATTAACCAAATTTTATTACACAAACCATTTTATCCTCGAATACAAGTTCTAATGAGTATTAATGACAAGTTCAACTATTGCAGTGGAAATAAACCAAACTGAGCAACTAAGCAGCGAAGCAAACTAAGAAAACTAAACGGTTAAGCAGCATAAGCGATAGGGTAGCACAACTTCAATCAACACCACAGGCAAAGCTGACGGTAGACACGGCCTAGAACTCCGCATTATCGCCATTAAACTCCCAATCCTGACCTGCAACTGTTGGGGGGAATTGCAAGCGTGAGTACATGTCATACTCATCAAGTGTGGAAAGTATGACATGTAGCTGATTCAAATGACGAATACAATAATGGCTAAGTGCTAAAAAGTACATAAAAACATTTGAAAAGCAATATATTACATGTATGTGAAATAAACCCATCATA
Source organism: Tuctoria greenei (assembly GCA_036927565.1). Lineage (NCBI taxonomy): Eukaryota > Viridiplantae > Streptophyta > Magnoliopsida > Poales > Poaceae > Tuctoria > Tuctoria greenei. The sequence continues at coordinate 144,542,512 of JAYESD010000011.1, forward strand.
AGACATGTACTTATCATAATACCAGTCCATATTCCATATCCATCATCATATACCAATAACCATATTCAATACAAGAATTCAATTCATAATGATCCATAATCACAATACGAACCATAACCATACCAAATCCCAATTTTCCTCTAATCATGTGAGGGTCAGGGTTGCTCATAACCGAGAGCATGACTATCATGATAGTTTTAAACACACTCTACAGAGGTTGTATCGCTTTACCCACGTGTTTGTGATTAAATTACCTTTCGATGACTGGAAAATCTCAATTATGCCGTATCACACATCCGTAGCTGTGTGGCCAAGAGATCACAAAATAGCCTTTACAAAGGTATTACTATGCTATTTAGACCCCATTGAGGTTTCACCGGTAGCGATGCCTCCAACTGAGCACATCTTCAACCAAGGGCCCCCTCTTGAGCCATTCGGATCCCAAGGTAGTCCCACCAATCATCAACAAACCCAATCCAACTACCCCTTCCCCGAGCATCCTTAATGGTCCAAATAGCATTGGAAAAGCCCTAATTAATCAGCTACGCCGCACCCATACTTGGCCTCGTGGTGGCACTGTAAATCCTGGATGGTCGCTCCACAAACCGGTCCTGAGATCTAAAGCAAGCAAAACCACCATAACATCCAACCCATCCACATACCAGGTTTGCTTAGATCACCCATTACCATATCATATTAACCAGTTCATGTTAACCATAATCTCATCCATGCATAATTAAATTGAGTGGTATAGTTGTTTTGCCATCTCAGTTGATTAAGTGAAGCAAAAAGGTAAAAAGCCCTTCCTAACTCTCTACCATATATTCTAGGTGACAAGGGTGGTCAACAAAACTAATAAACTTCCAACAATAGGATTCCCCATCAAATTGACATAAGCATTCAGTTTTGCAAACAAAACATTTATTTTAAAACAGGATCAATATGCTTCAAGGACACTTGCCTTGCTCTTGCTGTTGATTAGGGTCAAAGCCTTCAAACTCTTGGTGCTGAAGATCCTCCGCGGCACTCTCTAATGCAAATCCTTCTAATCCACACAATAAACATACAAGACAAGAAACACAATCAAAGAGTGCACATATATTACTCAATATGACATGACATACATGATTAATGCAAATGCAATGTAGAACTTGTTAATAGATTGCTTTTAATGATCACTAACTAAGTTTTAATAGCTTTTTACAAGTTTATACAAGTTAGGATGTGATTAGATCTAATTTTAGAATTAATTCAACAGAATTTACCCAGGGAAATCGGACTAGTCCGCACTGCACGAGATCAACAGATTAGGGTTTTCTAGATTGACATGAATTTGGAGATTTGGGGTTGAATTCACGTAAGGAAAGGAGAATAGAAGGTATACCAGGTGTTTAGAACTCCAATGAATCAAGAAACTTGGAGGTAGCACTTGGATCTTGATGATCTAGGGTTGATGAAGAACTCGATGATGAATTGGTGATGAAGAACGAAAGCTTGGTGGAGATCTTTATCCTCTTTCGTTTCCTCCTCTCCTTCTTCTTGCTTCGGATCTCCTCCTCCCTCCTTGATGGTGGATCTCCACGAACTAGGGTTTGGGTGGGGTGGAAAAGTGGCAAATAGATGTCAAGCCAAGAGGCGGGGTTGTTTATATAGAGGTGGAGGTTAGGGTTAGGTGGATTTCGAGTTTGAGAGGAGTAGAGGACGGTTTAGAGTCCCACATGGGCTCTAAAGGAGTTAGGCACAACTTCCCTAGGCCCACTTAACGTGAAACCCAAGAAACAAGTCATAAAACAAAAGATCAATTCAGAGTCAATTGTCTTCCTTAGAACCCTGTCCTTGGGGGCAATTGTCTTCATTAGAACCCTGTTCAACATCACAAAGAAATGCTTCATCTTCTTGGTGGAAGGGAGGTTGAACTTGGAGTTGGGTTCATAGAGGAACTTCATCCTGTCCTTCTCAATGACACAAATGTTGTGGATGATCAAGTATTCATTGCTTGAGGTGTCAAGGTGTAGCAGTCTTGCAAATTCCTCATAAGTTATGGTGTACTTGGATCCATGAGTCATCCAAGTCACACTTTCTTCCTCGTCACTTGAGAAGTGGCAAGTAGCATAAAACTGGGCAATCACCTCATCATTCCAATTGTTCCTGAAAGAGAAGAGGTCTCTCAGGACATGCCTTTCCATTGCCTCGATCACCTCCACAAAAGGTGAGGAGCCCTTCTTCTCAAAATGCGCCCAATCTATCTATTGGCTGCACACCACGGGCGTCTTCATTGGGAGATATACAGACTTTTAGAAGTCTGCATGGAAGTTGCTCCAAAACCTCCCATCAGAAGCTTGCTTGGGACGGCTGTAGCAATCAACATTTCTGAACATGGTCATCGTGTCACTGCCCTTTCCGTTGAATCTCTCCTCTGCGGGATCCCTGGCCCCTTCCCTTGGAGCTGATAGCTTTAGGGGGCCAATCGGGCCTGTTGCAATTCCCTTGCCCTTGGCTTGGCGAGGGCCACCTCCAGCAGAAGCCTTGGATGTTGGCTTCTTCTCGAGCACCTTCCTTCGAGCCTGGGGAGATGAAGGTGCCGGCTCAGAGGGGCGCTCTTGGCACTTCTTGCTTAGGCTTGTCGAGCACCGAAGCACGGCTTCGTGGTCCATCTCGGCCTCGAAGTCAAAAACTTCATCGTGTGAGTTCGACATGCCCTGAGAATGGATTTCACAAGGTATTGATGAGAATAGATGACAAGAAATCGCATTGAGAAATTAAGAAGTTAGGGTTGAGTTCAGAAATATCGAACTAGTATGGTGTTCAGGCACAGACTAGTCCGGGTGACCGGACTTGTCCGTGCATGGACCAGACTAGTCCGGTATTCATCCCTCAAGAACCTCAATTATGAGACAAATGGAGTTTCTCAATGCAAAACTAGTCTAACAGCAATGTAATACATCAAGGACACTTGTATTAGGTGATAGAAGCTAGGCTATTCGATCAACAATGAAGAAAATGGAGATTTCTAGGGTTTGGGGGAAAATCTACCGAAAAATTGCTTGACTCTTGGAGAAGAGGGGGTTGAAGGGCGAACAAGTCCGTGGTCTTCAATCCCTAAGCGAAGGAGGTTGATTTCCACCCAAACTTGGAGATTTTTGATGGAGAAATCATCGAATCGCCTTGGGGAGCTCGAGCGTGGAGAGAGAAAGCTTGAGGCAAGTGTGGGGGTAAGGAAGATTAGGGTTTTGCGGCGGCTAGAGTTATGGACACGAAAAATCGGACAAGTCCAAAAATGATTGGACTAGTCTGAACTTTTCCAGAGACTATATCGGACTAGTCCGTGGTCTGCCGGACTAGTCTGGCCTAACCGGCACTCTGCGGACTAGTCTGCACGTGCGGACTAGTCTGGGTAACCAAGGACTAGTCCGTGGTCACCAGACAAGATTAGCTATACCATTCGTATATATTTGAAGGTACTTAATAAGAAAAGAGGGAAGCAAATAAAGTCATATAATCATGATGAATATGATCAGTAAGCATACAACAATCAAGCAATGATCATAATTCACCAAGATCTAGTAATTGATATAGTTTTTCGGTAAAATTGAGAGAGATGATTTTCACAACACAATCAATGACTTTTGAAGAAGCATTCAGGTATACAAGATTTCAAGCCACACTCCGAGCATCGAGGATATTTAGTTCATTTCGGAGCTCGCAAAAGCGTTTTTCATCAAGTGGCTTGGTGAATATATCGGCTAGTTGCTTTTCGTTATTGACATGTGAAATGGCTATATCTCCCTTCATTGAATGATCTCTCAAAAAGTGATGACGAATGTCTATGTGTTTGGTCCTAGAGTGCTCAACGGGATTGTGGGCAATTTTAATGGAACTGTCATTGTCACAATGGAGTGGAATACGGTTCATATTGTAACCGTAATCCCTTAGAGTTTGTCGCATCCAAATGAGTTGTGCACAACAACTCACAGCTGCAACATACTTCGATTCGGCCGTGGATAAGGCAATGGAGTTTTTTTTCTTGGAGGACCAAGAAACAAGGGATCTTCCTAGGAATTGGCATGTACCGGAGGTACTTTTTCTATCTACCTTGCACCCGGCATAATCTGCATCTGAGTAACCAATGAGATTGAACATGGAACCTTTGGGGTACCAAAGGCCTGGGTTTGGTGTATGAACTAAATACCGCAAGATTCTCTTAACAGCTGTCAAATGACACTCTTTTGGGTTGGCTTGAAACCTTGCACACAAGCATACACTCAACATAATATCTGGCCTAGATGCACATAAGTAGAGTAGAGATCCAATCATTGAGCGATATACATTTATATTAACGTTTGGTCCATCTTCATTGAGATCCAAGTGGCCATTCGTTGCCATGGGAGTCTTTATGGGATTCGCCTTGTCCATTCCAAACTTCTTGAGTATGTCTGAGTGTACTTAGTTTGGCTTATGAATTTCCCTTCCTTTCGTTGCCTCACTTGGAATCCCAGAAGTACTTTAGCTCTCCCATCATTGACATCTCAAACCTATCTGTCATAATTTTACTAATTTCATCACAAAAAGATTTGTTAGTTGAACCAAAGATTATATCATCAACATAGATTTGACAAACAAAGAGATCATTATCAAAGTTCTTTGTAAACAATGTCTAATCTACTTTACGATCTTAAAACCATTTTTAATTAAGAAATCTCTAAGACACTCATACCAAGCTCTAGGAGCTTGTTTGAGGCCGTAGAGAGCCTTACGCAATTTAAATACGTGGTCGGGGAACTCTTTATCTTCAAACCCGGGGGGTTGCTCCACATACACCTCCTCCTTGATTGGTCCATTGAGGAAGGCGCTTTTCACATCCATTTGATAGAGCTTGGAATCATGGTGAGTAGCATATGCAAGTAATATTCTAATAGACTCAAGTCTAGCTACGAGAGAAAAGGTCTCATCGAAATCCAAACATTCGACTTGTGAATACCTTTTGGCCACAAGTCGTGCCTTGTTCCTTGTCACCAACCCGTGTTCGTCTTGTTTGTTGCAGAAGACCCACTTGGTGCCGACGACGTTGGACTTGGGTCTTTCAACTAGTTCCCACACCCCGTTCCGCTTAAAATTGTTGAGTTCTTCTTGCATGGCCACTACCCAATCCAGATCCTTCAATGCATCCTCAATCCTGCGCGGTTCCAAAAAGGATACAAACGAATAGTGCTCACAAAGCTATGCGTGATCTAGTAGTTACTCCCTTTTGGATGTCACTGATGATGTTGTTGATTGGTGATCCCTTTGAATGCATTGGTGCACTCTTGGGTGTGGTACTTGCTGTCTTGAATCTTCATGGTCATCTTCTTCTCCTCCTAGATGGTTGCCTTCATTGACTTGTTGATCATTTTCGACTCCTTGAGGTTGATCTTGTGTGGAGGCTCCCCCTTGATCATTGGCCTCCTCTTGTGGTTCATCTTCCTCTTGCATATATAGAGGTGACTCTTGTGGTTGAACTTCACCTAACGCCATTCTTCTCAATGCTTGACAAGGAGCTTCTTCTCTATCTAGTACACATGGATCAACTTGCTCCTTTTGGGAGCCATTAGTTTCATCGAACACTATGTCACGTGCTACTTCAACAAGTCCAGAGGTCTTGTTGAAGACACGATATGCATAAGTGTTCGAATCATAACCAAGAAAGAAGCCTTCATCGAACTTCAAAGCAAAATTTGACGTCTTAGGCTTCTTGTTCAAAATATAGCATTTGGAACCGAAAACTTGAAAGTATGAAATATTAGGCTTGTTACCGGTGAGTAGCTCATAGGATGTCTTTTTGAGTATTTGATGGAGATAAAGTCGATTTATGGCGTGGCAAGCGGAGTTAACCGCTTCCGCCCAAAATCGATCTGAAGTCTTGTACTCATCGAGCATTGCTCTTGCCATCTCTATGAGGGTTCGGTTATTCCTTTTGACAACTCCATTTTGTTGAGGGAGTAAGGTGCAAAAAACTCGTGCTTTATGACTTCTTTGTTTAGGTACTCCTCAACTTGTGTGTTCTTGAACTCCGTGTCGTTGTCGCTTCGAATGTTCTTGATTGTCAATGAAAACTCATTTTGAGCACGTTTGAAAAACTTCTTCAAGATTCCTTGTGTTTCTGCCTTATCATGTAAAAAGAAAACCCAAGTGAAGCGAGAAAAATCATCAACAACTACTAAACCATATTTGTTACTGCCGATGCTTATGTAAGCAATTGGACCGAATAAGTCCATGTGAAGTAGCTCGAGCAGTCTTGTTGACGTTCTTAGCGGGATGGGGTGCTACAACTTGCTTCCCGACTTGGCACGCGCTACAAGGCCTGTCTTTCTCAAAAACAACATCCTTCAAACTTCGGATGTGATCGCCCTTGAGGAGTTTTTGAAGATTCCTCATACCAACATGCGCTAGCCGTCTATGCCACAACCAACCCATGTTGGTCTTTGCAATCAAGCATATGTCAAGTTCGGCTTTATCTTTGTTGAAGTCAACAAGGTAAAGTTTTACCCTTAACATACCCTTGAATGCAATGCAACCATCACTCCTCCTGGAGACGGTCACACCCTCATTAGTGAACAAGCAATTATAACCTTTATCACATAATTGAGATATGGAAAACAGGTTATAATCTAAGGAATCAACATGTAATACATGAGAAAGAGTATGTTGGGATGATATGGCAATTTTACCGGTAACAAGCACCTTTCCTTGACTATTGTCTCCAAAGTAGATGCCCCCGCTTGGATCCTCATTTTCTTCATACTCAATGAACATTCTTCTTTCTCCGGTCATATGATTGGTGCAGCCACTGTCTAGCATCCATTTAGATCCACCAGAGGAATAGGCCTTGCATTTACCTTCCTTTGCCATGAGGCAAGCGCCGTTCCCCTTCCATGCGCCGAGAGTGGGGAAGAGAGTGGACTTCTTGGATGTCTTCTCGATGGCTATGCTAGCCATCTCTTCTTATTCTTCGGATGAGGACTCATCATTTGAGTCCCATTCTTTCCCAAGATGTGCTTGTTCAGCTTGCTTCTTCTTCTTCTTGAAGAATTTCTTGGGTTGAGGCTTTGCTTCTTTGGTCTTCTTCTTGTTCTCTTCATATGGGCAATCAACTATAAAGTGGCTATACTCACCACAGTTATAGCATGCCCACCTCAACTTTGGTTTTGATCTTTCCTTGTACTTTCCTTCACTTGATTTAGCACCTTGTCTTTTCTTCATCATTCTTTTGAACTTCTTCATGAATAGTATCATGTCATCTTCATCCAAGTCGCTGCTCTCATCGTCACTGTCTTCTTCTAATTGAGCTTCTCGCACTTCTTTAGATAAGGGCTTGAGGGTGGACTTCAAAGAAACTCCTTTCTTCTTTGTCGAGGTGAGATCGGCAATCTTCTTAACGTTCTTGGCTTGCTTTTCCATCATCTCAAAGTTGATGATTTTCCCAAGTAGCTCATCTGGGGTCATCTTCTTGTACCCGGGGCTTTCTCGTAGCATGGAGCATAAAGTGACATTGCGAGGCATGAAAGGTCTAAGAATAAGCTTCACCACCTCGTGGTCGTTCCATTTCTTGCTTCCATATGCTCACACTTTGTTGATGAGCGTCTTTAGTCAGTTGTACATATCTTGTGGCGACTCATCTTCTTCGATGGCGAATCTTCCTAGCTCACATTCAATCATCTCGATCTTCGCTTCTCGCACATGATGATCGCCTTCATGTTCGGTTTGCAACGTATTCCATATCTCCTTCGCGATCTCGAGTCCATCCACCTTTGTAAACTCATCTCAACGGAGCGATGAAGTAATGAGTGCAGCAGCTTGGGCATTTCGATGGACTGCTTGCTCTTGGCTAGGTGTGAGCTCCTCATCATCATCCGAAATATCTATTCCTGTGCATACGATGTGCCACAAACTTGGATTGAGAGAAAACAGATGCATTTTCATGTTTTGCCTCCACATTGAGTAGTCATTGCCGTCGAAGTGTGGGGCTTTTCCAAGTGGAATAGATAGATAATGATTGTTGTTAGAATTTAGGCGATCATAATTAAAAGGATATCGGGAGTAGTCGGTGTGACTACTCCCCTTCTTCTTCTTCTCATCTTCAATCTTCACTTTTCCCTTGGAAAGAGTTTTCTTCCTTAGGAGCGCCTTTAGTTCCAGCATCTCCTCATCGTCATCTTCGAAGTCTTGAATGGCCTCGAGGAGCCTCTACAATTTTTGGTTCTTGTCTTCATCAACCTTCTCTTGGTTGTTGCTCTTGTGTATGTCCTTCATGTCTGACAGGATCTCTTCGAGCGATTAGTATCCTTTTGAAGAACCTAGCTCTGATATCAATTGAATGTTGCCTAGAGGGGGTGAATAAGACTTTTTGAATTTCTGTCGGAACCTGCAACACTTAACAACCAGGTCAAATCTCGAGATATCGGACTAGTCCAGTTGAGTTCGGACTAGTCCGGTGTGCACCGACTAGGTTAATCAAATTTGATTGGTTGACTTGATTCTATGATGTAAGCAGCGGAAATAAACTTGTAATTTAAGTGTTGAACAACTATGAACTAGGATGTATCACAATTTAACCTTATACTCAATGTTTCAACGTAAAGTGAGCAAGATTAATCGAAACCCTATATATATATATATATATATATATATATACATAGTATTTCATACATATATGACTCTGTGATTCCTTTTACATGCTGAAAGTTCTTACTACATTACTCGTGTTATACATTTTGTAGTTTTTGCCATGTCTAGTAATTGGAATAATTACTTACACTAAAACTGGTCATTGTCGAACTTTCTTGCTGTTTTGAACTTGTTACATGTTCACAAGTGCTTTTAATCATTAAGAATTAACCAAGTAATCAACTTACATGTTGAGTTTTTATGAAAAAATATAAATTGAGAAAAGATCAAGAGAATATGCATGCATCGCACTTCTTCTTTTGAGATGGCTTATCATTGCACTTAGATATGAACTTAGAAGAAGTTGTGTATGACTAAAACCATGTCCTTAAGCTTCTGATTGTCAAATGACATAGGCTTGGCTTGGTTGGTTAGAATAAGGCAGATGCGCATATAATCTCTTGCAAATATCATATGATCTAAATTTATTCTTTGAAAAATAATAAAATGCAGCAACTAGTGTCATACTTTCAGATTTTGAAATAGTTAAGTTTGTGAGATCATGACTTGCTTAAATTAAAAATTACATTTGATCTCTAGCATGGCTTACGCTACTTTATGTATATCATTGATGTGATAGTGTAAGTTACTTGATAAGTATGACTTGGATGAGCTTTGTTTATATGTATATGTTATAATATGCTCATAACAACCTAAGGGGGAGAGATAATTTGTTTATATGCTCATGACTTGCTGAATACATTGTCAAAGTGGGAGAGATAAGCATGAAGAGAAAGAGAATATGTGCATAAGGAGAGATAATAAAGGGGGAGATAATATGGGATAATTTTTCTTCTCATTTTATTTTTGATTTACAAAAGGGGAGAAATTGTTTTCAAAACTTTTATTGAAAATAAGCCAATGTTCGGATATTAAGTGGTGTTGCCAATGCATTCATCAAGGGGAGATTGTAAGACCTATGTGTGCTGAATACATTGGCTTGTAGTGAATACACTTGGCTTTGATAATAAAAGCTTTGAATATCACCAAAACACCTTCCGACTCTAGCTCCGAGGTACAGCAAGGTTCAACGGTAGGTCTGGCTTGTTTTGGGTAGCTCCGGCTATGTTAGATGCTAGGTCCGACTTCTTGGTAAGGTCCGACTAGCTTTGGTTAGCTCCGGTGAGCTTTATCTTTAGCTCCGGCATGTCTTTGATAGCTCCGGCATGTCTTTGATAGCTCCGGCATATATTTGATAGCTCCGGCATGCTTTTGCTAAGCTCCGACAGACTTTGTGTAGCTCCGGTTTTGGGTTGACTAGTTTTGACTAATTTTTGGTAAGCTCCGGTGCTAGGATCTACTAGTTTTGGTAAGCTCCAGCAGGTGCTTTATTGTACTAGTAAGCTCCGGGTCAAGCTCCGGCTTGCTGTGGGATGGTCCGGAACTTGACCGCAGTACTTCTGCTTTTCATTTGCAAAGTTTTGAACTTGCTTTATATTCTTGGAAAGATTGCTTAGTATTCATTTGCTAAGTTTTTGGTGTGTTTTTTTTGATATGGATGATTTCGTTTTGATATGTTTTGCAAGATGCTTATGTGAGGTGCTCACGTAAGGTGTTGTGTTTGGAACTAACTTGAGTCAAGTCGAGGACTTGGGCTCGTGTGTATTGGTTGTTTATTCATGTACAGGTGTTGCTTGAGTTCAAGACATGGCTGGTGACGGGATCCATTGGACTAGTCTCAGGGAGGAGATGAGGTTCCAACAACCAAATTCAGGAGGAATTGTGGTTGAGCTGATCAGGAGGTTGCGCAGCATGATTGAATCAAGAACAATGCATATGAAGGTATCGTGGACGTCATTGGAAGATGTTTGCACGTGTGCAAGGAGTGCATGGACGTGGATGCATGGTTCCGAGGCATGATGAAGAGATGTGGACGTAAAGAATTGGTCGGAAAGGTCCAACCGACTAGGTTATGGACTCGGGCTGCGGCTGAGTCGGGTTTGACTCAAATATGGAAAGATTTGAGTTAGTTATGATAGTATTTCGTGTGGGTCACGAATTTGAGTTGTTTAGGAATGTGGGATACGTTCCTAAGGTGTTTGGAAGTCTTAAGATTGCTTCTATCTGCATATAGAAGAATCTTTAGCAGTTATGGAAAGTTACGATTCATGATCTGAGTAGGATTGGAATCCTAGTTGATATTGGGTTGGCCTAAGGGCTGGTTATATAAGCAAGGGAGCCCAGAGCTCATGGTACACGACTTTGAGGCTGTTCCTCTTGTGTTCTATTGAATAAAATTCGTAGTTTGAAGGAACTTTTGTGCTTTGTTTGTCCGACTTGTTCCACACAAGTTTTACTCGTCGAGTTTCTGGACAGCACTACCTTTTATCGGTGGTTTTATCATAACACGAGTTTTACAGATCGAATTGATGTGATTCTTTTTGGGTTGTCTTCACAACTTGATTATCTATCATATGTCAAAATTTCACGGTCATTGTATTTATAGTTTCTGATCTACACGAGTTTCTTTGCAGCGTTCCAGAACTGTTTTTTCTCGGGTAGGGCAGATTCACCATTGTTTGATCTTTCGATCATAACTTGAGTTTTTCTCGATGGATTTGAGTGATTCTTTTTGTGTTGTCTTCGTGACTTGATTCTCTCTGATATCTATAACTTTTGTCACAGTGAAACTCGTTTAGATTAGTCTCACATACAATTTATTTAACAGATCATTTTTCTGCCAAAAGGGTTTGAGGTTTAATTGTTTCCGTTGCGTAAGATTTTTAAATCTACCATTCACCTCCCCCCTCTGGTAGATTTTCACGTGCTCTTCGATCCTACAATTGGTATCAGAGCCATGGTGCTCTAATCTTTGTGATTTGCACGTGTTTTTGACTAATCATCATGGAGAAGTACTCTGCCAAACCTTGTGTGTTCGCTGGTATTGATTTTCAGGTTTGGAAGGCATGCATGGAGGCCTTCATCCAGGCACAAGGCTTTGCAATATGGGAGAAGGTATACAAGCCTTACGAAGTGTCATCAAACGATCAAGTTACAGCTACAAATCTCAGAGATGTCGACAACAACAACAAGGCTCGGAACTTGATCATACAAGGATTAACACAAAGCGACTTCGACCGTGTTGCACACCTCCGATCTGCATACGATGTGTGGAAAGCACTTTGTGACTACCATGAAGGATCCAACATGATCAAAGAGGTAAGACAAGACATGTTCAAGAAAGAATACATGCGCTTCGAGATGCAACCCGGTGAGTCTATTGATGACCTTTTTGCTCACTTTAATAAGATTCTCAGCAACTTGCGTAGTGTCAATGTTAATTCTTCAGATGCTGAAAATGCTAGGCAATTGCTAAGTGCATTAGATATGTCAATTTGGGAGATGAAAGTCACATCTATTCGTGAATCTACTGTCATGAGTTCACTTACTTTAGATGTGCTATATTCCAAGCTAAAAACTCATGAAATTGACATAATCTCACGTAAGAACCCCAATAAGTCTATTGCATTTGTTTCACAACGTCATATGTCTAGCTCTGACCAATCATCATCTTGCAATACTCTTGATTTGTTGTCCTCACTAACCTTGGAGCAGATCGAAGAATTTCCATAAGAGGAGTTGGCACTCATCTCTACTAGATTCTCAAAAGCATTGCAAAATGTGAGAACTAGAAGGAGAGGAAGCTCCGAACCTCAACGCTGTTTTGAATGTGGTAAAACAGGACACTTTCGTACAGAATGCCCTAACCTTTCAGGTTCGACCACCTAGGAAGAAAAACAAAGCAAGGTTCGGACCTCCTCTGGAAATTCCAACAAGAAGAAGAAAGGTACCATAGGACGCAAGATGATCAACAGTTTCATCATCGCGCTTCAAGAGTTCAGTTCAAGCGACGTGGACATTGGAAGTGATGAAGATGAAGATGATTTGGCAAACTTGTGCTTCATGGCGGGCAAGTCAAGATCAAATATGGAGGAGGTAGAACACAACAGCGACAATGAAGAGATATGTCCTACTTGCGAAGAAATGTGTGATGCTATTTCTCGTGCCACTATTATTATTAAGAAAAAGGACAAAAAGCTTAGGGATAGTGCTGCTAAAATTGAATCACTAGAATCTGAAATCAACCGTTTAAAAACTTTGATTCCTAGTGATGATGCATGTTCCTCATGTGATTTAATATATGAACAATTGTCCTCATTAAGAAGTGCGCACACCTCCACACTTAATAAACTTGAGTTAGAAATTGAAAAGAACAAAGAGCTTGCTGCACTTAATGATAAAAACTTGAAAGATGCTAGCTGTTCTACAATTGATTTGCATTGTTCTACTTGTGATGATCTTGATAAGAAACTATAGGATGCTATGAATGAAATTTCTATATTGAACAATGCTTTATGTTCTCATGAAGTTAAATTTTGTTCCAATTGCAAACTAAAAGGAAAAACTTCATGTGAAAATTGTCTTGATCTGTCCAACAAACTTGATGACATGCATAGGACATTAGATCGGTTTTGTAATGGGAATAAGAACCTAAACTTACTGCTGAATTCTTCCAAGTCTTGCAATGATAAAACTGGTTTAGGTTTTGATTTTCATGCTCATGCTAAGGCACATCCACCTAAAATTGTAAAGACATTAGGAAGTGGTTTGATTCAAATAGTTCCTAAACAAAAAGGAGTGGTTTTCAAATCTTCAGGAGTGTTGCCTCATTCGGTTTCAAATAAAAATATTGCTTGCTCATCTAGACATAAATACAAAGTTAAATTTCATTGTACCTTCTGTGGTAGAGATGGTCATGTCATAGATTTTTGTTATAGACTAGCTAAACGACAGAAAAGGGAAAGAATGATTGCTAGATCTCATAACTTTCATGCAAAATTTGCTGCACACATTGAACCGAATGTACAACCTGCTGTTTTGAGTCAAAAACATTCAAAGTTTACCTCCGGACCTTCTGTTTTTGCATCCGGAGCTACTGAATTTTGTGCTACACAAGTAACACCTTATAGGTCAGTAGTCAAGAATAAAAAATCTCAAACTTTGACTCATAAACCTGCTGTTTTGTCTCAGCCTTCGCGTGTTTTTCCTGCTGCACGTCGCGTGACTCAGTACTGGATTCCTAAATGCCTGTTGACTAACCCCAGTATTGAGTCATCGATGTATTATGCTTTTATGTAGGTTACACGATTGAGAAAGGAGAACATTTGGATTGTGGATTCAAGTTGCACACGCCACATGACTGGTAACAAAGATTGGTTCTCCCCCTCTCTTTTGTGTCACGTGTAGAGAATGTTACTTTTGCCGATAATTCTTCAACTCCTATAATTGCTAAGGGTTCAGTTAGAGTAAATGATCAGTACACTTTGAAGGATGTGGCACTTGTCAAAAATTTGAAATACAACTTGCTTTCTGTTGCTCAATTGCTAGATGAAAATCTAGAAATTATTTTCAATAAAAACTGCTGCAAAGTTGTAGGTTCAAATAGTGAGCTTATTTTTAACATGCCTCGGTTTGGAAGAGTTTTTAAAGCTGATTTTGATATGTCTTCCTCTAAGCATAGGTGTCTAGTTGCTAATGATTCAAAGGACTTATATATTTGGCATCGTAGACTTGGTCACGTAGGCTTTGATCACCTAACGTGTGTTAGTGCTCTTGATCGCATACGTGGGCTGCCTAAGCTTAAAGGGGACAAAGAAATTGAGTGATCTTCTTGTAGACATGCTAAGATGGTTGCAGGTTCACATACTGCTCTCACAATGATCATGACAACTGAACCATGTCAACTTTTGCATCTTGACATCGTAGGACCTTCACGTGTTCAATCCTTCGGAGGTAAATGGTATGTTCTTGTTATCGTTGATGATTATTCTAGATACTCTTGGGTTTACTTTATGGCGTCTAAGAATGAAGTTTTTAGTCACTTTAGAACTTTATTTCTTAGATTATCAATTGATCACCCAGGATCATTAAAAGCAATTAGAAGTGATAATGGAACTGAATTTAAAAATCAATCTTTTGATCACTTTTGTGCTGAAAATGGAATAGATCATCAATTCTCTTCACCATATGTACCTCAACAAAACGGTGTTGTAGAAAGAAAGAACAGAACCTTAGTTGAGATGGCTAGGACTATGTTTGATGAATATCAAACTCCTAGGAAATTTTGGACTGATGCGTTAGCAACCGCTTGTTATGTCTCAAATCGTGTTTTCTTGCGTACTAAGCTAGGTAAAACACCATATGAGTTTCGGTTTGGACATAGGCCTAATGTTACACACTTTCGGGTCTTTGGTTGCAAATGCTTTTTTAAGAAACATGGTAATCTTGATAAATTTGAACCTAGATCCATTGATGGCATGTTTCTTGGTTATCCATCTCATACTAGAGGCTACCGTGTGCTTTTACTTGACACTAACAAAATTGTGGAGACTGGTGAAGTGTCTTTTGATGAAGCTAGCCCAGGTACTACCTCCGGTATTACAGGACCAGATCCGTATCCTCAGGGGGAGGGTATTTTTGAAGATGAAGAAGAGCCGGTGGTACTGCCTATTAGTTCCGGAGTTGACACGTGTCCAGCTCCGGACATTTAACAAGCTCCGGCTATCACCTATGCTGGTCCTGATTGTCCACAAGTCACAAGCTCATCAATCTACGATGAACCTAATGAAGAAGAAGCTTGTGAGACATCTGTTCCCCTACGTTTTTACAAAGATCATCCCCCACAACAGATGATTGGAAGCTTGCACGAACGAGTCACACGGTCCAGCAATGATGAGTTCCGAATTTGAAATGAGTATGATAAGTGAACTCACTTACTTTTTGGGGCTGCAAATCAAGCAAACCAAGGAGGATACCTTTGTGCATCAAACGAAGTATACCAAAGACCTCCTAAGGCGCTTCAACATGGACAAAAGCAAGCCTCTTCGGACACCAATGGGAACAGCAACAACACTTGAACTTGATGAAGATGGTGAATCTGTGAATCAAAAAGAATATAGAAGCATGATCGGATCACTTTTGTACCTCATGGCATCAAGACCGGACATACAATTCAGCGTATGTCTTTGTGCACGGTTTCAAGCTTCCCCACGTGTTTCACATCATCAAGCCGTCAAAAGGATTCTCAGGTACTTACATGGAACCCAAGAATTTGGCATTTTTCCTCCTTCTTCCTCAACCGTTACTTTGAATGCTTTTTCGGATGCTGATTTTGGGGGTTGTAGGATTGATAGGAAAAGTACTTCTGGTGCTTGTCATTTTCTTGGTAATTCTCTTGTTGCTTGGTCCTCTAGAAAACAAAATTCAGTTGCACAATCCACAGCCGAATCTAAATATGTAGCTGCTACTAGTGCTTGCTCACAAATTCTTTGGATTGTTCAAACATTTAAGGAATATGGGGTTCATCTAGATAGTGTTCCACTGTTCTGTGATAACACTATTGCCATTTACATTGCTAAAAACCCCGTGCAACATTCTAGAACTAAGCACATTGACATAAGGTATCACTTTCTCCGAGATAATATTGAAAAAGGAAACATTGTGCTTCACCATGTAGATACCGAACAACAATTGGCTGACATTTTTACAAATCCTTTGGATTTCACTCGTTTTTGTTACATTCGTTGTGAAATAGGGGTTATGCATCCTCATGGCTTAAATTGAGGGGGAGTTTTTGAAACATGGGAAGTCTATGTGTGAACCTGAAATTAAAATAATATGAGCATAGTATTTCATACATATATGACTCTGTGATTCCTTTTACATGCTGAAAGTTCTTACTACATTACTCGTGTTATACATTTTGTAGTTTTTGCCATGTCTAGTAATTGGAATAATTACTTACACTAAAACTGGTCATGGTCGAACTTTCTTGCTGTTTTGAACTTGTTACATGTTCACAAGTGCTTTTAATCACTAAGAATTAATCGAGTAATCAACTCACATGTTGAGTTTTTATGAACAAATATAAATTGAGAAAATATCAAAAGAATATGCATGCATCGCACTTCTTCTTTTGAGATGGCTTGTCATTGCACTTAGATATGAACTTGGAAGAAGTTGTGTATGACTAAAACCATGTCCTTAAGCTTCTAATTGTCAAATGACATAGGCTTGGCTTGGTTGGTTAGAATAAGGCAGATGCGCATATAATCTCTTGCAAATATCATATGATCTAAATTTATCCTTTGAAAAATAATAAAATGCAGCAACTAGTGTCATACTTTCAGATTTTGAAATAGTTAAGTTTGTGAGATCATGACTTGCTTAAATTAAAAATTACATTTGATCTCTAGCATGGCTTACACTACTTTATGTATATCATTGATGTGATAGTGTAAGTTACTTGATAAGTATGACTTGGATGAGCTTTGTTTATATGTATATGTTATAATATGCTCATAACAACCTAAGGGGGAGAGATAATTTGTTTATATGCTCATGACTTGCTGAATACATTGTCAAAGGGGGAGAGATAAGCATGAAGAGAAAGAGAAGATGTGCATAAGGAGAGATAATAAAGGGGGAGATAATATGGGATAATTTTTCATCTCATTTTATTTCTGATTTACAAAAGGGGAGAAATTGTTTTCAAAACTTTTATTGAAAATAAGCCAATGTTCGGATATTAAGTGGTGTTGCCAATGCATTCATCAAGGGGGAGATTGTAAGACCTATGTGTGCTGAATACATTGGCTTGTAGTGAATACACTTGGCTTTGATGATAAAAGCTTTGAATATCACCAAAACACCTTCCGACTCTAGCTCCGAGCTACAGCAAGGTCCGACTGTAGGTCCGGCTTGTTTTGGGTAGCTCCGGCTACGTTAGATGCTAGGTCCGACTTCTTGGTAAGGTCCGACTAGCTTTGGTTAGCTCCGGTGAGCTTTATCTTTAGCTCCAGCATGTCTTTGATAGCCCCGGCATATATTTGATAGCTCCAACATGCTTTTGCTAAGCTCCGACGTACTTTGTCTAGCTCCAGTTTTGGGTTGACTAGTTTTGACTAGTTTTTGGTAAGCTCCGGTGCTAGGATCTACTAGTTTTGGTAAGCTCCGGCAGGTGCTTCATTGTACTAGTAAGCTCCGGGTCAAGCTCCGGCTTGCTGTGGGATGGTCCGGAACTTGACCGCAATACTTCTGCTATTCATTTGCAAAGTTTTGAACTTGCTTTATATTCTTGGAAAGATTGCTTAGTATTCATTTGCTAAGTTTTTGGTGTGTTTTGGTTGATATGGATGATTTCATTTTGATATGCTTTCAACATGCTTATGTGAGGTGGTCACGTAAGGTGTTGTGTTTGGAACTAACTTGACTCAAGTCGAGGACTTGGGCTCGTGTGTATTGGTTGTTTATTCATGTGCAGGTGTTGCTTGAGTTCAAGACATGGCTGGTGACGGGATCCATTGGACTAGTCTCAGGGAGGAGATGAGGTTCCAACAACCAAATTCAGGAGGAATTGTGGTTGAGCTGATCAGGAGGTTCGCAGCATGATTGAATCAAGAACAATGCATATGAAGATATCGTGGACGTCATTGGAAGATGTTTGCACGTGTGCAAGGAGTGCATGGACGTGGCTGCATGGTTCCGAGGCGTGATGGAGAGATGTGGACGTAAATAATTGGTCAGAAAGATCCAACCGACTAGGTTATGGACTCAGGCTGCGGCTGAGTCGGGTTTGACTCAAATATGGAAAGATTTGAGTTGGTTATGATAGGATTTTGTGTGGGTCACGAATTTGAGTTGTTTAGGAATGTGTGATACGTTCCTAAGGTGTTTGGAAGTCTTAAGATTGCTTCTATCTGCGTATAGAAGAATCTTGAGCAGTTATGGAAAGTTACGATTCATGATCTGAGTAGGATCGGAGTCCTAGTTGATATTGGGTTAGCCTAAGGACTGGTTATATAAGCAAGGGAGCCCAGAGCTCGTGGTACACGACTTTGAGGCTGTTCCTCTTGTGTTCTATTGAATAAAATTCGTAGTTTGAAGGAACTTTTGTGCCTTGTTTGTCCGACTTGTTCCAGACAAGTTTTACTCGTCGAGTTTCTGGACAGCACTACCTATTGGTGGATTTATCATAACTCGAGTTTTACAGATCGAATTGACGTGATTCTTTTTGGGTTGTCTTCAAAACTTGATTATATATCATATGTCAAAATTTCATAGTCATTGGATTTGTGGTTTCTGATCTACACGAGTTTCTTTGCAGCGTTCCAGAACTGTTTTTTCTCGGGTAGGGCAGATTCACCATTGTTTGATCTTTCGATCATAACTTGAGTTTTTCTCAACGGATTTGAGTGATTCTTTTTGTGTTGTCTTCGTGACTTGATTCTCTATGATATCTATCACTTTTGTCACAGTGAAACACGTTTAGATTAGTCTCACATATGATTTCTTTAACAGGTCGTTTTTCTGCCGAAAGGGTTTGAGGTTTAATTGTTTCTGCTGCGTAAGATTTTTAAATCTACCATTCACCCCCCCTCTGGTAGCTTTTCACGTGCTCTTCGATCCTACAGGTTCCCACAGAGGCAACCTACGTCCATGTTGAGGAGTCCACAAAAGGACCGGGTCTTCTCCAACCCTACCCTCGTTGGATCGCCACGAAGGCCAATCCTCTTCACTTATCACAAAGAGAAATAACCAAATTAAAGGGGCCTTCTCACATGTTGAGGGCTCCGTAAGATTACAATATGAACACCACCAAGAACACACTCGAAAGATCACACTGAAAACCACATGAGTGTGTTAGGGAATCAAACCAAGAGCTCAATGAGTGATGAACCGTGTCTCTCCAATGATCCAAAGTGTATCATCAAGGGATTGATCTTTGTTGCGTTTGATTTCGTGGAGAGAGGTGTTTTCTAGGCTCTTGGGAGGTGTGACAGCGCAGAGGGTCGAGAGCTATGAAAGATTGGCCGTGTACACCTATTTATATGGGGTTCCCAAAAGTAACCGTTAGGGTTTAGGAATATCAGACTAGTCCGTGGTGGACACCGGACTAGTCCGGTGTGCTGTGTGTAGCAAACCCTAGGTGTCCCGAAATATCAGACTAGTCGGACTGAGATCGGACATGCCGATTTTTGTTCTGGAAATCTTTGGACTAGTCCGAAGAATCTCGAACTTGTATGGAAAAGTGAAACCCTAAGTGAATATGGGTGACAAGTCCGCACTTGGAGGACTTGTCCGGTTTAGGTCAGAGGATTTTTTGGACTAGTCCGTGCTAATATCAGACTTGTCCGATTGATATCAGAAAGATATCGGACTAGTCCGTTGTGTGATCGGACTTGTCCGATTTTGTGCAACTTGTGAAGTGTTTTGAGGACTAGTCCGCACTGGGGAGGACTAGTCCGATTCTAGTCAGAGAGATATCGGACTAGTCTGTGGTAATATCGCACTTCTCCGATCTTGTGCAGAAAGATATCGGACTAGTCCAGTGTGAGTCGGACTAGTCTGGTCCTGTATAAATTTGTGCAGTGTGTGAGGTTATTTGTGATTGAGCTCTTGGGGTGTGTTTCCTTAACACACTCCATACACAATGATCTACTACACTTGTTTCTTGAGCCCTTTTCCTCATTGTTCCTCATTCTCCCTTCTTTTTGGCACCTTGCTTATTTTCCCATTAGAACCTGTGCTCATCTCAACAAAGTGGTTAGGATCTCATTTTCTTGTCATAAATCATCCAAAACCCACAAAGGATTCTTAGATACACTTTCAGTGCGGCACTTGATGGACCTGCTGTTGTGGCATTGGTTGTGCCATGCACTGCTACAATGGTATTGGCTGTGCCAAGTATTGTTGTTGCACACCCTGCTGCACCGAGTACTGCAGGGGAGCTATCGAGCCGACGTGCTCCTGATCAGGTGGCGGAGGGTTTGGCGCACCTTGGACGGAGGATGCTTCGTGAACAGGGCATTGAGTGCCATATTCGGCGTCGAGGTTGCGCCGCCTCTCTTGCTGCCGGTCGATGATGACGCGACCATCCATGTGAGCTTGACGATGTTCAAGCTCGGCCCTCAGGTCCTCCGTGCGGAGCTGGCCAACGCTCGTAGGCTTGGTGGAGCGGAAGTTGGCGGTGTGACAGTCAATGGACAGCGTGCGTGACAGTGACACGAGGTGCCTTCCCCTGTTTGGGGAGTTGAAGGATGTGACGACAAGGTGGTCGATGTCTTGGACCCACTGCTGAGTCACCCCCTGAGAGGCGTTCGGTGACGGTGGGTGGTGGAGGAGAGCTCTAGCCGCCGCAAAATCATTCTCCGGTCCCGCTGCTGTGGGAGCCGACTTAGCCAGGGCATGTCCCGGCGTGCTATCTTGGCTAGCCATAACTGCACGGGGGCAAGACGGACCAGAGAGTGCCACTCGAGCTACGGATCTGGTCACCGGGCGACGGCCTCGAAAACCGCCTTCCACAGACCTGATGAACACCATGGTGCTGAAAGCGCTACCAATTTTTTGTGGGTAAAACCCTCTACCTGGCGCGCCAAATGTCGAAGGGTCAATGCGACACTTCCCTCAGATCTGCTAAGGAGCAGCCCGTGGAGGTTCTTGTTCGGTGGGGCTTAGGCCTAAAACTAGTGTTCTATCAGAAGAGTATGAGACATTTGTTTTTACGTGGTTCAGGCCGCAAGGAGCGTAACACCCTACTCCATGGTGGATTGTATTGCTTGCTGAGTGTGTATGCGTATGTGTGTGTATCGGGGATTCTGAGTCTGGTCTTTGTATTGGTGGTAGTCTGGGCCTTTTATAGTCAAGGTCAGACGCCTTACAAGTGGGGTCTCGGGGCCCGACAGGTGGCCCCGGGGCGATCTTATCCTAAAGATCTAAGGCTTCTTCTGTAAGCTTGCTCTGATCGTAGACTTGAGGACTCGTTGTCTTGCCGCCCGGGTCGTCAGTAGCCCACGCGCCGTTGGTGACATTGGCAGGGAGGGTCCCATCCAACTGTCTCTGGTGCCGTAAGCTACCCACTTGGCGAGTTGGATAGGCTTGCGGCGCCTTCACTGTGATGCGATTAGTCACAGCGATACCTGACAATTGGCGTGCACCGCGCCATGCATCTGGGGAAGCCACGTATCTTCAAGGCTTGATGGAGACAAGACGCACTGCCCTCTTAACTCTCCGACTATCTGCTCAAGGCAAGTGTACTGACCATGCGAGCTCTCTGCCATGGTGGAGGGCGCGCCCATCTTGTGGGCCACGGGGCAGCTTGGGAGCTCACCTCCGTGGGGGAGGCTAGGTCTCAACTTCGTGGGCCACGTGGCAGCTTGGGAGCTCACCGTCGTGGGGGGGGGGGGGGGAGGGGGACAGGTCTTGACTTTGTGGGCCACATGGCAGCTTGGGAGCTCACCCCTACGAAGGAGGTCGTGTCCTGTCCTACTGGACACGTGGCTGCTTGGGAGCTCGTTGTCAAGGTGGGACTGAGCTCTCCCCTTTTGGATGTCTTGTGGGCACCCCGGACTTCCCATCTGAGACTGGCGGGTCCAAGTTTCTTTGAACATGTGGAACCCTCGGGCCCTATCCCTGTTGGGAGGTGAGGCACCTTGGTGCCTCTAGCTGGTGCGCGAGGGTACCGACAGTCACAATGACTTCTGGCCGAAGTGGAATGACATCTTCTCATAGATGTTGGAGGCAAGCTGCTAGAGCTTGAAGTGGATAGGGATATTTCCCATGTGGCACCTGGCCATCCATTCCAATACGGACCTTCGGTCTCATATGAAGGAGGTTGAGTCCATCCGGGTGCATCACCCGTTGGGTTCTCTTCCTCTTCATACTCATGGACTGTGGAGGTTGTCGGGGGCATGGCCGCTCTCCTTGTATGACTTCTAGTTACCCTGCCAGAGACATTACTTCTTTCGGCTTCCTCGATGGGAAGGAGGTCAATGGTTAGCCTCCGACATTTGTACAAATGATAATTCAGGTTAGGTAACCAAATTTCATTGACAAAGCCGGGATAATAAAATATCAAAGAGCCATCTTGATCATGAATAAGCGTATGTCCTTGCACTAAATAATCTTCATTAATTAATTCTCTTTCATTTTCATTATATTCAAATGAAGAGTATTCTAGTGCTCCTACCCTAGTAGCAATACGAGTAATCAATGAAGTACATTCAATTGGCCCTACCCTTCGAATGTAATCTAACCATTATGTCATCATGACAATAACTGGAGCAACTTTTATATTTTGAATCATGGCAAATAAAATTTTCAGCTCATCATCACACACTATCCTTACATATTCTCTAGGGAACATAGTCATAGCCACCCATCTATGCATGAAGCGTAAAGTCGGGTTGTGCAAGTGGCTATTCCTAGGTGCACAACATCTGACTGCACTAGTTAAATCTTGCCAAAAACGTTGTTTGTTAAACTTTAGGCAAAGCGTCTAAATCTATCAAACAACGTTTATGAAAGCCTAGGATTTCACTTAATTCTTTCCATAGTATTGTATTATTTTTGAAATAATCTAAAAGTAATACCATCAAATCCTATTTTGAGTGTGCAAAGGAAATGTATGGAGAGAAGACATGAACCTTTCTCCTCTATGTGAGCAAAGTTTTCCCATCCTAATGCTTGACAAATGGAAAAGAATTCGGAATTCATACCTATTTTGGAGATCAAATTCGGACCACAAGTTTTCGTATGAAAAAACTCACGATCTTGGAGGAGCTTGCGTTCTTGATCTTAAACTTACTTTGGATGTTGGGGTCATCATCATGAAGAAGTTAGTGTGGGTTGCTTCTCTCACCCATGGGAGTGTCCTCTCCTACACTCCTCCACCGTGAACTTGATGTAGCAACAAAAGAGGGGCGTGCACTTGAGTCTCCACCATGGCTTGAGCTTGCAGCCTCCTTCCTCTTTCCAAATAACCTTTTCATGCCTTTCATGGCCACAACAAACAAGAACACTATGACACCCGGTTCCGAAAATGAACCAAGTGAACACATATGTGTGCCAGGATGTTCAACACACATACACGAGTGCATTCACAAAAGAGTATACAGAAAATTACCACAGAACAAGATTAATTAACCAAATTTTATTACACAAACCATATTATCCTCGAATACAAGCTCTAATGAATATTAATGACAAGTTTAACTAATGCAATGGAAATAAACTAAATAAGCAAACTAAACAGCTAGGCAGCATAAGTGATAGGGTATAGCGTAGCTCCAATAACCACAGACAAAGCTGACGGTAGACACGGCCTAGAAGTCCACATTGTCATCGCTAAACTCCCAATCCTGAACTGCAACTGTTGGGGGGGATTGCAAGAGTGAGTACATGTCGTACTCAGCAAGTGTGGAAAGTATGACATGTGGCTGATTCAAATGACAAATATAATAATGGTTGAGTGCTGAAAAGTACATTAAAACAGTTGAAAAGAAATATATTACATGTATGTGAAATAAACCCATCATAAGCCATAATTGATAATGTAGCACCAATCCATATTCCATATCCATCATCACATACCAATATCCATATTCAATACCATAATTCAATTCATAACCATCCATAACCATAATACCAACCATAACCATCCCAAATACCATCCCAATACCGAGTTCCCTCTAATCATGGAAGTCGTCCAGGTGCTCATAACCGGGAGCACGACTATCATGATAGTTTATTAGACTCTGCTGAGTTTGTACTGCTTTACCCACGTGTTTGTGATTTCATCACCTTTTGGTGACTAAGAACCTCTCTTATGCCCATGACCCGTCAGTCATATTACACACTTTCATTGGTGTGTGGCCAAGAGATCACAAAATAGCATTTACAAAGGGATTACTAGCCTATTTAGACCCCACTGAGCTTTCACCGGTGGCGATGTCTCCTACAGAGCACATCTTCAAGCAAGGGCCCCCTCTTGAGCCATTCGGATCCCAGGGTAGTCCCACCAATCATCAACAAACCCAATCCCTCTACCCCATCTCCGAGCATCCTTAATATGGCCCAAATAGCACTGGCAAAGCCCTAATTAATCATCTATGCCGCACCCATACTTGTCCTCGTGGTGGCACTGTAGTCCTAGCTTATTCTCGCATGAACCGGTCCTTAGATCTAAAGCAAGCAACCACCATGGCATCCAACCCATCCACATACCAGGCTTGCTTAGATCACCCGTTACCATATCATATTATCCTGTTCATGTTAATCATAGTCTCATAAATTCATTATTAATACGTAGTATTGTTTTCCCATCCCAATTAATTAAGCGAAGCAAAAAGGTAAAAAGCCCATCCCGACTCTCTACCATAATTCCAGTTGACAAGGGTGGTTAAACAATGTTAGTAAAATTCCTACCATAGGACTCCCATCAAATTGACACAAGCATGCAGTTTTGCAAACAAAACATTTATTTTAAAGTAGGATCAATATGCTTCAAGGACACTTGCCTTGCTCTTGCGGTTGATTAGGGTCAAAGCCTTCAAACTCTTGGTGCTATAGATCCTCCACGACACTCTCTAGCGCAAATCCATCAAATCTGAACAATAAACATACAAGACAAGAAACACAATCAAAGAGTGCACAAATATTACTCAATATGACATGACAT
This sequence comes from Tuctoria greenei, assembly GCA_036927565.1. Taxonomy (NCBI): domain Eukaryota; kingdom Viridiplantae; phylum Streptophyta; class Magnoliopsida; order Poales; family Poaceae; genus Tuctoria; species Tuctoria greenei. The sequence goes on from JAYESD010000011.1 coordinate 144,567,728, forward strand.
GCATGATTAATGCAAATGCAAGGTAGAACTTGTTAATAGATTGCTTTCAATGGTCACTAGCTAGTTCTAATAGCTTTTAACAAGTTTATACAGGTTTGGAGTTGATTAGGTCAAATTTTAGAATTAATTCAACCCAATTTAACCAGGAAGATCGGACTAGTCCGCTAGGGACCGGACAAGTCCGCACTCTGCGAGATCAGTAGATTAGGGTTTTCTAGATCGACGTGAATTCGGAGGTTAGGGGTCAAATTCACGTAAGAAAAAGAGAATAGAAGGTATACCAGGTGTTTAGAACTCTAATGAATCAAGATACTTGGAGGTAACACTTGGATCTTGATGATCTAGGGTTGATGATGAACTTGGAGATGAATTGGTGACGAAGAACGAAAGCTTGGTGGAGATCTTGATCCTCTTTCGTTTCCTCCTCTTCTTCTTCTTGCTTGAGATCTTCTCCTCCCTCCTTGATGGTGGCTCCTCATGAACTAGGGTTTGGGTGGGGTGGAAAAGTGGCAAATAAATGTGAAGCAAAGGTGTGGGGTTGTTTATATTGAGGTGAAGGCTAGGGTTAGATGGATTTCGAGTTTGGGATGAGTAGAGGTCGGTTTAGGGTCCCACATGGCCTCTAAAAGAGTTAGGCACGACGTCCCTAGGCCCACTTAATGTGAAACCCAGGAAATAAGTCGTAAAACAAAAGATCAACTCGGAGTCGCAAAATATCTGACAAGTCCGAAAAGGACCGGACTAGTCCGAAGTTGTCCAGAGAGAAAATCGGACAAGTCTGGCCTAAAATCGGACAAGTCCGACTTTAGTCAGAGAGGAAATCGGACAAGTCTGCTAGAACATCGGACTAGTCTGGAAAAGTCCAGGGACTTAGCAATTTTTCAAGGATTCTTGGAATATCGGACTAGTCCGCACAAAATCGGACAAGTTCGAAAGTTTCCAGAGGCAAAATTGGACTAGTCCGCAGCAAAAACGGACAAGTCCATTTTTAGTCAGAGAGAAATCGGACTAGTCCTTAGTAAATTCGGACTAGTCCACACTTTCCTGCATTTTAAGTGCGGTTTTGTTCCAAATAGATTTTAAATGCTCCAAATCAATTTTAAACTCGTTCCTTTTGTTGTGGGTTAATTTTAAAATGTATATGAATGTATGCAAGGCATGATGCATGAAAATGAGGGTGTACAAACCTACCCCCCTTAAAATGAATCTCGCCCTCGAGATTCGACGCGAAAGAGAAGAGATAGGGAAATTCCCTCTTGAGATCATCCTCAAATACCCACATTGCTTCTTTTTTTTTGTGTGGTCCTTCCATTGAACTTTACACCATCTAATAACCTTGTTACTTGTGACTCTCTCCTTGGTTTCCAAGATTTTGACCGGTTGCTCAGCATAAGTCAAATCTTCCTCTAGTTCCAATCCTTCTATTGGCACTTGTTCTTCCGGTACTCTCAAACACTTTTTGAGCTGGAAAACATGAAAGACATCATGTACGTCTGAAAGATGAGTTGGCATCTCCAACTCATACGCTACTTCTCCTCTTTTGTCCAAAATCTTGAATGGTCCAATATAACGAGGTGCTAGCTTGCCTCTTATGTTAAACCTCTTATGACCTCTCATTGGCGACACCTTGAGGTAAACAAAATCTCCTATTTCAAAGGCTAATTTCTTTCTCCTATTGTCCGCATAGACTTTTTGTCTTGATTGGGCAGCCCTCAAGTTTTCACGAATTATTTGGACTTGCTTTTCGGCTTCTTGCAACATATCCAGACCAAATACTTGAGTTTCTCCTGCCCATTCCAGAATAAAGGTGTCCTACACTTCCTTCCATAAAGTGCTTCATATGGCAACATTTTCAAGCTTGCTTGGTAACTATTGTTGTATGAAAATTCCGCATATGGCAAGCTCTTGTCCCAAATTTTCCCATGCTTTAAAGCACAAGCACTTAACATGTCCTCTAAAATCTGATTGGTCCTCTCGGTTTGTCCATCCGTTTGAGGGTGATATGCTGAACTAAAATTCAACCTCATTCCCAAAGCCTCATGTAATTTTTGCCAAAACTTGGAAGTAAATTGAGAACCTCTATCCGACACTATCCTCTTCGGAACTCCATGCAAACACTATTCTTCCCATATACAATTCCGCCAATTTCTCTCCATTATAGGTGGTCTTGACGGGAATAAAGTTGGCTGACTTAGTTAGCCGATCCACAATTACCCAAATTGAGTCGTAACCGGACTGATTACGCGGTAAACCAACTATGAAGTCCATACCGATTTCTTCCCACTTCCATTCCAAAATCTTTAATGGTGGTAATAGTCCAGCTGGCCTTTGATGTTCCGCCTTTACTCGTTGGCACACATCACATAACGCTACGTATTTAGCTATGTCCTTCTTCATGCTAGCCCACCAATAACACGTCTTCAAGTCTTTGTACATCTTTATACAACCAGGATGAATTGAGTACGGTGAGTCATGTGCCTTTTTTAATATCGTCTCCTGAATATGCTTCACATTAGGCACGACAATCCTTTTTCCCAGCCATAAGGTACCATGTTTGTCTTCATCAAATCTGAATTCTCTCCCTTCCTTGGTCCATTCCTTGATTTCCTTGATCTCCTCATCCGTGGTTTGTGCTTCTCGAATTTCTTGCTCCAAGGTGGATTTAACTCCATTATTCCCATCTCATTCACGAATCCAAGATTCAACCGTTCAAACTCCCTGCATAACTCGGATGGCAATTCTCGAACCGTGAGTTGATGACTTACTCCTTTTCTACTCAAAGCATCGACCACTACATTGGCTTTTCCTGGATGATAGTTGATCCCCAAATCATAATCTTTGATGATCTCCAACCATCTTCGTTGCCTCAAGTCCAGATCCGTTTGTGTGAAAATATACTTCAAACTCTTATGATCCGTATAAATTTCACACCTATGTCCAAGGATATAGTGTCTCCAAATTTTCAATGCATGTACCACGGCTGCAAGTTCTAAATCATGTGTTGGGTAATTCTTCTCATGTTTCTTCAATTGTCTTGATGCATAGGCTACTACTTGACCTTCTTGCATCAATACACATCCAAATCCTTGTCTCAATGCGTCGCAATAAATATCAAAACTCTTGCTCACATCCGGCAATACCAAAACTGGGGTTGTTGTCAACCTCTTCTTCAACTCCTCAAAACTGTTTTGACAAGCTTGAGTCCATTGGAAAGCCTTTCCCTTCATTAGCAATTCTGTCATTGGCTTGGCTATCTTGGAAAATTCCTTGATGAATCGACGATAATATCCAGCCATTTCGAGAAAACTCCTTATTTCCTTTACATTTTGCGGTGGTTCTCACTTCAACACGTCTCTCACTTTTCCAGAGTCAACCGATACTCCTCCTCCTGAAACTATATGACCCAAAAACGACACTTCTTTCAACCAAAACTGACACTTGTTGAACTTGGCATACAATTGATGCCCCCTCAATTTCTGCGATGTAAGCCTCAAGTGTTCCTCATGTTCCTTCTCATCCTTCGAGTAGATCATAATGTCATCAATAAACACCACAACGAATCTATCCAAATACTCCATGAAGACCTTATTCATGAGGTACATAAAGTAGGCAGGTGCATTGGTCAATCAAAAGGACATCACGGTGTACTCATAAGATCCATACTGCGTCCTAAAAGCTGTCTTTGGTATGTCCGATGGTCTAATATTCATTTGAACGTATCCCAACCTCAAATCAATCTTAGAGAAGACACAAGCACCCTTCGTCTGATCAAACAAGTCTTCTATGTGTGGCAAGGTGTACTTGTTCTTCATTGTTACCTCATTGAGAGCTCGGTAATCCACACACATCCTTTGGGATCCATCCTTCTTGTCCACAAATAGAATGGGCGCTCCCCAAGGCGAAGAGATTGGGCGAATAAAACCTTTTCTATAGTTGCTCTTGAATTTGTTTCTTGAGCTCCGCTAATTCCATAGGAGGCATCCTATATGGCCTCTTAGCTATAGGTGCAATTCCAGGTGTTAAATCAATAACAAACTCAATGTCTCGATCAGATGGCATACCTGGCAACTCGTCCGGAAAAACATCCAAAAATTGACACACCACCAGAATCTCCTCAATTGCGGCACCGTCCATATGATTCAACTCCAATTGCTTCTGTCCGGTTTGAGATGATTGATCCCTTCCTCGTTGGTCAACTTCACCGTCTTTGTGGCACATTCGATAACTCCATTGTGCTTTCTCAACCAGTCCATACCAAGTATAATGTCCAATCCTTGAGAGTCCAAAACAATGAGGTTGGCGGAGAAGTCTACCCCCCCTTATTCTAAGGCTTACTTTCGGACATAATATATTTGTCCTCATCTCTCCTCCAGGAGACTTAACCAATAGAGTAAACTTCATATGAGAGATAGGCAAACTATACTTGGCAACATACTTCGATGCAATGAATGCATGCGATGATCCAGAATCAAATAACATAGTCGAGGGGTTGGAGTTTGCGAGAAACATACCAATGACCACATCATCCGCTTGTTGAGCATCCTCCATAGAGACATGGTTCACATTGCCACGAGCAAAATTCTGCTGTCCATGGTTCCCTTGTGGTTGTCCTCCATTGGGTCTTGGGTTTTGCCTCGGTGCATTGCTTCCTTGACCAAGGCCTAACTTAGGACATTGATGCGCAAAGTGTCCAGCTTCTCCACAAGTATAACACTTCTTAACTCCACCAGAATTATTGGGATGAACTTGGTTTTGAGCATTGGCACCAGGAAAGTTAGCACGAGGTGCAAAAGGCATTGGAGGCCTAGGTGCTTGCATGACAAGGCGCTGCTGCACAAACTGAGTTGGGCGCGGTGCAAATCCAGGGCGTTGAGCAGGAATAGAAGAGCTGAAATGAGGCGCATTGGACGGCACAAAGCGAGGGCGCACATTACTTCCGTGTTGCTGTCCTTGATATGGCGCCTTCGTCTTGTTGTCTTGTTCCATCTCGCGGACCTTGTTCTCAACCACAATTGCTTTGTCCACAAGCTTCTAGAAATTGGCATAATCACAGTTGAGTAGTTGCACTTGGATCTCATTGTTCAAGCCCCTCATGAACAAGTATCTTCTGGCTATCTCGGCTCACATCCTCAGGCGCATACCTTGATAGCTGGGTGAATTTATTGAGATATTCACTCATGCTTGATCTTCCTTGCCTTAAGTTCTCAAATTCATGCCTTTTCAAAATCATAACTCCTTCCAGCACATAATGAGAACAGAAGTTATCCTTGAATTCCGCCCTAGTGATCCTCACTTGATTCTCATGAGCATTGCAATAAGCATCCCACCAATACGTAGCTGCTCCAACTAGTTGATGAGAAGCAAATAAGACCTTCTCCCGGTCACTGCATTGGACAATAGCAAGTTTCTTCTCCACGGACTTGAGCCAATCATTCGCATCCATAGGGTCAGTAGCTTGAGCAAAGGTCGGCGGCCTAGTCCTCATAAACTCTCCCAACCCGTTGTGAGGAGGCGGACTGGTAGTGGAGGCTTGTGGGGCTGATTGTTGATGTTGCCAGCCTGCAGCTGTCCCATAGTTTGTATCTTGGTCTGCATGAGCTGGTTTTGTATAGCCAATAGCTGCTCAATGTTGATAGCTCCATGAGCATGTCCTTGTCCATTGTTGTTGTGAGGCACTCCATTGTTCTCCTCCTCATCATTGCCATCCCTATGGTTGTGAGTCCTCACCATCTGGAGAAAAACAATAGGTAAGAATTAGAAAACGTCCCCAACTATATACATCAAGGGATATGAAACTAGACAACTAACTAGCCTACGTGGACATGGCAATGCTAAAGCATCCCAAAATCCTCTATTAAGCACACAAGCAAACAATATATATAGCAACAACACACCAAACAAGAACACATTGAGTCTCCACCATGGCTTGAGCTTGCAGCCACCTTCCTCTTTCCAAACAACCTTTTCATTCCTTTCATGGCCACAACAAACAAGAACACTGTGACACCAGGTTTTGAAAATGAACCAAGTGAACGCATATGTGTTCCTAGGATGTTCAACACACATACACGAGTGCATTCACAAAAGAGTATAAAGAAAATTACCACAGAACAAGATTAATTAACCAAAATTTATTACACAAACCATATTATCCTCGAATACAAGCTCTAATGAATATTAATGACAAGTTCAACTAATGCAACAGAAATAAACTAAATAAGCAAACTAAACAGCTAGGCAACATAAGCGATATGGTATAGTGCAGCTCCAATAACCACAGGCAAAGCTGACGGCAGACACGGCCTAGAACTCCGCATTATCATCGCTAAACTCCCAATCCTGACCTACAACTGTTGGGGGGATTGCAAGAGTGAGTACATGTCGTACTCAGCAAGTGTGGAAAGTATGACATGTGGCTGATTCAAATGACGAATATAATAATGGTTGAGTGCTGAAAAGTACATTGTTGAAAAGCAATATATTACATGTATGTGAAATAAACCCATCATAAGCCATAATTGATAATGTAGCACCAATCCATATTCCATATCCATCGTCATATACCAATATCCATATTCAATACCAGAATTCAATTCATAACCATCCATAACCATAATACCAACCATACCATTCCAAATACCATCCCAATATTGAGTTCCCTCTAATCATGGAAGTCGTCCAGGTGCTCATAACCGGGAGCACGGCTATCATGATAGTATATTAGACTCTGCAGAGTTTGTACCACTTTACCCACGTGTTTGTGATTTCACCACCTTTCGGTGACTAAGAACCTCTCTTATGCCCATGACCCGTCAGTCAGATTACACACTTCCGTTGGTGTGTGGCCAAGAGATCAAAAAATAGACTTTACAAAGGGATTACTAGCCTATTTAGACCCCACTAAAGTTTCACCGGTGGCGATGTCTCCTACAGAGCACATCTTCAACCAAGGGCCCCCTCTTGAGCCATTCGGATCCCAGGCTAGTCCCACCAATCATCAACAAACCCAATCCGACTACCCCTTCCCTGAGCATCCTTAATGGTCCAAATAGCACTAGCAAAGCCCTAATTAATCAGCTACGCCGCACCCATACTTGGCCTCGTGGTGGCACTATAGTCCAGGCTTATTCTCTCATGAACCGGTCCTTAGATCTAAAGCAAGCAAACCACCATGGCATCCAACCCATCCACATACCATTCTTGCTTAGATCACCCATTACCATATCATATTATCCAGTTCATGTTAATCATAGTCTCATAAATTCATTATTAATATGTAGTATTGTTTCCCCATCCCAATTAATTAAGCGAAGCAAAAAGGTAAAAAGCCCATCCCGACTCTCTACCATAATTCCAGGTGACAAGGGTGGTTAAACAATGCTAGTAAACTTCCTACCATTGGATTCCCATCAAATTGACACAAGCATGCAATTTTGCAAAAAAACATTTATTTTAAAGCAGGATCAATATGCTTCAAGGACACTTGTCTTGCTCTTCCGGTTGATTAGAGTCAAAGCCTTCAAACTCTTGGTGGTGTAGATCCTCCGCGGCACTCTCTAGCGCAAATTTGTCTAATCCGCACAATAAAAATACAAGACAAGAAACACAATCAAAGAGTGCACAAATATTACTCAATATGACATGACATGCATGATTAATGCAAATGCAAGGTAGAACTTGTTAATAGAATGCTTTCAATGATCACTAGCTAGTTCTAATAGCTTTTAACAAGTTTATACAGGTTTGGAGTTGATTAGGTCAAATTTTAGAATTAATTCAACCCAATTTAACCAGGAAGATCGGACTAGTCTGCTAGGGACCGGACAAGTCTGCACTCTGCGAGATCAGAAGATTAGGGTTTTCTAGATCGATGTGAATTCAGAGGTTAGGGGTCAAATTCACGTAAGAAAAAGAGAATAGAAGGTATACCAGGTGTTTAGAACTCTAATGAATCAAGAAACTTGGAGGTAACACTTGGATCTTGATGATCTAGGGTTGATGATGAACTTGGAGATGAATTGGTGACGAAGAACGGAAGCTTGGTGGAGATCTTGATCCTCTTTCATTTCCTCCTCTTCTTCTTCTTGCTTGAGATCTTCTCCTACCTCCTTGATGGTGGCTCCTCACGAACTAGGGTTTGGGTGGGGTGGAAAAGTGGCAAATAAATGTTAAGCAAAGGGGTGGGGTTGTTTATATAGAGGTGGAGGCTAGGGTTAGATGGATTTCGAGTTTGGGATGAGTAGAGGCCGGTTTAGGGTCTCACATGGCCTCTAAAAGAGTTAGGCACAACGTCCTTAGGCCCACTTAACGTCAAACCCAAGAAACAAGTCGTAAAACAAAAGATCAACTCGGAGTCGCAAAATACCGGGCAAGTCCGAAAAGGACCGGACTAGTCCGAAGTTGTCCAGAGAGAAAATCAGACAAGTCTGGCCTAAAATCGGACAAGTCCAACTTTAGTTAGAGAGGAAATCGGACAAGTCCGCTGGAACACAGGACTAGTCCATAAAAGTCCAGGGTCTTAGCAATTTTTCAAGGATTCTTGGAATACCGGACTAGTCCGCACAAAATCAGACAAGTCCGAAAGTTTCCAGAGGCAAAATCGGGCTAGTCCGCAGCAAAAACGAACAAGTCCGTTTTCAGTCAGAGAGAAATCGGACTAGTCCTTAGTAAATTCGGACTAGTCCGCACTTTCCTGCATTTTAAGTGCGATTTTGTTCCAAATCAATTTTAAATGCTCCAAATCAATTTTAAACTCGGTCCTTTTGTTGTGGGTTAATGTTAAACATGTATATGAATGTATGCAAGGCATGATGCATGAAAATGAGGGTGTTACAAACACAACAAGGCAAAAACTCGAAAGAGGTGATGTTAGCGAAAGCAAGACCCTGACGAATTTTCCATTGAAGAACTTGAGAGCAAATTGCAAATGCAAACAAAAGCAAATCTTTTTTAGTTGAATTTTGATCAAGACCACTTCAATGAAGGTCAAGAAAAACAATGCGAGCAAGAGTGACTTTGGGGATGTAAGAAATGAGGTGAAGTGTGAGGAGAAGAGCTCCTCACGGCCACCATTTATAGTGTGCAATCCCCAACGGTCACTAGGGAACCAAATGTAGCTGTTGGAGGAGAGAGAGAGCCAAAATGGCACTTTCCCCATGTTGGCCGAACAGGGGGTTGACCGACCTGATAGGTGGGCCTCCTGTTCCCCCTTTTGGCAGGTGGCTCCCCAACGGCTATGAAATTAGCATGTTGCTGAAATACCACTTTTGCAGCTCAGAAAAATTATTTTCCAAATAAAAACTACTTTTTCAAAACCCAACAATTTTCCTTTTTGTGAAAAATAAATAAATAAAAATGATAGTTGAGAATATAAGATTCTCAACTTACTAATAAAATCAAATATGCAGTGGGGAAAATCAAACTCAATAGGGAAAACCAAAAAAAATAAAAAAGGAAAACAAAGAAAAGGATAACTACCAATTCGTCCTATTGGCTAGGTCTCACCATCGTCCAATGAGATGGACATTCCTCCTTCTTCATTTCTTGACATCCGGGCCCAGCGGGATGGGCTCGAACGGCTTGTCTTGCTTCTTCCGCCATACCTTCCTTTGCGGCTTGGTGGACTTGGGCCTTGGGGAGGCTTGGGCTTCTCCATCTTCTTGGGATGTTGGCTTGGATGATAAGTCATGGTTTCCGCATAGATCAAATTCCTCATGAATGCAATGAGCGGGTGCACCTTTGGCGCTGTGATTTTGACCTCTTGAATGTGCCCCAATTGAGCATGAGATTGTAGGACATCCAGGATCCTTCAGCCAATTGCCTCCTTGTAGAGAAATCATGTTAACATTTTCCATAGGGGTTCAGTTTGTCCTGGCATCTTGCCATTCTCTACAGGAGGAACAACAGCTGCCAATTGAGCCAAATGAGTCTCCAACATATTGTTGAAACTCAATTGATTCTTAAAGGCTGAGGATAGTCCTGCAATCTTGGCATATGCTTTCTAGGGTTTTGTCATTGGCCGACAACTTCTTGGATATAACCTCATTGATCTTCAGCTGGCCAATGGCAAGTTCTCTCAAGGGTGGTTGATTTCCATTGTTGCCATTGTTCTTGTACCCTCCTTGAAAGAATGGGTGTGGTTGGCCCCACCCTTGACCTTCTGGACAATAGCCATTGTTGTTTCCATTGTTGGCTACGTATAAGGCGTCCTCACGGTTTTTTGGGCAGTCATTGCCCAAATGGCCCATGTTGCCACAGACTTCACAAGTGCTGTGAGAGTCTAAGGCATAGTCATTACCACATACCTCACCATTGCCTTGTCCATCAATCTTCTTCATAAGGAGGTCCAATTTGGCAGCGATCATGTCCACCTCCTTCAAGGTGTGCATGACTCACTGGTGGGTATGGAGACGCTCGTCGCTCCAACCCATGTTCGACACCATCTTCTTAATCAAATCTTTGGCTTTGGGCACCATCAATGAGAAGAAGGCACCTCCAGCAGCAGCATCAACCCTGTCACGGGCAAAGGATCATTCCGTTGTAAAAAATTTGGATGGTGAGCCAGTCATCCATCCCACGGTGGGGACAGGCTAGGATGTACTCCTGAAGCCTTTCCCAAGCCTCACGAATAGATTCCATGGCATCTTGCTGGAAGCTGGAAATTCTTCCACGTAGGGCATTGGTCTTGCCCAATGGGAAAAACTTGGTGGGGAATGTCGTAGAAAACTTCTCCCAAGTATCTACAACACTTAGGTTCGCGTCGAACCACTGTTTCGCTCTCCCAAGACGAGAGTATGGAAACAGCCTAAGACGGACAGCATCAGGAGATACGACCTTTATCTTAAAAGTGTTGCAGATCTAAAGGAACTGTTGCAGGTGCGCACTTGCATCCTCGTTAGCCTTCCCGCAAAATGGGTTGGCTTGCATCATAGTGATAAGGCCAGTCTTTATTTCGAAGTTTACATCTCCCCCATGTTAACAGTGGGCCCAACATGCACGTTGTTACCGGATGGAGCCGAAAACTCACGAAGGGTCTTCTGGGTCATTGGTGTTTTGGTTGTTAGTGCGGTGTGTTGGCTTGCTTTGCCGCTCGAAGTTTTTGAGGAGTAACGACACGAGGTCGATCTCTTAGAAGGGATTCGGTATCTTCAACAAAGTTTTCCGGCAAGCGGAAACTAGACATACACTACCCTATTTTCACATAAAATGCGAAAACAAAGAAGGGTCATCCTACTAAAACCTACCAGGGTTCTATCCTATTCACTCAATCATGTTATACTTCAACTGCCTACGACGCCATAAATGCTTGTTGATATTTCCTATGCACTACTAACAATTCATCCTTAGCAGTGGTGCCAGAAATGCTTGTTGGTAGGTTTTAAATTCTCAGATGAACGTCCGCAAGCGCATGGAAACTATTGATGTAGCATTTCCCCTTTAAAATGTACTCTCAAAGGGTGTTATTTATATTTTCCCAAAGGAAGGCTAGATGGAAGTAAAACAATCATCAAGTGGAAAGGCTAGGTTGCCCTAGGTAGGGTTCTAGCAAGGATGGATAAAGCATAATTGAGGTAGTGTGCCACACACATGAGCATTCTATCCTAAGGGGATAAATGAGGTAATAGAGGGACTAGGCTAAGAGTTAGGTAGATACTCTTACTATGCTTCTAATGTACATATACATATCCTAAGTTAGTTACTAATGATTATATTAATTGTGAATTATCACGCTAAGTGGATTAAAACATCGGGGACAGGTTTAACCCTAGCAACACAAGGCGACTCCCGCCAAGAGCCTGTGGCATAGCTGAACGTGTAGGATTACAAAGGACAGATAGGACTATCACCACCTACTGCCTAACTCTTCAATTTGTGGGTCTACGAGACATTCAACACTACTCTCTATCCTAGCACCGTGCTAGCATATTAAGTAATTACCTTAGGAGCCTAGGCACAAGGCATCCTAAGGCAATGAACTAAATCATCGTTGAACTAATGTTAATTCATAGCATAAGTGATTCGTGTTAACATAATCATATCATAGCTAATTAGACTATAGTGGAGGTTTATAGTGTTTATGATGATATATTGATAATGGTATAGCATAATCATAAATACTACTCCTACCACATATATGGAATCCACAATCAAACAAGAAATGCTTCATCCAAGTATATGAACAATAGAAGACTAAAGATATCATCTTTATTAAAAATAAAGTCACAAATACAAATAGGAATATGGGAGACAAACCTTTCCCAATTGGAAATTGGGAAGAGACTCCTTCTACTCCTCTCCTACTTGGACTATGGACTAGAGACTCTCCTCTCTACAGCCAATACTCCCCTAAACCTAAGGAGAGTGGTGGATACAATGGATGAATACTCAAGTGGTGTGTGTTGAAGTGATGGGTGAGGGGTCCTATTTACAGCTTGGAGAAGGGTCTGTTCCCGCAACCAAAAGCGCGCGAATCAGCCACCCCTGACTCTTCAAGCCAGGAGGAGCCAACGCGTGGTGTTTGATCGTGTTTGGCACCAGGAACTAGTCGGCCGACTAGGGTGTCGGCCGACCTGGTCCTGGCTCCAAACAGCCAGTTCTTCCTCCATGTCACTAATAGGTGGGTCCCATTCTATGATATGGGTGTTACACCGTTGGATGGCCTTGTATGCTTCTATTTGTGGGCCATTGATCTATGTGGTGCCATGTGGCATCGCCTGATTGGCTGGAATAATATTTTATAGGATCCATCTCCTTCTTTCACTTCAATTCTGCATAGAATCCATGCATGCACTACTTTCTCCAAGGACAAGTGGAAATAGGTTTAATAGAAAGGTGATGTGTGCAAGAAATGATATTTCCTTCACATAATTGAGTTATATTGATTGGTGAAATTGGTATATAACAGCCGTCAACAATGATGAAGGTGAAGAAGAAGAGAGCACCGACATGGATGATGAGGAGTTGGCCTTCTTCATCAAATAATTCAAAAGAATGATGAAGAAAAGAAAATGGTCAAACTATGAGAGCAAGGGCTAGGACAAGAGCAAGTCAAGATCCATAAGATCTTGCTACAATTGTGGTGAGTATGGACACTTCATTGTGAATTTCCCATACGAAACGGAAGAGGACAAGAAGAAGAAGAACAAGGATGACAAGCCTCAAGAGAGGAAGATGTTCAATAAGAAGAAATCACATGGGCACAGTCGTGTTAGCAAGGAGTGGGACTCCAACGATGAGTCCTCCTTCGATAATGCGACCGAAGTGGCAATCGTCGCCATCAAGAAGCCAACAATGAAGAGGACTCTATTGCCAAACAAGGGAGAGTGAAAAGCTCAAGCCACACATGCCTCATGTCAAAGGAGGGAAAGCGAAAGGTTAAATCTAAACTCTCCTTGCATTCTATTAAAGATGAGAATTTTGATAGTGCTAGTGAGAATGAGTATATGTTTGAAGGTTTGAGTAAAAGTGCCATAATAAATTAAAATGAAAAGGCTCTCTGATGAAATCTTAGACAAGGAAGGACTTTTTGAGGAACGAGATGAAGTGCTTGTCAAAGAGAAGCAAAATAATCTTGACATTGAGAAGCTCCTCGAGCTTGAGAGAGAGAAGAAGAAGGAACATGAACTTGAACTTGTGAAATGCAAGGAGGCTTCCTCAAGTCTCAAGAATTTGAATCATGTGCTCAAAGATGAACTTGTGTGCCTGAACAAAGCTCACAAGAATCCTGAGGCGCAATTTGCTGCTCTAAAGTCAAGTATTCCCTCTTCCGCCTCAACAAGCTCAAATTTCCTAATATGAAGGCGAACACTAAAACTTGCAAATGTGCTAACCTTGTGCTTGACTTGAAAAATGAGCTTAACATGGCAAAGAGCAAGAGTACACCTAAGGGTGGCATCTTTGACAAGGAGAAGATAAAGTATGCACGTAGTGCATACTCTATCACAAGATCTCCCTTGGTCAAATATGGTCTTAGCTATTCAAGGATAGGAAAGAAAAATGCCAGAATTCTCAAGAACAACAATATGCAGATTGAGTGTGTCAAGGAAGGCTCATATCAAGCCAAGAATGATCATCATGCATCTACTTCTCTTGAAATAGTGAAATTTGACAAAGATGCCCAAAATGATAAAAATGCCAACTTGACCATATTTCATGATTTTGATGCATCTTATGTGCTTATGAATAACAAATTTGGTCATGCCTATGCTAAATATGTTGGGCCACTCCGCAAGAGCCCAAATCCTTGTCTATGGGTGCCCAAATGTCTTGTCACTAATCTCAAAGGACCCAACCAAGCTTGGGTACCTAAAACCAAAGCCTAAACTTGTTTTGTAGGCTTACTCCTCCAATGGTATAAAATGGATGCTAGATAGTGGATGCACCAACCAAATGACTAGAGCGAGAAGGATGTTTGTGGAGTATGAAGGAAATGATGATCCAAGTCAAGGTATCTACTTTGGTCACAATATCCAAGGCAAGTGTTGAAGTGTTCTTGCGACACTTCTCCCGAACCTGCTTAGAGAGCAACCTGCAGAGGTTCTTTGATCGGTGGGGGCTTAGTCTTAAGTGAGGTTGCACGGTTGAGGAACTATAGTGAGACGGTAGTTTTACGTGGTTTGGGCCGCGGAAGTGTAATACCCTACTTCACGGTGAGTTTTGTATTGCTTGAGAGAGTGTGTGTGTGGAGAGTCCAATTGCCTATGTATCTGATGAGTGTCAAAGATTGGATGTCCTAGTCCAAGCCAACCAGCAAGGATCTCTAGTAACGAATGTCGCTCGGTCCTTTTATAGTAAAGGCCGTACAACTTACAAGTGGGGTTCGGGGCCCCACAAGTGGCCCCCCTGGTGATCTTATCCTATACAAAATCTAAGGCTTCTAGCGTACGCTACCTTTGACCGCGGCTTGATGAGCCGCCATCTTGCCATGTCAGACGTCAGTGGCTATGCATAGTTATTGATGATGACAAGGAATGTCACATCCGTCTTGTCGCCATAAGCTACCCACTCAGCAGTGTGGGGTAGCCCTACAGCGGCTTTCATTGCGATGTGATTGGACACAGCGGTACCTGACAGGGGCGTGCACTGCACCTGTGTGCTTGGGAAAGGTGCATGCCTTCAATGCGCGACTGGACAGGATGCGCCACCCTTTACTCTTCAAGGCCCACGACCCATTGCAGATTGTGGGACAAATGGCAGCTCTGTAGCCCTCCTCTGTGGGAGCAAGGGCTCGGAGCTGGAGGATGCGTGGTAGCTCCAGAGCCCTCCTCGGTGGGAGCAAAGGCCCAGAGCCGGAGGACGCATGGCAACTTCGGAGCCCTCCTCGGTGGGAGCAAGGGCCTAGAGCTGGAGGATGCGTGGAAGCTCCGGAGCCCTCCTCGATGGGAGTAAGGGCCTGGAGCCGGAGGATGCGAGGCAGCTCCAGAGCCCTCCTCAGTGGGAACAAGGGCCTAGAGCCGGAGGACGCGTGGCAGCTCTGGAGCCCTCCTCGGTGGGAGCAAGGGCCCGAAGATGGAGGACGCATGGCAGCTCTGGAGCCCTCCTCGGTGGGAGCAAGGGCCCGGAGCCGGAGGACCCGAGGCAGTCCCGAATCCCTCCTCAGTGGGGAGGCCAGGTGTGGAGCTTCTTCTAGCTTGTACGCGGGGGTACCGGTCTGCAGGGTACCGATAGTGGCCCTCGGGCCCACCTCGGGAGATGTGACAATCCCGCAGCTGGGGCCATCATACCGCCCTGCGTGGCTGTTGTGAAATTGTATCTTGTTGAGACCTGCATAGGCATGATAGACAAGAAAGTAATTGCACTTACGGTCACATTCCCCCTCCTCTTAGTTCTGTTATGTCTTATGGTCCCGAGTTGGGCTTATGGTGCAAGGATAATTCAGTGCGACGGTATCCGTGTTATGGTTATCGCCTTGCTGAGGAGCGTGTGCTATCCGGCCCCCTGTACTAAGCCGTTAATGCTGGACACGCAAAGTGTACACACTTAGGGTGCAAGACTATGCTAAGCAGACTGTACACTCTGGACCTCCCATGGGCGTTAGCTTTTCAAGGGTGTGACCATTCGTCATCACGGGATCCTGAGCAGGAAAAGAACCAAAGATCACAAATAAATCACAAGAACCTAAGCAGGCCCGCCTGCAGCAGGATAGCACAACTCCTACTATGGACCAGACAGGAGAAATGTAACTGTGCATATCGCAGATGATATGCAAAAGTAAGCAAAAAATAAAGCATAATGTAATGAACATGGTAATACAGTGTGATAGTATATGTATTATGTTTATTGCCTTGTTCAGGAGTATGGGTCGTCTGGCCGCCTAGTACTCAGCCGCAGTGCTGAGGAGGCAAAGTCTGCATGGTTAGGGTACGGAACCAGGCTAAGCAGGCGGCACACTTTGGACCTCCCGTTGGCCTTAGTAGAAGTATGAGCTAACAGGCCCCCAGTACTCAGCTGCTGCTCTGGGGAGGCAAAGTGTACACGGTTAAGGTGCAGGACCAGGCTAAGCAGGTTGTACACTCTAGGCCTCCCACTGGCGTTAGACTTTTAGGGGAGGGACCGTTCAACACCACGGGTCCCCGAGCAAGAGAATAACCAAAAGATCCTGCACTCTTCGGCGTTCACCTTTTTAAGGGTGTATGCTGTCTAGCTCCCAGTACTCAGCCGTAGCACTGGGGAAGCAAAGTGCACAAGCTTAGGGTACGGACTAGGCTAAGCAGGCTGCACACCCTGGACCTCCCGCTTGGTGTAGGCCTTTCATGGGGGATACCGTTTGGCATCACTGGACCCCAAACAATAGGACGTTTGCGAGCTCCCAACAGAGCGCAGAAGTTTGGGTAGTTGACGCCAGCAGCCCCCTGGGGAGCGCGGACTTGAATTGAGATGTGTGGTTGTCATCGAAGAAGTCTTTGTTGGCGATAGCGACAAGGTAGCAACCCAACCGAGGCGACACCCAGCCTCAACGTGCAAAACATCGACGGCGGGGCCTATGGAAGGTGTCAAAGTTGCATGATCTTGCGGTGCCCATCATGAATGCAAGGAATGTCGATAGCGAGCCTCCTGGGAGGTGCTGGAACTGGGTGCTCTGGCGGCGCCCATCATCAATGCGAAGAACGTCGATGGCGGACCCTCTGGGAGGTGCCGGAGCTGGATACTCCGGTGACGCACACCTTCAACATGCAAAACATTGATGGTGGCCCCCCTGGAAGGTGATGAAGCAGGATGCTCCAGCGGCGCCCACCTTCAATGTGCGGGACATTAATGGCAGGCCCCTGGGAGGTGCCGAAGCTGGATGCTCCAGCGACCCCCACCATCAATGCTAAGAATGTTGATGGTGGGTGAAGGCACAACTTCTTGAGAGAAAAGGTCCCTACTTGGCGCGCCAAATTTCGAAGTGTTCTTGCGACACTTCCCCCGGACCTCCTTAGAGAGCAGCCCGCGAAGGTTTTTTGATCGATGGGGGCTTAGTCTCAGGTGAGGTCGCGCAGTTGAGGAACTATGGTGAGACAGTGGTTTTACTTGGTTTGGGCCACCGGAGCGTAATACTCTACTCCACGGTGAGGTTGTATTGCTTGAGAGAGAGAGAGAGAGAGAGAGAGAGAGAGAGAGAGAGAGAGTGTGTGTGTGTGTGTGTATGTGTGCGTATGTGTGTGTGTGTGTGTGGAGAGAGTCCAATTGCCTATGTATCCGATGAGTGTCAAAGATTGGATGTCCTAGTCCGAGCAGACCAGTGAGGATCTCTAGTAACGGGTGTTGTCCGATCCTTTTATGGTCAAGGCCGGACAACTTACAAGTAGGGTCCAGGGCCCGATAGGTGGCCCCGGGGTGATCTTATCCTGTACAATATCTAAAGCTTCTTGTGTATGTTGCCTCTAACTGCGGCTTGAAGACCCGCCGTCTTGTCGTGTCGAATGCCAGTGGCTATGTGTAGTCATTGATGATGACAGGGAATGTCTCATCTGCCTTGTCGCTGTAAGCTACCCACTTGGCGCCTTCACTATGATATGATTGGATGGAGCGGTACCTGACAAGGACGTGCCCCGCACCTATGTGCCTGGTGAAGGCGCGTGCCTTCAATATGCGATTGGACAGGACGCGCTGCCCTTTACTCTTTGGGACCCACGACCCATGGAAGGTCGTTGGACACCTGGAAGCTCCGGAGCCCTCCTCGACAGGAGCAAGGGCCTGGAGCTGGAGGACGCATGGCAGCTCCGGAGCCCTCCTCGGTAGGAGCAAGGGCTCGGATCCGGAGAACACGTGGCAGCTTCGGAGTCCTCCTTGGTGGCAGCAAGGGTCTGGAGCCAGAGGACGTGTGGTAGCTCCGGAGCCCTCCTTAGTGGGAGCAAGTGCCCGAAGCCGGAGGACATGAGGCAGCCCTAGAGCCCTCCTCAGTGGGAGCAAGGGCCCAGAGCTGGAGGACACGTGGCAGCTTTGGAGCCCTCCTTGGTTGGAGCAAGGGCCCGGAGCCAGAGGACGTGTTGCATCTCTGGAGCCCTCCTCGGTAGGAGCAAGGGCCCAGAGCCGGAGGATGCAAGGCAGCCCCGGAGCCCTCCTCGGTTGGGAGGTCGGGTTTGGAGCTTCTTCTAGCTTGTACGTGGGGGTACCCAATCTGCAGTGTACCGACATCAAGGTACTAGGTATGGGTAAAATCTCTATTTCTCTACAACACACTATTTCTCATGTCATGCATGTTGAGTCTCTAGATTATAATCTCTTATCCATTTCTCAATTATGCGAAAAGGGATATTATTGCTTGGTCACCAATGATGGCGTGATTGTCACTAGAAGAGTTGATAACTCAATTGTCTTCAAGGGTGTGCTCAAGGGAAAGCTTTATCTCGTGGACTTCACCGTGGATAAAACTCAACATGACACATGCTTGATGGCAAAGACCAACATGGGATGGTTGTGGCACTGTAGGCTAGCCCATGTTCATATGAGGAATCTTCAAAAACTTCTAAAAAGCAATCAAGTTTGAGGTCTTAAGAATGTTGTTTTTGAGAAAGATAGGCCTTGTAGTGCATGCCAAGCCGGGAAACAAGTTGGAGCAGCTCATCCCGCCAAAAATGTGATGACGACAACAAGACTATTGGAGATGCTACACATGGACCTTTTTGGTCCCATTGCTTACATAAGCATTGGCAGTAAAAAATATGGTTTAGTTATTGTTGATGACTTTTCCCCCTTCACCTGGGTATTTTTCTTGCATGAAAAAGGTGAAACAAAAGGTGTCCTCAAGAGTTTCTTGGTGAGAGCTCAAAATGAGTTCTCCTTGAGAATCAAGAAGATAAGAAGTGACAATGACACTGAGTTTAAGAACACCCAAGTTGAAGAGCACTTGGACGAGAAGGGCATCAAGCATGAGTTTTCGGCACCCCACTCATCCAACAAAATGGGGTGGACGAAAGGAAGAACTGAACTCTAATAGAGATGTCAAGAATCATGTTTGATGAATACAAGACATCCGATCGGTTTTGGGCGGAAGCGGTCAACACCACTTTCCATGCCACAAACCGCCTCTACCTCCATCACATATTGAAGAAGACTCCATACGAACTTCTAACGGGTAACAAACCAAATATCTCCTACTTTAGAGTCTTTGGCAGCAAATGTTACATTCTTAACAAGAAGCCACAAATTTCAAAGTTTGCTTTGAAATTTGATGAAGTTTTCTTACTAGGCTATAATTCAAACACCAACACCCATTGTGCCTTCAACAAAACCTCCGGTTGTGTTGAAATTGCAAGTGACGTGGTATTTGATTAAACTAATGGCTCCAAGTGGATCAAGTTTTCAATGTGTGCTAGATTAAGAAGAGGCAACTTGTATGGCATTGAAAAATATGGCACTTGGCGAAGACGTTGAAGATCAAAATGGTGGCAATGATCAAGGGGGAGACAACGAAGATGAGGAAGAAGACAAAGCTGACTCAAGACCATGTGTACCTCACCCAAGAGTCCATCAATGTGTTCAACGGGATCATCCTGTTGACAATATACTTGGAGACATCTCTAAGGGTGTAATGACTCACTCTCATATGGCTAACTTTCGTGCTCACTATTCCTTTGTGTCTTCTTTGGAGCCATTTGAGGTTGCAGATGCCCTACGAGACCTGGATTTGGTGATGGCCATACAAGAGGAGCTCAACAAATTCAAGAGAAACAAAGTGTGGGAGCTTGTGAAAACACCTCATGCCAACGTGGTAGGCACCAAGTGGGTCTTCCGCAACAATCAAGATGAGCATCGCGTGGTGACAAGAAACAAAGCTAGACTTGTGGCCAAGGGGTACTCACAAGTCAAAGTTGTATCAGATGGACATGAAAAGTGCCTTCCTTAATGATCTGATCAAGGAGGAGGTTTATGTGGATAAACCGCCCGACATTGAGGATGATAAGTATCCTAATCATGTCTTTAAGCTTCACAAAGCTCTCTACAGCTTCAAACAAGCTCCTAGACCTTGGTATGAGTGCCTTAGAGATTTTCTCATTGACAATGGTTTTAGGATAGGAAAGGTCGACTATACACTCTTTACTAAGAACATGTATGATGATTTATTTGTATGCCAAATTTATGTCGACGACATAATATGTGGTTCTACTAACCAATCTTTTTGTGAACAGTTCAGCAAAATCATGACGAAGAGATTTGAGATGTCGATGATGGGAGAATTGAAGTTCTTCCTAGGTTTCCAAGTGAAATATCTCAAGGAAGGCACCTTCATATGTCAAACCAAGTACACTCAAGACATTCTTAAAAAAATGATATGGAGAAAACCAAGCCCATCAAGACACCAATGGCGACGAATGGTCATCTCGACCTCAACCAAAACAGCCCTAACGTCGACCAAAAGGTATATTGTTCCATGATTGGATCCCTTCTTTACCTTTGTGCATCTAGGCTTGACATTATGTTAAGTGTATGCATGTGTGCAAGGTTTCAAGCCGCTCCTAAGGAGTGTCCCTTGATAGCCGTAAAGAGAATCTTGCGCTATTTAGTTCATACACCTAACCTAGGGTTGTGGTATCCCAAAGGGTCCAAGTTCAATCACATCAGATACTCCGATGCATATTATGCCGGATGCAAAGTGGATAGGAAAATTACCTCTGGGACATGCCAATTCTTGGGTAGGTCCCTAGTGTCATGGTCATCCAAGAAACAAAACTCTGTTGCCCTATCCTCAGCCAAAGCGGAGTATGTTGTAGCCAGAAGTTGTTGTGCACAACTTATTTGGATGCGACAAACTCTAAGGGACTATGGTATCAATATGAACCATATTCCACTCCTATGCGACAATGAGAGTGCTATTAAGATTGCCCATAACCCTGTTGAACACTCTAGAACCAAACACATCAACATCCAACACAATTTCTTGAGAGACCATTCAATGAAGGGGGGTATTGTGATTTTATATGTGAGAACTGAAAAACAACTAGCCGATAGATGAAAAATGCTTTTTTAGACTTAGGAATGAGCTAAATATCCTTGATTCTCGAAACATGGGTTGAATTGTTGAACATCTGATTGTTAGTTGTTTGTTTCCTTTAAAATCACGATGCTTTCGAAAACTTGCCTTCCTCAATTTTCTATTATACTATTTTCAATTGTTGTCTCCTTGAATCATGGTCATTGTATGATTATTTTTGTGTGCTTTATTGGCCATATTCATTGAGAGTATTTGTGAAAAGAGTTAAATGCACAAATGGTCCATCAACTTGTGAGGGTGTGTCATTAAGGTCCATCAACTTCTAAAGTGCATTTAGAGATCCCTAAACTTAGTAAGCGGCTCATTAGAGGTCCAATGCACATGTGGCACAACTACATGGCGGACACGTTGGCTGACACGTTGGATCGTTCTTTTTGCAATTAGCCCTTATGAACCATACTATAAGTATGGTCTGTTCCTGATCGATAGCAATCCAGGACAGGGAGGGCAGCGATTGGTCTGCAGGATCCCGTTCGTCGATCCAGGTTGGAGCGACGGTCGATCTGCTCGCCCGTCGTGTCGCTGGTTCTAGGACAATGGCTGGCGCGGCTGGATTGTGGGGCAGGGGCTGCAGCGCATCGTTCGTCAGCAGGATGCGTCAATTGATCCATTGTGAGTTACCGGGCAGTTCATTGAAGCAACGATTTCAGTATTTTACAGTTCATTTTTTAAATAGGAGTTTGGTTCAGCTATTCGTGAGTTACCTGCTGCCATTTATTGTATTTTACTGTCAACACAGGCATCAAAAATACATGACCAACAGCTGATACGTTAGATGCCTCATTATCAAAAAAATACGACAGCCAAAAAGGTGCAGAGGTACGACAGATGGGATTCAAACCTGAAATTGCCTGAACGACGCGTCTTTTGCATCCAAAAAAAAGAGGTACTTTCTCTATTGTTCGCTGAGGTCACAGCTGAGAGCACGATTGACGCCCACCCGCCCCAGCTCTTTATCGGCACCCGAGAAGATGCCTCCCATCGCTGCTCTGACTATATCGACGAATGGGGGTGCGCAAATGAATCGCCGCCCGTACCTCTGTGGAATCTGGATTCCTATTGATGAGGAATAGAGCACGATGAGGCCATGTCAATAGTATGATTCAAGAGGGCTAAACTGCAAAAAAAAGACCTGATCCGACGTGTCCGCCGCCACATGTGCATTGGACCTCTAATGAACCGTTTAATAAGTTTATGGGTCTCTAAATGCACTCTAAAAGTTGATGGACCTGGATGACACACCCTCACAAGTTGATGGACCACTGGTGCATTTAACTCTTGTGAAAACTTAGTTCATATGGATCATTCCTTGCAAATCTCTCAATATATATGAGGATTTGCTGTCTAGGACCGGACTAGTCAACCCCCAGGGCCGAACAAGTCCGGACTGCCACTTCAGATCGGATATGGTCTGACGACCGAACTTGCCAGGTTTCCAACTGGACTAGTCCGGACCTTGGGGATATAACCCAAGCGTCGGGCCCGACTCCTCCCATTCCACTCCAACATTTTAAACACGCGCCCCTATCAAAAAATGCCCCCATTGGCAATTTTTGAGTTCATCCACAAAAATCCTCAAACAATTCATGCCTTCATGTAAGACCTATGTGTGCTGAATACATTGGCTTGTAGTGAATACTCTTGGATTTGATGATAAAAGTTTTTAATATCACCAAAACACCTTTTTATCAAGGTCCATCTCTAGCTCTGAGCTACAGCAAGGTCCGACGGTAGGTCCGGCTTGTTTTGGGTAGCTCCGGCTATGTTAGATGCTAGGTCCGACTTCTTGGTAAGGTCTGACTAGCTTTGGTTAGCTCCGATGAGCTTTATCTCTAGCTCCGACATGTCTTTGTTAGCTCCGACATGTCTTTGATAGCTCCGGTATATATTTGATAGCTCCGGCATGCTTTTGCTAAGCTCCTACGTACTTTGTCTAGCTCCGGTTTTGGGTTGACTAGTTTTGACTAGTTTTTGGTAAGTTCCGGTGCTAGGTTCTAGTAGATTTTGTTAGCTCCGGCTCAAGGTCCGGGTTGCTCTGGCAAGGTCTAGAACTTGACCGCAGTGCTACTGCTTTTCATTTGCAATGTTTCGTACTTGCTTTACATTGTTGGAAAGATTGCTTAGTATTCTTTTACTAAGTTTTTGGTGTGTTTTGGATGATATAGATGATTTCGTTTTGCTGTGGTTTTGCAACATGCCTATGTGAGGTTCTCACGTAGGGTGTTGTGTTCGGAACTAACTTGAGTCAAGTCGAGGACTTGGGCTCGTATGGATTGGTTGTTTATTCATGTGCAGGTGTTGCTTGAGTTCAAGACATGGCTGGTGACGGGATCCATTGGACTAGTCTCAGGGAGGAGATGAGGTTCCAACAACCAAGTTCGGCAGGAATTGTGGTTGAGCTGATCAGGAGTTTGCGCAGCATGTTTAGATCAACAACAATGCATATGAAGGTATCGTGGACGTCATTGGAAGATGTTTGCACGTGTGCAAGGAGTGCATGGACGTGGATACATGGTTCCGAGATGTGATGAAGAGATGTGGACATAAAGAATTGGTAGGAAAGGTCCAACCGACTAGGTGATGGACTCAAGCTGCAGCTGAGTCGGGTTTGACTCAAATATGGAAAGATTTGAGTTGGTTATAATAGGATTTCGTGTGGGTCACGAATTTGAGTTGTTTAGGAATGTGGTATACATTCCTAAGATGTTTGGAAGTCTTAAGATTTCTTCTATCTGCGTATAGAAGAATCTTGAGCAGTTATGGAAAGTTACAATTCGTGATCTGAGTAGGATTGGAGTCCTAGTTGATATTGGGTTGGCCTAAGGGCTGGTTATATAAACAAGGGAGCCCAGACCTCGTGGTGCACGACTTTGGGGCTGTTCCTCTTGTGTTCTATTGAATAAAATTCGTAGTTTGAAGGAACTTTTGTGCCTTGTTCGTCCGACTTGTTCCAGACAAGTTTTACTCGTCGAGTTTCTGGACAGCACTACCTTTCGTCGGTGGTTTTATCATAACTCGAGTTTTACAGATCCAATTGACGTGATTATTTTTGGGTTGTCTTCACAACTTGATTGTCTATCATCTGTCAAAATTTCACGGTCATTGGATTTGTGGTCTATGATCTACACGAGTTTCTTTGCAGCGTTCCAGAACTGTTTTTTCTCGGGTAGGGCACATTCACCATTGTTTGATCTTTCGACCATAACTTGAGTTTTTCTTGACGGATTTGAGTGATTCTTTTTGTGTTGTCTTTGTTACTTGATTCCCTCTGATATCTATCACTTTTGTCATGGTGAAACACGTTTAGATTAGTCTCACACACGATTTCTTCAACATATCGTTTTTCTGCCGAAGGGTTTGGGGTTTAATTGTTTCCGCTGCGTAAGATTTTTAAATCTACCATTCACCCCCCTCTGGTAGCTTTTCACGTGCTCTTCGATCCTACAATTGGTATCAGAGCCACGGTGCTCTGATCTTTGAGATTTGCACGTGTTTTTGACTAATCATTATGGATAAGTACTCCGCCAAACCTTGTGTGTTTGCTGGTATTTATTTTCAGGTTTGGAAGGCACGCATGGAGGCTTTCATCCAGGCACAAGGCTTTGCAATATGGGAGAAGGTATACAAGGCTTACGAAGTGCCATCAAATGATCAAGTTACAGCTACAAATCTGAGAGATGTCGACAACAACAACAAGGCTCGGAACTTGATCATACAAGGATTAACACAAAGCGACTTCGACCGTGTTGCACACCTCCGATCTGCATACGATGTGTGGAAAGCACTCTGTGACTACCACGAAGGATCCAACACAATCAAGGAGGTAAGGCAAGACATGTTCAAGAAAGAATACATGCGCTTCGAGATGCAACCGGTGAGTCAATTGATGATCTCTTTGCTCGCTTTAATAAAATTCTCAGCAACTTGCGAAGCGTCAATGTTAATTTTTCAGATGCTGAAAATGCTAGGCAATTGTTAAGTGCATTAGACATGTCAATTTGGGAGATGAAAGTTACATCTATTCGTGAATCTACTGTCATGAGTACACTTACTTTAGATGTGCTATATTCCAAGCTAAAAACTCATGAAATTGATATAATATCACGTAAGAACCCCAACAAGTCTATTGCTTTTGTTTCTCAATGTGATATGCCTAGCTCCGGCCAATCTTCATCTGTAATACACTTGATTTGTTGTCCTCTCTAACCCTTGAACAGATTGAGGAGTTTCCAGAGGAGGAGCTAGCACTTCTGTCTATGAGGTTCTCAAAAGCATTGCAAAATGTGAGAACTAGAAGGAGAGGAAGCTCCGAACCTCAACGATGCTTCGAATGTGGTAAGACATGACATTTTCGTTCAGATTGCCCTAACCTTTCAGGTCCTACTTCTCGGGATGAAAAGAAAATAAGAACGAAGCACTCCTCTGCAAAAGATACGAAGAAAAAGAAGGGTACCATAGGACGCAAGATGATTAACAGCTTCATCACCGCACTTCAAGAACTTAGTTCAAGTGATGTAGACTTTGAAAGTGATGAAGATGATGACGATCTGGCCAACTTATGCTTCATGGCGGGCAAAACAAGATCAAGATCAAGTCAGGAGGATGCAGAACACAACAGTGAAAACGATGAGGTATGTTCTACCTGCAATGAAATGTGTGATGCTATTTCTCGTGCAACTATTATTATCAAGAAAAAGGACAAAAAGCTTAGGGATAATGCTGCTAAAATTGAATCACTAGAATCTGAAATTAACCGTTTAAAAACTTTGATTCCTAGTGATGATGCATGTCCCTCATGTGACTTAATCTATGAACAATTGTCCACATTAAGAAGTGCACACTTCTCCACTCTAGATAAACTTGAGTTAGAAATCGAAAAGAACAAAGAGCTTGCTGCACTTAATGATAAAAACATGAAAGATGCTAGCTGTTCTACAATTGATTTGCATTGTTCTACTTGTGATGATCTTGATAAGAAACTACAGGATGCTATGAATGAAATTTCTATATTGTACAATGCTTTACGTTCTCATGAAGTTAAATTTTGTTCACATTGCAAACTAAAAGGAAAAACTTCATGTGAAAATTGCCTTGATCTGTCCAATAAACTTGATGACATGCATAGGACATTAGATCGGTTTTGTAATGGGAATAATAACCTAAACTTGCTGCTGAATTCTTCCAAGTCTTGCAATGATAAAACTGGTTTAGGTTTTGATTCTCATGCTCATGCTAAGGCACATCCACCTAAAATTGTAAAGTCATTAGGAAGTGGTTTGATTCAAACAGTTCCTAAACAAAAAGGAGTGGTTCTCAAATCTGCAGGAGTGTTGTCTCATTTGGTTTCAAATAAAAATATTGCTTGCTCATCTAGACATGAATACAAAGTTAAATTTCATTGTACCTTCTGTGGTAGAGATGGTCATGTCATAGATTTTTGTTATATACTAGCTAAACAACAGAAAAGGGAAAGAATGGTTGCTAGATCTCATAACTTTCATGCAAAATTTGTTGCACACATTGAACCGAATGTACAACCTGCTGTTTTGAGTCAAAAACATTCAAAGTTTACCTCTGGACCTTCTGTTTTTGCCTCCGGAGCTACTGATTTTTGTGCTACACAAGTAACACCTTATAGGTCAGTAGTCGAGAATAAAAAATCTCAAAATTTGTCTCATAAACCTGCTGTTTTGTCTCAGCTTTCGCGTGTTTTTCCTGCTGCACGTCGCGTGACTCAGTACTGGATTCCTAAATGCCTTTTGACTAACCCCAGTATTGAGTCATAGACGTATTGTGCTTCTATGTTGGTTACACGTTTGAGGAAGGAGAACATTTGGATTGTGGATTCAGGTTGCTCACGCCACATGACCGGTAACAAAGATTGGTTCTCCTCCCTCTCTTTTGTGTCACGTGTAGAGAATGTTACTTTTGCTGATAATTCTTCAACACCTATAATTGCTAAGGGTTCAGTTAGAGTAAATGATCACTACACTTTGAAGGATGTGGCACTTGTCAAAAATTTGAAATACAACTTGCTTTCTGTTGCACAATTGCTAGATGAAAATCTAGAAATTATTTTCAATAAAAACTGCTACAAAGTTGTAGGTTTAAATAGTGAGCTTATTTTTAACATGTCTCGGTTTGGAAGAGTTTTTAAAGCTTATTTTGTTATGTCTTCCTCTAAGCATAGGTGTCTAGTTGCTAATGATTCAAAAGACTTATATTTTTGGCATCGTAGACTTGGTCACGTAGGCTTTGATCACCTAATGCATGTTAGTGCTCTTGATCGCATACGTGGGCTGCCTAAGCTTAAAGGGGACAAAGAAATTGTGTGCTCTTCTTGTAGACATGCTAAGATGGTTGCAGGTTCACATACTCCTCTCACAATGATCATGACAACTGAACCATGTCAACTTTTGCATCTTGACACCGTAGGACCTTCACGTGTTCAATCCTTCGGAGGTAAATGGTATGTTCTTGTTATTGTTGATGATTATTCTAGATACTCTTGGGTTTACTTTATGGCATCTAAGAATAAAGTTTTTAGTCACTTTAGAACTTTATTTCTTAGATTATCAATTGATCACCCAGGATCATTAAAAGAAATTAGAAGTGATAACGGAACTGAATTTAAAAATCAATCTTTTGATCACTTTTGTGCTGAAAATGGAATAGATCATCAACTTTCTTCACCATATGTACCTCAACAAAACGGTGTTGTAGAAAGAAAGAACAGAACCTTAGTTGAGATGGCTAGGACTATGCTTGATGAATATCAAACTCCTAGGAAATTTTGGGCTGATGCGTTAGCAACCGCTTGTTATGTCTCAAATCGTGTTTTCTTACGTACTAAGCTAGGTAAAACACCATATGAGCTCCAGTTGTGACATAGGCCTAGTGTTACACACTTTCGGGTCTTTGGTTGCAAATGATTTGTTAAGAAACATGGTAATCTTGATAAATTTGAACCTAGATCCATTGATGGCATGTTTCTTGGTTATCCATCTCATACTAGAGGCTACCGTGTGCTTTTACTTGACACTAACAAAATTGTGGAGACTTGTGAAGTGTCTTTTGATGAAGCTAGCCCAGGTACTACCTCCGGTATTACAGGACCAGATCCGTATCCTTAGGGGGAGGGTATTTTTGAAGATGAAGAAGAGTCGGTGGTACTGCCTAGTAGTTCCGGAGTTGACACGTGTCCAGCTCCGGACATTGAACAAGCTCCGGCTATCACCTATGCTGGTCCTGATTGTCCACAAGTCACAAGCTCATCAATCTACGATGAACCTAATGAAGAAGAAGCTTGTGAGACATCTGTTCCCCTACGTTTTTACAAAGATCATCCCCCACAACAGATGATTGGAAGCTTGCACGAACGAGTCACACGGTCCATGTTTTGCGATCCAAACTCTCATGCTCATTATGCTTTTGTTGCTTCTTTTGAACCCAAAGATATATTACACACACTCACTAATGAATCTTGTATTATTTCCATGCAAGAAGAGTTAGAAAATTTTTAAAGAAATAATGTTTGGAAACTTGTACCTCCACCTCAAAGTCACACTTTAATTGGAACTAAATGGGTATATAAAAATAAACAAAGTGAGGATGGGGTTGTGGTTAGGAATAAGGCTAGGTTGGTTGCTCAATGTTTCACTCAAGTTGAAGGTCTAGATTTTGATGAAACTTTTGCTCCTGTTGCTAGATTAGAAGCCATAAGAATTTTGTTAGCTTTTGCAGCATCCAAAGGTTTTAAGCTATATCAAATGGACGTTAAAAGTGCTTTTCTTAATGGCTACATAGATGAGGAGGTTTATGTCAAACAACCACCGGGTTTTGAAAATCCAGATTTTCCTAATCATGTTTACAAACTGTCCAAAGCCTTATACGGTCTTAAACAAGCCCCTAGAGCATGGTATGATAGGTTAAAAACATTCTTACTTGAAAAGGGGTTTACCATGGGCAAGGTTGATAAAACTCTTTTTGTGCTTAAGCATGGCAATGACTCATTATTCGTTCAAGTGTATGTGGATGATATTATCTTTGGTTGTGCTTCTCATGATCTTGTGTCCAAGTTTTCAGCAATGATGAGTTCCGAATTTGAAATGAGTATGATGGGTGAACTCACTTACTTTTTGGGGCTGCAAATCAAGCAAACCAAGGAGGGTACCTTTGTGCATCAAACGAAGTATACCAAAGACCACCTAAGGCGCTTCAACATGGACAAAAGCAAGCCTCTTCGGACACCAATGGGAACAGCAACAACTCTTGAACTTGATGAAGATGGTGAATCCGTGGATCAAAAAGAATATAGAAGCATGATCGGATCAGTTTTGTACCTCACGGCATCAAGACCGGACATACAATTCAGCGTATGTCTTTGTGCACGGTTTCAAGCTTCCCTACGTGTTTCACATCGTCGAGCCGTCAAAAGGATTCTCAGGTACTTACATGGAACCCAAGAATTTAGCATTTTTCTTCCTTCCTCCTCAACCGTTACTTTGAAAGCTTTTTTGGATGCTGATTTTGGGGGTTGTAGGATTGATAGGAAAAGTACTTCTAGTGCTTGTCATTTTCTTGGTAATTCTCTTGTTGCTTGGTCCTCTAGAAAACAAAATTCAGTTGCTCAATCCACAGCCGAATCTGAATATGTAGCTGCTGCTAGTGCTTGCTCACAAATTCTTTGGATTGTTCAAACACTTAAGGACTATGGGGTTGATCTAGATAGTGTTTCACTATTCTGTGATAACACTAGTGCCATTTGCATTGCTAAAAACCCCGTGCAACATTCTAGAACTAAGCACATTGACATTAGGTATCACTTTCTCCGAGATAATGTTGAAAAAGGAAACATTGTGCTTCACCATGTAGATACCGAACAACAATTGGCTGAAATTTTTACAAAACCTTTGGATTTCACTCGTTTTTGTTACATTCGTAGTGAAATAGGGGTTATGCATCCTCATGGCTTAAATTGAGGGGGGGGTTTTGAAACTTGGGAAGTCTATGTGTGAATCTGAAATTAAAATAATATGAGCTTAGTATTTCATACATATATGACTTTGTGATTCCTTTTACATGCTGAAAGTTCTTACTACATACTCCTGTTATACATTTCGTAGTTTTTTCCATGTCTAGTAATTGGAATAATTACTTACACTAAAACTGGTCATGGTCGAACTTTCTTGCTGTTTTGAACTTGTTACATGTTCGCAAGTGCTTTTATTCATTAAGAATTAATCAAGTAATCAACTCACATGTTGAGTTTTTATGAACAAATATAAATTGAGAAAAGATCAAGAGAATATGCATGCATCACACTTCTTCTTTTGAGATGGCTTGTCATTGTACTTAGATATGAACTTGGAAGAAGTTGTGTATGACTAAAACCATGTCCTTAAGCTTCTGATTGTCAAATGACATAGGCTTGGCTTGGTTGGTTAGAATAAGGCAGATGCGCATATAATCTCTTGCAAATATCATATGATTTAAATTTATGCTTTAAAAAATAATAGAATGCAGCAACTTGTGTCATGCTATCAGGTTTTGAGATAGTTAAGTTTGTGAGATCATGACTTGCTTAAATTGAAAATTATATTTGATCTCTAGCATGGCTTACACTACTTTATGTATCTCATTGATGTGATAGTGTAAGTTACTTGATAGTATGACTTGGATGAGTTTTGTTTATATGTATATGTTATAATATGCTCATAACAACTAAAGGGGGAGAGATAATTTGTTTATATCTCATGACTTGTTGAATACATTGTCAAAGGGGGAGAGATAAGCATGAAAAGAAAGAGAATATGTAGAGATAATAAAGGGGGAGAGATAATTTTTTTTGGATTTTCTTCTCATTTTACTTTTGATTTAAAAAGGGGGAGAAATTGTTTTCAAAACTTTTATGTGAATAAGCCAATGTTCGGAATTTAAATGATGTTGCCAATGCATTCATCAAGGGGGAGATTGTAAGACCTATGTGTGCTGAATACATTGGCTTGTAGTGAATACTCTTGGCTTTGATGATAAAAGTTTTTAATATCACCAAAACACCTTTTTATCAAGGTCCGTCTCTAGCTCCGAGCTACAGCAAGGTCCGACGGTAGGTCCGGCTTGTTTTGGGTAGCTCCGGCTATGTTAGATGCTAGGTCCGACTTCTTGGTAAGGTCCAACTAGCTTTGGTTAGCTCCGGTGAGCTTTATCTCTAGCTTCGGCATGTCTTTGTTAGCTCCGACATGTCTTTGATAGCTCCGACATATATTTGATAGCTCCGGCATGCTTTTGCTAAGCTCCGACGTACTTTGTCTAGCTCCGGTTTTGGGTTGACTAGTTTTGACTAGTTTTTGGTAAGCTCCGGTGCTAGGTTCTAGTAGATTTTGTTAGCTCCGGCTCAAGGTCCGGGTTGCTCTGGCAAGGTCCGGAACTTGGCCGCAGTGCTACTGCTTTTCATTTGCATTGTTTCGTACTTGCTTTACATTGTTGGAAAGATTTCTTGGTATTCTTTTACTAAGTTTTTGGTGTGTTTTGGATGATATGGATGATTTCGTTTTGCTGTGGTTTTGCAACATGCCTATTTGAGGTTCTCACGTAGGGTGTTGTGTTCGGAACTAACTTGAGTCAAGTCGAGGACTTGGGTCGTATGGATTGGTTGTTTATTCATGTGCAGGTGTTGCTTGAGTTCAAGACATGGCTGGTGACAGGATCCATTGGACTAGTCTCAGGGAGGAGATGAGGTTCCAACAACCAAGTTCGGGAGGAATTGTGGTTGAGCTGATCAGGAGTTTGCGCAGCATGTTTGGATCAAGAATAATACATATGAAGGTATCGTGGACGTCATTGGAAGATGTTTGCACGTGTGAAAGGAGTGCATGGACGTGGATACATGGTTCCGAGATGTGATGAAGAGATGTGTACATAAAGAATTGGTCGGAAAGGTCCAACCGACTAGGTTATGGACTCAAGCTGCGGATGAGTCGGGTTTGACTCAAATATGGAAAGATTTGAGTTGGTTATGATAGGATTTCGTGTGGGTCACGAATTTGAGTTGTTTAGGAATGTAGGATACGTTCCTAAGGTGTTTGGAAGTCTTAAGATTACTTCTATCTGCGTATAGAAGAATCTTGAGCAGTTATGAAAAGTTACGATTCGTGATCTGAGTAGGATTGGAGTCCTAGTTGATATTGGGTTGGCCTAAGGGCTGGTTATATAAACAAGGGAGCCCAGAGATCGTGGTGCACGACTTTGGGGCTGTTCTTCTTGTGTTCTATTGAATAAAATTCGTAGTTTGAAGGAACTTTTGTGCCTTGTTCGTCCGACTTGTTCCAGACAAGTTTTACTCGTCGAGTTTCTGGACAGCACTACCTTTCATCGGTAGTTTTACCATAACTCGAGTTTTACAGATCCAATTGACATGATTCTTTTTGGGTTGTCTTCACACCTTGATTGTATATAATCTTTCAAAATTTCACGGTCATTGGATCTGTGGTCTATGATCTACACGAGTTTCTTTGCAGCGTTCCAGAACTGTTTTTTCTCGGGTAGGGCAGATTGACCATTGTTTGATCTTTCGATCATAACTTGAGTTTTTCTCGACGGATTTGAGTGATTCTTTTTGTGTTGTCTTCGTGACTTGATTCTCTCTGATATATATCACTTTTGTCACGGTGAAATACGTTTAGATTAGTCTCACACACGATTTCTTCAACAGATCGTTTTTCTGCCGAAGGGTTTGGGGTTTAATTGTTTCCGCTGCGTAAGATTTTTAAATCTACCATTCACCCCCCTCTGGTAGCTTTTCACATGCTCTTCGATCCTACACTTCAACTCTTTGGAGCCTCGAGAAGTCAATCCCCGGAATTCTCCGCCCTCCAATCCGGTGTTTTTCTTGGATTTGAACCTTCAAGGTACATTTTTAAGCAAAACCTAATTTCTTCGAATCCTTCATTTCTAGGTTGTTCCTTCCATAACCTAGGATCCTTGTTGCTTCATAAACACATTGTGATCCTTTCCTTGCAATATTGCGACCTTTTCTAAGATTTGTAGAACAATCACATAGTTAGGGCTTAACGCTAGGTGGTCCGGACTAGTCCGGACCAAGGACAGACAAGTCCGTTCTAGACCGGACTAGTCCGGCTGGGGACCGGACAAGTCTGCCCTAACCTAGGGTTAACTCTTAACTTTGTGGATTTGCTGCACTTCTATCACAATATCTTGTTTGTTCTCATTTCATATCCTCTTGTTATCATCTTTTCAGCATGTCTCAGCGCAACGACTCTTCTCTTTCTGATCCGGAAAAAGAGGCATCAAGTCAAGAGGTGTATCGCCGAAGGGACGCGTAGAATGCAACTATAGCTCAAGAGCTAGCTCGACGTGGAGCTAGAACAAAGAAGAAGCATGACCGTGGCATAGCACAAGCACAAGCAGCTGAAGAGCAAGTGAGGCAAAGGAAGAGAAGGAAAGGGCCCAAGCGTCCAACAAAGGCAAAGGAATTGTGGATGAGACTGGAGGGAGCAGGGCAGCTAAGGCCAAAGGAAAGGAAAAGGTCACAAAAAAGAAGGTGCCAGCCAAGAAGGCACCAGTCAAGAAGGCACCTCCAAGGAAGAAGGCCCTAGCTGGTAGGGCGTTGGCCATCCGAGACCGTCCGTAGGGTCAAGTGGACCTCCACAAGGTCCTATTAGACCGTTGGTGAAGAACCCACCTGTGCATGACCTCAACCGACAACCGGAGCTTGCAAGCAACATCTTTCAAGGGAAAGGCTTAGAAAAGGCAAAGAAATTTAGATTGAATAATCCCTATGAGTATGAGAAGGCCACTGTGGATCATCGTTTTTGGTATGATTTTCACTATGACTACTACCGCTTGGATTACCTAAAGATGAAGACTCCAGTGGTAGACGCTCAATGGGTCGATTGGTCATACATGGAGAAGAGGAACCACTAAGCATTCAACACAGTTATTACACATGTTGAGCATCATGGACTCAAGGAGTTACTTGGGTTCAAATACAACTACAACATGGAGGTTATAGCCCAATTCTATACCACGTTCTATTTCTCCACTTTTGGAGATTGAAGGATCACATGGTTGACCGACATATCCCAATACTCCGTCCTCTATGGTGAATTTGCTAGAACTCTTGGACTTGAGGAATTCCTAAGCTATGAGTTGACCATCAACAACCTCAAGGCTATGGATTTGGGGGAGATGGAGTTCATGTACGAAAGTGGTTTCTATAATCCCCCCACAACCAAAATTCTCCACCCCATCTTTATTGTGCTCAATCGAATTTTGATAAAAACTCTAGCACCTAAGGATGGGGACGCAGGCGTGATCCAAGGCAACCTCTGGCACTTGATGAGATTGATTGTGGAAGATGAGAAATTCAACATCTTCCACTACATTTACAACAACATCTTCAAACATATCCCACACTCCAAATCGCTCATGTGGATATGCTCCTCTCATAATGTGCTTGATTGAGAAAGTTTCAGGCTTGGAGTTTGTAAAGGATGTCAAGCATAGAGAACACCACCCTCAAGTTCCTCAACCCATGTTGAAGATTGGTGGAGCCTCGAGGAGGGGTATCTCTTTTGTGCCTTCTCCTCCTCCCGCTCCTACCTCTTCCTCCTCCAGCGATACTTCCAGTTCTATTATCAAGCTCTTGAAGTCCATATTCACTTCTTGCCGCAAAGTTGAAGTCAAAACTCAAAAGATGGCCAAGAAGGAAGACAAATACTTGAGAAGGCGAACATTGCTATGTCCCCGAAGGCCTCCAAGGATGAAGACTTCACACCTTTTCCAGACCTTATGGAGGAGGAGGCTACTCTGCTTGGCGGTGCGGGTGGACCTTCTCGTGTTGCTCCTGCTGTTGAGAAGGTTGAAGAGGAAGATAAAGACAATGATGGAGAGGAGGATGATGAAGAAACTCAAAGTGATAGAGACCGTAGTGAGGAGAGTGAGAGCGACAACGAGTAGTTTAGGCTCTCTCCTTTCCTCCTTAGTCTTTTCCTTTTTGGTGTCTTGATGCCAAAGGAGGAGAGATTGAGGAGGACTATCTACCTCTCTAGATCCATGGACTTTGTATTATATTTAAAAAAACTTGGGTTGTAATGCTTACATATCTACTTTTCATATTTGGATTGTAATGCCTTTTATGTTATGTTATGTTGATCTTATTGGATATCATTTTACTTTGATCATGTTATTGTTCAATATGTGTGATGATGCTTAATTAAAATTGAGATACATGCTTCATTCCATTTATCACATCTCAACACTTGCATCACACGTAGGCACCCCACCATAACACACAAATGTATAAATCTCCCATATATCTTATTCTTGTGCATTGCTTTTATTGCAAATAAATCATGCACGCATTTAGGGGGGGGGGGGGGCTCTTTATACACTTGTGCGTTATGAAAAACCAACTCAATTATATTTTTATCAAAAACCTCAATGTGATGTCATCAAATCACCAAAAAGGGGAGATTGAAAGTGCATCTAGGATAATCCACGTGGGTTTTGATGATTAATGACAACACTCAAGGGACTAATGAGAACTAGAAGTGTAAGTACAGGTGATTGAATAATGGACGAAGTTGGATACACTCAAAAAGGAAAAAGAGGAGAAAAAAGCAAAAAA
Source organism: Tuctoria greenei (assembly GCA_036927565.1). Classification (NCBI taxonomy): domain Eukaryota; kingdom Viridiplantae; phylum Streptophyta; class Magnoliopsida; order Poales; family Poaceae; genus Tuctoria; species Tuctoria greenei. Next base: position 144,603,853 of record JAYESD010000011.1, read on the forward strand.
TTCAAAGAGTAGAAGTTAGAGTTTAAAATTTCTTTGCGTTGATTTTAGCCTCATAGAATGAGTGTGTTCAATGTGTCAAAGTGTTGAGAATATTCTAAGAGCTCTTAGTCCATGTTATATTACATTGAGAGATGAGTTGAGGCACCCTAAGGACAGGGCCGGACTTGTTTGGGCTGGAAGGTCGGACTACTACGGCCACATCGGACTGATCTGATGTTAGGCGAATGTTGACTGTCCTTAAGTGCCATATTTCGACCGTCAATTCACCTCATAAAGTGCACAAAATAGAAACACAACATAGTGGTAGGGTTAAAAACTAACCAATTTCCAAAGTGTTGGTGTTTATTTGTATGCATGTGAATTTAGACCCAAAATACCAAGACATGCATGGAGTAATCCAGACAATTGGATTTCGACGAATCAGGCGACACCACATGTCATCACATGGATCAAAAGGCCCACAAACAGAAGTGTCCAAGGCCATCAAACAGTGTAGCACCCATATAAGTCAATGGGACCCAGCTGGAGGTCACCCCAAGGAAGCACACAAGAATGGTCAACTTTTATGTTCGCCCGACTAGGGGGTTCGGCCAAACCCTTCTTGGCACCAAACTCGGTCAGCTTCCACGTGTCAACTCCTTGTGATGCCCTGATCACGATGAAGACTGATTCGCGTGCATTTTGTGGCGAGAACTGACTCTTCTCCCCGCTATAAATAGAACCCCACACCTCACTTCACACACACACACATACACACACACACACACACACACACACACACAAAGTTGAGAATAGAGTACCACTCCTAAGGTTAAGAGTAGTCCTAGAGGCTGCCAAGGAGAAGGAGAGTGTGGTGAGAGTTTAGGAGAAGGAGGCTTGGGCTTTTCAAGTCCCTCTTCTACACTTGTATCCCTACAAAGGTGTACTCAAATCAAGTAAGCCCTTTGTGATTTCAATTCAAGTTTGATTCTCAATTCATAGTAGTTTGCACAAGTAGTTACTTGTGGGTTCATTGCTTTAGATAATTAGAGGCTCTAGTTGTAGCTTTGTGTTCGAAACAACTAGAGTTGTGATTTAGAACGTAAGTGTGGTGCTTAGGTTAGAAATCACCAGTGAATATCTCGTAGACCCACGGATTGAAGTGGTAGCAATAGGTGGTGACAACCCTATCTGTTCTTAGTAATCCTCCATGTTCGGCTATTCCATAGGCTCTTGGTGGGAGTCATCCTACTGTTGCTAGGGGTAAACCCATGCCCGAAGCAAGCAGCTACTGCAAATTCCTTTGAATGAGAATCAATACTTTGAATTCCTCTCTCTTCCTTGCCTACAAAACAACTTTGTGTCCTTGGGTGAATTAGTTCATAAGATTACACACACGTTACTTGGATTCGATACCTTTGGGAATACTCTGTTAAGGGGAAGTGCTACACGACAGTTTCTGTGCGCTTGCGGGTTTTTATCTGTGGCGTAAGAAACGTCAACAAGCATTTCTGGCACCATTGCCAGGGAACGGTTGCTGTTAGTCTTTGAACCTTTTTCACCCTCGTATCTATCTTATTATCTTATCTTTACTTTTCTTACCACCAAATTTATGGAGCAGCCCACCATTCTTTCATATTTTGCCCCAAAGGGCAAGTTCTGTGAGCCACCGCCTTCGGCGGAACCCATTTGTTCTACTAGCTATGAACTTCGCCTCGGCTTTATAGCCATGGTTCGGGAGCAATCCTTCTTAGGAATGGATTGTGAAAACCCTTACCACCATCTACGGGAGCTCGAACAATTGTGTTCATGCCTTCTAATCAAGGTTATGACACAAGAGACTCTCAAATGGAAGTTGTTTCCTTTTTCCCTCAAGGAAAAATCCAAACGATGGTACTACCACAAAGTTGGGAAGACAAATAGGAATTGGAACGAGTTATGAGACTGATTTTGTCTTGCTTTATTTCCAATTGCTCTAACTATTTCCTTGCGGAAAGAAGTACTATGCTTCCAGCAGATGGAGAAGGAATCCATAGGTGCAGCGTGGGATAGATTTTCTCTTTTGAGAAATTCCGGCCTAGATTTGTCCATCCCGAATCCATGTCTCTTGCAACACTTCTATATGGGATTGAGAAAAGAGTCTTCCCTATATCTTGACATTACGGATAAAGGATCTTTCCTCCATAAGATGCCGGAAGAAGGCAATGATCTTCTAGACCAAATTCTAGAAATTTTCTCCTTCATTATGGGTCTTAATGAGCCCCTTCAAGAGGAAGTAGTGTCAAGATACGAGGATAAATCCATGGACAAGGAAGAACCTATCTCTTTCTTATCTCAACCCTTGTCAGAGGAATCCTCTCCCGAACTAGAAACTAGGAACGAAGAAGAAATTCAACCTTTGGAGTTTCCCTTCTACTTCGAGGAAGAGATATTTGAAGATTTTGGAAATACCTTGAAAAAATGTTGCCATAGGAAACCATCATTGCCATTAACTCCACCTGACCCACCTCATGGAGTGTTCATCCAACAGACAGTTAAGGAGTTAACCTCTATTCTAAGCAAGGAATGGACTGCTGAAGTTGAGCAATCACCCGAAATTCTTCGGATGACCTCACCTTTGGCAACTATTCTATGTTTTATTAGAGGAACACCAATGAAGGTCCTATACAACCCCACTATTGGAGCAAATCTCATTTCTGATTCTTGTGCTCTCGCCATTCTAGGCGATGTGCCATTGGCACCAACATGTAAATCCTTCTGAGATTCTTTCAGAAACATCCTTGAAGGATGCGGGGTTTTACAACAGGTGTTTGTAAGAAACAAAGATATTGAGGCAATCCTAGATTTCCATGTGTTTGAAGTTCAATATTTTGACATTATGATTGTATTCCCATTGAGAAATTTCTCATGGAAATTCCCTTGGAAGGAAGCCTCATTGTCAAACTTAGGGCGAGGAAATTCTCTATTCCCATCTTGCGTTCCAAGAACACATCCGCAGAGTCTCCCATCCAAGATGAGCCTTTAGAGGAGGTTAGAACTCTTCAAATCTTATCTCCCCCTGAAATTGAAGGAGAAGAATATTTCATCCAAGAGGAGGATGAATTTCAGGAGGCAATTGAATTGCCAAAATAAGAGTTTTTCCCAAAACCTCCTATTGAGTTAAAAATTCTACCTCCGGTCCTACGTTATGCCTTTCTAAATGGAAATTTTGAAGATCCTGTAATCATAAGTGACAGGCTTTCAGATGATGAGACACTCAAACTCATTGCCATGCTAGAAAAGCATAGAGCTGTTTTTGGCTATTCATTAGAGGACCTCAAGGGGATTAGTCCAATGTTATGCACCCATCGCATTCCCATTGACCCCGAGAGTGTTCCCTCAAGGGAACCTCAAAGGAAATTGAATAATGTGATGCAAGAAGTTGTCAAGAAGGAAATCTTGAAACTTCTGCATGCCTATATTATCTACCATGTTCCCCATAGTGAATGGGTCAGCCCAGTTCAAGTAGTGCCTAAGAAGGGAGGTATGATGGTCGTTAAAAATGAGAAAAATGAAAATTCCTCAACGAACCATCACGGGTTCGAGGATGTGCATAGATTACCGAAAACTTAAAAAGGATACAAGGAAGGATCATTTCCACTACCCTTCATCGATGAGATGTTACAGCAGTTGGCAAAACACTCCTACATTTGTTTCCTTGATGGGTATTCGGGTTATCATCAAATCCCAATCCAACCCGACGATAAAAGTAAGACCACATTCACATGTCCCTATGGAACTTATGCCTACCGGCGTATGTACTTTGGATTGTGCAATGTTCCTACCTCTTTTCAAAAACGCATGATGTCTATTTTTTCCGACATGATTGAGGAGATCATGGAAGTTTTCATGGACGATTTCTCCATCTATGGGATAACTTTTGATCATTGTCTGGAAAATTTAGAAAAGGTCCTACAAAGATGCCAAGAGAAGGACCTTTTTCTTAATTGGGAAAAGTGCCATTTCATGGTCCATGAAGGCATCGTTCTTGGACACTTAGTGTCAGGGAGAAGGATAGAGGTGGACAAAGCAAAGATTGAAGTTATTGAAAAACTTCCACCTCCTATAAATGTTAAGGGAATACACAGCTTTTTAGGTCATGCAGGGATCTATCATCGATTCATCAAAGACTTCTCAAAATTCGCTAGACCCCTCACTAACCTATTAGTTAAGCAAGCTCCCTTTGATTTCGATGATGAATGCCTTAAATCATTTAAAACACTCAAAAGGCACTCATCTCAACTCCAATCACTCAACCTCCGGATTGGACGCTGCCATTCGAAATCATGTGTGATGCTAGTGAATATGTTGTTGGGGCGGTCCTAGGCCAAACCAAAGATAAAAAGCATAATGCAATAGCCTACGCTAGCAAAACTCTAACAGGAGCTCAACTCAATTATGCCACAACTGAAAAATAGCTCTTGGATGTAGTTTTTGCTATCGATAAGTTTAGATCCTATTTGGTTAGAGCCAAGGTCATAGTCTATACAAACCATGCTGCCTTGAAGTATTTGCTCACCAAAAAGGATGCTAAACCAAGGCTAATTTGTTGGATTCTCATACTCCTAGAATTTGACTTAGAAATCAAAGATAAGTAAGGAGCAGAAAATTTTGTGGTGGATCATCTCTCGCGTATGGAAGTCACTCAAACCATGGGCATCCCTATCAATGACTTCCTACGAGATGATATGCTTCTCAAGGTGACTAACTCTCACCCTTGGTATGCGGATATCATGAAGTTCATGGTCACGAGATACGTACCACCAGGAGAAAACAAAAAGAAACTAATCTATGAGTCGTAGACACCTTTGGGATGACCCATATCTCTATCAAGTTTGTGTCGATGGCCTTCTTAGAAGGTGTGTCCATCAATTGAAGGCACCAAGATTATTGAGAAATGCCATGCTAGCCCCTATGGTGGCCATTACGGTGTTTACTGTACCCAGCCAAAGATCTGGCAAAGTGGATTCTATTGGCCTTCTATGTATGAAGATACAAAAGAATTCATTCGCAGATGTTGGAAATGCCAAAAGCATGGAGGAATTTCAGCTCGCAATGCGATGCCCCTAACATATAATCTCCAAGTGGAATTATTTGATGTGTGGGGTACTGATTTCATGGGACCTTTGCCTAGGTCCTATTATTACGAGTATATCCTGGTGGCTTAGATTATGTGCCAAAATGGGTAGAGGCTTTGCCATGCAAAAATGCTGATTCTAAGCAAGCTAGGAAAATGTTCCATGAGATCATTTTTCCATGCTTTGGCACTCCTTGTACGGTCATAAGTGATGGAGGGTCCCATTTCATAGATAAGACCTTTGAAAACTTTTTGAGGGAACTTGGTGTCCAACATAACATTGCTACCCCATACCACCCACAAACAAGCGGTCAAACAGAAACATCTAATAAGCAAATTAAGAATATTCTGCAAAAGACCATCTTGTAAATGGGAACGGGATGGTAGCATAAGCTACCCGATGCATTGTGGGCACACCGTACTGCCTACAAAACACCCATCGGCGTGTCTCCTTTCCACTTGTTTATGGGAAGACTTGTCATCTTCCTGTAGAATTGGAACATAGAGCCTACTGACCGTCAAGCGGTGGAACATGGACCTTCACTGGTTAGGAAAACACCGATTGGAGCAACTCTCCGAGTTGTAAGAGTGGAGAGATAAGGCATACCATAGTGCCAAAATTTACAAGAAAAGAAATAAAAGGTGGCGCGATAAGAGGATTACGTCTAAAGAGTTCAAACCCAAAGATAAAGGTCTACTCTTCAATTTTAGGGTTAAACTCTTTGGACATGGGAAGCTCAAAAGTAAATTGGAAGGACCCTTCACTGTAGTAGAAACCTCATCTCATGGAGCAATCACACTTCAAGGTGATGATGATCATCTATTCAAAGTGAATGGGCATCGACTCAAATTATTTCTTGAATCCCAAGAGGAGGAGGCAAAAAAGGAAATTTACGTGATAAATCTTATTGATTTCCATGCCGTTTCTTTAAATTTTGTCTAAATTCTTCGCGTCTAATTAATGGGCCCATCTAATTATTCATCTATGGGGCCCATTAATCCAACCCACGGAAACTTAGCCCGAACGGAGCCGGGAAGGGTTCGGCTGAACCCTAGGTTCAGCCGACCTCCCCCTTTCACCGTCAGCTTTCTGTTTTCTCGTGCAAACAATCCTGATGTATCCAAACAAGACCCTCGGTGCTATCGTGCTTTCCCCGCCTATATTGAGAGGAATAGAGAGGAGAAACTTGCACCATCCAGAAAAACCCATCTCCTGTTCCTCCCATCCTAGTCATGGCCGACAAGAGAATTGTGCCTCATCCCCACTCTAGCTCAACCTTCAACCCGAGCAGAGACATTACACCGGCCAATCACAAGTCCCCCCTCGCTTTGGAGTCTGTCATGGCATGAGATGTCGTACCTCTCGCCATGATCCCATCACCGATGACGACTCCACGTGGTGTTGATATTTCCTATGCACTACTAACAATTTATCCCTAACAGTGGTGCCAGAAATGCTTGTTGGTAGGTTTTGATTCTTAAATGAATGTCCGCAAGCGCATGGAAACTATCGATGTAGCATTTATCCTTTAAAAAGTATTCCCAAAGGGTGTCACTTATATTTTCCCAAAGGAAGGCTAGATAGAAGTAAAACAATCATCAAGTGGAAAGGCTTAGGCTGGTCTAGGTAGGGTTCTAGCAAGGATGGGTTAAATGATAAGTTGAGGTAGTGTGACACACACAAGAGCATTCTATCCTAAGAGGATAAATGAGGTAATAGAGGAACTAGGCTAAGAGTTTGGTACAGACTCCTCCTATGCTTCTAATGTTCATATACATAGCCTAAGTAAGTTACTAATGATCATGTTAATTATGAATTATCATGCTAAGTGGATTAACACATCGGGCACGGGTTTACCACTAGCAACACTAGGCAACTCCCACCAAGAGCCTGTGGCATAGCCGAACGTGGAGGGTTACAAAGGACAGATAGGGCTGTCACCACCTAGTGCCTACCTCTTCAATCCGTGGGTCTACGAGACATTCAATGCTACTCTCTATCCTAGCAGCATGCTAGCATATTAAGTACTTACCTTAAGAGCCTAGGCACAAGCCATCATAAGGCAATGAACCAATTCATCGTTGAACCAATGTTAATTCATAGCATAAGTGATTCATGTTAACATAACCATCATAGCTAATTAGACTATAGTGGAGGTTTATAGTGTTTATGATAATGTAATGAACATGGTATAGCACAATCATAAATACTACTCCTACCACATACATGGAATCCATAATCAAACGAGAAACACTTCATCCAAGTATATGAGCATATGAAGACTAAAGATAACATCTTTATTATGAATAATGTCACGAATACAAATAGGAATATGGAAGGCATACCTTTCCCAATTGGGAAGAGACTCCTTCTACTCCTCTCCTGCTTGGACTATGGACTAGAGACTCTCCTCTCTACAGCCTATACTCCTCTAAACCTATGGAGAGTAGTGAATACAAAGGATGAATACTCAAGTGGCGTGTGTTGAAGTCAGGGGTGAGGGATCCTATTTATATCTTGGAGAAGGGTCGGCTCCCGCCATCAAAAGCGCGTGAATCAGTCACCCCTGACCTCTTCAAGTCGGGAGGATCCTACACGTTGAGTTTGACCGAGAAAGGTGCCATGACCTAGTCGGCCGACTTGTGGGGTCGACCGACCTAGTCTTGGCCCCTTTCCCTGTGTGCTTCCTCCAGGTGACTGACAGGTGGGTCCCATTGAATGATATTGGTGCTACACCATTGGATGGCCTCGGATACTTCTGCTTGTGGTCAATTTGATCAATGAGGTGCCACGTGGCGTTGCTTGATTGGCTAGAATGATATTTAGGATCCACCCCCGTGTTTCACTTCATTTCTGCTGTAACACCCTCATTTTCATGCATCATGCCCTACATACATTCATATACATGTTTAACATTAACCCACATAAAGAGGAATGAGTTTAAAATTGATTTGGAGCATTTAAAATTGATTTGGAACAAAACTGCACTTAAAATACAGGAAAGTGCGGACTGGTCCGATTTTACTGAGGACTAGTCCGATTTCTCTCTGACTAAAAACGGACTTGTCCGTTTTTGCTGCGGACTTGTCCGATTTTGCCTCTGGAAACTTTTGGACTTGTCCGATTTTGTGCGGACTAGTCCGATATTCCAAGAATCCTTGAAAAATTTGCTAAGTCCCTAGACTTTTTCGGACTAGTCCGGTGTTCCAGCGGACTTATCCGTTTTCCTCTCTGACTAAAGTCGGACTTGTCCGATTTTAGGCCAGACTTGTCCGATTTTCTCTCTAGACAACTTCGGACTAGTCCGGTCCTTTCCGGACTTCTTCGATATTTCGTGACTCCGAGTTGATCTTTTGTTTTACGACTTGAATCTTGGGTTTCACGTTAAGTGGGCCTATGGACATCGTTCCTAACTCTTTAGAGCCCATGAGGGACTCTAAATCGGCCTCTACTCATCCCAAACTCGAAATCCATCTAACCCTAGCCTCCACCTCTATATAAACAACCCCACCCATTGGCTTGACATCTATTTGCCAGTTTTTCACCCCACCCAAACCCTAGTTCGTGGAGAGCCACCATCAAGGAGGGAGGAGAAGATCCCAAGCAAGAAGAAGAAGAGGAGGAAATGAAAGAGGATTAAGATCTCCACCAAGTTTTCATTCTTCATCACCAATTCATCTCCAAGTTCATCCCCAACCCTAGATCACCAAGATCCAAGTGCTACCTCCAAGTTTCTTGATTCATTGGAGTCCTAAACACCTGGTATACCTTCTATTATCTTTTCCTTACGTGAATTCAACACCTAATCTCCAAATTTACGTCGATCTAGAAAACCCTAACCTGCTGATCTCGCAAGGTGCGGACTTGTCCGGTCCCTGGCGGACTAGTCCGATTTTCATGGTTCAATTGAGTTGAATTGATTCTAAAAGTTTGATCTAATCACATCCAAACCTGCATAAACTTGTTAAAAGCTATTATAACTAGTTATTGATCATTAAAAGCAATCTATTGACAAGTTCTACCTTGCATTTGCATCAATCATGCATGTCATGACATATTGAGTAATATTTGTACACTCTTTGATTGTGTTTCTTGTCTTGTATGTTTATTGTGTGGATTAGATGGATTTGCGCTAGAGAGTGACGCGGAGGATCTACAACACCAAGAGTTTGAAGGCTTTGACCCTAATCAACCGCAAGAGCAAGGCAAGTGTCCTTGAAGCATATTGATTCTGTTATTAAAGTGAATGTTTTGTTTGCAAAACTGCATGCTTATGTCAATTTTGATGGGAATCCTATGATAGGAAGTTTACTAGCTTTGTTTAACAACCCTTGTCCCCTGGAATATATGGTAGAGAGTCGGGAAGAGCTTTTTAACTTTTTGCTTCGCTTAATTAATTGGGATGGGAAAACAACACTACACATTTAATTATGCATTAATGATATTTTGGTTAATGTGAACTGGTCAATATGATATGGTAATGGGTGATCTAAGCAAGCCTAGTATGTGGATGGGTTGGATGTTATGGTGGTTTTGCTTGCTTTAGATCTAAGGACCGGTTCATGCGAGAATAAGCCAGGACTACAGTGCCACCACGAGGCCAAGTATGGGTGTGGCGTAGCTGATTAATTAGGGCTTTGCTGGTGCTGTTTGGACCATTGTGGATGCTCGGGGAAGGGGTAGTCGGATTGGGTTTGTTGATGATTGGTGGGACTACTCTGGGATCCGAATGGCCCAAGAGGGGGCCCTTGGTTGAAGATGTGCTGTGCGGGAGACATCGCCACCGGTGAAACCTCAGTGGGGTCTAAATAGGCAAGTAATCCCTTTGTAAAGGATATTTTGTGATCTTTTGGCCATACACCAAAGGAAGTGTAATTGGCGAAAGGGAGGTTCTTTAGTCGCCGACAGGTGATGAAATCATAAACACATGGGTAAAGCGATACAACCTCTGCAGAGTGTGTCTAAAACTATCATGATAGCCGTGCTCCCGGTTATGAGCACCTGGACAACTTCCATGATTAGAGGGAACTCGGTATTGGAATGGTATTTGGGATGTTTATGGTTTGGTGATGGTTATGGCTGGTTATGGATTAATTTCCGGTGTTGAATATGGTTATTAGCAATGGTGAAATCTGGAATTATTGATGATGGTAGTGAATTCAGATTGGTATTATGATATTACTTATGAGTATGATGGGTTTACTTCACATACATATGATATATTGCTTTTCAAATGTTTTAATGTACTTTTCAGCACTTTGCCATTATTATTGTCGTCATTTGAATCAGCCACACGTCATACTTTCCACACTTGTTGAGTACGACATGTACTCACTCTTGCAATCCCCCCAATAGTTGCAGGTCAGGATTGGGAGTTTAATGGTGAGAATGCGAAGTTCTAGGCCGTGTCTACCGTTAGCTTTGCCTGTGGTGTTATTGGAGCTGCGCTATCCCTTATGCTTAGTTTGCTTAGTCGCTTAATTAGTTTATTTCCGCTGCATTAGTTGAACTTGTCATAAATATTCATTAGAGGTTGTATTTGATGATAATATGTTTTGTGTAATAAAATTTGGTTAATTAATCTTGTTTTGTGGTAATTTTCTATATACTCTTTTGTGATGCACTCGTGTATGTGTGTTGAACATCCTGGGCACACATATGTGTTCACTTGGTTCATTTTCGGAACCGGGTGTCACAGATTGGTATCAGAGCCACAGATTGACCGTAGGATGCAGCCTAGATAGAATGGACACTTTAGAGCACATAGGAGCACTCAGGAATCGATGTATTTTGGTTGGTGTGTTGTTTGCTATATATTGTTTGCTTGTGTGCTTAATAGAGGATTTTGGGATGCCTTAGCATTGCCATGTCCACCTAGGCTAGTGTAGCTAGCTGTTTAGTTTCATATCCATTGATGCATATAGTTGGGGACATTTTCTAATTCTTACCTATTGCATTTCTCCAGATGGTGAGGACTAGCAACCAGAGGGATGTCAATGATGAGGAGGAGAACAATGGAGTGCCTCAGAACAACATTGGACAAGGATCTACTCAGGGAGCTATCAACATTGAGCAGCTATTGGCTATGCAAAACCATCTCATGCAGACCATGATACAAACTATGGGACAGCTGCAGTCTAGTAACATCAACAATCAGCCCCACATGCCTCCACCGCCACCCCCACCTCCTCATAACCGATTGGGAGAGTTTATGAGGACTAGGCCACCCACCTTTGCTCAAGCTGCTGACCCTAAGGATGCGGATGATTGGCTCAAGTCCATGGAGAAGAAGTTAGCTATTGTCCAATGCAATGACCGGGAGAAGGTGCTATTTGCTTCTCATCAACTTGTTGGAGCAGCTGCGGATTGGTTGGATGCTTATTGCAATGCTCACGAGAATCAATAGAGGATTACTTGGGCCGAATTCAAGGAGAGTGTTCGTTCTCATTATGTGCCCAAGGGTGTTATGATCTTGAAGAGGCAAGAATTTGAGAATTTAAGGCAAGGAAGATCAAGCGTGAGTGAATATCTCAACAAGTTCACTCAACTCTCAAGGTATGCGCCTGAGGATGTGAGTCGGGACAGCCGGAAGCAATATTTGTTCATGAGAGGCCTCAACAATGAAATCCAAGTGCAACTACTCAACTGTGATTATGCTAATTTTCAGAAGCTTGTGGACAAAGAAATTGTGGTTGAGAACAAGATTCGTGAGATGGAGCAAGACAATAAGAGAAAGGTGACATATCAAGGACAACAACAAGGAAGTAATGTGCGCCCTCGCTTTGCGCCGCCCAATGCGCCATACTACAGCTCCTTTGCTCCTGTACAGCGTTCTGGTTATGCACCACGCCCAACTCAGTTTGTGCAGCAGCGCCCTGTTATGCAAGCACCTAGGCCTCCAATGCCTTATGTGCCTCGTGCTAATTTTCCTTCTGCAAGTGTTCAAAACCAAGCTCGTACCAATAATTCTGATGGAGTTAAGAAGTGTTATACCTGTGGAGAAGTTGGACACTTTGCGCATCAATGTCCTAAGTCAGGCCTTGGTCGAGGAAGCAATGCACCGAGGTAAAACCCAAGACCCAATGGAGGACAGCCACAAGGGAACCATGGACAGCAGAATTTTGCTCGTGGCAACGTGAACCATGTCTCTATGGAGGATGCTCAACAAGCGGATGACGTGATCATTGGTATGTTTCTCGCCAACTCCAACCCCGTGACTATGTTATTTGGAGCATCGCATTCATTCATTGCATCAAAGTATGTCGCCAAGTATAGTTTGCCTATCTCTCATATGAAGTTTACTCTATTGGTTAAGTCTCCTAGAGGAGATATGAGGACAAATATAGTATGTCCAAAAGTAAGCCTTAGAATAAGGGGGGAAGACTTCTCCGCCAACCTCATTGTTTTGGATTCTCAAGGATTGGACATTATACTTGGTATGGACTGGTTGAGGAAGCACAATGGAGTTATTGAGTGTGCCATGAAGACGGTGAAGTTGACCAATGAAGAAGGGATCATCGTAGAATTTGAAGCATCTCAAACCACACCGAAGCAATTGGAGTTGAATCATATGGATGGTGCCACAATTGAGGAGATTCCGGTGGTGTGTGAATTTTTGGATGTTTTTCCGGACGGGTTGTCAGGTATGCCACCTGATTGAGACATTGAGTTTGTTATTGATTTAATACCTGGAACTGCACCTATAGCTAAGAGGCCGTATAGGATGCCTCCTTTGGAATTAGCAGAGCTCAAGAAACAAATTCAAGAGCAACTAGAGAAAGGTTTTATTCGCCCTTGTTCTTCACCTTGGGGAGCACCTGTGCTGTTTGTGGACAAGAAGGATGGATCCCAAAGGATGTGTGTGGATTACCGAGCTCTCAACGAGGTAACAATCAAGAACAAGTACGCCATGCCACGCATAGAAGACTTTTTTGATCAGACGAAGGGTGCTTGTGTCTTCTCTAAGATTGATTTGAGGTTGGGATATTTTCAAATGAAGATTAGACCATCAGACATACCCAAAATAGCTTTTAGAACACAGTATGGATCTTATGAGTATACCGTGATGTCTTTTGGATTGACAAATGCACCTGCCTACTTTATGTACCTCATGAATAAGGTCTTCATGGAGTACTTGGATAAGTTCGTCGTGGTGTTTATTGATGATATTATGATCTACTCGAAGGATGAGAAGGAACATGAGGAACACTTGAGGCTTACATTGCAGAAATTGAGGGAGCATCAATTGTATGCCAAGTTCAACAAGTGTCAGTTTTGGTTGAAAGAGGTGTTGTTTCTGGGTCATATAATTTCAGGAGGAGTATCAGTTGACCCCGGAAAAGTGAGATACGTGTTGAAGTGGGAACCACCGCAAACTGCCAAGGAAATAAGAAGTTTTCTTGGGATGGCTGGATATTACCATCAATTCATCGAGGACTTTTCCAAGATAGCCAAGCCTATGACGGAGTTGCTAATGAAGGGAAAGGCTTTCCAATGGACTCAAGCTTGTCTAAATAGTTTTGAGGAGTTGAAAAAGAGGTTAACAACAACCCCAATTTTGGTACTGCCGGATGTGAGCAAGAGTTTTGATATTTATTGCGATGCATCGAGACAAGGACTTGGATGTGTATTGATGCAAGAAGGTCAAGTGGTTGCATATGCTTCGAGACAATTGAAGAAACATGAGCAGAATTACCCAACACATGATTTAGAACTTGCAGCTGTGGTAAATGCATTGAAAATTTGGAGACAATACATCCTTGGACATAGGTGTGAAATTTATACGGATCATAAGAGTTTGAAGTATATTTTCACACAAACGGATCTGAACTTGAGGCAACAGAGATGGTTGGAGCTCATCAAATATTATGATTTGAGAATCAACTATCATCCGGGAAAAGCCAATGTAGTGGCCGGTGCTTTGAGTAGAAAGGGAGTAAGTCATCAACTCACAGTTCGAGAGTTACCTCGGATTTGTAAATGAGATGGAGATGATGGAGTTAAACCTAACCTTGGAGCAAGAAGTTCGAGAGGCACAGAGGCACATGACTCACCTTACTCAATTCACCCTGGTTGTACAAAGATGTACAAAGACTTGAAGACTAGCTATTGGTGGGATAGCATGAAGAAGGACATAGCTGAATATGTGGCATTGTGTGATGTGTGTCAACGAGTCAAGGCGGAACATCAAAGGCCAGCTGGATTATTGCAACCATTGAAGATCCCGGAATTTAAGTGGGAAGAAATCGGTATGGACTTCATGGTTGGGTTACCACGTACTCAGTCCGGGTATGACTCAATTTGGTTAATTGTGGATCGCTTAACCAAGTCAGCTCATTTTGTCCCTGTGAAGACCAAGCTGCACAATTGGCCGAAATATACATGGAGCATATCGTGTGTCGACACGGAGTACCGAAGAAGATAGTCTCGGATAGAGGTTCCCAATTCACTTCCAGATTTTGGCAAAAGTTGCATGAAGCCTTGGGAACGAGGTTGAATTTTAGTTCAGCATGTCATCCTCAAACAGATGGACAAACCGAGAGGACCAATCCGATTTTGGAGGACATGTTAAGAGCTTGTGCTTTAAAGCATGGGAAGAGTTGGGACAAAAGCTTGCCATACGCGAAATTTTCATACAACAATAGTTACCAAGCAAGTTTGAAGATGTCACCATATGAAGCGCTTTATGGGAGGAAGTGTAGGACACCTTTATTCTGGAATGAGGCAGGAGAAGCTCAAATATTTGGCCCGGATGTGTTGCAAGAAGCCGAAAAGCAAGTCCAAATAATTCGTGAAAACTTGAGAGCTGCCCAATCAAGACCAAAAGGCTATGCAGACAATAGGAGAAGGAAATTAGCCTTTGAAGTGGGAGATTTTGTTTACCTCAAGGTGTCACCGATGAGAGTTCATAAGAGGTTTAACATAAGAGGCAAGCTCGCACCTAGTTATATTGGACCCTTCAAGATTTTGGACAAAAGAGGAGAAGTAGCATATAAGTTGGAGATGCCAGCTCATCTTTCAGACATACATGATGTCTTTCATGTTTCCCAGCTCAAGAAGTGTTTGAGAGTAACGGAATAACAAGTGCCAATGGAAGAATTGGAACTAGAGGAAGATTTGACTTATGCCGAACAACCGGTCAAAATCTTGGAAACTAAGGAGAGGGTCACAAGGAAAAAGATTATTAGATGGTGTAAAGTTCAATGGAAGCACCACACAGAAAAAGAAGCGACGTGGGAATTGGAGGATGATCTCAAGAAGTAATTTCCCTATCTCTTCTCTTCCGTGTCGAATCTCAAGGGCGAGATTCATTTTAAGGGGGGTAGGTTTGTAACACCCTCATTTTCATGCATCATGCCCTACATACATTCATATACATGTTTAACATTAACCCACATAAAGAGGAACGAGTTTAAAATTGATTTGGAGCATTTAAAATTGATTTGGAACAAAACTGCACTTAAAATATAGGAAAGTGCGGACTAGTCCGATTTTACTGAGGACTAGTCCGATTTCTCTCTGACTAAAAATAGACTTGTCCGTTTTTGCTGCGGAGTAGTCTGATTTTGCCTCTGGAAACTTTCGGACTTGTCCGATTTTGTGTGGACTAGTCCGATATTCCAAGAATCCTTGAAAAATTTGGTAAGTCCCTAGACTTCTCCCGACTAGTCCGGAGTTCCAGCGGACTTGTCTATTTTCCTCTCTGACTAAAGTCGGACTTGTTCGATTTTAGGCCAGACTTGTCCGATTTTCTCTCTGTACAACTTCGGACTAGTCCGGTTCTTTCCGGACTTGTCCGATATTTCGCGACTCCGAGTTGATCTTTTGTTTTACGACTTGAATCTTGGGTTTCACGTTAAGTGGGCCTAGGCACGTCGTGCCTAACACTTTTAGAGCCCATGAGGGACTCTAAACCGGCCCCTACTCATCCCAAACTCGAAATCCATCTAACCCTAGCCTCCACCTCTATATAAACAACCCCACCCCTTGGATTGACATCTATTTGCCACTTTTCCACCCCATCAAACCCTAGTTCGTGGAGAGCCACCATCAAGGAGGGAGGAGAAGATCCCAAGCAAGAAGAAGAAGAGGAGGAAACGAAATAGGATCAAGATCTCCACCAAGTTTTCGTTCTTCATCACCAATTCATCTCCAAGTTCATCCCCAACCCTAGATCACCAAGATCCAAGTGCTACCTCCAATTTTCTTGATTCAATGGAGTCATAAACACCTGGTATACCTTCTATTATCTTTTCCTTACGTGAATTCAACACCTAATCTCCAAATTTACGTCGATCTACAAAACCCTAATATGCTGATCTCGCAAGGTGCGGACTTATCTGGTCCCTGGCGGACTAGTCCGATTTTCCTGGTTAAATTGAGTTGAATCGATTCTAAAAGTTTGATCTAATCACATCCAAACCTGTATAAACATGTTAAAAGCTATTAGAACTAGTTATTGATCATTAAAAGCAATCTATTGACAAGTTCTACCTTGCATTTTCATCAATCTTGCATGTCATGACATATTGAGTAATATTTGTGCACTCTTTGATTGTGTTTCTTTTCTTGTATGTTTATTGTGTGGATTAGACGGATTTGCGCTAGAGAGTGCCACGGAGGATATACAGCACCAAGAGTTTGAAGGCTTTGACCCTAATCAATCGCAAGAGCAAGGCAAGTGTCCTTGAAGCATATTGATCCTGTTTTTAAAGTGAATGTTTTGTTTGCAAAACTGCATGCTGGTGTCAATTTCGATGGGAATCCTATGATTGGAAGTTTACTAGCTTTTTTTAACCACCCTTGTCACCTGGAATATATGGTAGAGAGTCGGGAAGAGCTTTTTACCTTTTTGCTTCGCTTAATCAATTGGGATGGGAAAACAACACTACACATTTAATTATGCATTAATGATATTTTGGTTAATGTGAACTGGTCAATATGATATGGTAATGGGTGATCTAAGCAAGCCTGGTATGTGGATGGGTTGGATGTTATGGTGGTTTTGCTTGCTTTAGATC
Source organism: Tuctoria greenei (assembly GCA_036927565.1). Classification (NCBI taxonomy): domain Eukaryota; kingdom Viridiplantae; phylum Streptophyta; class Magnoliopsida; order Poales; family Poaceae; genus Tuctoria; species Tuctoria greenei. Next base: position 144,620,969 of record JAYESD010000011.1, read on the forward strand.
TAAGGACCGGTTCATGCGAGAATAAGCCAGGACTACAGTGCCACCACGAGGCCAAGTATGAGTGCGGCGTAACTGATTAATTAGGGCTTTGCTGGTGCTGTTTGGACCATTGTGGATGCTCGGGGAAGGGGTAGTCGGATTGGGTTTATTGATGATTGGTGGGACTACCCTGGGATCCGAATGGCTCAAGAGGGGGCCCTTAGTTGAAGATGTGCTCTGCGGGAGACATCACCACCGGTGAAACCTCAGTGGGGGTCTAAATAGGCTAGTAATCCCTTTGTAAAGGCTATTTTGTGATCTCTTGGCTATACACCAAAGGAAGTGTAATTGGCGAAAGGGAGGTTCTTTAGTCGCCGGCGGGTGATGAAATCACAAACACGTGGGTAAAGTGGTAGAACCTCTGCAGAGTGTGTCTAAAACTATAATGATAGCCGTGCTCCCAGTTATGAGCACCTGGACAACTTCCATGATTAGAGGGAACTCGGTATTGGGATGGTATTTAGGATGCTTATGGTTTGGTGATGGTTATGGCTGGTTATGGATTAATTTCTGGTATTGAATATGGTTATTAGCAATGGTGAAATCTGGAATTATTGATGATGGTAGTGAATTCAGATTGGTATTATGATATTACTTATGATTATGATGGGTTTACTTCGCATACATATAATATATTGCTTTTCAAATGTTTTAATGTACTTTTCAGCACTTTGCCATTATTATTGTCATCATTTGAATCAGCCACATGTCATACTTTCCACACTTGCTGAGTACGACATGTACTCACTCTTGCAATCCCCCCCCCAACAGTTGCAGGTCAGTATTGGGAGTTTAAAGGTGAGAATGCGAAGTTCTAGGCCGTGTCTACCGTCAGCTTTGCCTGTGGTGTTATTGGAGCTGCGCTATCCCTTATGCTTAGTTTGCTTAGTCGCTTAATTAGTTTATTTCCGCTGCATTAGTTGAACTTGTCATAAATATTCATTAGAGGTTGTATTTGAGGATAATATGTTTTGTGTAATAAAATTTGGTAAATTAATCTTGTTCTATGGTAATTTTATTTATACTCTTTTGTGATGCACTCGTGTATGTGTGTTGAACATCGTGGGTACACATATGCATTCACTTGGTTTATTTTTGGAACCGGGTGTCACATCTGCATAGAATCCCTGCATGCACTACTTTCTCCAATGACAAGTGGAAATATGTTAAATAGAAAGGTGATGTGTGCAAGAAATGAGAATTCCTTCACATAATCGACTTATATTGACGGGTAAAACTGGTGTATAATAACCATCAAAAAACTCCTCCAAGCTTATCCTTTGCTCGTCCCGAGCAAAGTCAAGACTTTAGGTTGATGATCAAGAGTTGCTACTATGTTCTACTTTTCAAAAGTACCACGTGCACAACAAAATACTCTACCTAGTATTGCAAAAATATGCATGGTACTTCACCCATCTTAGATCATTATGGGGTTTATGCCATCTCCTATTAATGGGTGGTTGAAAGATAGAACAGCAAATTGAGCACACATACCCTAGAAATCAAGTTCCACTTTAGTTCAAGAGAGTTCAATTTAGATTTTAAGTATCTCATTTTTATTCTCTCAAGTCTCTCTTTTTTGTGTAGTGGAAATATGTCCTCACCAAGGCATTGTGCCTAAATTCATCCTACCTCTACATAAGGCTTGTATGTGGAGCTTGGTAGGGAATATTGTAGGCATATTTGCAACACATAATATTGCTAAGTCAAAAGAGCAAGCCTTAGGAGAAATCAATTCAAAACAATTTGATTCAAGAATTGTGCATGTGTGATGGAACGGAGTGGATGTGTATCTTGAGATGACTCCTTTTTGAGTGGACTCTCTTATTTTGCAGGGATGAAACATGGCTACTTTTCCTTCTTCATCTTTTTTCTCTCATGCTTATGATGTAAGCATGCATTTTATTTTTCTTTTTCTTTTTCTTGTAGCCATGTATTCTACTGCCCTTTTATGCAATAAATTTTGGAGAGAATACTAGGCCTGAATGATATGAAGTTTCTATATTTTATTGTGGAACGGTGGTATGATGGAAATTTGCTTACTTCTAGTGTAGAAGTATAGCATGTGCAGGTAAAGTCTTGAATTCAAAAAGTAATGAATGAAATCTCACATAGGTCTATACTAGTTTGACAAAGCTCAATGTCAAAGTAAATAGCATATGCGTAAGGTCTATCAATGTAATGTATCATATTGATTTGGTGGGTATTTCCAATCAAATGAACATAACTGAAATCTTTTTAGAATTTCTCCAGAAATCTATGTTTCACTATCAAACTAGAAATAGCAGCCCTATCACTGTATAATATCTCACGACAACTTACAATGGATTAAGCTTTTGCTACCCACAATTTCAAAATCAAGGCAAAAGCAATTTTAGCCAATGAGAGCAATATGTTGGAGAGTAGTAAGTTGTAAACTAGAGACTTAGGAAAATTAAAACAGGACAACTATTCATCATTTCATCTATGTGAATTCCAAGTCATTCTTACCACACATCTTTTATTTTATTTGAAAATTAAACCTATCCAATATTTTTTTAAATGCAAGGTGGATGATGGGTAAGTGGAAAATAAATATGTAAGGGGTTAATACAATTTACCTCAAGTGGGGGTCCTCCCCCAAGCTTGTTCTTCACTCACCGCCGTGTCGAGGGTTGAACTCTTGATGATGGAAGTATGCCGCGAGATCGGCTTGTTGTTGTTGTAGCGTGGAGTTGAGGTTGATGAATTGAGCGTCCATGTGTTGTTGTCAGTCGTGGGTACCTTGAACATGCCCTTGGAGAGTGTTGTAGATGTCACTCATCCTTACATCAAGCTCCTCCATACGTCTAGAGAGGTCCGTCATACCTTGGCTATAGTCACGATGACTTCTAGCTGAAGTGGAATGACATCTTCTCATAGATGTTGGAGGCAAGCTGCTAGAGCTTGAAGTGGATAGGGGTGTCTCCCATGTAGCACCTGACCATCCATGCCAATACGGACCTTTGGTCTCATACGATGGAGGTTGAGTCCATCCGGGTGCATCACCTGTTGGGTTCTCTTCCTCTTCGTACTCATGGACTGTGGAGGTTATCAGGGGCATGGCCACTCTCCTTGTACGGCTTCTAGTTAGCGTGCCAGGGACATTACTTCTTTCGGCTTCCTCGATTGGAAGTAGGTCAATGGTTATCCTCCGACATTTGTACAAATGATAATCCGGGTTAGATAACCAAGTTTCATTGACAAAGTCGGGATAATAAAATATCAAAGAGACATCTTGATCATGCTTAAGGGTATGTCCTTGCACTAAATATTCTTCATCAATTAATTCTATTTCATTTTCAATGTATTCCAATGAAGAATATTCAAGTGGTCCTACCCTAGTAGCAATACGGGTAATAAATGAAGTGCATTCAATTGGCCCTACCCTTGGAATGTAATCTAACCATTGTGTCATCATGGTAATAAGTGGAGCAACTTTTATCTTTTTAATCATGGCAAATAAAACTTTCAGCTCATCATCACGCACTATCCTTACATCTGCTCTAGGGAACATAGTCATAGACAGCCATCAATGCATGAAGCATAGAGTGGGGTTGTGCAAGTGGCTATTCCTAGGTGCACTACATATGACCTCACCAGTTAGATCTTACCAAAAACTTTGTTTGTTAAACTTAGGCAAATTGTCTAATTCTAGCAAACAATGATTATGGAAGCCTAGGATTTCACTTAATTCTTTCCATAGGATGTTGTATTATTTTTGAAATAATTGAAAAGGAGTACCATCGAATCCTATCTTGAGTGTTCAAAGGAATTGTCTAGAGAGAAGGCGTGAACCTTTCTCCTCTATGTGAGCAAAATTTTCCTAGCCTAGTGCACGCCAAATGGAAAAGAATTCAGAATCCATACCCATTTTGGAGATCAAATCCTGATCATAAGCTTTCGTGTGAGAAAACTCGGGATCTTGGAGGAGCTTGCATGCTTGATCTTCAACTTCACTTTGGATGTCAAGGTAGTCGTCGTGAAGAAGTTGGTGTGGCTTGCTCCTCTCACCCATGGGAGTGTCCTCTCCTACACTCCTCCACTCTGAACTAGGTGTAGCAACAGAAGAGGGGCGTGCACTTCAGTCTCCGCCATGGCTTGAGCTTGTAGCCTCCTTCCTCTTTCCAAACAACCTTTTCATTCCTTTCATGGCCACAACATACAAGAACGAAACAAGGCAAAAACTCGAAAGAGGTGATGTTAGTAAAAACAAAATCCTGGCAAATTTTCCCTTGAAGATCATGAATGCAAAATGCAAATGCAATCAAAAGCAAATCTTTTTGAGTTGGATTTTCAGCAAGAGCTTCAATGAAGAGCAAGAACAACAAATTGAGCAAGAGTGACTTTGGGGATGTATGAAATGAGGTGAAGTGTGAAGAGAAGAGCTCCTCACGGCCACCATTTATACTGTGCAATCCCCAACTGTCACTAGGACACCAAATGTAGCCATTTGAGGAGAGAGCCAAATTTGCTCTTTCCCCTAGTCAGCTGAGCAGGGGGGTCGGCCGACCAGACAGGTAGGCCCCCTATTCTCTCTTTTGGCAGGTGACTCTCCAACGGCTATAGAATAAGCCTGTTGGTGAAATACCACTTTTCCAGCTCACATAAATTGTTTTCCAAATAAAAATTCCCTTTTCAAAAACCCAAAAATTTTCTTTTTGTGAAAAATAAAGAAATAAAAATGATAGTTGAGAATATAAGATTCTCAACATGCTAAGAAAATCAAATATGCAGTGGGGAAAATCAAACTAAATGGGGAAAATCAAATGAAGAGAAAAGAAAAGAAAAATTCAAATAAAGGATAACTACCAATTTAACCTATCGACTGGGTCTCACCACCGTCCGATGAGATGGAAATTCCTCCTTCATTTCTTGACATCCGGTTCCCGGAAGGATGGGCTCGGACGGATTTTCTTGCTTCTTCCGCCATACCTTCTTTGGCGGCTTGGTGGACTTGGGCCTTTGAGGAGGCCCGGACTTCTCCGTCTTCTTGGGGTGTCGGCGTGGACCATAAGACGGGTTTTCTGCATAGATCAAATTCCTCGTGAATGCAATGAGCGGGTCCACCTATGGAGGTGTGATTTTTGCCTCTTGAATGTGTTTAACATTTACCCCAATGTGGATCATTAAGAATTGTTCCAACATTGGGCGAAAGTTAAACTTCTCCTCATTGCCATTGATACGGAAGTGGATTTCTCCATCTCCCACATCTATGCGAGCTTTCATGGTGCTTAGGAACAGACGCCCAAGAATGAGTGGTGTATCCTTCTCGACCTCCATGTCGAGCACCACAAAATCCACGGATATGAAGCAGTTCCAGATTTTCATCGGGACATCTTTGGCAATACCGGCTGGATAAACGACTGAAGAATCAGCCCGTTGGAGCAGCATTGGTGTTGGAGTAAGCTCCGTGAAGTTCGGCTGGTCGAAAACCACCTTGGGCATCACACTCACGTTTGCTCCAAGGTCACAAAGGGCCTTGTCAAAGTGGTCTGACCCAATTGATCATGAGATTGTAGGACATCCAGGGTCCTTCAGCCAGTTGCCTCCTTGTAAAGAAATCATGTTGGCACTTTCCACGAGAGGTTTGGGTTGTCCTGGCGTCTTGCCATTCTCCATTGGAGGAACAACATCTGCCAGTTGAGCCAACTGAGTCTCCAACATCTTGTTGAAACTCAATTGATTCTTAAAGGCTGAGGATAGTCCTTCAATCTTGGCATTAATGCTTTCTAGGGTCTTGTCATTGGCCGAAAACTTCTTGGATATAGCCTCATTGATATTCAGCTGGCCAATGGCAAGTTCTCTCAAGTTGGGTTGATTTCCATTGTTGTCATTGTTGGTGTACCCTCCTTAAAAGAATGGGCGTGGTTGGCCCCACCCTTGACCTCCTGGACGATAGCCATTGTTGTTTCCATTGTTGGCTACGTATAAGGCATCCTCACGGGTTTCTGGGCAGTCATTGCCCAAATGGCCCATGTTTCCACAGACTTCACAAGTGATGTGAGAGTCTAAGGCATAGGCATTCCCACATACCTCGCCATTGACTTGTCCATCAATCTTCTTCATAAGGAGGTTCAATTTGGCAGCAATCATGTCCACCTACTTCAAGGTGTGCATGCCTCGCTGGTAGGTATGGAGATGCTCGTCGCTCTAACCCATGTTCGACACCATCTTCTCAATCAAATCTTTGGCTTTGGGCACCGTCAATGAGAAGAAGGCACCTCCAGCAGGAGCATCAACATGGTCACGGGCAAAGGATGAGCCCGTTGTAAAAATTTTGGATGATGAGCCAGTCATCCATCCCATGGTGGGGACAGGATAGAATGTACTCCTGAAGCCTTTCCCAAGCCTCGGGAATAGATTCCTTGGCATCTTGCTGGATGCTGGAAATTCTTCCACGTATTGCATTGGTCTTGCCCAATGGGAAAAACTTGTACAGGAATGTCATAGAACACTTCTCCCAAGTATCTACAGCACTTAGGTTTGCGTAGAACCACTGTTTCGCTCTCCCAAGACAAGAGAACGGAAACAGCCTAAGACGGACAGCATCAGGAGATACGTCCTTTATCTTAAAAGTGTTGCAGATCTCAAGGAACTGTTGCAGGTGCGCACTTGCATCTTCGTTAGTCTTCCCACAAAATGGGTTGGCTTGCATCATAGTGATAAGGCCAGTCTTTATTTCGAAGTTTACATCTCTCATGTTAACAGTGGGCCCAACAGGCACATTGTTAGCAAAGGGAGCCGAAAACTCACGAAGGGTCTTCTGGGCCATTGGTGTTTTGGTTGTTGGTGCGGTTGTGCTGGCTTGGTTTGTCGCTTGAAGCTTCTGAACAGTAACGACACGAGGTCGATCTCTCAGAAAGGATTCGGGATCTTCAACAAAGTTTTCCGGCAAGCTGAAACTCGACATACGCTACCTTGTTTTAACATAAAAAGCGAAAACAAAGAAGGGTCATCCTACTAAAACCTACAAGGGTTCTATCCTATTCACTCAATCATGTAATACTTCGACTGCCTTCCCCAGCAACGGCGCCAGAAATGCTTGTTGATATTTCCTACGCACCACTAATAATTCATCCCTAGCAGTGGTGCTAGAAATGCTTGATGGTAGGTTTTAAATCTCAAATGAACGTCCGCAAGCGCATGGAAACTATTGATGTAGCATTTCCCCTTTAAAGATAATTCCGAAAGGGTGTCATTTATATTTTCCCAAAGGAAGGCTAGATGAAAGTAAAACAATCATCAAGTAGAAAAGCTTAGGTTGGTCTAGGTAGGGTTCTAGCAAGGATGGGTTAAATGATAAGTTGAGGTAGTGACACACACAAGAGCATTCTATCCTAAGGGGATAAATGAGGTAATAGAGGAACTAGGCTAAGAGTTAGGTACAGACTCCTCCTATGCTTCTCATGTACATATACATAGCCTAAGTTAGTTACTAATGATCATGTTAATTATGAATTATCATGCAAAGTGGATTAACACATCGAGCACGGGTTTACACCTAGCAACACTAGGCGACTCCCGCCAAGAGCCTGTGGCATAGCCGAACGTGGAGGGTTATAAAGGACAGATAGGGCTGTCACCACCTACTGCCTTCCTCTTCAATCTGTGGATCTACGAGACATTCAATGCTACTCTCTATCCTAGCACCATGCTAGCATATTAAGTAAGTACCTTAAGAGCCTAGGCACAAGCCATCCTAAGGCAATGAACTAAATCATCGTTCAACTAATGTTAATTCATAGCATAAGTGATTCATGTTAACATAACCATATCATAGCTAATTAGACTATAGTGGAGGTTTATAGTGTTTATGATAATGTAATGAACATGGTATAGAACAATCATAAATACTACTCCTACCACATACATGGAATCCACAATCAAACAAGAAATGCTTCATCCAAGTATATGAACATATGAAGACTAAAGATAACATCTTTATTATGAATGATGTCACAAATACAAATAGGAGTATGGAACGCATACCTTTCCCAACTGGGAAGAGACTCTTACTCCTTTCCTACTTGGACTATGGACTAGAGACTCTCCTATCTACAGCCTATACTCCTCTAAACCTATGGAGAGTAGTGAATACAAAGGATGAATACTCAAGTGGTGTGTGTTGAAGTGAGGGGTGAGGGGTCCTATTTATAGCTTGGAGAAGGGTTGGTTCCCGCCACCAAAAGCGCTCGAATCAGTCACCCATGACCTCTTCAAGCCGAGAGGAGCCTACACGTGGAGTTTGACCGAGAAAGGTGCCAAGACCTAGTCGCCTGACTAGGGGGGTCGGTCGACCTAGTCTTGGCCCCTTTTATGGTGTGCTTCCTCCAGGTGGTTGACAAATGAGTCCCATTGACTTATATTTGTGCTACACTGTTGGATGGCCTCGGATACTTATGTTTGTGGGCCATTTGATCCATGAGGTGCCACGTGGCATCGTCTGATTGGCTGGAATGATATTTTATAGGATCCACCCCCTTGTTTCACATCATTTATGCATAGAATCCCAACATGCACTACATTCTCCAAGGACAAGTGAAAATAGGTTAAATAGAAAGGTAATGTGTGCAATAAATGACAATTCCTTCACATAATTGATTTATATTGATGGGTGAAATTGGTGTATAGCAGCCATCAACACGTGGGCGTAGCACCACACCTCGTGGTGTCGCACGATCGCTCTCCCCTCAGAGGACGTCCATGAAGTCGATGACACCTACACGTCGTCCGACTACGGCTGGCCTTAAGTCAGTCAAGACCCGTCTTTTTCTTAAAAAAGATGAGTCTCTCCCAACGGTGCAGCCTGGCGAGGAGTTCATGTGCACTCTGAAGACCAAGGACGGTGACATAGTGAGCCACCACTACAATTCACCTACGCGTACCTCACCTGAGCGTGTGGGAGACCGCCTTATTATCCATGGGGTGCGCAAGCCTGAAGGAGGCTATGCAAAAGGCTTTTTCAAGCAAATGGATAATCTGGCGATGGAGGAATCGACAGGCTTGTCACCCTCCAAGATTAGGCGTCACCTCTCACCACCTACCATTAGAGAACCACTTGGCCAATTTGAGGACAGCGACGGGAAATCTCCTCGTGCTCTTAAAGTGGCACAACTTTCTAAGGAGTTAGCTTCTCTCCGTTTGGAGAACAAGAAGCTATCAGACTTAGTGGCTGAAGGGCGCATTGAGAGGGCGGAACTGAAGAATGAACTCATATCCCTCAAGGAGGAGATTGATGGTGTTTGCCGTGGCATGGGCGCCAAACTGCGGCGCGTATGCAATGCCGTCGGGAAGCCCGACATCTACAATGCTCCATAGTTTAGATGTCCCAACCGCATAGGATGCTTACTAGCTTAGTTTAGTTTTATTCCAAATTTTATTTCATTAAATTTAGATTGAATAATGTAAGCATCCCCATATTTTGAGTTCAATAAAGTAAACTTATCGATTCATCTAACCGGTAAAGTTCTCCCTTTAGTTTATTTCTGTTGAATAAAGAATTCAGGGAACAAGTGTGGGCGAGGTACCCCAAAATTTGCGAAATCCCAATGTGAAAAAATAGCATTGCATCTCAAAACACGTCACGACCGAAAATACGACTTGACATGTCCAAACAGAGCAGCAAAAAGGCCCGAAGGTGATCGGCTGATGTAACACCCTCATTTTCATCCATCAAGCATTTCATACATTCTTATACATGTTAAACCTTAAGAAACATAAAAGGAACAAGATTAAAATGAATTTGGGACAAAACAACAATTTAAAACTGTCAGGGTGCAAACATGTCCAGCCATAACCCCAGACTAGCCTGGTTACCCTATTCTTCTTCAGAAAATTCAGCTTCTTTCAGAGCCTGGAATTGTTCGGCACAATGCACAGACCAGTCTGGTTTGGTCTCTGATGTTGTCCGGACTTGTCTGTGGTCCAAGCAGACTAGTCTGTTCCTTATTGAATTTTAGTCCGGAAAACCTTTTCTTTGCCAACCCGGACTTGTTCGAAAATATCTCTGTTCCAAAACTAACTTGTCCGTACCACCCTGTCGGACTTGTCCGTTGATGCCTCTGTTCAATATTGGACTAGTTCGGCCCCTAGCAGACTAGTCCGGCCTGCAGAAACCAACTCGAATTCTGTTATTTCTCCATGATTGGTTTTTGGGTAATTGCCTTAATTTGGCCCGAGAACTTTGTGCTAAACCTCAGAGGAGCCCAAGTGGACCCACCCCGGCCTCCACCCACCTTAGACTCGAAATCCATCAAACCCTACCACCTCCACCCCTATATAAACAACCCACCACCCCAACTTTTCATCTCTTTTGCCACAATTGAAAAGGCCTCAACCCTAGTTCGTGGGAGCCGCCATCAAGAGAAGATCCAGCAGCAAGGAGGAGGGGGGAGAACATGAGGGAGGATCAATCAAGCAAGATCTTCATCGACTATTCGTTCTTCATCACCAATTTACCCTCAACTCTCCACCATCAGACCTAATCGTCAAGATTCGAGTTTCACATCACTTTCTTGACTCTTGGAGCTCTAAGCATGTGGTACACCCTCTACTTTCACTTTTCCATGTGAATTCAATCCCAATTCTTGATGATCAAGAAAAGCCTACGTTACAAATTCTGTATAGGGCGGACTAGTTTGGTGTCTGAATCTGGTTCAGGCTGAATTAATCCCAATTTGATTCAAATCAACTCGAAATCTATTCAAACTTGTTAGGAACCTTTGTAACTAGTAAGTAAACATTAGCAATTCATTAACAAGTTTTGCCTCACAATTGCATTAATCATGCATATCATGGCATATCGAGTACTATATGTGCATTATTTGTTTGTAATGTGTGTTTTGCATGTTTATCGTGTGGAATAGAAGGTTTTGCTCTAGAGGGTGCTCTCGAGGACCTCCAGTACCAGAACTTTGAAGCTTTTGACCCTAATCAAGCTTAGGAGCAAGACAAGTGTAATTGAGCATTTTGATCCTGTTTTTAAGTATTTTGTTCGCAAAACTGCATGCTTGTGTTAAATTGATGGGAAACCCAAGATAGGAGTTTACTAGTCTTGTATGACCATCTTGTCGCCTAGAATACATTATAGAGTGTCGGGAAGGGCTTTTTTCCTTTTTTGCTTCACTCTAATTAATTGGGATGGGGAAACAACCAAATGTCTTAATTATGAATTAATGAACATGTATATGATGAGAATTGGTGAACATGGTTAATTGGTAACATAGGACTTGAGAGATCTAAGCAAGCATGGTTTGTCGATTGGGTTGGATGATATGGTGGTTTACTTGCCTTGGATCTAAGAACCAGTTCATGCGAAAATAGGCCAGGACAACAGTGCCACCACAAGGCCAAGTATGGGTGGGGCTTAGCAAATTAATTAGGAGTATTACCAACATTGATTCGGATCATTTGGAGGAGTGGGGAATGAGAGTTGGTTGGATTTGCAGTAGAGGTGAGACTGCCCTGGGATCTAAACGACACAAGAGGGGGCCTTTTGTTGGATGTGCTCAGTTGGAGGCATCACCACCGGTGAAACCTTAGTGGGTCTGAATCTGCTGGTAGTCCCTTTGTAAAGGCTATTTTGTGATCTCTTGGCCATACACCTAAGGAAGTGTAATTGTCATAAGGGAGGTTTCTTTAGTCGCGGACAGGTGATGAAATCAAGAACTTGTGGGTAAAGTGGTACAACCTCTGTGGAGTGTTAAAAACTATCATGATAGCCGTGCTCCCGGTTAAGAGCATCTGGATGACCTACATGACTAGAGTGGAATTTGGGATTTGGGATGGTCATGGTCATGGTTATGGTTGTGGTTGGGTTATGGTAATGGTTATCGTTATGATTATGGATTGGATGGTGATAAATGGTCATGGTTAATGATGATGGTAAAAATATGAAATATGGATGGATAATGAATGATGGATATGAATTATTATGTTTGTTTGGAATATGATGGGATAAATTTCACATATACATGTGTCGGTACCTGGCATACCGGGTACCCTCACGCACAAGCTAGAGCCACCTAGGTAACTCGCCTCCCAGCAGGGATAGGGTCCGAGGGCGCCATGTGTTCAAAGAAACCCAGACCCGCCGGCCTCAGATGGGAAGTCCGGGGTGCCAACAAGACATCCAGAAGGGGGAGCTCAGCTCCACCTTGACGACAAGCTCCCAGGCAGCCACGTTTCGAGCAGGACAGGACCCGACCTCCTCCGCGGAGGTGAGCTCCCAAGCTGCCACGTGGCCCACAATGTCGAGACCCGATCTCCCCAGCAGAGGCGAGCACCCGAGCTGCCACGTGGCCCATGGGGCAAGACCTGGCCTCCCCCATGGAGGTAAGCTCCCGAGCTGCCATGTGGGCCGCGAGACGGGCGTGGCCTCCACCATGGCGGAGAGATCCTCACTATCCTCACTTGCCTAGAGTAGATAGTGAAGAAGTTAAGAGGGCAGTGTGCCTTGTCTCTGTCAAGCCTTGAAGATACGTGACTTCCCCAGACACATGGCACGGTGCACGCCTAATGTCAGGTACCGCTATGACTAATCACATCACAGTGAAGGCATCGCGGGCCTATTCCACTCTGCCAAGTGGGTAGCTTACGGTGCCAGAGACAGTTGGATGGGACATTCCATGCCAATGTCAGCAATGACGCGTGGGCTACTGACAACATGGGCGGCAAGACGGCGAGTCCTCAAGTCCGCGGTCAGAGCAAGCTTACAGAAGAAGCCTTAGATCTTTAGGATAAGATCGCCCCGGGACCACCTGTCGGACCCTAGGACCCCACTTGTGAGGCATCTGTCCTTGACTATAAAAGGCCTGGACCACCACCGATACAAGGACCAGACTCAGAATCCCCGATACACACACACACACACACACACACATACACACTCACCAAGCAATACAATCCACCGTGGAGTAGGGTGTTACACTCCTTGCGGCCCGAACCATGTAAAATACACTGTTTCATACTCTTCCGCTAGAACACTAGTTTAAGGCCTAAGCCCCGCCAAACAAGAACCTCCGCGGGCTGCTCCTTAGCAGATCCGGGGGAAGTGTCGCATTAACACTTCGACATTTAGCGGGCCAGGTAGGGGCTTTTTCCCTCAAGAAAGTGGTAGCGCTTTCACCACCATGGTGTTCATCAGGTCCGTGGAAGGCAGTTTTCACGGCCGTTGTTCAGTGTCCAGATTCGTCGCTCGAGCGGCACTCTCTGGTCCATCTCACCCCCTCGTAGGTATGGCTGGCCAAAATGGCATGTTGGGAAACACCCTAGCTCAGTCGGCTCCACCAGCACCCACAACAGCGAGCCTGGAGAGCGCTTTGGCGGTGGCCAGAGCTCTTCTCCACCACCCACCGGCGCTGAACGCCACTCAGGGGGGCTGCTCAGCAATGGGTCCAAGACATCGACCACCTCGTCATCGCAGCCATCAACTCCCCCAACAGGGGAAGGCGCCTTGTGTCGCTGTCATGCATGCCGTTGATCAACCGTCACACTGCCAACTCCCGCTCCTCCAAGCCTACGAGCGTTAGCCGGCTTCCCATGGGGGACCTCAGGGCTAAGCTTGACCGTCATCAAGCTCACATGGACGGTCATGTCATCATTGAGCGGCAGCGAGAGAGTCGGCGCAACCTTGATGCCGAATATGGCACTCAATGCCCTGGTCACGACGCGTCCTCTGTCCAAGGTGTGCTGAAGGTAAACCCTCCGCCGCCTAACCAGGAGTATGACGGCTCGATAGCTCCCCTGCAGTACTCGGGGCAGCAGGATGTGCAGCAACAGTACTTGGTGCAGCCAGTACTATTGCAGCAACGCATGGCACAACCAGTGCCACAACTGCAGGTCCAGCAAGTGTCGCACTTCGTGCAGAAGACCCCCTTGGGGTATGCTGTCCCATCTGCCTCTCCGACAAAGCTCGCGGGAGGCTGCTCGGCGTTGGATCCGCACCTCCACTTCGCATTGTGGCCACACAAGTTCCAGCCATATATCCTGGAGAGATTCGATGGAAGCATCAACCTGGCGGAGTTCCTACAGATCTACACCAAGACGCTCCTTGCTGCAGATGCGGATGAGACCACCCTGTCGAACTACTTCCCGGTCGCCCTGACTAAATCAGCCTGCTCGTGGATAATGAACCTTCCCGAGGGGTCTATAACCTCTTGGGATGAGTTGTGCCGACAGTTCACGGCGAACTTCGACAGCTCCTACACATGCCATGCATCGAGCTCGACCTCCACGCCATGCGACAGCAACCCAAGGAGATGCTGCGATCATTCATCCAGTGTTTCTCCCAGGAACGCAACTCCATTCCCAACATCCCAAATGCCTCTGTCATAGTGGCATTTCGCCAGGAAGTGCGCGACTGCAAGATGGTCGAGAAGTTAGCCATGCACAACGTGCAAGACGTCTCTGAGCTCTTCTCCATCGCCGATCGGTGCGCCAGGGCGGCAGAAGGCCACGACCAGCATGCTCAGCCTACCCCTAGAGCGGGCGGGGATGGCAAGACTGGAGAAGGATTCGCTAGCCCTGGTAGCAGCAAAAAGAAGAACAAGAACTGGGGTGGCGGCTAGAACAAGTCGCTGCATGGATCCCCCATCACGGCAGTAGCCGCAACCGGAGGAGGCAAACCCCCACACCCGGAATAACGCCCTCGTCAGCCACCTGCCATTAATGAATACGTCGAGCCCTGCCTGGTGCACAAGATTTGCGAACACACTACGAGTGAGTGCCGGGAAAATAAAAAGGTGTGTTGAACACTACCTAGAGCAGGCACAGCAGCGCCCGAGCAGCACCCCCTTCCGCCAAGAGGAGGGCAAGTAGAAGGTCGAACCCAAGGTCAACAATGACGAGGAGCTGGAGTACCAGAAGTAAGAGCGGGCTATCAAAGTGGTCCACCAAGATGAGGACTCCAACGCCAGCAGCGACAACGAGCGTCACAAGACCCTCCACGTCATCTTCGGAGGGTCTTGGGATCCCATGTCCCGGAATACGGTCAAGACCCTTCGTCGTGCGATGGCTTCGATAGCCCCTATACCCACTCCGGTGCAGCACCACCACTGGAACGAGATGTCGATCAGCGTCGACGCCTATGACTCCCCCAAGAACATGGCTGGGGCAGGGGTCCTACCTCTCCTAGTCGCCCCCACCATAGCCAACGTCAAGCTCCACTACGTCTTGATAGATTGCGGGGCCGGCCTCAACCTCCTCAGTTGTGCAGCCTTCGAATAGTTGCAGATCCCAGTGTCCAATCTAGCCCCCTCGAGCCCATTCTCAGGGGTGGTACCTGGGAGCATCATCCCGTATGACAACATCCACCTGCGGGTGACCTTCGGGACACCTGACCACTACATGATGGTGAGCATCCTCTTCGACGTCACTGATGTCAGCCTCCCCTTCAACGCCATCATCAGCAGGTCTGCCCTGCACCAGTTCATGGTTGTAGCCCACTACGACTACCTCATCCTGAAGATGCCAACCCCCTCTAGCGTCCTCGGTATCCGTAGAGATCGCACCGCTGCAGTGTTAGCCTTGGAGCAGCTCCAAGCACTCACAGCAGACCCAACACCTATCCAGATCGGCGCTGGATCAAGTCGCCCTCCTCCAAGCTCACGACAGCGCAGAGCACCAGCCGCGCCTCAGCTACAGCCCTCCGGCAACAATACCTCCATCAAAGCTGCCAAGCTCAGTCCCGTCTCTGCTCGGACCACTCGCAAGACAGGCGGTCAAGACAGTAAATATGGATGCTCGCTCGTCGCCCCTCTAGGTAGCTGTTGACAGCAAGGTTGCCCGCCAACTGTCGCAGATACCCATGGAGCTTTGGGCACCCCTATTGTAAATACTAGTCTTAGTAGAATAGTGTAAAGGATTTCGTAGGGCTTAGGAGCAGCACTAAGGACAACCAAGCACCAGGAGGGTCAGGCCCAGAGTGTGCAGCCAGCTTAGCTTGGTTCCGAACTCTAAGCCTGTGCACCCTGCCTCCCTCATCATTCGAGGCAAGTCGTTGCCTTCTTTTGTAATAGCCTGTCTCCCCCTATGAACTCCTATAAAAAATCACTGTTTTACTTAAAGGCTTTTTAATAACTTTGTCCACATTTACTTACGCATTAAGTTTATGAACATGCCACGCCAAGACTCATTTATCGCGTATTATTTTATATGTGTGGTTGTACTCTCTGTAACTCACCCATGCAGGAGTCATGCAGTCCTAATGCAAGCGGGTCTGCTTGAGGTACCTGCGGTGTGTGAGGGGTTCTTCTGGCCCCTCTCGTCATTAGGGCCCTATGACGCCAGAAGGTTCCCCATGAAAGGCCTGTGCCGAGCAGGAGGTCCAGGGGGTGTAAACTTCTTAGCCTGGTCCTGTACCCTAAGCGTACACACCCTGCCTCCCAGCGCTATAGCCAAGTTCTGAGAGCCAGAAAGCTCACACCCTGAGGACGACAGGAGCCGAGCCCTGGAGCACCAACACACTGAATTACCCAGGCCCCGTGAGTCAGCCCGGGGCAGTAACGCATGACAGAGCTGCTGAGGGAGAGCTACAGGTAAATCAACGAGCAAACTAGTCCACCTTGCCTCTATCATATGTGCAGAACAACCCGCCCCAGCACCTCCCAAGGGGCCTGCCGTCGACGACTCTACGGCGATGGTGGACGACACCAGAGCATCCAGCTTCGGTACCTCCCAAGGGGCCTGACATCGATGTCCCAGAATGTCAATGACAGCACCAAGCGCGGATAATGTAAAATCCCACTTAATTCTAAATATGAAGATCAGTTGTCAGTTAAATTCAAATATAATTGGGTTCAAGATATGGTCACGTACATAAACTTGAACCTATTCAATTCCTTTTTCTTCTCATGTTTAAAATTTTATTAACATGAGGAATATACTTCACCAATGATCTTAGAAAAATTCAAATATCATCTCTGTAAAATTTTGGAATATTTAAATGGGGTTTGATTGGGCAAATCAATCTATAGTACCTCATATACTCAAATAGTCAAAATAGAATATAGCTACTGTATACACATGTCCTGTCAAAAATATTCAAATCTAAGGCTATAAATTTTTCTATAGTCTTCTAAAGTTTCAAATAAGCTCCTTGAAAAGTTTCATGAATTTTGGAGTCCATTTGTTATTTTATTTGAGACGCTCAGCGAATTTGAGTCAAGTTTAATTTCAAATTCAGAATCTGGTCAAGATATACTTGAACATAAAGATCTAAACACACCATTGTGTTCAGCACAGTTTTCTTGACTTATCCATGAAGTTTCAGGATTTTTGGAGTTCATTTACTATTTTAAAATGAATTACTAAGTGAGCAGTGGCTGTGAGGCTGACTGGTGGGGCCCACCAGTCAGCAGCCCATGTGCAGCCGCAATCCAGCGCGCGCTGCGCGCGCCACCGCAACGGCGTGCATGGCCAGCGCGACAGCAGCGAGCTGCTTCCATTTGAGCCTTACAAATATCGCCCCTGGCTCCTTATCGCTTCTACGGTTGATCTTTTCGTCCTTCCTCACGCCGAGCGACGCTCTGCTCCATTTCGTTCCCGCACGCAGTTTTCCGACCACCGGCGCCGCGCGTCCGTTGCCGGCCAACCGGAAGCCTCTCGCGCCAAGCTATCAACAGCGAAGTTGTTCCCCACTCCCTCGTCTAGCCTCTGGTTCAATCCCTTCGTTCTTTCGTTGATGTTTTGGCCGGTATTTTGAAGCTAAACCGGAGCTCGCCGTCGAGGTCACCGTGCGCCGTCTCTGTTCCACGGTGCCAGGCTGCTGCAAGCAGTTTTGTTCTTCGACTCCAACAGCAAAGTGGTGTGCCTGGACACGCTCTGCACGACGGTGAAAGCCGTTCCTTGTTTACGTGAGTATCGAGCAAATTATCCAAGTTTTACTCTCGGCCGAAGCTTATGAACTAGATAGGTTTTTCATTCAATTCGATTTCCACACTTAATCACTCTTCACAGTTGATAGAAAATAGTTTCTACACTTCCTTGCGCACCATCTCGAACTGGAATTACCAAAAATGATAGACCGTAGCTCGAGAATCACGAGTTCTTCCCTCCGCCATTGAAAAGTTACCTCTGTCGCTGTCGACGGTTGTTTTGCCGGCCGTTGCACGACGATTTCACCTTCCTATCCTTTCCCTCATGGTTCCAGAAGACTTCCCCAACATTTTCCGATAGTTTTAAGCTACAGGGTGACGGTTCCGACATGGCCGGAACCCTAGCTGCCGTCGCCGGCGATGCGCCGCCGTTTCCGACCGTCGGCAAGCTTCACCGACCCCACCATCGTGCTCAGCGCATGATTTTAGGGTTGGGCGTCCAAAACTATGCGCTGCGGTGGTTGGGAACTTGGTGTCGGCAAGGCTCGCCGGAGCGCGCCGCCGCTGTAACCCCGGGCGCCACCAGAGTCGGGAGGTTGACGATGACACCGTGGGACCCGCGTGTCAGCATCTGTTAACCCCCGTCGGATCAGGTGTGGCCACGGGATTTGTTGTGGCTACGCGGTGTATCTCTGTGGTCCCCGTGTGGTTTGAATGCCACTGGTCCATTTTAAAATGGTGGGGCCCACTGTTTAATTCAAATTAGAATTTAATTCCAGATTTGGGTCCAACTTAGAAAATCCATAACTCTCTGTAGACTGCTCCAAAAATCTTGAAACAAATTTTGTTTGAAATCCCTTGAGCTCTAGTTTCTGTTAGTACCAATTAGGTATTGTGAAACTTACTTTTAAATTCTGTAGAAAACAATCTTTCCAAATACAAATAAAATTTTTCCAGATGAACTTTCCACTGGAAAAATCCCCAAAATTCACATAAAATACGTTTCCTATTCTTGATTACCAGAAAAAGTTTAGGAGCCATTGC
This sequence comes from Tuctoria greenei, assembly GCA_036927565.1. Lineage (NCBI taxonomy): Eukaryota > Viridiplantae > Streptophyta > Magnoliopsida > Poales > Poaceae > Tuctoria > Tuctoria greenei. The sequence goes on from JAYESD010000011.1 coordinate 144,639,886, forward strand.
ACCTGTATAACCCTCTATATACTTCCATTACCGTTTTCAATCATTGAATTATTACAGATGTTCAGTTTCTTTATTGTGTTCCAAATTTGGACTGAACCTTCATTTAGTCATACACTAGTTATTATAAACATTTTGGGATTTAATTGACTTAGTATCATGGTCCTAATTCTGTTGCCAACTAAATGTTAATTGAAAAGCTAAAGTTCAGTTATAAAATAATTCCAGAAATTTTGCCAACTTTGAAATTCAATATCTCCTTCACCAAGGCTTAGAAATTTATGAAACCAATTTTTCTAGTACCAGGACAACAACCTCTATCATGATCATCAACTGGCAGCTATGTTCAAGCTACAGTTTCTTCTATAAAATTCTTGTAAGTTTATTGCATACCATAATTTTATAGACAACAAACTACTTTGATCATTTCCTGTTCTTTGCAAGAGTATTTCTTGTAGTCCCTAACATCTACCATAAAAATCCCAAAGCCAAAGAAGATCATTCACTCACTATAACCATAGTTAGAAGCTTATGAACTATATCTACATTATAATTTACTAGCATTCATATATGCATGTCGTGTAGTGATCGATATTGACGAGAAGTGTCGCTTGGAGGAGAAGGCCAAGGTGTCCACTTGAAGTACTTGGCGGAGTCTTCAGAGAAGGACCACTAACAATTGACATTTAATCGAGTCGCAAACTAAGGCAAGCCCCGGTTTGCATTTAAGAGCCTTTCAGAATTTTTCCAGTTTTATTCACTTACGTCTTCAGTTGATATTGTGCATTACGTATAAGGTGTTTGATACTCCACTTGCATATCCACAAATCCTATGGGTGGGATGCAAAGGTTTATAGCTTGACGTGTAGAATTTCTAATGCTAATAGTGTAGATATACTGGTAGAAGTCGAGTAGTTGGAATCTACTCGCGAGATAGGAATAACAGTTCATATGAGGGTGAAAGATGACAAAATGGCTTATGAAATGAATACGAGACCGGGCAGGGAGAATAGGAGTCGACGAGATGGAGTCTCACGCATAGCCCTGCCTGTGTTGCTTGAGGACCGTGTCGTATGTGACACCGTTGGGCAAGCTTGAACTGTACTGGTTGCATAATGGTATATGGGACCATTAAACTGATGTAACTCCAGACTGTAGTGTGGAGACTCCTCAGTTGTCCTTGAATGGAGATGTGAAGGCATAAAGGTGTAAATATTCTAGCGGGCAACTTCGACGTGTCCGTGTATGGGACCTTTTGCTCGGGATGAAGAGGTTTGTCGACATTGGGGTCTTGGGTGAAAGGTGGCCACGTATGACACGGGGAGGAGAGCATGTATGTGTCTCCCACGCGGGTGTGCGTGTCGTGCAGTCCGGGTGTGTCCTAATTGCAATCACCGTCCCTCACGGTTATTTGAGTACCACTTTTTGTCGTTGTCGTGACGTAGTAAATACTAAAGAAGCCAAAAGAATATGTTGTATTGAATTATAATTGCTTTGCAACCATGTATGGCTTAGAGATAGCATAATTACAGTTTATAGTTTCCAAACACTTAACTTGAATAGCATTTGTGCTTTGGGCATGTCATATCATCAGCGAAGCGTTTCTTGTTTGATTGTGGAGTCTATGATGTGCCGTGCCCAAGGAACGTCAGTTGCTACTTAAAACTTGACTCTAAGGATCCACTTATAGGCGAGTCTACTTATGCTATTCCCTACCTATGCTTAGTATTCACCCTGCATATGTCTAGTGAGATGGGTCAGTCTTGCTGAGCCTTATGCTCACGTTTGCGCTTTAACAATTTTTGCAGGTATTAGGTTTATTTCTGCTGTTCAGGTTGTACATGAGATCTCGAGGTGTCGAGATAAATCTCATGTGAACCACGTCGCTGCTGAACATTTTTCTTGTTGCTAGTGAGAAGCGTCCTAGGGCATGGATGTCTTCTCTCCTGCTTAGTTAGGTGATATTATGAGTGTGTATTTTCCGCTGCGTGTGTACTTCTATTGTACACTCTTTGTATACTCTTCTTATTATGAAATGAAAACTTTATATGTTTTGGTATCCTTTTCGTGTGTGCTGTTAGGTGCCGCATCGCACGGCAGCACCCAATGAGATCCTCGGATGTGTGGACTCCGGTCCCCACAGATAAGTGAGTAAAATCTCCTGCCCCGCTCTTATTGCTAATAGGTTTCCCTTGCGATAGCCTGTAAACCAGGGGCCTGCTGTTGACGTCTCCACGACAATGGTGGACGACGCCGGAGCATCCAGCTCTGCCACCTCCCAAGGGTCCTGTCGTTGATGTCTCCACGATGATGGTGGACGACGCCGGAGCATCCAGGGCTGGCACCACCCAAGGGGCCTGCCGTCGATGACTCTACGACAATGTTGGATGATGCCTGTCCAGCTCCGTCACCCCTAAGGGGCCTACCGTCAATGCACCAAGCGCGGATAAGTGAGTAAAATCTCCTGCCCCGCTCTTGTTGCTATCAGGGTTCCCTTGCGATAGCCTGTAAACCAGGGGCCTGCCGTTGACATCCCCACGATCATGGTGGACGATGCCAGAGCATACAACTCCGGCACCTCCCAAGGGGCCTGCCGTCGACGTCTCCACGACGATAGTGGATGACACCGAAGCATCGAGCTCTGGCACCTCCCAAGGGGCCTGCCGTTGACGTCTCCACGAGATGGTGGATGACGCCAGAGCGTCCAGCTCCGGCACCTCCCAAGGGGTCTACCGTTGATGTCTCCTTGATGATGGTGGACGACACTGGCGCATCCAGCTCCGGTACCACCCACGGAGCCTTCCGTTGATGTCTCCACGATGATGGTGGACGACGCCAGAGCATCTAGCTCCGGCACCCCCAAGGGGCTTGCCATCGATGTCTCAGAATGTCAATGATAGCACCAAGCGCGGATAAGTGAGTAAACTCTCCTGCCCCACTCTTGTTGCTAACAGGGTTCCCTTGCGATAGCCTGTAAACCAGGGGCCTACTGTCGACGTCTCCACAATGATGGTGGATGACGCCAGAGCATCCAGCTCCGACACCTCCCAAGGGCCCTGCCGTCGACGTCTCCATGATGACGGTGGACGATTCTAGAGCATCCATCTCTGGCACCTCCTAAGGGGCCTGCCGTCGACGTCTCCACGACGATGGTGGACGATGTCGGAGCATCCAGCTCCAGCACCTTCCAAGGGGCCTGCCATCAACGTCTCCATGACGATGGTGGACGACAACGGAGCATCCAGCTCCGGCATCTCCCAAGGGGCCTGTCGTTGATGTCTCCACAACGATGGTGGACAACGCCGAAGCATCCAGCTCCAGCACCTCCCAAGGGGCTTGCCGTCGATGTCTCCATGACGATGGTGGACGACACCAGAGCATCCAGCTCCGACACCTCCCAAAGGGCCTGCCATCGACATCCAAGAACATCAACGACAACACCAAGCGTGGATAATTGAGTAAACACTCCTGCCCCGCTCTTGTTGCTAACAGGGTTCCCTTGCGATAACCTGCAAACCAGGGGCCTGACGTCGACGTCTCCACAACGATGGTGGATGACGCCGAAGCATCCAGCTCCAGCACCTCCCAAGGGACCCGCCGTTGACGTTTCCATGATGATGGTGGACGACACCGAAGCATCTAGCTCTGGCACCTCCCAAGGGGCCTGCCGTCGATGTCTCCACGATGATGGTGGACGATGTCGGAGCATCCGGCTCCGGCACCTCCCAAGGGGCCTGCCGTCGACGTCTCCACTATGATGATGGACGACGCCAGAGCATCTAGCTCTGATACCGCCCAAGGAGCCTGACGTCGATGTCTCCACGACGATGGTGGACGACGCCAGACCATCCAGCTCCGGTACTGCCTAAGGATCCTATCGTCGACATCTCCACGACGATGGTGGATGAAGCCGGAGCATCCAGCTCCGACACCCCCCAAGGGGCCTACCGTCGACGTCCCAGAACATCAACGACAGCCCCAAGCGCGGATAAGTGAGTAAACTCTCGTGCCCCGCTCTTGTTGCTAACAGGGTTCCCTTGCGATAGCCTATAAACCAGGGGCCTACCGTCAATGACTCTACAAGGATGGTGGACAGCGTCGGAGTATCCAACTTTGGCACCTCCCAAGGGGCCTGCCGTCAACGTCTCCAAGACGATGGTGGACAACGCTGAAGCATCCAGCTCCGGCACCTCCCAAGGGGCCTGCCGTCGACGTCTCTACGATGATGGTGGACCACGCCGGAGCATCCATCTCCGGCACCTCCCAAGGGGCCTGCCATCGACGTCTCGACGACGATGTTGGGCGGTGCCAGAGCATCCAACTTTGGCACCTCCCAAGTGGCCTGCCGTCGACGTCTTCACAACAATGGTGGACGACGTCGGAGCATCCAGCTCCGGCACCTCCCAAGGGGCCTGCCGTCAGCGTCCCAGAACGTCAATAATGGCACCAAGCGCGGATAAAGTGAGTAAACTCTCCTACCCCGCTCTTGTTGCTAACAAGGTTCCCTTGCGAGAGCCTGTAAACCAGAAGCCTATCGTTGACGTATACACCAAAATGGTGGATGACGTCGGAGCACCCAACTCCAGCACCTCCCAAGGGACCTGCCATCCATGACTCAACGATGACGGTGGGCGATGCTAGAGCGCCCAACTCCGGCACCTCACAAGGGGTCTGTCGTCGACAACTCTACGACGATGGTGGACGATGCAAGAGCATCTAGCTCCGGCAAATGGTGGCGCTACGACACTCCAAGTCACCCACTCCACTGGGGGCCAGTTCAAGACATTATGCGATCAAGTGGTAGATGTGCTTAGCCAACTAACCACATCTACCAAGGGGCCTCTAAGGGGATCCACATGCAGAAAATCAACGGACGACACTTCGGCCATATCAATTGTGCAAACTGTTGGTCCTGAGAAGCGAACGAGCTCAACAAACGTTCTGCAAACCCCTATGCAGCTAAGGACTCAGAGCAACAGTTGAAAACCACAGTGACAATGCAAGAAGCCAAACACAAATTCGAATTCATTAAGTAATTCTTTACAGGGGGAGGTAAACCCCGAGTACAAAAAAACAAGCTATCAGCCTCAGCCCCGACTGAACTGCGCTACGACATGTTTGGTGGCTTCCTTAACCTCCACCGCTACTGTTGCCTCGCGTTCCTCAACAGGGCCTTCAAAAAACTGGCTCTAGTGGCAGATAAGAGTACCGGCTCCGGTAGCACACCAAGACATGGGATGCCACCGTCTCCGCTGCCGCTCTACCCTCGTTGTCCAGACGCTGAGCCAGCTGACACTCCCGAGCTTGGACGTCAAGATCATGCAGGAGGAGTTCCTGATGCCCAGCTAGGTGTTGCGCCCGATCCCGCGTCAAATTGCTCTCTTGGAGCTCAAGATCTTTGAGGCGGCACTGCAGCCTATCCCGATCGGCCTCAACACGGGCCATCATCGCCTGCGCTGCCACCTCTTGATCGGCGACAACAACTTCCCTCTTAGCAATGGAGGCTTCTTGGTGACTCAGGGCCTCTCGACCGGCTGCAAGAGCGTGCAGGCAGGCATCAGTAGCGTCATTGGTTGCCTTGGCGTCGGCTAGAATCTTCTGGGTCAAGGCGTCTGAGGCCCTCACCAAGCGGTGCCTCACCTCCAATTGCTTGCTCTCCTTCTAGTACTTCGCCTTTGACTCGGTGATCCTGGAGCTCAGATGACCCTCACAACATCTGAGGCACTCGCCCTCGGCATGCAGCTTCTCCCACTCCACGGCAAGAGCCTCATGTGCCCGTCGGAGGTTGGATTGCACCTGAAGGATACTGGATTGCGTCAAGTCCATGATGTCAAAAAGGCGCTCCGGCTGCGCCAAAGTCAGGGAAGGTCGTCTGGTGATCATCTCAGGGACCTCTTCCTCCCATAGCGGTGAAGGCGAGGCCACCAACATTGGGGATTTTGCCCCCGGGAGACTGAGCAGGAGTTGTGGTGCCACGTGAAGCAGCAGAGCCACCATCGCTCAGAGAGCCGCCCGCCAAATCAGCAGTAGTGGAGGTCAGACCTTGAGCCCCCGGAGTAGGCTCTGACATGGCCTCCACCACAACTGTTGGAGGTGCCTCTGCCACGTCGGTTGGAGGTGCCTCTGCCATAACGACCGGAGGTGCCTCTGGTACGATGGCTGGAGGTGCCTCTGACGCGACAGCTGGAGATGCAACCGAAGATGCTTCACTACCCACGTCAGGCACAGACGCCAGAGTTGCGCTCCACTGGACAAGCTTGGCAGGCTGCCCTGCCAGGACAACCATAGCATCCTCGGCCGACTTCAAAGCGCTTCCGGGCACTACCCTCGGCGGTAAGGGCCTCACAACAGCTAACGTAGCCCTGCAAATCAAGATCAAGCCCTGACCATTCAACAAAGGGAGACGATATAATAGAGCAAGCGTTAGCAAGAATGCCTTACCGACGTTCCGGAAGCTCCAGCGAGCCTCCACTTTTGGCGACCCTGAAGCCGCGGGCCCTTGCAATGGCGTAATAGGCGATGCCATCCTGGCAGTGCCTCTGCCAAAACCACCAGCAGTGCTGCTGCACTACGCCGGTGTGATTCCACCAACCCCGACAGAGCCACCTCTCGAGCTGCCGACGATGACGGCTCGAGGCCTTTTTGCTTGAGGCTCCGTAGGTGTGATGCTGCAGGAGGCCCCTGTGGCACCCTGATCCGCGCATGACGGGGATATTGGATGATGTGCTGACCATCGACGTCGGCGGAGCCACCGCTTGACAGACTGAACCCCCCCCCCCCCCGAAGAACCACCGACGCCAAGTACTGAAGAGTGGCACGCCGGTGGACACAGACATGGAGTGAAGGCCACCTATGGCGGCACCCTTGGTGGCGACTGAGGGCGTTTCTCCTTCACGACCTCAACCACCAGGGCCTTCCCCCTCCTAAGTCGGGGATTGGTGCCTTCCCCTTACCTACGTCAAGGACCGGCGCCTTGCCCTTCCTCCGAACAGCGGGCGCCTCCTCTGCCCTGGAGGCTTCAGAGCCTCAAGAAGGTGCAGACTCCTTCAAAGAGTCGACGATGGCCAGGCCCCAGCTCTCATCGCCAACCTGCCGCGACGCAAGACCAATCGCGTCCAGTTTGGGCATCTCCTTCAGAACCTTCGTCCAAAGGTCCCGATCCGTGCAAAGCGATGGGCAAGCCTGTGAAAGGTTGAATATGTTGTCCGACAGCAGGTCGTCGCACGCCTTGGACATTTCTTCAAACACCTCCCGCGGGGTCTTCTCCATGTCGCGAACCCTCAGCAACCTGGTACCATCTTGGAGCCTGAAGTAGAGCCATGCAGTGTGGCAACGGTGTTGGAGAGGGGCCAAACGACGACGAACGAAGTCGGCCATCACCGATAGCTCCGATAGGTTGTGGTCCACTAGGAATCAGATCCTCTCCATCACTGGCGTGTATGCCGCCTCAAGATCCGGGTGTTCCTCCCAGGCCGCCTTCCTAATCACTGGCTAGCCGGTGGGTAGGACCATGCAATCGGGGTCGTCGGCATGTATGACCACCTAGTCGCTCCTCCAGCCGGGCGACTTCACCGAGGAGAGCGGAGTAATGTACTTGAAGAGATTGTTGGCCCGATTCTAGAAGCAGAAGCCACCGAGGAAGTTGGCTTTGTTCTTCTTCCCGGTCCGCCTCACCATAAAGAACTACTAGAACACCGGCACGAATGGGCACACCCCGACGAACATCTCGCAGAAATGCGAGAACATCGCCAAGGACTTACACGGGTGTCACCAGGAAGAAGGAAACAGGAGGGATGAACCCGAAGTATGCGTATGCCTGGAAGAAGACGATCCTTTTCTCCCCCCAACTCCAGTGGCAGGGAGCTGAGACGGATAAGATCCCGTTTGAAGAGTAGGTTTAGGCCCGATCTTCCGAAAGGTATGTCGATTGGGGTGGAGAACTCGACGTTGATGATCCGCGGCACTCGAGCGGTTCGAGTACCCCTGCAATCACTACACCACGGCTCCGTTGGTTATCAACCGTGCTGCACACGCTTGACCTCGCCAAGAAGGCTAATCCCTGCAAGTGCAATCGAGAACACGAGCAAGAACGTAGAAGACACAATCGGAAATCGCGAAATTGGGGTCTCACAAACCGTAGAACGGCGATATTATTGATCTAAGCAAAACCCACCGAATATGACCGGCGGCTGCAGTATTTATAGGCTAGGTTTCGACCAAAACATGATTAGACGCGTCCCTAATGGACTCTTACGGGATACAAGGCCCAAAGGCCCGATTCGGTGGTGCAGCACCGGACAGAAATCTGGACTCGACTTGTTTCGACGATTCCCAATGACTGCTGAGGAATTTTGAGGTGGTACTAGAACCATTGGAAAGTTTATCTTCTCCTCTTTCCGTGCATATGTAGAACGTCGAAAACGGAGTCCGTATGCCTCCTGGGCGTCTGTTTTAAGTTGGACTGCTCCTGGACTCCGAGTTGAACTCAAGTCCGAGTTGTAAACTGTTCCCATCTACTTGTGGACGTCCCAGATGGTTCTCCACGCTCCCAAGGCCTCCTTCCTTCACTTGTTGATCTTTTCCATTATTCCTAATAACAATTAAATCATCACATAGCAATCTATTCTCAAACTCACATGCAAAAGAAGTTAAGAACGAATTCACCTGCTGATTTAATAACCGTGCCTGTGCTCTTGTGATTGGTCCTTGCAGTTCAATGCGCGTCTCTGCTGTTGTGATGTCCTCATCATCCTCCCCCTCTTGAATTGGAGTTGTCCTCGACTCCAGTTCATCTTCTTCTCCCAAGTACGGTCGCAAATCTGAAATGTTAAATGTAGGACTAACCCCAAAATCGGGAGGCAATTCAAGCTTATATGCATTATCATTAATCTTTTCAACGATCTTAAAAGGACCAGCAGCTCGTGGCATAAGTTTAGATTTTCTCAAGTCGGGAAATCGCTCTTTTCTCAAATGTAACCACACCAAATCGCCCGGTTCAAGTTTTACTTCTTTTCTACCTTTACTACCTGCAATCCTATACTTCTCATTCATCATTTCAATATTTTTCTTTGTAGTTTCATGCATCTTAAGAATGAATTCAGATCGTTGTGTAGCATCCAAATTTATAGTTTCAGAAGGAGGCAAAGGTAGTAAATCAATAGGAGCACGGGGATTGAAACCATACATTACCTGGAATGGACTTACCTTTGTCGTGGAGTGAACGGATCTGTTGTAAGCAAATTCTATATGTGGTAAACACTCCTCCCACAACTTCAAATTTGTTTTCAAGACAGCCCGTAACATAGTGGATAAAGTACGATTAACTACCTCGGTCTGTCCATCCGTTTGTGGGTGACATGTAGTTGAAAACAACAACTTGGTTCCCAATTTATACCACAAAGTTCTCCAAAAATGACTTAAAAATTTTGCATCACGATCAGAAACAATGGTATTTGGCACACCATGTAAACGAACAATTTCCGTCATAAATAAATCAGCAATGTGTGAGGCATTATCATTCTTATGACAAGGTATAAAGTGTGCCATTTTGGAAAAACGATCAACAACTACAAAAATACTATCCCTCCCCCTCTTAGTCCTAGGCAATCCCAAAACAAAGTCCATAGAAATATCCTCTCAAGGTACACTAGGAACAGGAAGAGGCATATAAAGACCATGTGGGTTAAGGCGAGACTTAGCTTTGTTGCAAGTAGTGCATCGTGACACGTAGCGCTCGACATCACGCCTCATCTTTGGCCAAAAGAAGTGTGTGGACAGCACGTCCTCAGTTTTCTTCACTCCAAAATGTCCCATCAAACCTCCTCCATGTGCTTCCTGCAAAAGCAATAGACGAACGGAGCTAGCTGGAACGCATAGCTTGTTAGCACGATAGAGGAGACCCTCTCGCAGCACATATTTATTCCAAGTTCTTCCTTCTCTACAATTTTCAAAAGCATCTTTGAAGTCCAAATCAGTAGGATATAATGCTTTAATTGTTTCCAAATCAAAGATTTATGATCAAGTTGGGACAGCATGGTATAACGCCTAGATAATGCATCGGCAATGATATTTTCCTTCCCTTTCTTATGCTTAATGATGTATGGAAACGACTCTATGAACTCAATCCATTTAGCATGTCGTTTATTCAGATTGGTTTGACACTTAAGATACTTCAATGATTCATGATCGGAATGTATGACAAACTCCTTAGACCAAAGATAATGTTGCCAAGTTTGTAATACACGGACTAAGGCATACAATTCCTTATCATAAGTGGAATAATTCAGAGAAGTACCATGAAGTTTTTCACTAAAGAAAGCAACGGGTTTACCTCCTTGTATGAGAACGCCTCCAATACCAATGCCGCTTGCATCGTATTCTAGCTCAAAGGTCTTGTCAAAATCAGGAAGTTGTAGTAATGGTGCTTGTGTAAGCTTCGATTTGAGAGCATCAAAAGCTTGTTGCTGCTGTTCGCCCCATCGAAATGGAACTCCCTTCTTCGTTAGCTCATGTAGAGGTGCTGCAATGGTGCTGAAATCCCGCACAAAGCGCCGATAAAATCCTGCAAGACCAAGAAAACTACGAACCTGTGTGACGGTAGTTGGGGCTGGCCAGCTGGTGATTGCTTCAATTTTTGCCTCATCCATCTCAATTCCCTGCGAGGAAACGACATAGCCAAGAAACGAGACTCGATTGGTGCAAAAAACGCACTTTTCGAGGTTACCAAACAAACGTGCATCTCTCAAAACAGTAAAAACAGCACGTAAATGATCAAGATGTTCATCATATGACTTGCTGTAAATGAGGATATCATCGAAGTAAACCACCACAAATTGTCCAATGAAAGCACGTAAAACCTCGTTCATTAATCGCATAAAGGTGTTGGGTGCATTAGTTAAACCAAAAGGCATGACTAACCACTCATAAAGTCCAAACTTGGTTTTAAATGCAGTTTTCCATTCATCTCCTAGTGCCATTCTAATTTGGTGGTAACCACTATGCAAGTCAATTTTTGTGAAGATGATAGCACCACTCAATTCATCAAGCATGTCATCTAATCGAGGAATAGGATAACAATATCGAATGGTGATGTTATTAATCGCCCGACAATCAACACACATGCGCCAACTACCATCTTTCTTAGGAACCAAAAGAACAGGAACGGAACAAGGGCTAAGGCTTTCACGAATGTACCCGCGGTCCAAAAGATCTTGGACTTGTCGCTGAATTTCCTTAGTTTCTTGTGGATTCGCCCTGTATGCTGCACGATTTGGCAAACTTGCTCCTGGAATCAAATCGATCTTGTGTTCAATGCCTCTCATCGGTGGTAAACCAGGGGGTATCTCGGAGGGAAACACATCCTCAAACTCCTGCAAAAGGTTAGCAACAGCAGAGGACAATGCAATAGACAATTCATGAAGTGAAAACATGGCTTCTTTGCAAACTAAAGCATAGCACATCCCCTTAGCATCGAATAAATCAGCAAGTTCAGATTTAGTTGCAAGCAATGATGGTGATTTTAACTTAATAACTTGCTGTTTTTCAGATTCTAATTTAGTTGTTTTGCCCTCACGAATTTTACTCTTCTCAAAATGCACAATTTCAGCAGGAGTCATGGGGAGCAAAGTGATTTTCTTTCCCTTATGCATGAGAGTATATTTATTGGTTCTACCATGATGAATAGCATCTGTATCAAATTCCCAAGGACGACCCAATAAAAGAGAACAAGCATCCATAGGAACAACATCAAAATCAGCAAAATCATGGTATGAACCAATTGAAAAATGGATTCTCGCTGTTTGTGTTACCCGAACCTTACCGCTGTTGTTGAACCATTGAATGTGGTACGGATGAGGGTGTGCTCTTGTTGTCAAACCGAGTTTCTTGATGACGTCCGTGTTTACCAAGTTATTGCAGCTACCTCCATCAATTATAGTGTGTACACGGCAATCCTTGACGACGAGAAACATGTGGAAGAGGTTGTGTCATTGTAGCTTGTCGTCGGTCTCCACTTTGGAGCTCAAGGCACGCTGCACAATGATGCTCCTATAGTTCTCCGTCGCCGCTGTACCAAGTACCTCTTCTTCGGTGTGTTCGTCATTTGGATCTGTAAAGTCAGTAGCAAGAGAATATTCATCTTCAACATCCGAAGTACTATCATACCCGCCATCGTCGCGTGCTATGTATGCTCGTTTGCTCGGGCAATCTCTCATCATATGACCAAGTCCCTGGCAGCGGTGACACTTAATGTCGGAAGTACGACCCGTAGAAGGAGTGGACGACGAAGGCTTGAATGATGTCGCCTTGCTGCCTTCCGGCACGCGAGAAGGTGGAGCAGCAGGTATAGTTCGTTGGCCGCCATTGGGTGGTGTAGTCGCTGCCCGGGGGGCCCAAGATGGTGCTGTTTTGGATGGTGTAGTTGCTGCACGCGGCGTGAAGTTGCTCCTCGTGCGTTGTTGCTGTTGTTGTCGGCCCTGCAATTCCTTTTCTGCCAACATAGCAAGCTGAAACAATCTGTTAACAGTATCATATTCTTTGTAATCAACAATGCCCTGAATTTCACGCCTCAACCCCCCATAAAAACAAGCTATTTTATCATACATGTCCTCTACTACCCCACAACGCAGCATACCCTTTTGTAACTCTTGATAATACTCCTCTACGGACATGTTACCTTGGTCTAAACGCTGCAATTTTTTGCGAAGGTCCCGCTGAAAAGATGGAGGAACAAATCGAACACGCATAGCTTCCTTTAATCTATCCCATGTTGGAGGATCAGTTCTAGTTTTAACAAGTTCATTCCACCATATGATAGCAAAGTCCTTAAACTCACTAGTGGCTTGACGAACTCTATGTTGTTCAGGAACAAGATGGAATTAAATTTTTGCTCTACTGTCATCTCCCAATCAAGATAAGCCTCAGCATCATAAGCACCAGAAAAAGAGGGTATAGTAAATTTCACTTTAGCAAAAGGATCATCAGGAGGGCGGTTATAATTGTTATGATTATTACCTCCCATACCTCGACGATAAAGTGGCAGTCTTGGCTGATTACTGTGATCTTCCAGTTCATCATAAGCATTGTCTTCTTGTCTTCCAGCGAGAGGCAACCGAGCCTCAAAAGTATTCATCCGAAGAGCAAGGTCATCCAGTTTGCGAGTCAAGTTCGCCAATGACTCCTCCGTTGATGCATTGTATTTGGCGAACATATCACGTAACTCAACATGTTGAACACATTCGTCATTATTTTCTTCTCCTGCCATTGTTAGTAGGAAACAAAAGACAACAAAAAAAAATGTTATCCCTATCAACTACAGTGACAATGTGGAAGATGGAAGAAAACAATCTCTCTCGCTCAAGCGTCTTACCATGCTCTTACAAGTGTTCTTACCGACACAGCAGGTGGTGTGGACGGTGAGATGAACCAACGAAGCGTGGGGTGATTGCAAAGGTACCTGTTATGCTCAAGAGAAAGGTGGAGCTTGGATGGCACAATATGGTGGCTAATAAGCAGAAAATCGTTAACAGCTAAACAAAGTTGAATAAGTATTCAATGTAGGAAACTGTTGCTGGTCAACTGAGTGCCCTAGAGCCTAGCACAACACAAGGAAGTATCAAGGCAAAAAAAAGACAGAATGATATAACCAAACAAACAGCACCAAGTGGTATAGGCCAATTGCTTCAATATGCGTGCTCTTCACTATTTTTTTTTCTTTTTTGTAATTTTTTTTTGATATTTTTTCTTTACTCAGTAGCACAAATATAGGAAGCACACAAATTTGCAGCTCAATTGGATGTAATATGCGGCCTATAGAAAATCAAGAAGGTTCTTTAAAATTTCTACTGAAACTTCGGAGGCCGGATAGCCTATCTTCTGAGGGGAATTTGGGCAATCTAATTTCGCCGAACGCGGCTACGCGGCCGAAAATCAGATGCGAAATTTTGCGTAGATGAATTTGAAAAAAAAAATTGCCCGATTTCGAGTTCGTATGCGAAAGTTATGGCCGTTTTAAGGTAGGCTGTCCGAGTTACGTTTTTTTTGGATGTTGATTCCAACTCGGTTTGAGAACAGAACTTGCAAACGGATACGAAAACGATCGGGAATTTGCACAGCAACTAATGGGGTGGTGTGTGATGATTCAAGGATGAATGGCACAAAGATTTGTCACCTAACCTAGGGCTGGCGATGCGGGAGTTCACGCAAGGCGGCTAGCTAGGGCAAACCGATGAACGTGGCGGATCGGTTTGTTATTTAGGGATTGTGGAATAGGTGTCGAATAGCAAGAAAACAAGGACGAAACACGATAACTAGGACCAAAAAACACAAAGCTAAACCAGCAACAAGACTCAACCACACGAATGCAAACTCAACAATGCAAACTGAAAAACGAAACTGCAGGCACTATAGTCTGGGAAGCGGTAAAAACGATCTAATTTTTTTTGTGGCTTTTTTGTTGACTCTAGGTACGAAACAAAATCGATCTAATGGAAGGAAGGAAAACAAAGATACCTCACGGGCAACCTGGAAATCTGATACCAATTGATGAGTAGGTTTAGGCCCGATCTTCCGAAAGGTATGTCGATTGGGGTGGAGAACTCGACGTTGATGATCCGTGGCACTCGAGCGGGTTCGAGTACCCCTGCAATCACTACACCATGGCTCCGTTGGTTATCAACCGTGCTACACACGCTTGACCTCGCCAAGAAGGCTAATCCCTGCAAGTGCAATCGAGAAGACGATCAAGAACGTAGAAGACACAATCGGAAATCGCGAAATTGGGGTCTCACAAACCGTAGAACGGCGATATTATTGATCTAAGCAAAACCCACCGAATATGACCGGCGGCTGCAGTATTTATAGGCTAGGTTTCGACCAAAACATGATTAGACGCGTCCCTAATGGACTCTTACGGGATACAAGGCCCAAAGGCCCGATTCGGTGGCGCAGCACCGGACAGAAATCTGGACTCGAATTGTTTCGACGATTCCCAATGACTCCGGGGGAATTTTGAGGTGGGACCAGAACCATTGGAAAGTTTATCTTCTCCTCTTTCCGTGCATATGTAGAACGTCGAAAACGGAGTCCGTAGGCCTCCTGGGCGTCTGTTTTAAGGTGGACCGCTCCTGGACTCCGAGTTGAACTCGAGTCCGAGTTGTAAACTGTTCTCATCTACTTGTGGACGTCCCAGGTGGTTCTCCACGCTCCCAAGGCCTCCTTCCTTCACTTGTTGATCTTTTCCATTATTCCTAATAACAATTAAATCATCACATAGCAATCTATTCTCAAACTCACATGCAAAAGAAGTTAAGAACGAATTCACCTGCTGATTTAATAACTGTGCCCGTGCTCTTGTGATTGGTCCTTGCAGTTCAATGTGCCTCTGCTGTTGTGATGTCCTCATCACCGTTGTTCCTTGTCCTCCCAGCATAAAAGCCACCTCATGGGTGAGACATCCTCCATCCGGGAAGGAGGCAGATCTGAGTCCATTGGAGCAGGGGTTGAGAACCTCAAGGATGGGCAGACATACAAGGAGGGAGTCAAAGGCTCGAATGCTTGGGGCGTGTGGAAGAAATGAACCTCCATTGCCCACAAAGGTACCTTTTTAAAGAACCCTAGTGGCATTTGGGCACACGGTGCAAATTTGAGCGGGCTCCAAATCAACAGCTCGTACCACGGAGTCCATGACGAGCGGGCCCAGGTCCCCCGTCAAAAAAACCGGCCCGAGCAGTTCCACACCAGAGAAGGCAACCCGGCGGTTCCCATAAAGACGAAAGTAAAAGCAGCAGAAGTGCAGCAGGCGCCTTGGGAACCATCGCGATAATGTCGCAGTAAGAAAAGATCCCGTTGCCATGACTCCTCAACCAGAGAGGGACGCGTGGTCACAGCAGCAGAAGAGCGCACCACTTTGACTGATCAAGACAAAATTAAAAGACCGCATAGGAAAGTAGGATAAGGCCCCACTCTTAGGCTCGTCGCCTCACCCCAAGGTGGACCCAGGGGCCACTATCTGTACCCGGCATACCGGGTACCCTCGCGCACAGGCTAGAGCTGTCTAGGTACCTCGCCTCTCAACAGGGACAGGGTCTGAGGGCTCCACATGTTCAAAGAAACCCAGACCCGCCGGCCTCAGATGGGAAGTACGGGGTGCCCACAAGACATCCAGTAGGGGAAGCTCAGCTCCACCTTGACGACAAGCTCCCAGGCAGCCATGTGTCCAGCACGACGGGACCCGACCTCCTCCACGGAGGTGAGCTCCCAAGCTGCCACATGGCACACAAAGTCGAGACCCGATCTCCCCAGTGGAGGTGAGCACCTGAGCTACCACGTGGCCCGAGGGGCGGTACCTGGCCTCCCCCACAGAGGTGAGCTCCCGAGCTGCCACGTGGCCCGCGAGACGGGCCTGGCCTCCACCATGGCGGAGAGCTCCCCATCGGCCACATGGTCAGTCCACTTTCCCTAAGCAGATAGTGAGGAAGTTAAGAGGGCGGTGCGCCTTGTCTCCCTCAAGCCTTGAAGATACGTGGCTTCCACATATGCATGGTGCAGCGCACGCCTAAGGTCAGTTACTGCTACGACTAATCGCATCACAGTGAAGGCACTGCAGGCCTATCCCACTCCGCCAAGTGGGTAGCTTACGGTGCCAAAGATAGTTGGACGGGACATTCCCTGCCAATGTCAGCAACGGTGCGTGGGCTACGGACAACACGGGCGGAAAGACGGCGAGTCTTCTAGTCCGCGGTCAGAGCAAGCTTACAGAAGAAGCCTTAGATCTTTAGGGTAAGATCACCCCGAGACCACCTGTCGGGCCCTGGAACCCCACTTGTAAGGCATCTGACCTTGACTATAAAAGGCCCAAACCGCCACCGATACAATAACCAGACTTAGAATCCCCGATACACACACACACACACGCATACACACTCACCAAGCAATACAATCCACCGTGGAGTAGGGTGTTATGCTCCTTGCGGCCCGAACCACGTAAAATCCACTGTCTCATACTCTTCTGCTAGAACACTAGTTTGAGGTCTGAGCCCCGCCAAACAAGAACCTCCGTGGGCTCCTCCTTAGCAGATCCAGGGGAAGTGTCGCATTAACACTTAAACAACATGGTAGGATGCTTTTTACATATTTGAAATGTACTTTTCAGCAAATAGCCATTATTTATTATTTATTTCATTGTTTAACTACATGTCATGTTTTCCCACACTTGCTGAGTATGACATGTACTCACCCTTGAAATTCCCCCACTAATAGTTTTAGGTGATGTTTGGGAGTGTTTTTGCTTAGTTTTCTTAGTTGCTTAATTAGATTATTTCCACTGCAGTTGTATTATCATTAATGATCATTAGAGTTGTAATTTGAGGATTAGTTGAATATTGTAATAACATTACTTATTTAATCAACTGTCTTGTGGTAATTATCTATTTATCATTTGTGAATCACTTGTGTATGTGTATTAAACATACTGGGCACACATATACTGCACTTGGTTCATTTTTCGGAACTGGGTGTCACAAGTTGGTATCAGAGCCACAGGTTGACCGTAGGACATAGCCTAAACATAAAGGACACTTTAGAGCACATAGAAACATTCAGGAAACATTGTAGATTGTTTGATGTGTCGATTGCTATGTAATGGTTGCTTGTGTGCTTAGTAGAGGATTGTGGGATGCTTTAGCGTTTGCCACATCCATATAGGCTAGTATAGGTAGTTGCTTAGTTTATATCCCTTGATGCATATAGTTGGGGACATTTTCTAAATTCTTCTCTCTTGCTCTTTCTTCAGATGCCGAGGACCCGCAACCAAAGGGATGCCAATGAGAATGAGGAGAACAATGGGGCACCTCAGAACAACAACAATAGATCTGGACCTAAGGTTGTCAACCTTCAGCAGCTATTGGCCATGCAAAATCAGCTGATGCAGACCGTGCTACAGACTTTGGGACAGCTGCAGCCCAATAATCAGAATCAGCCCCACATGCCTCCACCGCCACCCCCACCAGCTCATAACAGATTAGGAGAGTTTATGAGGACTAGATCACCCACCTTTGCTCAAGCCAATGATCCTATAGAAGATGATGATTGGCTGAAATCTATGTGGAAGAAGCTCGTTATTGTCCAGTGCAGTTACAGGGAGAAGGTTCTTTTTGCTTCTCATTAACTAGTTGGAGCAGCTGCGGATTGGTGGGACTCGCTATGCAATGCCCATGAAAATCAAGAGAGGATCACTTGGCCTGAATTCAAGGAGAACTTATGTTCTCACTTTGTTCCGGAGGGAGTTATGATTTTGAAGAGGCAAGCATTTGAGAATCTAAGGCAGAGGAAGTCAAGTGTGAGTGAGTACCTCAACAAATTTACTCAACTCTCAAGATATGCTCCAGAGGATCTCAACCAGGACAGCTGCAAGTAGTACTTGTTTATGAGGGGCCTAAACAATGAAATTCAACTCCATTTACTCAATTGTGACTATGCAAATTTCCAGAAGCTTGTGGACAAAGCTATTGTGGTTGAGAACAAGATTCGTGAGATGGAGCAAGATAATAAAAGGAAGGTGTCATATCAAGGACAGCCACAAGGAAGTAATGTTCGCCCCCGCTTTGCACCACCAAATGCACCATACTACAACCCCTCTGCTCCTGCATATTGTGCAACTATTCCACCGCGCCCAGCTCAGCCTATGCATCAACACCCTGCCATGCAAGCACCTCGCCCTCCAATGCCTCAGGTGCCTCACGCAAACTTTCCTGCTAATGCTCAAAATCACGTTCATCCAAAAAATTCTGGTACAACAAGGTCATGCTATACTTGTGGTGAGGTGGGACATTTTGCATCTCAATGTCCTAAGTCAGGCCTTGGTCAAGAAAACAATGCTCCAAGACAAAACCCAAGACCAAATGGAGGAGCGCCACAAGGAAACCGTGGACCACAAAATTTTGTTTGTGGCAAGGTGAACCATGTATCTACGGAGGAAGTTCAACAAGCGGATGACGTGGTGATTGGTATGTTTCTCGCAAACTCCAACCCGGTGACTATGTTATTTGATTTTAGAGCATCGCATTCATTCATTGCATCAAAGTATGTTGCCAAGTATAATTTGCCCATATCTTATATGAAGTATACCTTGTTGGTTACATCTCTTGGAGAGGAGATGAGGACGAATATAGTATGTCCAAAAGTAAGCCTTAGAATAAGGGGTACATTTCTTCGCTAACCTTATCATTTTGGGTTCGCAAGGACTGGACATAATACTTGGCATGGACTGGTTAAGGAAGCATAATAGGATAACTCAATGTGCCACAAAGACGGTGAAGTTGACAAATGAAGAAGGGGTCAGCATAGAATTTGAAGCATCTCAACACACACCCAAGCAAGTGGAGCTGAATCAAATGGATGGTACAGCAATTGAGTAGATTCCAGTGGTGTGTGAGTTTTCAGATGTGTTTTCAGATGAGTTGCCAGGTATGCCACCTGATCGAGACATGGAGTTTGTTATTGAATTAATACCTGGAACTGCACCTATAACTAAGAGGCCATATAGGATGCCTTCAATGGATTTAGCGGAGCTCAATAAGAAAATTCAAGAGCAGCAAGAAAAGGGTTTCATTCACCCAAGCTTTTCACCTTAATGAGTGCTAGTGCTATTCGTGGATAAGAAGGATGGGTCCCAAAGGATGTGTGTGGACTACCGAGCTCTCAATGAGGTGACAATCAAGAACAAGTACACATTGCCCCGTATAGAGGATTTGTTTGATCAAATGAAGGGCGCCTGTGTTTTCACCAAGATCGACTTGAGATCAGGCTACTTCCAAATGAAGATTAGGTCGTCGAACATACCCAAAACGGCTTTACGGACACGATATGGTTCTTATGAGTACACAGTTATGTCTTTTGGATTAATGAACGCACCTGCATATTTTATGTACCTCATGAATAAGGTCTTCATGGAGTATTTGGATAAGTTTGTGGTAGTGTTCATTGATGACATGTAACACCCTCATTTTTCATCCATCATGCATTGCATACATCCTAATACATGTTTAATATTGAGCAACATAAAAAGAACAAGTTTAAAATGAAATAGAAACAAAAACCGCACTTCCGAAAAGGATCAGACTAGTCCGAAGATAGACAGAGGGAAATCGAACAAGTCCGGACTGGACATCAGCCAAGTCCGAACTTATCCAAAGGGGAAAACAGACAAGTCTGGCAAAAAATCGAACAAGTCCGACTTAAGTCAGAAGGGGAAAACAGACAAGTCTACTGGAAGACCGGACTAGTCCGGACAAGTCCAGGGACTTAGCAAATTTCCAAGGATTCTTGGAACACCGGACTAGTCCGCACAAGACCGGACAAGTCCAAAAGTGTCAAGAGGGAAAAACAGACTATTCCGCAGAAAAATGGACAAGTCCGTTTGAAGTCAGAGAGAAATCGGAATAGTCCGCACCAAAATCGGACTAGTCCGCACTTCCCAGAATTCTTTGTCTGATATATCATGACTCCGAGTTGATCCTTTGTTTCACGACTTGTTTCTTGGGTTTTACATTAAGTGGGCCTAGGGACGTCGTGCCTAACTCTTTTAGAGCCCATGTGGGACTCTAAACCAACCTCTACTCATCCCAAACTCGAATCCATATAACCCTAGCCTCCACCTCTATATAAACAACCCCACCCCTTGACTTGACACTTATTTGCCACTTTTCCACCATACCCAAACCCTAGCTCGTGAATAGCCGCCACCAAGGAGGGAGAAGGAGATCTAGAGCCAGAAGAAGAAGAGGAGGAAACGAAAGAGGATCAAGATCTCCATCAACTTCACGTTCTTTGTCAACAAATCACCATCAAGTTCTTCATCAACACCAGATCATCAAGATCCAAGTGTTACCTCCAAGATCCTTCGTTCATTGGAATCTTAAACACCTGGTATACCCTCTATTCTCTTTTCCTTACGTGAATTCAACACTGTCGAAGGGTCAATGCGACACTTCTCCCGATCTGCTAAGGAGCAGCCCGCGGAGGTTCTTGTTCGGCAGGGCTTAGGCCTCAAACTAGTGTTTGCTAACGGCTGTTATATACCAATTTCAGCCGTCAATATAACTCAATTATGTGAAGGATTGATCATTTCTTGCACACATCACCTTTCTACTTGACCTATTTCCACTTGTACTAGGAGAAATATGTGTATGCAGATATTTATACAGGAATTGAGGAAAAGTATGGGGAGCAATCCTATAAAATATCATCCCAGCCAATCAGGAGACGACATGTGGCACCACATGGATCAAATGGCCCACAAACAGAAGTATCCGAGGCCATCCAACGGTGTAGCACCAATATCAGTCAATGGGACCCACCTGGCAACCACCTGGAGGAAGTAGGGGTTGTTTGGAGCCCTGACCGGGTCGGCCGAACTAGGGGGTCAGCCGACCTGGTCCTGGCGCCAAACGCGGTCAACTTCCACGTGTTGGCTCCCCCTGGCTCCCTTGAGTCAATGACGACTGATTCGTGCACTTTTGGTGGCAGGAACCGACCTCAACACTAGTATAAATAGGACCCCATACCCCTCACTTCAACACACACCACTTGGGCATCATTCTATTGTATACACTATCTTCCATAGTCCTTAGAGGAGTTAGGATGTAGAGAGGAGAGCCTCTAGTCCCAAGTCCAAATTGGGAAAGGAGTAGAAGGAGTCTCTCTTCCAAATTCCACATTGGGACAGGTATGTCTCATGTATTCCTTCTTGTATTTGTGACTTTGTGCTCAATAAATATATTATATTTAGTCTTCTTTTATACGTATACTTGGATAAAGCGTTTCCTGTTTGATTGTGGAGTCCATGTAAGTGAAAGGTATAGTCTTTATGATTGTACTCTCATGATCACATCTTATGGTCATAAACACTATAGACCCCCACTATAGTCTATGTAGTTATGATATGATTATGTTAATATGAATAACTATGCTATGCAATTAACATTGGTTTAATGATGATTTAGTTCATTGCCTTAGGATGGCTTGTGCTGCAGCTCTTAAGGTATTTGCTTAGTATGCTAGCATGGTGCTAGGGCATTTAAGTAGCGTTGGATGTCTCGTAGACCCACGGATTGAAGAGGTAGGCAGTAGGTGGTGATAGCCCTATCTGTCCTTTGTAATCCTCCATGTTCGGCTATGCCACACGCTCTTGCGGGAGTCGCCCTAGTATTGTTAGGGGTAAGCCCATGCCCGATGTGTTGAATAGCATGGCATAGGAATTCATCATTGACATGACCATTAGTTCCTACCGTAGGCTATGTATATGTATTAGGAGCATTGCAGGAGCAACTCTCTAACTCTTAATCCAATCTCCCTCTAGGACCCATTTACCCTTTAGAATAGATTGCCTAGGTGTGTGTCACACTACCCCTATTATCAACTTACCCCCTGTCCAGATAATTGATTAGTATCCCATAGCTTGACCATAAGAGTAGTATATACTTTACTCCATTGCCTTCCTTTGGGATAAATACGATACCCTTGGGAATACTCATGGGTGAAATTCTACAACGGTATCTTCCGTGTGCTTGCGGATCTCATCTCTTTATCGAAGATGATCCGTGGTGTTAAGAAATACCAACAAGCATTTCTAGCGCCGTTGCTGGGGATGATTTGTTAGTATATCTTAGGAACCATCAACAAGCATTTCTGGCACCGTTGCCGGGGAAGGCAAAGTAAGTGAAGGATAGCTATCACTTGTGATTAAGCTATAGGTAATAATAGTTATTAGATAGGATTACCCTTGTTTGTTTTCTCCTTTGTGTGAAAATAGGGTAGTGTTGGCCAACCCATTGTATGGGATGGCCAACGAGGACGCAAGTGCTAAACTGCAAGATGATTCAAGGCGTACCTCAACAAATGTCCTCTAGGCAACACCATTGCCTTTCGCGAGAGAATTTCAGCTTTCAGTAGGAGCCAAAGTCATCCATACCCAAGCTTGGGGAAGGCTCCAAGAAGTTCTTCTTGGTTTGCCTCCACCATGGGGTGGATAGTTGGCTCTTCATCCAACACTCGTGTCATGGGTTGGCTCCACCAATCCATGACCACATTCATGCTGGAGCTGAAGGAGTCCTATTCTCATTCGTCAAGGATCAGAAGAAGATCTCCACTCAAGGGGTGGACTGAAGAATTCTCAAGTTCCCATAGCTTGTCATGCACACCACTTCACAAGGTGGATATGGTAGTTATGGAACTACATCTCCCATTGAAGTATCATGAATAGCCAAGTCGTTGGAGATTTGTTTGGATAATCCAAGTCGTGGATATTCACATGATTTGTGAAAATCCATGTCATCATGGGACACGTGGGAATTATTTCCCTAAGACCCATGCGGACATTTTTCAAACAACAACTCCAATGGCTACCATTCACAAAAAGGTCAAGGGTGGAATTAACATCACCCTTGTATTCAAGGAGGCTATGGCTTTCCAAGGGATTTAAGTTCAACTAGCCTACCTTGAAGTATCTTGGCCAAGCAGAAATCAAGATAACATTCACATGAAGATCTTGGCCAAGGACAAGAACTTAAGGAGCATTCAAAGTCCAATATATCCCACATCACTTGTTGGGATTCCTACACTTCGATCAAACCCATTCAACCTAGGGCAAGTGACATTGTGGATGAAGCGTTTCTTGTTTGATTGTGGAGTCCACATGTCATCATGCCCAAGGAATCCTTTGATCCATGATCAAGGTATGGGTTGATTCAATGGAATATCAATATGGTTAGAGTGGCACCCCTAAGAAGGACAAAGCCTCACCATGCTCATGAAGGAATACATTCAAGAGGGAGAACTCGTCGCTACAACAACATGTCTATATCAATACAACGGGGAGAGGCTAGGGCCACCATGTGGCCCACTTGTCCAAATGACAGCCAAATGAGTTTGGCATGTGAAAACAGAAGAAATCGTCCACATCTTCAACTCCGAGATTGGACAACAAATCATCGCGTTGAACGGAACGGAGGTAAGTCCTACTCATCGGACTTCAAAAATTCGGTGAGTCCTCGCCAATAGGTTAATTGGTAGTTATCTCATTTTTGTTTTCCAAATTGCATCAACCCTTGCATTTGCATGTTTGAAATTCCACACTTGCATGTTGGAAAGTAAAATTTCCAACCATCATAAACTAAAAATTTGAATTAGGGGAGAAATTTAATTGGATATGAACTACGTGCATGACCACTTGAATTTATCTTCCTAGTTCAAACCAAAAAGATTTGCTTTGACCCTCATTGCATTTACAAGTTATTTCAAGCTGGGCAAGACAATTTGAAAATTGGGTTCAATTTGCTTTTGGCTAACGTAACCCGTTTTTGAGTTGTTTTGTGTGTTCTTGATTAAAGTGCAGCTAGGTCAAAATTGTGAAGAGGTGGTATGTCAAGAAAGTGGAAGGTTTCATCAAGATCAAGTCACCATTGGGAGGATTTGAGAGCACTTCTCTCCTTCAAACACATTTTGAGTTTGAGGAAGAGAAATGTTCAAGATGATGACCCAATGGAGGAGCCAGAACCAAATCCATTGCCAAATCCAATCTCAATTTGGCATTTGACATCAACCATCAAGCCTACGCCGAAAATCAAGGTTGTGAGTTTCTCACACAAACACCTTCGTCACCAACTGCTCTTCAAATGAGGTATGAGTTTAGAATTTTTCATTGTTTGGTTTGCCATAGAATTGAATGTATTTGCTTGCATTTGTGAGGAAGGTTGACACTTCCTCATCATTTAATTATCATGCATCCTCACAAGAGTAAGTGTGGGTATTGACTTTTGGATATCCAAAAGGAAATCCCACCTTACATGGAAAAATCTAAAACAAGTACCTAGAATCCTTGAAGCATTGTTTTGTAGACTTAGTCATCTCTGTCTAGGTGTAGAAAATAAAACTTTTGGGCATGACTTAATTGGTGAATTGGCATATAGAAACATGGGCATAGTGACAGCAATAATTTTTAGTTGAGCTTCATACATAGATGGTGTCACTAGATTTCAAACTCCTAGGAATAAATGATATCCTTGCTCTAAAATTGAATTGCATTTTTTGGAGAAGTCACTAAATTTTAAATTCCTAGTGAAGTTCAGGAGGATAAAATTGAGAATCTTGTTTGTCATGGTCTAAATGATAAAATTATCTCTTGAAAGCTAAGATGGTTAGAAACTTTAAAAGATGTAGGGATCCATATAGTATATTTCTGTCACATGCATTGCTATGAGTAGGAGCTTTAGAAAATATGCAACATGAATTATCCATAAAGCTCCACTCTTATCAATGAATAACACATTGATCATGGATACACTTGACATTGGAACCAATGCATCTTTGATTTTGTTCTTCCCCGTATGTACAAATGAAAGTTCGGTTATCTAATCCGAACGTTCATTTGTAAAAGTATCGGGAGCTAACCATCCCTCTCTATTCAAGAGAGGAAGTTTGCAGGAGTAACATTACTATGCAGGCATTCAAGAAGATGATTGTTGGGATCCCTAGAGGATCCCATGTCAACATCTCTTGGCCAAGGAGTAAACGAGGATGGTTGCTACCTATTGGAAATTATGCCCGAAGGTCAATCATAACTATACGAGGCTAGAGATTAGAAATGGGAACCCTCCATCAGCAACCAATGGGCTGCCACGAATGGGTGAAAGCATTGTGCTCTCAACTATCCTAAGAACTCATTCAAGCTCAAGGGATTTGCCACCATCATTGGGTGCAAGTTGTTCCTATGTGGCTAGAAGCCAAGGAATGACAAATCACACCCAACACCTGGAGAACCTGATGTGCGGATGATCAATACTGAAAACACTCTATTCAACAACACTCATGGTGTCCATGGGAGGCAACACAACAATCAACACTCAACCCTCCATTGTCAAAGCCACGCTGCAACAAGGATAGGCCAACTCATGGCCTACCTCCGTCGTTAGGGTTTCAACCCCTATCATGGACCTTGATCAAGAATAAGCTCGGGGGAGGACCCCCACTTGAGGTAACTTGTATCACACCCACTGCATTTTTATTTCAAATCATCCATTGCATATTTACTTTTCATTCATCCACCATCCACCATGCATCTAAAAAAAACATAAAAATAGGAACTTAGATTTGCTTTCTTATAAAATAAAGATGTGCGGTAAAGAATGATTCAGAATTCACATAGATGAAATGATGAATTGTTGCTCTGTTTTATTTTTTCTAAGTCCCTAGTTTACAACTTGCTACTCTCCGAATATTGCTTAAATTGGCTACAATTAACTTTGCCTTGATTTAGAAATTGTGGGTAGCAAAAGCTTAATCTACTTCTAGGTTGTTGGGAGATTTGAATTAGTAATAGGGCTGCTATTCCTATTTTGAAAGTGAAACTTGGATTTCCGGAGAAATTCTATCAAGATTTAAGTTTCCCTCATTTGACTGGAAATACCTACCAAAGCCACATGATATTCATACATAGACAACACCTTATGCATATGCTATTTGCTTTCACATTGAGCCTAGTCAAACTAGTATGGACCTATGTGAGAAATCATTCAATCCTTTTCGAATTCAAGACTTCACTTGCACATGCTATACTTCTACACTAGAAGGAAGCAAAATTCTATCATATCCACCATTCCACAATAAAAAGAGAAACTCCATGCTATTCATAGTTAGCACTCTCTTCAAGTTATTGCATAAAAAGGAGTAGAAGACATGGCTACAAGAAAAAGAAAAAGAAAAAGAAAATGCATGCTTATATCATAAGCATGAGAAAAAAAAAGAAAAAAATATGCTTACTCCATAAGCATAAAAAAAAAGGGGTAGCCATGCTTCATCCTTGCAATAAAGAGAGTCCACATCAAAAGGAGTCATCTCAATGTTTCCACATCCACCTCCATTCCATCACACATGCACAAGTCTTGATTCAAAAGTTTGAATTGATTTCTCCTAAGGCTTGCTCTTTTGACATAGCAATATTATGTGTTGCAAATATGCCTACTTACATTCCCTACCAAGCTCCACATACAAGCCATATTCAAAGAGTAGGAATAGTATAGGCATAATGCCTTGGTGAGGACATATTTCCACTATACACAAAGGAGTGATTGAGAGAATCAATTGAGGTACTTATAATCTAATTTTAATCTCTCCGGAATTTAAGTGGAACTTGATATCTAGGCTATGCTTGCTCCATTTGTTGTTCTATCTTTCAATTACCCATGAATAGGAGAAGGCATAACTCCCATAATGACTTAAGAAGGGTGAAGTACCATAGCCACTTTTTGCAATACTAGGTAGAGTATTTTGTTGTGCACTTGATACTTTCGAAAGGTAGAACATTGTACGAACTCCTGATCATCAACCTAAAGTCTTGACTTTGCTCGGGATGAGCAAAGGATAAGCTTGGGGAGTTTGTTGACGGCTGTTATATACCAATTTTAGCTGTCAATATAACTCAATTATGTGAAGGATTGATCATTTCTTGCACACATAACCTTTCTACTTGACCTATTTCCACTTGTACTTGGAAAAATATGTGTATGCAGATATTTATACAGGAATTGAGGAAAAGAATAGGGAGCAATCCTATAAAATAACATCCCAGCCAATTAGGCGACGACATGTGGCACCACATGGATCAAATGGCCCACAAACAAAAGTATTTGAGGCCATCCAACGGTGTAGCACCAATATCAGACAATGGGACCCACCTGGCAGCCACCTGGAGGAAGTACGGGCCGTTTGGAGCCCTGACCAGGTCGGCCGAACCAGGGGGTCGGCCGACCTGGTCCTGGCGCCAAACGCGGTCAACTTCCACATGTTGGCTCCTCCCGGCTCCGTGGAGTCAATGACAACTAATTCGCGCGCTTTTGGTGGCGGGAACTGACCTCAACACTAGTATAAATAGGACCCCATACCCCTCACTTCAACACACACAACTTGGGCATCATTCTATTGTATACACTATCTTCCATAGTCCTTAGAGGATTTAGGATGTAGAGAGGAGAGCTTCTAGTCCCAAGTCCAAATTGGGAAAGGAGTAGAAGGAGTCTCTCTTCCGAATTCCACATTGGGAAAGGTATGTCTCATGTATTCCTTCGTGTATTTGTGACTTTTTTCTCAATAAAGATATTATCTTTAGTCTTCTTTTATACGTATACTTGCATAAAGTGTTTCTTGTTTGATTGTGGAGTCCATGTAAGTGGAAGGTATAGTCTTTATGATTGTACTCTCATGATCACATCTTATGGTCATAAACACTATAGACCCCCACTATAGTCTACATAGTTATGATATGATTATGTTAATATGAATAACTATGCTATGCAATCAACATTGGTTCAACGATGATTTAGTTCATTGCCTTAGGATGGCTTGTGCTGCATCTCTTAAGGTATTTGCTTAGTATGCTAGCATGGTGCTAGGGTATTTAAGTAGCGTTGGATGTCTCGTAGACCCACGGATTGAAGAGGTAGGCAGTATGTGGTGACAGCCCTATCTGTCCTTTGTAATCCTCCACGTTCGGCTATGCCACACGCTCTTGGCGGGAGTTGCCCTAGTATTGCTAGGGGTAAGCCCGTGCCCGATGTGTTGAATAGCATTGCATAGGAATTCATCATTGACATGACTATTAGTATCTACCTTAGGCTATGTATATGTATTAGGAGCATTGTAGGAGCAATTCTTTAACTCTTAATCCAATCTCCCTGTAGGAACCATTTACCCTTTAGAATAGATTGCCTAGTTGTGTGTCACACTACCCCTATTATCATCTTACCCCCTGTCCAGATAATTGATTAGTATCCCATATCTTGACTATAAGAGTAGTATATACTTTATTCCATTGCCTTCCTTTGGGATAAATACGATACCCTTGGGAATACTCATGGGCGAAATGCTACAACGATATCTTTGGTGCGCTTGCAGATCTCATCTCTTTACTAGAGATGATTTGTGGTGTTAAGAAATACCAACAATCATTTTTGACGCTGTTGCCGGGGATGATTTGTTAGTATATCTTAGGAGCCATCAACAGTGTTCTAGCGGAAGTGTATGAGACAGTTGTTTTTACGTGGTTCGGGCCGCAAGGAGCATAACACCCTACTCCACGGTGGATTGTATTGCTTGGTGAGTGTGTATTCGTATGTGTGTGTATCGGGGATTCTGAGTCTGGTCCTTGTATCGGTGGTCATCCAGGCCTTTTATAGTCAAGGTCGGACGCCTTACAAGTGGGGTCCCGGGGCCCGACAAATGGTCCCGGGGAGATCTTATCCTAAAGATGTAAGGCTTCTTCTATAAGCTATTTCTGACCACGGACTTGAGGATTCGCTGTCTTGTTGCCCAGGTCGTTAGTAGCCCATGCGTCGTTGCTGACATTGGCAGGGAATGTCCCATCCAACTATCTCTAGCCCCGTAAGCTACCCACTTGGCGGAGTTGGATAGGCCTGCGATGCCTTCACTGTGATGCGATTAGTCGCAGTGGTATCTGACATTAGGCGTGCGCTGCACCATGTGTCTGGGGAAGCCGCGTATCTTCAAGGCTTGACGGAGACAAGGCATACCACCATCTTAACTTCCTCACTATCCGCTCAGTGCAAGTAGATTGACCATACGGCAACTAGGGAGCTCTCCGCCATGGTGGAGGCCACGCCCATCTTGCGGGCCACGTGGCAGCTCGGGAGCTCACGTCCGCGGGTGAAGCCAGATCTCCCCCCAGCTTGGGTGCTTGCCTCCGTGGGGGAGGTCGGGTCTCGACTTCATGTGCCACGTGGTAGCTTGGGAGCTCACCTCCGCGAGGGAGGTCGGGTCCCGTCTCGCGGCCAGGAGCTCGACCTGCGGGAGCGTCAGCTGACACAGGGTCTGGAAGCCGAGGGTAGGGCGGCAGAGACGGTGGCATCCCATGCCTTGGTGTGCTTCCAGAGCCGATACACTAATCTTCCACTGGAGCCAGTTTTTTATGGCCCTGTTGTTGACGGCTCCTAAGATATACTAACAAATCATCCCCAGCAATAGTGCCAGAAATGCTTGTTGGTATTACTTACGCACCATTAACTAAACATCTCCAAGTGATATGTCAGAAATGATTGTTAATGGTTCTATTGGATCACAGAGTGAATTCCGCAAGCGCACGGAGATATCATTGTAGCATTTCCCCTTAAGAATATTCCCAAGGGTGTCATTTATTTGATCCCAAAGGAAGGCGGGGTAGAGATATAACAATCATCAAGTGGAAAGGGTAGAAAGGTCTAGGTAAGAATCTAGTAAGGATGGATAAAATAATAGTGGAGGTAGTGCGACACACACAAAAGCTTTAAAGTCTAAGGGGGGTAAGAGGATCCTAGAGGTTAGTTAAGGTTGAGAGTTATGGAGGTACTCCTACTATGCTCTGTTGTACATATACATAGTCTAAACTAATTATCCATAAGCTAGATCAAATAGTGAACACTTATGCTATGTGGTTCAACACATCGGGCACAGGCTTAACCCTAGCAATACTAGGGCGACTCCCGCCAAGAGCCTGTGGCATAGCCAAACGTGGAGGATTACAAAGGACAGATAGGGTTGTCACCACCTACTGCCTACCTCTTCAATCTGTGGGTCTACGAGATAGCCAATGCTACTTAGCTATCCTAGCACCATGCTAGAATATTAAGTAATTACCTTAAGAGCCTAGGCACAATCCATCCTAAGGCAATGAATTGAATCATCATTGAACCAATTTTGATACACCGCATAATTATCCATACTAACCTAGTTATGTTATAATTAACTAGACTATAGTGGGGGTCTATAGGTTCTATGATAATGAGATATGTTCATGATGAAATAGTCATAGAAGCTATACCTTCCACATACATGGACACCACAATCAAACAAGAAACGCTTTGCCCAAGTATATGTATAAGTAGAGACTAAAGATACTATTTTTATTATGCATAAAGTCACAATTACAAGAAAGAATACATGAGCCATACCTTTCCCAATGTAGAATTGGGAAGAGAGAGACTCCTTACTCCTTTCCCAATTTGGACTTGGGAATAGAGACTCTCCTCTCTACAACCTAACTCCTCTAAGACTATGGATGATAATGTATACAATAGAGATGGAGCTCAAGTGGTGTGTGTTGAAGTGAGGGGTAGGGGTCCTATTTATACTAGTGTTGAGGTCGATTCCCGCCACCAAAAGCGCGTGAATCAGTCACCATTGACTCCAGGGAGCCGGGAGGAGCCAACACGTGGAGGATGACCGAGTTTGGTGCTTAGACCAGGTCGGCCGACCCCCTGGTTCGGTCGACCTGGTCATTGCACCGTTTCTCGTGTGCTTTCTCCAGGTGGCTGCCAGGTGGGTCCCATTGATGTATATGGGTCATACATTGTTGGATCTCCTCGAATACTTCTGTTTGTGGGCCATTTGATCTATGGGATGCCACATGTCGTCGCCTGATTGGCTGGGATGATATTTTATAGGATTGGTCCCTCTACATTTCCTCATTTCCTGCATAAAATGCTGCATACACATATTTCTCCAAGTCCAAGTGGAATTGGGTTAGATAGAAAGGTGATGTGTGCAAGAAATGATAAATCCTTCACATAATTGAGTTAAATTGACGGATGAAATCGGTATACAACAGCCGTTAACAAACTCCCCCAAGCTTATCCTTTGCTCGTCCCGAGCAAAGTCAAGACTTTAGGTTGATGATCAGGAGTTGCTACAATGTCTTATTTTCAAAAGTATCTAATGCACAACAAGATACTCTACCTAGTATTGCAGAAATTGGCTATGATACCCTACCTTTCTTAAGTTATCATGGGGCTTATGCTTTCTCATATTCATGAGTAGTTGAAAGGTAGAATAGCAGATGGAGCAAACATAGCCTAGAAATAAAGTTCCACTTAAATCCTGGAGAATTCAATTTAGATATTAAGTACCTCAATTGGATTCTCTCAGTCACTCCTTTGTGGATAGTGGAAATATTTCCTCACCAAGGTGTTGTACCTCTACTATTCCTACTCATTGGATATGGCTTGTATGTGGAGCTTGGTAAGGAAAGTAAGTAGGCATATTTGCATCACATATATTGCTAAGTCAAAAGAGTAAGCCTTAGGAGAATTCAAATCAAAACTTTTTTATTCAAGACTAGTGCATGTGTGATGGAGTGGAAGTGGATGTGGATACTTGAGATAACTTATTTTCGATATATTCTCTCTTTCTTTTGTAGGGATGAAACATGGCTACTTTTTTTTCATGCTTATGATGTAAGCATATTTTTTTTAATTTTTGTAGCCATGTCTTCTACTCCCTTTCTTTGCAATGAATTTTAAAGAGAGTGTTAAACATGAATAACATGGAGTTTATCTTTTTGTTGTGGTATGGTGGATATGATGGACGTTTTGCTTACTTCTAGTGTAGAAGTATAGCATGTGCAAGTGAAGTCTTGAATTCAAAAAGAGTTGAATGATTTCTCACATAGGTCTATGCTAGTTTGACTAGGCTCAATGTGAAAGCAAATAGCATATGCATAAGGTTTCGTCTATGTATGAACATCATATGGCTTTAGTAGGTATTTCCAATCAATTGGGGGAAACTTAAATCTTTTTAGAATTTCTCTGGAAATCTAAGTTTTACTTTCAAGCTAGGACTAGCATCCCTATTACCAATTCTAGTCTTGCAACAACCTAGAATTAGATTAAGCTTTTGCTACCCACGACTTCCAAATTAAGGTAAAAGTATTTCAAACCAATGAAAGCAATATTCGGGGAGTAGCAAGTTGTAAACTAGAGACTTAGGAAAATCAAACAGAGCAACTATTCATCATTTCATCTTTGTGAATTCTAAATCATTCTTACCGCACATCTTTATTTGATGAAAGCAAATCTAACCTATTTTTTATTTTTTTTATTTTTTTATATGCAAGGTGGATGATGGGTGGATGGAAAATAAATATGCAAGGAATGTTATACATGTTACCTCAAGTGGGGGTCCTCCCCCAAGCTTGTTCTTCAACTACCTCCGTGATAAGGGTTGAACCCTTGATGACAGAAGTATGCTGCAAGATCGGCTTGTTGTTGTTGTAGTGTTGTGTTGAAGTTGGTGAATTGAGCATCCATGTGTTGTTGCCAATCCTGGGTACCTTGAACATGCTCCTGGAGTGTGCTGTAGATGTCACCCGTTCTCACTTCATGTTCTCCCATATGTCTAGTAAGGTTCGTCATTCCTTGGCTGTAGTCATGATGACTTATAGCCGAAAAGGAATGACGTCCTCTCATGGACATTGGGGGCAAGCTTCTAGAGCTTGAAGAGGATAAGGGTGGATCCCTTTGCCATTCTTGCCAAGATGATCCACCAATCTCATACGTCGGAGGTTGAGTCCATCCAGGAGCATGACCCGTTGGGTTCTCTTCCTCTTGGTATTCATGGACCGGGGAGATTATCGGTGGCATGCCTGTGGTTGCAGCCCTCGTACAATTCCTTGTTACCCTGCCAGAGACATTACTTCTTCTTGCTTCCTCAAGGGGAAGAAGATCAATGGTTAGCCTCCGGCATTTGTACAAATGAAAATCCGGGTTAGGTAACCGAATTTCATTGACAAAGCCGGGATGGAAAAATATCAAGGAGCCATCTTGATCTTAAGGGTATGTCCTTGCACTAAGTAGTCTTCATCAATTAATTCTCTTTCAGTTTCAATATATTCAAATGAAGAGTATTTAAGTGCTCCTATCCTTTCAGCAATATGAGTAATCAATGAAGTGCATTCAATTGGTACTGATTTTGAAATGTAATCTAACCATTGTGTCATCATGGCCTTGACTGGAGCAACTTTTATCTTTTTAGTCATGGCAAACAAAATTTTCAATTCATCATCTCGCACAACCCTAACATCTCCCCTAGGGAACATAGTCATAGCCACCCATCTATGCATGAAGCGTAAGGTAGGGTTTTGGATGTGGCTATTCCTAGGAGCCCTACATGTGACATCACTAGTTAGCTCATGCCAAAAACTTTGTCTGTTAAACTTAGGCAAATTGTCTAAATCTAGAAAACATCGTTTATGGAAGCCTAGGATGCTACCTAATTCTTTCCACAGGATGTTGTATTCTTTTTGAAATAATCTAAAAGAAATACCACATCCTATTCTTAGTGTGCAAAGGAATTGGATAGTGAGAAGGCGTGAACCTTTCTCCTCTATATGAGCAAAGTCATCAAATCCAATTGCATGCCAAATGGAAAGAAATTCGGAGTCCATACCTATTTTGGAGATCAAATGTGGATCGTAAGCCTTGGTGTGGCGGAACTCACGATCTTGGAGAAGCCTGCGTGCTTGATCTTCAACTTTGCTTCGTATGTTGAGGTCGTTGTCATGAAGAAGTTGGTGTGGGTTGCTTCTCTCTTCTATGGGAGTGTCCTCACACACACTTCTCCTCCTTGGGCTTGTACACATAGAAGAGAGGCGTGCACTAGAACCTTCACCATGGCTTGAGCTTGCAGCCTCCTTCCTCTTTCCGAACAACCTCTTCATGTCTTTTTGAGTTCAACAAGTAAGAACAAAACAAGGCGAGAAAAATCCAAAAAGAAGCGATGTTTGGAAAACAAAACTCTCAATGAATTTTCTCCTCTTGAAAGCTTGAGTGTAAAATGCAAATGCAAACAAAGGAAAATATTTTTGGGGATGGATTTGAGCAAGAGTGTTGTAATGAAGAGCAAGAAAAACAAGGTGATCTAGAGAGTGACTTGGGGAGGTGTAAAATGATGTTGTGTGTGAAGAGAGGTGCTCCTCACAACCACAATTTATAGGGTGAACCCTCCAAAGGTCACTTGGGAATCAAAATATAGTCGTCGGAGGAAGGGGAGCCAATTTGGCTCCACTCCCAGTTCGGCCGACTAGGGGGTTCGGCCGACCTGACAGGTGGCCCTCCCTGGTTCCCCTTTTGGCAAATGGCTCCCCAACGGCTATAAAGTTAGCACGTTGGTGCAATGCCATATGTGCAGCTCAGAAAAATTGTTTTTCAAATAAAAACCTTTTTTTCAAATCCAACAAAAATTTTCTTTTGAAAAGAAAGAAAGAAAAATTATAGTTGAGAATATAATATTCTCATCTTGCTAGGAAAAATCAAATATGCAATGGGAAAAATCCAAATTGGGTGGAAAAAGAAAGAAAGAAAAATAAAGTGGGATAACCACCAATTTAACCTATTGGCGTAGGTCTCACCACGGTCCGATGAGATGGACATTCCTCCGCCTTCATTTCACATCCGGGCCTGGAGGGATGGGCTCGAACGGCTTGTCTTGCTTCTTCTGCCATTCCTTCTTTGGCGGCTTGGTGGACTTGGGCCTTCGGGACGGTTCAGACGATTCAGTCGCCTTTGGATATCGGCGTGGTCAAAATGACGGATTCTCCTCGTAGATTAGTCTTCTCATGAATGCAATGAGTGAGTCCACCTTTGGAGGTGTGACTTTGACCTCTCTAATGTGTTTATCATTCGGCCCATACTTGATTCGAATCATGGAGCATTGTTCTGATTTTGGCCAAAAGGTAAACCTTTCCTCCTTGCCATTGATATGAAAGTGGATTTCTCCAGCTCCCACATCTATGCGAGCTTTTGCAGTGCTGAGGAATGGGCACCCAAGAATGAGTGGTGTATCTTTCTCGGTGTCCATGTCTAGCACCACAAAATCCACGGGTATGAAGCAGTTCTGGATCTTCACTGGGACGTCTTTAGCAATACCCGCAGGATAACGGACTGAAGAGTCAGCCAGTTGTAGATGCATTGGTGTTGGAGTCAGTTCTGTGAAGTTCAACTGGTCGAACACAACCTTGGGCATCACACTAACACTTGCTCCCAAATCACAAAGTGCCTTGTCAAAGTGGTGTGTACCAATTGAGCATGAAATGGTAGGACATCCAGGGTCCTCCTTCTTTTCAGGAAGCCTATTGAAGATGGTTGCACTGCAGTCTTCTGTAAGCTTGACGACCTCAGTGGTGGGCAATGGCCGTTTGTTGTTCAATATGTCCTTGATATAGCGAGCATAAGTGGGGACTTGCATCGCATCAATCAAGGGCACATTGATGTGGATCTTTTGGATGATCTCAACAAAACGGTTGAATTTTTCATCCACTATTGGCTTCCTTTGTCTGTGAGGGAATGGCAATAAGTTGGTGTCTTCAAAGTGTTTGGCCATTTTCTCACCAAGTAATTCACTTGGGACATCCTCCTTCTTAGGATCAGTTGTCCTCTTTTCTTGTGTGGGATATGGTGGGTCACGAGTGGTCATTCCTTCTCTCGTAACCACTGCACTGACGTTCTCCACTGGGGCTTCTGGCTGCCCCGGAATTTTGTTGTTTTCTAATGGAGGGACAACTGCAGCAAGTTGTGCCAGCTGAGTCTCTAACATCTTGTTGAAGCTCAGTTGATTCTTGAATGCTGAGGATAGTCCTTCAATCTTTGCATTAATATTCTCCAGGGTCTTGTCATTAGCTGACAGCTTCTTGGATAGGGCATCGTTGATCTTGAGCTGGCTAATAGCAAGTTCTCTCAAGTTGGGCTGATTTCCAGGGTTGCCATTGTTGTTGTACCCTCCTTGAAAGAATGGGCGTTGTAGAACCCACCCTTGACTTCCTAGATGATAGCCATTGTTGTTGTTGAAATTTCCGTTGTGGGCGAGGTACAGGGCATCCTCACGAGTTTCTAGGCAATCATTGCCCATATGACCTATGTTGCCACAGACTTCACACGTGATGTGAGAATCTAGGGCATAGGCATTGTCAGACACTTCACCACTGGCTTGTCCATCTATTTTCTTCATTAGGAGGTCCAATTTTGCAGCGATCATGTCCACCTCCTTCAAGGTGTGCATGCTTCGCTGTCGGGCATGGAGACGCTCATCGTTCCATCCCATGTTGGACACCATCTTCTCAATAAGATATTTAGCTTTCGGCACCGTCAATGAGAAGAAGGCTCCTCCAGCAGCAGCATCCAAATGGTCACGAGCTGATGGGATCAACCCGTTATAGAAATTTTGAATAAGTAGCCAGTCATCCATCCCATGGTGGGGACAGGCTAGGATGTACTCCTGAAGCCTTTCCCATGGCTCAGGAATAGATTCCTTGGGCTCTTGCTGAAAGCTAGAAATCCTTCCACGTAGGGCATTGGTTTTGCCCAACAAGAAGAATTTTGCGAGGAATTCCGTAGAACACTTCTCCCAAGTGTCTATAGCACTTTGGTTCGCATAGAACCACGATTTCGCTCTCCCAAGGAGAGAGAACGGGAACAGTCTTAGATGGACCGCCTCCAGAGATACGTCCTTGATCTTAAAAGTGCTACAGATCTCGAGGAATTGTTGCAGGTGAGCACTTGCATCCTCATTAGCCTTCCCACAGAATGGGTTGGCTTGCACCATAGTGATAAGGCCAGTTTTGATCTCGAAGTTCACATCTCTTGTGTTAACAGTGGGCCCAATAGGCACATTGTTAGCAGAGGGAGCTGAGAACTCACGAAGGATCTTCTGGACCATTGGCGTTTGGATTATTGGTGCAGAAATGCTGGCTTGCTTTGCCGCTCGAATCTTATGAGGAGTAACGACATGGGGTCGGTCCCTCAGAAGACATTCGGGATCTTCAGCAAAGTTTTCCAGCAGGCGCAAACCAGACATACACTACCCTGTTTTCACATTTAAAATGCGAAAACAAAGAATGGTTATCCTACTAAAATCCTACCTAGGGTTCTATCCTATTCACTCAGTCATGTTATATATCTATTTGCCTTCCCCGACAACGCGCCAGAAATGTGTGTTGACAGTTCCTAACATATACAAACAAATCATCCCCAGCAATAGTGCAAGAAATGCTTGTTGGTATTACTTACACACCATTAACTAAACATCTCAAACTGATGTGTCAGAAATGCTTGTTAATGTTTCTATTGGATCACAGAGTGAATTCCGCAAGCGCACGAAGATATCATTGTAGCATTTCCCCTTAAGAGTATCCCCAAGGGTGTCATTTATTTGATCCCAAAGGAGGGCGGGGTAGAGATATAACAATCATCAAGTGGAAAGGGTAGAAAGGTCTAGGTAAGAATCTAGTAAGGATGGATAAAATAATAGTAGAGGTAGTGCGACACACACAAAAGCTTTCAAGTCTAAGGGGGGTAAGAGGATCCTAGAGGTTAGTTAAGGTTGAGAGTTATGGAGGTACTTCTACTATGCTCTATTGTACATATACATAGTCTAAACTAATTATCCATAAGC
Organism: Tuctoria greenei; assembly: GCA_036927565.1. Classification (NCBI taxonomy): domain Eukaryota; kingdom Viridiplantae; phylum Streptophyta; class Magnoliopsida; order Poales; family Poaceae; genus Tuctoria; species Tuctoria greenei. The sequence continues at coordinate 144,678,142 of JAYESD010000011.1, forward strand.
TAGATCAAATAGTGAATACTTATGCTATGTGGTTCAACACATCGGGCACGGGCTTACCCCTAGCAATACTAGGGCAACTCCCGCCAAGAGCATGTGGCATAGCCAAACGTGGAGGATTACAAAGGACAGATAGGGATGTCACCACCTACTATCTACCTCTTCAATCTGTGGGTCTACGGGACATAAAATGCTACTTAGCTATACTAGCACCATGCTAGCATATTAAGTAATTACCTTAAGAGCCTAAGCACAATCCATCCTAAGGCAATGAATTGAATCATCATTGAACAAATGTTGATACACTGCATAATTATCCATACTAACCTAGTTATGTTATAATTAACTAGGCTATAGTGGGGGTCTATAGGTTCTATGATAATGAGATATGTTCATGATGAAATAGTCATAGAAGTTATACCTTCCACATACATGGACTCCACAATCAAACAAGAAACGCTTTGCCTAAGTATATGTATAAGTAGAGACTAAAGATACTATCTTTATTATGCATAAAGTCACAATTACAAGAAAGAATACAAGAGCCATACCTTTCCCAATGTAGGATTGGGAAGAGAGAGACTCCTTACTCCTTACTCCTTTCCCAATGTGGACTTGGGATTAGAGACTCTCCTCTCTACAACCTAACTCCTCTAAGACTATGGATGATAGTGTATACAATAGAGATGAAGCTCAAGTGGTGTGTATTGAAGTGAGGGGTAGGGGGTCCTATTTATACTAGTGTTGAGGTCGGTTCCCGCCACCAAAAGCACGCAATCAGTCACCATTGACTCTAGGGAGCCGGGAGGAGCCAACACGTGGAGGCTGACCGAGTTTGGTGCTTAGACCAGGTCGGCTAACCCCCTGGTTCGTCCGACCTGGTCATTGCACTGTTTCTCGTGTGCTTTCTCCAGGTGACTGCCAGGTGGGTCCCATTGATGTATATGGGTGATACACCATTGGATCTCATCGGATACTTCTGTTTGTGGGCCATTTGATCCATGGGATGCCACATGTCGTCGCCTGATTGGCTTGGATGACATTTTATAGGATTGGTCCCTCTACATTTCCTCATTTCCTACATAAAATGCTACATACACATATTTCTCCAAGTCCAAGTGGAATTGGGTTAGATAGAAAGGTGATGTGTGCAAGAAATGATAAATCCTTCACATAATCGAGTTAAATTGATGGATGAAATTGGTATATAACAGCTGTCAACACCTGTTGCGGAACGTGAGGCGGTAGCCTCAACTGAGGTTAAGGAGGCTGCCAGACATGTCGTAGCACAGTTCAATCGGGGCTGAGGCTGGTGGCTTGTTTTTGTATTCGGGGTTCACCCTCCTTTGTAAAAACATCCTTAATGGATTTGAATTTGTGTTTGTCTTCTTGCATTGTCTATGTGACTCTCAACTGTTGTTCCAAATCGTAAGGACTTGCAAAACCTTTCTTGAGCTCGTTGGCTTCTCGGGACCAACAATTTGCACAACTGACATGGCCGCAGCGTCGTTCCTTGATTTTGTGCATGTGAACCCCGTTAGAGGACCCTTGGTAGGTGTGGTTAGTTGGCTACCCACATCTACCACTTGACTGCAGAATGTCTTGGACTGGCCCCCGATGGAGTGGGGGAGTTTGGGGCATCGTAGCGCCACCATCTATTGGAGCTGGATGCTCTGATGTCATCCACCATCTCTGTGTAGACGTCGACGGCAGGCCCCTTGGGAAGTGTCGGAGCTGGATGCTCCGGCATTGTCCACCATCTCCCTGTAGGCGTCGACGGCAGGCCCCTTGGGAGGTGCCGGGGCTGGATGCTTAGGCGTCGTCCACCATCTCCGTGTAGACGTTGACGACAGGCCCCTGGTTTATAGGCTATCGCAAGGGAACCTTATTAGCAACAAGAGCGGGGCAGTAGAGTTTACTCACTTATTCGCGCTTGTTGTTGTCGTTGACGTTTCGGTACGTCGACGGCAGGCCCCTTGGGAGGTGCTGGAGCTGGATGCTCTGGCGTCGTCCACCATCTCCGTGTAGACATCGATGGCAGGCCCCTTGGGAGGTGCCGGAGCTGGATGCTCCGGCGTCGTCCACCATCTCCGTGTAGATGTCGACGGTAGGCCCCTTGGGAGGTGCCGAAGTTGGATGCTCCGGCGTCGTCCACCATCTCTGTGTAGACGTCAATGGTAGGCCCCTTGGGAGGTGCCAGAGCTGGATGCTCCGGCGTCATCCACCATCTCCGTGTAGACGTCGACAGCAGGCCCCTGGTTTACAGGCTATCGCAAGGGAACCTTAATAGCAATAAGAGAGGGGCAGTAGAGTTTACTCATTTATCTGCGCTTGTTGTTGTCGTTGACATTTCGGCACGTCGACGGCAAGCCCCTTAGGAGGTGCTGGAGTTGGATGCTCCGGCGTCGTCCACCATCTCTGTGTAGACGTCAATGGTGGGCCCCTTGGAAGGTGCCAGAGCTGGATGCTCCGGCGTCGTCCACCATCTCTGTGTAGACGTCAACGGCACGCCCCTTGGGAGGTGCTGGAGCTGGATGCTCTAGCGTCATCCACCATCTCCGTGTAGACGTTGACGACAGGCCCCTGGTTTACAGGATATCGCAAGGGAACCTTATTAACAACAAGAGCGGGGCAGTAGAATTTACTCATTTATCCGCGCTTGATGCTGTCGTTCAAGTTACAGCACGTCGACAGCAGGCCCCTTGGGAGGTGCCGAAGCTGGATGCTCCGGCGTTTGTCCTGCATATAGGAAGAGGGAGGCTAGCCTTGTTTGTCGGTTATACACATTTCTCTCCCTAGCTATGTGATGCCTTACAGTCCTGGCCTGACGTACGGGGCTTAGGTAATTCAATGCATTGGTGCTCCGAGGCCTAGCTCCTGTCGTCCTTAGGGTGTGATCTCTCTGGTTCTAGTACTCAGATGTAGCACTGGGAGGCAGGGTGTGTTTTCTTAGGGTGCAGGACCAAGCTAAGCAACTTGCACCCCCTAGACCTCCTGCTCGGCACAGACCTTTCCTGGGGGAACCTTTTGGCGCCACGGGTCCCTAATGATGAGAGCAGTGGGGTTGACCTTTCACACACTGCAAGTACGCCAAGTTGGCCCGCCTGTAGCTGGATTGCATGACATTAGCTAGGATGAGTTACAGAGTATGTGACGGTGAATATGAAGGCAACACATGGTAAGCGAGGTTATCATGGCATGATCATAAAATTAATGTGTAATTAAATGAACAAAGTTTTTCAAGAAGCCTTCAAGTAAAACAGTGAATTTCTGAAAGGAGTTTGTAGGAGGAGACAGGTTTTTACAAAAGAGGGCAACGGCTTGCTTCTGGGTGACGAGGGAGGCAGGGTGCACAGGCCTAGGGTTTGGAACCAAGCTAAGCTGACTGCGCACTCTAGTCCTGACACTCCCGGCGCTCGGTTGTCCTTAGTGCTGATCCTAAGTCCTACTACTCTTTCACATTGTTCTACTAAGCCTAGTATTTACAACAGGGGCGCCCAGAGTTCCATGGGTAGCTGCGATGGTTGGTGGGAAACCTTGCTGTCAGCAGCTACTCAGAGGGGCGATGAGCGAGTCATCCCTATTTTCCGCCGTGACCGCTCGTCTTGTGAGTGGTCCCAACAGTGCCAGCGTTGGGCTTGGCAGTTTTGACAGAGGTGTCGGTGCTGCCGAGGGGCTACGACTGAGGCGTGGAGGGTGCTCTGTGCTGACGCATGCTTGGCGGAGGTCGACTTGATCTAGCGTCGCCCCGGACAGGTGTTGGGTCTGCTCTGAGTGCTTGGAGTTGCTCCAAGGCTAACACTGCAGTGGTGCAATCTACGCAGATCCTGAGAACGCTGGAGGGGGTTGGCACCTTTAGGACGAGGTAGCCGTAATGGGCTACAACCATGAACTGGTAGAAAGCGGGCCTACCGATGATGGCATTGAAGGGGAGGCTGACATCAGCAACGTCGAAGAGGATGCTCTCTGTCCTATAATTGTCAGGTGCCCCGAAGGTCACCCGTAGGTGGATGTGGCTGTATAGGATGACGCTCCCAGGTCCCACCCCTAAAATGGGCTCGAGGGGGCAAGCTTCGACAACGGGATCTGTAGCTGCTCGAATGCAGCCCGTCTGAGGAGGTTGAGTTTGGTCCCCCATCTATCAAGACGTAATGGAGCTTGACATTGGCTATGGTGGGGGCGACTAGGAGAGGTAGTACCCTTGCCCCAGCCATGTTCTTGGGGCAGTCAGAGGCGTCGAAGCTGATCGGCGTCTCCTTCCAGCGGTGGTGCTGCGCCGGAGTGGGTACAGGGGCTATCAAAGCCACTGCACCACGAAGAGTCTTTATCGCGTTCCGGGACGCAGGATCCCAAGACCATCCGAAGGTGACGTGGAGGGTCTTGCAATGCTCGTTGTCACTGCTCGCGTCGGAGTCCTCATCATGGTGGACCACTTTGATAGCCCGCTCTTGCTTCTAGTACTCCAGCTCTTCGTCATTGTCGACCTTGGGTTCGACCTTCTGCTTGCCCTCCCGCTGGCGGGTGGGGGCTCCGTCTGTGCATTGCTGAGCCTGCTCTTGATAGCATTCGGCACACCTTTTTATCTCCTGACACTCGCTTGCGGTGTGTTCACGAGTCTTGTGCACCAGGCAGAGCTTGACGTCTTCGTCAGCGGCTGGTGGCTGACGAGGACGCTTCTCATGGCGTGGCGGCTTGCCTCCTCCGGTTGAGGCTACTGTCACGACGGGGGATCCGTGCAGCGGCTTGTTCTGGCCGTCACCCAGGTTCTTGTTCTTCTTTTTGCCGCTACCAAAGGTAGTGGCTCCTTCTCCGGTCTGGCCAGCCCCACCCACTCTGGCGGCTGATCTAATGTGCCAGTAGCGGCCTTCTGTCACTCTGACACACCGACCGGCGATGGAAAAGAGCTCGGAGATGTCTTGCACGTTGTGCATGGCTAGCTTCTCGAGCATCTTGTGGTCTCGCACTCCCTGGCGAAATGCCACTATGACAGAGGCATTTGGAATGTTGGGAATGGAGTTGCATACCTGGAAGAAACGCTGGATGAATGACCACAGCGTCTCCTTGGGTTGCTGTCGCACAGCATGGAGGTCGAGCTCGGTGCCGGGGCGCATGTAGGAGCTACCGAAGTTTGCCGTGAACTGTCGGCACAGCTCATCCCAAGAGGTTATAGACCCCTCGGGAAGGTTCATCAGCCATGAGCGGGCTGACCCAGTTAGGGCGATTGGGAAGTAGTTCGCCAGGATGGTCTCATCTGCTCTCGCAGCAAGGAGCGTCGTGGTGTAGATCTCCAGGAACTTCGCCGGATTGATGCTTCTGTCAAACCTCTCTGTGATATGTGGCTGGAACTTGCGCGTCCACATCGCAAAGCGGAGGTGCGGAGCCAACGCCGCACAGCCTCTGACGAGCTTCGTCGGAGAGGCATATGGGATAGCATACCCCATGGGGGTCTGCTGCCCGACGTGCGGCATTTGATGGACCTGCTGTTGTGACACTGGTTGTGCCATGCGCTGTTGCAACGGTATTGGATGTGCCAAGTATTGTTGTTGTACACCCTGCTGCACCAAGTACTGCAGGGGGGCTGTCGAACTGATGTGCTCGTGATCAGGTGGCAGAGGGTTTACCTGCAGCGCACCTTGGACGGAAGATGCCTCGTGAACAGGGCATTGAGTGCCATATTTGGCGTTGAGGTTGCGCCGCCTCTGTCGCTGCCGCTCAATGATGACGCAACTGTCCATGTGAGATTGACGACAGTCAAGCTCGGCCCTGAGGTCCTCCGTGGGGATCCGTCCAACGCTCGTAGGCTTGGAGAAGTGGGAGTTGGCGGTGTGATGATCGATGGACGGTGTACGCGGTAGTGACACAAGGCGCCTTCCCCTGTTGGGGGAGTTGATGGCTGTGACGCGAGGTGGTCGATGTCTTGGACCCACTGCTGAGCCATGCCCTGAGAGGCATTCAGCGATGGTGGGTGGTGGAGGAGAGCTCTGGCCGCCTCCAAAGCGTTCTCCGGGCTCGCTGCTGGGGGAGCCGACTGAGTCGGGGCATGTCCCGACGTGCTACCTAGGCTAGTTGTACCTGCACGGGGGCGAGACGGACCAGAGAGTGCCGCTCGAGCGACGGATCTGGTTACCGGGCGACGGCCTCAGAAACCGCCTTCCACAGGCCTAATGAACACCATGGTGGTGAAAGCGCTACCACTTTTTTGAGGGAAAAAACCCCCTATCGGGCGCGTCAAATGTCGAAGGGTCAATGCGATACTTCCCACGGATCTTCTAAGAAGCAGCCCACGGAGGTTCTTGTTCGGCAGGGCTTAGGCCTCAAACTAGTGTTCTAGCAGAAGAGTATGAGACGGTTGTTTTTACGTAGTTCGGGCCGCATAGAGCGTAACACCCTACTCAACGATGGATTGTATTGCTTGGTGATTGTGTATTTGTATGTGTGTGTATCGGGGATTCTGAGTCTGGTCCTTATATCGGTGGTCGTCCAGGCCTTTTAGGGTGCATTTGGTTGGAGGGACGAAATGAGATGGGACGGGGCAAAGCCATTATTAATGGTGTTTGTTTCGGAGATAAGTGGGAATATTCCTCTCAAAAGAGGGACAGACTCATCCACTCAAAACCGAGCGAACCAATCCATCCCACTTCGACGCCATCAACTCACTGTTTGCGCTCGCGCGAACGTGGCCACTATGAGGCTTCCCCGTACGCAGCACTCCTCCCGTGCGCCTTTCCCCTGCAGCCTGTCGCTGCCTCCTACTCTCCCTCTCCGCCGCGCCACAAGGCCTTCCGCACCATCTCTGTCTCAATGGTGGAGCACCATCGATCGACTGTACCTCTCTAAGGAGGAGGTCGTGTGCAAGAACGTGTGGTGCTCACAGAGGAAGCGCCTGAAGCTATCTCAGCTCCATGCGTAGGCGGTGTCACGATGGCGACCGGCGAAGGGAGACGTCGCGCTGGTGGCCAAGGCGCGTCTGGTGAGGGGTTGGGACAGACGAAGAATGGTGTCATGCTGCAGCCAGGGCTCGGCCGGTGAAGGACGGTGCTGTGCTGGCGGGTGATGGGCAGCGTCGCTCTGGCGACCAACGAAGGGCGACATCACGTCGGCGGACAGGATGTGGCCGACGATGAGCAACTTCACGATGGTGGCCAGGGTCCAGCGTCACCATTCTGTTCGATGATGGGCGACTTCCGTTCTGTTTGAAGAGGAGTTCAGCGTGGCCTAGGTTTGGGCTAATTGCTGCTAACATGTGGTCAGGAGTTCAGTGTGGCCTCGCCTTTGTTCTGTTTGTTTCGACTGATTGCTGCTAATGCGTGGTCGGAGTGTTGACTGTCAGCTTGTCAAGTCCATGCATAGTAGATGTTTGATGAAATGCTCAAATGACTGACAGCTAACGGACAGTAAACACATTTATTCTCATCCCTTTTTGTCCCTTCAATCAAACAAGAAACAAGGCTCATCCTATCCCTCTAAACAATCTGCAAAATAGGACCATCCCATCCCTAAAAAATGGGATGGATCCATCCCATCCCTCTTTGTCTCCGAACCAAACGCACCCTTATAGTCAAGGTCGGACGCCTTACAAGTGGGGTCCCGGGGCCCGACAGGTGGTCCCGGGGCGATCTTATCCTAAAAATCTAAGGCTTCTTCTGTAAGCTTGCTCTGACCACGGACTTGAGGACACGTCGTCTTGCCGCTCGGGTCGTCAGTAGCCCACACGCCGTTGCTGACATTGGCAGGAAATGTCCCATCCAACTGTCTCTGGCGCCGTAAGCTACCCACTTGGTGGAGTTGGATAGGCCAGCGGCGCCTTCACTGTGATGCGATTAGTCGCAGCAGTACCTGACATTAGTCGTGCGCCGCGCCATGCGCCTGGGGAAGCTGCGTATCTTCAAAGCTTGATGGAGACAAGGCGCACCGCCCTCTTAACTCTCCTACTATCTGCTCAGGGCAAGTGGACTGACCATGCAGCCAGCGGGAAGCTCTCCGCCATGGTGGAGGCCGCGCCCATCTTGTGGGCCACGTGGCAACTTGGGAGCTCACCTCCGTGGGAGAGTCTAGGTTTCGACTTCGTGGGCCACGTGGCATCTTGGGAGCTCACCTTTTTGGGGGAGGCCAGGTCTCAACTTTGTGGGTCACGTGGTAGCTTGGGAGCTCACCCATGCGGAGGAGGTCGGGTCCCGTCCTGTTGGACACGTGGCTGCCTGACAGCTTGTTGTCAGGGTGGAGCTGATCTCTCCCCTTTTGGATATTTCGTGGGCACCCCGGACTTCCCATCTCAGGCTGTCGGGTCCAGGTTTCTTTGAATATGTGGCGCCCTTGGACCCTGTCCCTGTTGAGAGGTGAGGCACCTTGGCGGCTCTAGCTTGTGCGCGAGGGTACTCGATCTGCTAGGTACGGACAGTCATGGTCATGGTTATGGTTATGGTTGGGTTATGGTAATGGTTATGGTTATGATTATGGATTTGATGGTGATAAATGGTCATGGTTAATGATGATGGTAAGAATATGGAATATGGATGGATAAATGATGGATATGAATTATTATGTTTATTTGGAATATGATGGGATGAATTTCACATAGACATGGTAGGATGCTTTTTACATGTTTTAAATGCACTTTTCAGCAAATAGCCATTATTTAGTATCATTTCCTTGTTTAGCTACATGTCATGCTTTTCCACACTTGTTGAGTACGACATATACTCACCCTTGCAATGCCTCCACCAACAGTTTCTGGTGATGTTTGGGAGTGTCCTAAGGATAATGTGGAGTACTACGCTGGGTGCTGTCGTCGACTTGCCTGTAGTGTTGTTTGGCCACACTATCCCTTTTGCTTAGGTTCTTAATTAGATTATTTTTGTTGCAGTAGTATTATCATTAATGATCATGAGAGTTGTAATTTGAGGATTAATTGAATATTATAATAAAAGTACTTATTTAATCATCTGTGTTGTGGTAATTATCTGTTTATTATTTGTGAATCACTTGTGTATGAGTGTTAAACATCCTGGACACACATATACTGCACTTTGTTTATTTTTCAAAACCAGGTGTCACAGCCGACCTGGTGTGGGCCCCACACGGCTCTGTTTTGCTCCACAAATTCAGTTTGGATTTTCTACTCCTAAATTTGCATGCTATGTTACTGTTTGAGTGGATTAAATATTTAATATTGAATATGCGAAATCAATTCAACTCAATAGTTAAAATTTAAAAACTTGGTAGGCAAAATTTGCTTGAGCTGAAAATTTGAATACTTAACATTTTAATTTACTGCCTTGTTTCTTATTCCCACAAGCAAAATAGGAAAAATAAGTCATCTAAGTATTTGACTAGTGTAATATGGTAAATGAGTTATTCGAGGAGATATCTCTTTGCTTGAAATTGATTTTGATGTTTGCACAATTTGGAATCTTGAACTTTGCCTGATTCTCTCATTGAACATTTAAATACCCACCACGGCCATATGATGCAAATTCTTGAAAACCACATGCATATGTGTCTCACAACCCCTGATCAGGTACCAACGAGAAGTGCAATGGCGGCAAGTCTGGATGAGGCAGAATTCAAAGTCATCGCAAGCGTGGGGGCCGGCCCGACAAAGGAGGAGAGCGGCCCATCGGCCCAGCACAGGGTTTAAAGGAAGAGGGAGAGCATCTTCACTGACAAGTTGAACCAGAATTTTGTTTCTCCGTACTTTTCTGTTGCTTCTATTCTTCACTGACTCCCTCTTCTTTCTCTCGCCCCAATCCCCATTCATTCTACTAGTGTAATCATTTGGATCATGTACCTATGAACTTCTGTTGATTCGGAGAGTAATACAGAGAGGAGACCCGGATCATCTATTGAGTTCGTTGCGAAATTTGCTTTGTTATCGCCGATTGATCGAGGTCAGATCGGGTTGTGACATTGGTATCAGAGAAAGTTTCGATCTCAAGCTTCCGTACGATCTGTAAAATCCCCTGTTGGGTTGGATCGACGGACTATTCGCCACAACGGGGAAGAAGTACACGCCCGGTCCTCAAGCTACGTACCTCGTCGGTGAGATGGCTTCCTCAGAGGAACGTATCATGGAGGCAATGAACAAGATGTCAGAGCGATTGGAGTCCAAGATCGCTTCTGTGGATGATCGTGTTGGAGCGCTACGCTCTGAGATGGAGAAGATGCAGACTCAGTTCGATCTCTCCAGGAAGGCTCTCAACGTTGTGCAGCAAGAGCAACTGATGATGGCGAAAACATTCAAGCCTTCAGGAAGTGGGATTATCGGACCTCACCGAGCATGGTAACTAATCCACCTCCTCCACCACCTCCACCACCTCTTATCCCGTATCAGCGTCACCCTCGTATTCCTGTGGATGTTCCTCCTCGAGATGATGCTGGCGATCAGGGCACTAGGAGGAAGTGGGCTCCTAAGATGGATTTTCCAGTGTTTAACGGTGCTGATGTTCACATCTGGATAGACAAATGTGGAGCCTATTTTCGTCTCTATGATATTCCTAGTGATTTCCAGGTCACAGCTACATCTCTGTACTTAACTAATAAAGCATCTCACTGGTTTCAGAACTATAAATATTATGCTTCGTTAACTGATTGGTCTTCTTTTGCTAATGCTATCATTTCTGAGTTTCAAATTGACACTCACAGAATGACAACGATGGGCTTGCTATCTATAAGGAAAACATCATCTGTTTCTAAATATCGTGACAGGTTTGAGAAATTGGTTTATCACATCAGACTTTATGAAGGTTCTGTCAGTGAAATGATATTGGTCTCTAAATATTTGATGGGCCTCAGAGATGAAGTACGTGATAAAGTGGAGCTGCATTTACCTACTACCTTGTCTCAGGCGATAACATTATCCCTGCTACAAGAACAGTTAAATGATAAACAAAGATTTTGACAAACTAAACACCAAGTGTTTCGGAATGCCTCTGGAGCTCAGCCTAGAACTGACAGCCGACCCTCTTTTGGCACCACAGACTTGTGGAAGGCACGTCAGCTGAGAGACTATAGAAGAGCTCATAATCTTTGTTTTAAATGTGGTGAATCTTACAACCCATCTCACAAATGTGTTACACCATCAGTTGATCACATACACAACATTGAACAGACTACTGCAGAGTCTGGTGATGTATTGACTGATGAGGTCCTCAATTTCTTAGAAGAGTCAAAAGACAGTGGTGACAATCAAGATAGCCATCTATCCTTATATGCCTTATCAGGGAAACCTATGCACCATGTGATTCAGCTTTGAGCTCTGGTTCATGACAAGGCCCTTCTTATATTACTAGATTCAGGGAGTTCCCACACATTTATCAACTCCAGGCTTGCTGTTGATTTGAAGTTGCACTTAAATGAAATACCCCCTCTTACTGTCAGGGTGGCTAATGGCTCTACAATGATATGTCAAACCGAAGTGAAGGATTTTACTTGGTGGATACAAGGACTTACATTCTCTCTAGATGCTAAGGTCTTGGATATTGGGGCATATGACTTAGTTCTGGGAATGGACTGGTTGGCACAACACAGTCCAATGAACTGCCATTGGTCTGATAAATGGGTCGAGTTTCAGTACAAAGGACATCCTGTCAGGCTACAAGGCATTGTTCAGCCTTCGCATTCAGAATTGAAGGAGATATCTGCAGAACAAATTTATAAATGGAACAAGACTAATGACTTATGGGCTCTGGTTATACTACAACCTCAATTGGAATATAATTCATTAGAAGAAACATACCTTATCAATAGTATATCAGAACCTGTCAAGCAACTCATTCAGACATATGATCAGCTCTTTCAGGAACCAACTTCTTTACCACCATCCAGAGTATTTGATCATGCCATATCACTAATTCCCAATGCAGTCCCTGTGAATTGCAAGCCATACAGGTACTCACCTGAACAAAAAAAATGAGATTGAAAGGCAAGTTTCTGAGATGCTCTCTTCTGGTGTAATTGTTCCTAGCATGAGCCCATTTGCATATTCAGTTCTACTGGTTAAGAAAAAAGATGGGACATAGCGTTTTTGTGTTGACTATAGAAAGCTAAATAGCTTCACAATCAAAAACAAGTTCCCCATGCCAGTAATAGATGAATTTCTAGATGAAATTGCAGGATCCAAGTTTTTCTCCACACTAGATTTATCTGCTGGTTTTCATCAGATAAGAGTGGTTCCAGCTGATGAAGGTAAGACAGCATTCAAAACACATCATGGTCACTTTCAATTTCGAGTTATGCCATTTGGATTGACCAATACTCCAGCTACTTTCCAATGTTTAATGAATGCTGTTTTGATAAGTATATGAGGAAGTTTGTGCTCATTTTCATGGATGACATCCTAGTATTCAGTCAGTCATTGGATGATCATATAGTGCACCTGAAAGCTGTTTTCCAGACTTTGGCTGACAACAAACTCTTCCTCAAGTTCAAGAAGTGTAAATTTGCTCAACAAGAAATTGTATACATTGGTCACATCATTTCTGCAAATGGTGTTGCTACTGACCAATCGAAAACAGAAGCTATGTTACAGTGGCCTATACCTGAAAATTTCACAGAGTTAAGAGGGTTCCTAGGCTTAACAGGGTATTATAGAAAATTTGTTAAACATTATGCTATCATGGCAAGGCCACTTACTAATCTCCTTCACCACAAGAACTTCTGTTGGACCTCTGAAGCAAATTCTGCATTTGAAAGTTTGAAGAGGGCTATGACTACCACTCCAGTTTTATCATTCCCTGATTTCACAAAGCAATTTGTGCTGGAAACTGATGCTTGTGACACTGGAGTGGTAGCCGTTTTGTCTCAGGATGGTCATCCTCTAGCCTATTTCAGTAAAGCACTAAGTGCTGCAAACCAAAAGCTTTCAACTTATGAAAAAGAATTTTTGGTTGTAATGATGGCTGTTGAGAAGTGAGATCATATCTTCAGAGAGGCCTATTGATTATCAAAACCGACCATCAAAGGTTGTGCCATTTACAGGACCAAAAATTATCTACTGATATGCAGAGAAAAGCTATGACCAAGTTGGCAGGATTGCAATTCAAGATTATGTATAAGAAAGGGGTGGAAAACAAGGTGGCAGATGCCTTATCCAGGGTTGGCAAATATTTTCATATATCTGGCACATCTACAATGGTTCCTGTTTGGATACAGGAAGTTCTGAACACTTATCACACTGATTCCTTAGCTCAAGAGCTTCTAACAGAATTGGCTGTGAAATCACCCAATCAGCATGGTTATCATTTGGTTGATGGTCTTATTAAATATAAAAACAGAATTTGGATTGCTGACAATGCAGCTTTGCAGACTAAGCTTATTTCTGTATCACAAATCTGCTATGGGAGGCCATTCAGGTGTTCAGGTCACTTACAACAGACTTAAGAAATCCTTCTATTGGCACAAAATGAAGTCAGATGTGGAGAAATTTATCAAACAGTGCGACATTTGTCAGAAGGCCAAGAATGAACATTGTAAGTACCCGGGACTCTTACAACCACTTCCTATACCAGATGGTTCTTGGAGGGACATTTCTATGGATTTTATTGAAAGGCTCCCAAACTCTGCTGGATATACTGTGATCATGGTGTTTGTGGACAGGTTTACTAAATATGCTCATTTCATTTCTGTTAAACACCCTTTCTTTGCTCTAACTATTGCAAATATATTTTTGGACAATATTGTCAAGTGGCATGGTATCCCCAATACTATAACTTCTGACAGAGACAGGGTGCTCACAAGCAATGTTTGGATGGAACTATTCAAATTGTTGGACATTGGACTTCAGTTCAGCACAGCCTATCATCCTCAAATGGATGGCCAAACCGAGAGAGTTAATCAATGCTTAGAGATGTTTCTCAGATGTGCGGCGCATGACACACTAAAAAAATGGGTCAAATGGTTGCCTCTTGCCGAACTATGGTATAATACCTCATTTCATACCTTCTTGCAGTGTTCACCATTCAAAGCCCTCTATGGCCAGGAGCCTCAATTGGGACTACTTCCATCTCTTAGAAATTCTGAAAATGAAGATGTTTCTGAGTTGATGAGGGAACGTCATCTATTTGCTGCTACCCTAAAAGAACATATTCAGAAGGCACAAAACAGAATGAAAGTACAAGAAGACCGCAACAGAACTGAAAGATCATTCCAAGTTGGAGAGCAAGTCTTACTTAAGCTTCAACCTTATGCTCAGCATTCTGTGGTTAACAAGTCCTTTCCAAAGCTGTCTCACAAGTTCTATGGCCCCTTCTCTATCATGGACAAAGTTGGTGCAGCCGCATACAAATTGGATCTGCCACAGGGCTCCATGATTCACCCGGTTTTTCATGTGTCTCAGTTAAAAGAGTTCATTGCAGATTACACTCTTGTCTATTCTAAGCTACCTGATATTCCTCAGCTGGACATAAAAAATGATCTACCTGATCACATCATTGACAGCATATTGGTGAAGAAGGGCAATTCTGCTATCAAACAAGTTCTGGTACAATGGAGTGGACTGCCGGATACAGCATCAACTTGGGAAGATTACAACGTCATCACCAAGAGATTTCCTGACTCAGCAGCTTGAGGACAAGCTGCTTCTCCAGCAGGGGGTATTGTCACAACCCCTGATCAAGTACCAACGGGAAGTGCAATGGCGGTAAGTCTGGATGAGGCGGAATTCAAAGTCATCACGAGCGTGGGGGCCGGCCCGGCAAAGGAGGAGAGCGGCCCATTGGCCCAGCACGGGGTTTAAAGGAAGAGGGAGAGCATCTTCACTGACAAGTTGAACCAGAATTCCGTTTCTCCATACTTTTCTGTTGCTTCGGTTCTTCCCCGACTCCCTCTTCTTCCTCTCGCCCCAATCCCCATTCATTATACTAGTGTAATCATTTGGATCATGTACCTATGAACTTCTGTTGATTCGGAGAGTAATACAGAGAGGAGACCCGGATCATCTATTGAGTTCGTCACGAGATTTGCTTCGTTATCGCCGATCGATCGAGGTCAGATCGGGTTGTGACAATATGCCACATTGTTTTTCATTGAACTTTGTCAAACTCATGACCCAATTAATTGACATACACGAATTTTTTGGCTTAGAAATTCGTGTGCACTCTATTCATGCAAAATTTCTCACACTGAGAATTTGCATCCACCATTCATCCATCCAATAAAGAAACTCTATACATTTTGGTCATCAAAATCTCTCTAGAAAAATAAAAAGGAGTAGAAGACATGGCTACGGAATTTCAAAAAAGAGAGAGAGAGAGTAGTCATGTTTCATCCTTAAAGAGAGAAAACCATGGAGTCCACATATATCCATTCCATTCATATGCACAAGGATTTTCTTTGTCAATTTGTTTGTCGCATAAGTCTCTCATAGGATCAAGTTTTTGACTTAGTAAAATATGAATTGCAATGTGTGCCGCATTTATCGCTACTAAGCTCCAGATATAGCCATATTTAGTATAGGGATAAAATTTGCAAAACATGCCAAGGTGAGGATGAAAACACTTTGAGAGACTTGAGAGATTCCAGATGAGATATAAGGGCAATTGTTTCTTTGACTTTCCGAATATAGCAAATCGTCAGATCATTTCGGCAGGGGAAGATCCAAGAGAACTACATTCCAACCATTCCACTCTTCAAACACCCGAGATTGATGTGGTAGCCACATTCTGCAAAGGGAACTCATGAATTGAGGTATGAGTTGAAATATCTATTATTCTCTTTTTCTAACTTATAGAAAATTTATGACAGCATCTTAGATCTTTTTCTTGCCTTCACTCGAGGACGAGCAAAGGACTAAGTGTGGGGGAGTTTGTTGACGGTCCTTAAGTGCCATATTTAGACTGTCAATTCACCTCAGAAAGTGCACAAAAGAGAAACACAACAAAGTGGTAGGTTAAAAACTAACCAATTCCACAAGTGTTGGTGTTTATTTGTATGCAGGTGAATTTAGACCCAAAATACAAAGACATGCAGGGAGTAATCCATTAAATTGGATTTTGACGAATCAAGTGATGCCACATGTCATCACATGGATCAAATGGCCCACAAACAGAAGTATTCGAGGCCATCCAACGGTGTAGCAATCATATCTGTCAATGGGACCCACCTTGAAGTCACCCCAAGGAAGCACACAAGAAATGGTCAAATTTTCTGTTCGGCCGACTAGGGAGTTCGGTTGAACCCTTCCTGGCACCAAACTCGGTCAGCTTCCACGTGTCGACTCCCTGTGATGCCCTGATCACGATGAAGACTGATTCGCACACATTTTGTGGCAGGAACCAACCCTTCCCCCCTATAAATAGAACCCCACACCTCACTTCACACACACACCAAAAGTTGAGAATAGAGTACCACTCCTAAGGTTTAGAGTCGTCCTGGAGGCTGCCAAGTAGAAGGAGAGTGTGGTGAGAGTTTAGGAGAAGGAGGCTTGGGCTTTTCAAGTTCCTCTTCCACAATTGTATCCCCACAAAGGTGTACTCAAATCAAGTAAGCCCTTTGTGAATTCAATTCAAGTTTGATTCTCAATTCATAGTAGTTTGCACAAGAAGATGCTTGTGGGTTCATTGCTTTAATTTATTAGAGGCTCTAGTTGTAGCTTTGCATTCGAAACAACTAGATTTGTGATTTAGAACGTAACTTTGGTGCTTAGGTTAGAAATCACCAGTGAATATCTTGTAGACCCACGGATTGAAGAGGTAGACAGTAGGTAGTGACAGTCCTATTTGTCCTTAGTAATCCTCCATGTTCGGCTATGCCATAGGCTCTTCACGGGAGTCATCCTAGTGTTGCTAGGGGTAAACCCGTGCCCGAAGAAAGCAGCTACTGCAAAGTGCTTTGAATTAGAATCAATACATTGAATTCCTCTCTATTCCATTCCTACAAAACAACTTTGTGTCCTTGGGTGAATTAGTTCGTAAGATTACACACACGTTCCTTGGATCCGATACCCTTGGGAATACTCTCTTAAGGGGAAGTGCTACACGACAGATTCTGTGTGCTTGCAGATTTTTATCTGTGATATAAGAAATATCAACAGCGGACCAAGAGGTTTTGTGTAAGTTCGGACTTGTCCGTTTGGAGACGGACTATTCCATGTTGAGTGTGTCTAAGTTCTTCTAGGACTAAGTCCTCAAGGACCAGACTAGTCTGCTCTAGGGGGGCGTACTAGTCCGCCTAATCAGACTAGTCCATTTCTGATTGGAAAAGAAGTTTCTGTGTGAGTTCAGACTAGTCCGTTTTGAGTCACACTAGTCTGTTGTGGACTTGGAGCTGGCTGCTAGGACTAAGTTCTGGATGGCTGAACTTGTCCACCCTTTATGGCCGGACTAGTCTGATGGACCAGACTTGTCCGTTCTCAACCGGAACAAAATGTTCTGTGTAAGATCGGACTAGTCTGTTCTTTGACAGACTAGTTCGTGGTGTTGTGGCCGTTAGAAATCAAAATATGGTGGGGGACTTTGTGGTTGGTCAAAGGTGACATCACCAGTCCCCACGGGTCGGACTAGTACGTGGTCCATGACCGGACTAGTGTGCACTTTTTCTAGTGGCAATGCCTAATTGTTGGGACCCCTATAAAAAGGGCTCCCTCAGGCCTCAAAGGTACTCTCTCGAACCCTAGAACCGGCAAAGCCTTACAAGAGCCCTCCTAGCCCTTTCTCATCTTGAGCTTTTGGTTGATTCGCTTGGTTTGATTTGTTGATTCGAGTTCGTGTGGGTGTTGATTCGTGATCTCTTTGAGCTGTAACTTTGTGGGAGCCTCAGGTTGTGAGTTGTCCCACGGATCTTGTGATTTCCCTGTGATTTAGTGGAAGAACAAGCTGACCTCCGTGCTAGCTTGGGGAGGAAAGGGTTGAGCGAAACTATCACACCTGGTAATAAGAAGGCAACCAGATGCTTTCCACATGTATGCCAGGATCAGTTAAACTCATACATGTGTAGACGAAAGTGAAATACCAAATATAATACCATGTTCGAGTACATCACCTTATTACATAAATGACCTTCCAGGTCTAAAATAAAAGTACAAGCAGTGGAAAAATAAGTAAAAGGGCTTCAAGCACAGGCATTGCACGGGGGGAGCGCCAGCCTAGAACATCTCCTCGGGATCAACATAGAAGTCCTGGTTCTCCACCTCTTCGTCTTCGTAGACTGGGGGGAAATATGCAACTAACAAGTTTGAGTACCAACGGTACTCGCAAGTTGGAAAGCTATGACATGTGTGGTTCAAACCAAGGAAGGCAAATAAATTGGTAAAGCACTATAGCAGTTACAACCTACTCTTAAATGTTATTAAGCACCTACATCTAAGTGAAATCTCCAACCAATAACCCAAAATTAATCCAGGTAAGACCAAACCCAAACCATCCATTATGTAACCATGAGCTAATTATGAATTTGGTTCCAAGCCACTCGTGTCCGTGAGCACGGCTGTCTAGACAGTTTGACAAGACTCTGCAGAGTGTGTATTCTTTACCCACAGTTCGTGATTTCATCCCCCGTTGCCAGGTGGACTAAGGTAAACCTCCCTGATGCCCGTGGTAGCTAACCACATTAAACACTTCTGTAGGTGTGTGGCCAGGAGATCACTACGAGGTGTTTCCGATGGTTCTCCCGACTTGCAATGGGTACTCTAAGGTTTCACCGCTCTGGCACCTGGAGTCTATTTTCCCTCCGCCAGGAGAAGCCCCCTCTTGAGCCATGCGGATCCCAAGGCAAAACCCATTCCCCGCCCGTTCAATTACCTATGCTGCATCGGGAGGAACCAAATTACTAAACCAAGTTGTCCCATATATAATTCTGTGGTGATACTAAAACGCTTAGCAACTTCCTCCATAAACCAGTCCTTAGAATCCGATAGGTGTCAAGCCCCATACCAAGGTCTTGTGCACGCATGCACCAATCCATACAAAACCCCCTATCAGATTCCTATCTACTAAATTCCAATATTGCCATCAATTCATGAATCATAATATATCAAATGTAACTTGTAGATAAACAAATCATATTTCAATTAAGCATGGCTAAGCGTAACTAATAATAGTAAAACACCCAAACCAAGTGACAAAGAATTATTGGGAAAAACTAGGGAAACATAGCGTACGATTTCACATTTTAATTTAGCATGCATCTAACTAAAACTTAACAAAAAGGGTGCAAAATGGTCAAGGAACTTGCTCCAAATTGAGCCTGGTGGTCGTCGAGAAATTGTTGCTCTTGTAGGTTAAAAGTGGGTTCTGGCCCCGACTCTTAATTACGACAATGCAAGAAAAATAACATACAATAAGAACACATAAAATGACAATTCAAATAAACATAAATTCCTACGCAAAAGTGATTTTATGGTTGATTTAAATTATAGGCATAAATCAATTGATGAGAATTTAGAGTTAAATGAAATATATTGAGTAAAACATAACAATTTTTATACCATTTTTATATATATTAGAAACCTATTATTATTTTCTAGAAATTTTATCCTTTAAAAAAATGCTTAAAAGAGATTTATAACATAAAATGTACATTTTGCAATTTTTACACTATTTTAAATAATTATTTCTATATGCATATCCATTTTATGAAATAAACATACATAAAAAGTATTTTATGATTAATTCAGCAATTTAAATGAATTAATAAAAATAATACAGAAATGCAAATTAATTAAAATATTTAAATCTGTTTTTTAATTATTTTATATAACTTAAGGACTTTTATTTAAATTCTAGAACTATCAGGGGATTTTCTATAAAAACAGAACTGTTCCAGAGGCTAAAATATATGTTCTACAAAATCCAGGGGTCATTCTACAATTTTCTAGAATTTATTTGCTATTTTAGAATATTCCAGGGGCTTTTAAACACTTCTTATTTAATTAACCAGTAAGTTCCTAATTTCCAGAAAGTCCAGGATTGATTTTATAAGTTTTTGGACCAATTTGTAATTATTTAAAACTATCCAGGGGTTTTCTAAACTAACCAGGGGGCCTACAGTAAAAATACCAATGGTTAAGGTGATTTAAACGTGGGTCGTGGGATTTAAAATGGATGGCCCAGATTTAATTAATCGAAGGGGTATCCTAGGATCTAATCTTGGCCGTAGAAACAAAATGGACGACGGGCATTGAGCCACGTCGCCCCGACCGAGGTTGGGCGGCGGTGCGCGGCGGCGAGCTCGCCGGCGGTGGGCCGAAAATGCGCTGCAGTAACTACGGGACTCTTCCAAATGGCAAAAAAGAAAGGGGGAAACGAGGGGGACTCACTACGGACTGTCGCACGGCTGGAAGGGGGTCGGCGACAGTGAACGGCGGCGGGACTCGTCGGCTTGCAATGAAACAGCGACGCTGCAGCGTTCCACTCTAATGGTGATGTCCGACGGGCTCCTGGACACACGGTGAAGATGTTAGACATGCTCCCGAGGCGCGAAATTGGATGGAACGATGGGAACACGATCGACATTACCGAGCTTGGCGGCGCTAGGGTTTGGGGCGTCAGGGTGATGAAATCTGGGAGGGGGGGCGGCCGGGTTTTTATAGGGGACTGGTGTAGAAACGGGCAGCGGTCATCATGGGCACGATTCCACTCTTGATTGAGGTGAAATGGTCGACATTGAAAGGGGGAGTGAGTGGGCGGCGGGGTGTAATCGCGCGCGTTACGGCACGGGCGCGAGGAAGAAGGAGACCCTGACAGGCGGGGCCGGCCTGTCACCGAGGGGGAGAGAGGAAGGGGCGTGGGCGAGTGGGCTGGCACGCGGGACCCGGATGGCAGAGAGAGAGGCAGGGGAGAGGAGGTGCGGGCCGCACGGGGAGAGAGCAGGGAGTTGGGCCGGTTTGGGGAATTCGGCCCAGGGGCGATTTTTCCTTTTTCTTTTCTTTTTCTTTTTCATTTCTGTTTTCTTTTTCTCCTCTTTAACGTTTTGAATTTGTAATATGAATTTCTAGCGAATTTGAATTTTCAAAAATTCACACAATCATTCAAACATGATGCAACTTGCCTTATATTAATTTTATTCCCAAGAAAATGTTTTTATCTCTTGAAAAATCCATTTTACAATTTTTTTTCTTCTAAAAATAGTGGGTGTTACAATTCTACCACCCTAAAAAGAAATCTCGCCCTCGAGATTTGAACGGCCTAAGAGAATAGACTGGGAAACTCCACCTTCAGGTATTCTTCTCTTTCCCATGTTGCCTCTTCTTCTGAATGATGTTTCCATTGGACTTTGCACATATGAGTAACTTTATTCCTCGTAACTCGTTCTGACGTTTCGAGAATCTTAATAGGGTGTTCTGCATAGGTCAGGTCTTCTTGCACGTCTACTGCTTCCATTGGCAACTATTCTTCAGGCACTCTTAAGCATTTCTTTAATTGTGACACGTGGAATACGTCATGTACATCTGATAAGTGAAATGGTAGCTCGAGTCGATAGGCTACCTCTCCTCTTTTCTCCAACACCTTGAAAGGACCAATGCAACGGGGTGATAATTTGCCCTTCACCTTGAATTGTATCAATCCTCTCACGGGTGACACCTTGAGATACACAAAATCACCAATCTCAAATGACAGATCACGACATCGAGTATCTGCATAACTCTTCTGCCTTGACTGAGCCGTCTTCAAATTCTTCCAGATTTCTTGTACTTGTCTCTCAGCTTCTCTTAACACTTCAGGCCCAAATACTTGGCTTTCCCCAGTTTGATTCCAAAATAACGATGTTCTGCACTTTTGTCCATACAAAGCTTCAAACAGAGACATCTTCAAACTAGCTTGATAACTGTTGTTATAAGAAAATTCGGCATACGGTAGGTTCTTATACCAACTCCTACTATTTTCCAAAGCACATGCACTCAACATGTCTTCAAGAATTTGATTAGTGCGCTTTGTTTGACCATCAGTTTGCGGATGATATGCGGAGCTGAAATTGAGTCGGGTATCCATAGACTCATGCAACTTATGCCAAAATCTAGAAGTGAACTGAGTACCTCTATCTGATATTATCTTCTTTGGCACTCCATGCAGACATACAATTCTTGCCATATATAGTTCTGCTAATCTTGAACTAGAATAGCTTTCTTTTACTAGAATAATGTGAGCCACTTTAGTCAAGCGATCTACTATGACCCATATAGATTCGTATCCTGACTAAGTTCTTGGCAAACCCACAATAAAGTCCATACTTATTTCCTACCATTTCCATTCAAGAACCTTGATTGGCTAAAGTAGCCCTGCTGGTCTTTGATGTTCTGCTTTGACCTTCTGACATGTGTCACACAGAGCTACATATTCCGCCACATTACATTTCATTCCATGCCACCAATATCGATCCTTAAGATCCTGATACATCTTTGTGCTTCCCGAGTGGATAGAATACGACGAATCGTGGGCTTCTATCAGTATCAACTCCCGAATCTCCTTGATATCAGGCACACATATTTTCTTTCCTAGCCATAGGGTTCCTTGTTCATCTTCTTTAAAGTTCGGTGCTTTTCCCTCTTTCATTAGTCGCTTAATCTTCTAGATCCACTTATCATTCTTTTGCCCTTCACGTATATCCTTCTCCAAAGTAGAATCCACTTCCATGGACACTACCTCAGTGTTAGTTACAATACTGAGGTTTAGCTTCGCAAATTCTTCACGTAACTGCGGTTGCACACCCTGTAGTGTCAAGCTATTGCATTGAGCTGACCTACTTAAAGCATCTGCGACCACATTAGCTTTTTCAGGATGGTAATTGATTTCGACATAAAAATCATTGATAAGTTCCAACCATCAGCAATGTTTGAGATTTAGATCTGGTTGGGTGAAGATATACTTCAAACTCTTGTGGTCCGTATATATTTCAGTTCTTTTTCCTATCAGATAATGTCTCCGTAGCTTCAACGCATGAACCACGGCTGCTAACTCCAAGTCATGAGTAGGGTAATTTCTTTCATGCTTTCTGAGTTGATGTGAAGCATACGCCACTACATGTCCTTCTTGCATTAATACACATCCCAGTCCTTGTCCAGATGCATCACAATAAACTGCAAATTCTTTTTGCATGTCTGGCATAACAAACACAGGTGCAGTACTCAACCTTCTCTTTAGTTCTGCGAAACTAGCTTCACATTCTGGTGTCCACTTGTATACAGCTCCCTTCTCAAGTAACTTGGTTAATAGACGAGATATTTTTGAGAATCCTTCAATGAACCAACGATAATAGTCAGCCATTCCCAAGAAACTCCTGATTTCCCCAACATTTTCTAGTGTTTTCCAATTTAGAACATTTTTCACTTTACTAGGGTCTACTGCTATTCCTACTTGTGATATAACATGTCCCGGAAATGACACTTCCTTCAACCAGAACTCACATTTACTTAGCTTTGCATACAACTGATGTTCACTAAGTTTTTGTAAGGCCAATCTTAGGTGTTCCTCATGTTCCTCTTCACTTTTGGAGAATATCAAAATGTCGTTAATAAATACCACAACAAACTTGTCCAGATATTCCATAAACACCTTTTTCATACGGTACATGAAATAAGATGGGGCATTAGTCAAGCCAAAAGACATGACTGTATACTCATATAATCCATATCTCGAAACAAATGCCATCTTGGGTATGTCCGAGGGTCGTATCTTCAATTGGTGATACCCTGAACGCAAATCAACCTTCGAGAACACACAAGCACCTCTCAACTGGTCAAACAAATCATCAATCCTGGGTAGAGGATACTTATTCTTGATAGTTACTATGTTGAGAGCACGATAATTCACGCACAACCTCTGTGTACCATCCTTCTTTGGTACAAATATCACTGGAGCTCCCCAGGGCGAGGAACTAGGACGAATGTATCCTTTTGCTAACAACTCATTGATATGATCCTTTAATTCTGCCAATTGTTTAGCATCCATCCTGTATGGTCGCTTGTAAATTGGAGCTGTTCCAGGCACTAATTCAATGATGAATTCAATGTCTTTGTCAGGGGGCATACCCGGTAGTTCCTCAGGAAACACATCTGGAAAGTCACAAACAATTTTAATCTCTTGTACTCCCTCAACTTGATTGAGCTGTATTTTCTGAATTGGTGCTTGATCAGGCCGAAACTCCACATTTGTGCCATCTGTATGAGTTAAGCATACTGTTCTGGTGGCACAGTGGATCACTCCTTTGTACTTTGTTAACCAATCCATTCTCAAAATAATATATATTCCTTGTGACTCCAACACTATAAGATTTGCTAAGAATGCTACCCCCCCCCCCCCTAATGCTTATACTTACATTAAGGCATACTTGCCATGTCAGCATCTCTCCTCCGGTAGAGTTGACTACTAATACTTGAGCCATTAATGTAACAGTCATTCCATGTCTTCTTATGAATTCTTTTGCTATGAATGAATGTGTTGCACCAGAGTCAAACAATACTGTAGAAGGATGGGAATCAGCAGGGAGCGTACCGATCACCACATCTGATGCGTCTTGGGCTTCCTCCAGAACAACATGATTGACCCTTCCTCTGGATTGGTTCTGCTGCGATGGCTTATTCGGGCAGTTGTTAGAGTAGTGTCCCTTGTCACCACATATGTAGCAAGCTCCCCGAGCACTGGTGTCTTGAGCCTTATTTCTTTGTTGATTCTGCTGCAGTTGCCCAATTGGTCGAGGGTTTGAAGACATAGGGTGTTGTTTATACATATGAGAGCGTTGTGGTGGCATCTGCTGGTACTGAGGGCGAGCATACTGCACTTGAGGTCTGAATGAAGTGTTGTTGGTGTACCGCTGACCTTGATTATTGCCCATGGGTCGACTCATGTGTCCCGATTGTTGTGGGTTGAAGCGAGGACGATTGTTGCTTGAAGATTGTCCCATCATCATCTTCCTTTTGCTGTCTTCTCCTTTGCATTCTTTCTTCTTTCTTTCCACCGTAAAATCTTTGTCCACCAGATGTTGGAAGCTAGCTTAGTCACTGGAAGAAAGCATCAACTGTATCTCTTTGTCCAGTCCCTCCTTGAAACAGAATTGTTTCTTAGCATCGGTATCAACATCACCAGGGGCGTACCGAGATAGTTGTGTAAACTTGTTCAAATACCCCCGTATGTTCATGTTCCCTTGCTTCAGTGCTAGGAACTCCAGATGCTTGGCTTGAAACTCCCTTTCAGGTACGTGATGATTGCGGAAGTTTTCTCTGAACTCCTCCCAAGTGATGTTGTCTGGATTATCATGAGCTGCAGTGAAAGCAGTCCACCAATCAGCTGCAGGTCCATGGAGTTTGTGAGATGCCAATAGTACCCTTTCTCTCCCTTCGCATTGGACAATCCTTAATTTACTTTCAATTGTATTGATCCAGTCGTCAGCATCCATAGGTTCTCCAGCATTGGAAAAGCGTGGAGGTTGAGTGTTCATGAAGTCTCTCAAGCAAAACTTGGAGGTGGGGGTGGGGGTGGTGGTGGAGGGGGTGGGGGTGCTTGCTGAGCCTGTTGCATGTTGTTCACAATTTGTGTTAAATTTTGCATCATTTGTAGCTGCATTGCCGTCATTTGTTGCATTTGGTTTGCAGCTGGTGCTCCACGGGCACCTCTTCCATTCCATTGAGGTAACGGGACTTCAGGGTCTTGATTGGGTGGCACACCACGTCCCCGTCCTCTTCCTCTTCCTGCCATCTGAGGTTGGGGTGTTGTTTTAGAATAAGAAGATAAGAGAGAACTATTCTATACGACTTTCCCACTATATGCATCAATAAGGAATATGAGAAATAAAGGTCATCTCATTAAGCAAAATCAAACATAGGTAAACAAGTTCTCAAAGCAAATCATACAACTCAAGATTACATAGATCGTCACTACATCGCTCTTATTACAACTCATGGGTAAATGTCTTAATCTTGAGTCACAGTGATAGGTCAGAGTCTATTCTCGCTCCTCGGGGTCCTCCTCCTCAGGGTCCTGGTCCGGCTCTTCATCATCATCTCCATCATTACCCCGAGTTGCTTCCATGAGACTCGTTTCCATGTGGAGGAGAGTTGGCGGGCTGCTGCAGCACAGAAGGCTCCTCTGAAGATGGCTCCTCGTCTCAAGTCTCATCCAATGAGTTAGTAGCGCCACGTTTTACACGGTGATCTGGGGAGTCTGGAATCCACGTGGAGGTGTCAGAGGCATACCCAACTGGGTCCTCGTCGGTGATTCGACGGTACCTCCTCACTAGCCTTTCATAGTGTGCTGCAAGTGCATGTACATCCTGTATTTCTTGCTGAGCCTTGTGGAGTCGAATGCTGAGGTGCTCCACATCATCAACTGTTTGGTGAGTCTGTGGAAGGTCAAGGGCCCCTCCACAAACCTGGTGACAAAGTTGCTAGTGCCGCTTGGACATTGGGGAGTGTAGGCGTGCACCGAGTTCCGCAGCTGATAGCGATAAGTGTGACTCCAAAAGTGATGGCCTCCCAACTGACATCTTGTTCAGCATGACGTCGGTAGCTCCTCGAGGCAGGGGTACGGTGCACCTTGAGTAGTTCATCTCCATAGTAGACAAACAACTTGCATGACCATTTTATCCGGTATGGGCGCTGAATTCCGATTGAGTGGTAGGTGAGTGACAGTCTCTCGTGCCTGTAGCCGGCATAATGCAGTATAGCTTGAAGACGACGTCGGAGTCGTCCTGTAGCCCTTCCATCTTTGTGAATCACCACTGCACGTCGAGGATCGTTGAGCGGGGTACGGTGTGCAGCAATCCTTCAGTTAGGAACATAGCCTCCAGTGGACATGCGAGCGGTTCTCCTGACGTTGGCCATCTAAAATTTTTGAAATAGGAGAGTGTTAGTAATAAAACAAATTAAGGAGTAAGTGAAACAAGTACAAGGTAAAGAATACAAATAAATTTTTACAATTAATAATATTTGAAAATAGTAAAGTCCTTAAATTGTCCTTCTCTATCTAGGCTTGCGTCCTACGGACAACACGGCTCTGATATCACTTTGTCACACCTGGTAATAAGAAGGCAACCAGATGCTTTCCACATGTATGCCAGGATCTGTTCAACTCATACATGTGTAGACGAAAGTGAAATACCAAATATAATACCATGTTCAAATACATCACCTTATTACATAAATGACCTTCCAGGTCTAAAATAAAAGTACAAGCAGCGGAAAAACAAGTAAAAGGGCTCCAAGCACAGGCATTGCACGGGGGAGCGCTAGCCTAGAACATCTCCTCGGGATCACCATAGAAGTCCTGGTTCTCCACCTCTTCGTCTTCGTAGACTGGGGGGAAATATGCAACTAACAAGTTTAAGTACCAACATTACTCGCAAGTTGGGAAGCTATGACATGTGTGGTTCACAACAAGGAAGGCAAATAAATGGGTAAAGCACTATAGCAGTTACAACCTACTCTTAAATGTTATTAAGCACCTACATCTAAGTGAAATCCCCAACCAATAACCCAAAATTAATCCAGGTAAGACCAAACCCAAACCATCCATTATGTAACCATGAGCTAATTATGAATTTGGTTCCAAGTCGCTCGTGTCCATGAGCACGGCTGTCTAGACAATTTGACAAGACTCTGCAGAGTGTGTATCCTTTACCCACAGTTCGTGATTTCATCCCATGTTGCCAGGTGGACTAAGGTAAATCTCCCTGATGCCCGTGGTAGCTAACCACATTACACACTTCCATAGGTGTGTGGCCAGGAGATCACTACGAGGTGTTTCCGATGGTTCTCCCGACTTGCAATGGGTACTCTAAGGTTTCACCGCTCCGGCACCTGGAGTCTATTTTCCCTCCGCCAGGAAAAGCCCCCTCTTGAGCCATGCGGATCCCAAGGCAAAACCCATTCCCCGCACATTCAATTACCTATGCTGCATCGGGAGGGACCAAATTACTAAACCAAGTTGTCCCATATACAATTTTGTGGTGATACTAAAAGGCTTAGCAACTTCCTCCATAAACCCGTCCTTAGAATCCGATAGGTGTCAAGCCCCATACCAAGGTCTTGTGCACGCATGCACCAATCCATACAAAACCCCCTATCAGATTCCTATCTACTAAATTCCAATATTGCCATCAATTCATGAATCATAATATATCAAATGTAACTTGTAGATAAACAGATCATATTTCAATTAAGCATGGCTAAGCGTAACTAATAATAGTAAAACACCCAACCCAAGCGACAAGGAATTATTGGGAAAAACTAGGGAAACATAGCGTAAGATTTCACATTTTAATTTAGCATGCATCTAACTAAAACTTAACAAAAAGGGTGCAAAATGGTCAAGGAACTTGCTCCAAATTGAGCCTGGTGGTCGTCGAGAAATTGTTGCTCTTGCAGGTTAAAAGTGGGTTCTGGCCCCGACTCTAAATTACGACAATGCAAGAAAAATAACATACAATAAGAACACATAAAATGACAATTCAAATAAACATAAATTCCTACGCAAAAGTGATTTTATGGTTGATTTAAATTATAGGCATAAATCAATTGATGAGAATTTAGAGTTAAATGAAATATATTGAGTAAAACATATTTTTAACAATTTTTATACCATTTTTATATTTATTAGAAACCTATTATTATTTTCTAGAAATTTTATCCTTTAAAAAATGCTTAAAATAGATTTATAACATAAAATGTACGTTTTGCAATTTTTACACTATTTTTAAATAATTATTTCTATATGAAAATCCATTTTATGAAATAAACATACATAAAAAGTATTTTATGATTAATTCAGCAATTTAAATGAATTAACTAAAATAATACAGAAATGTAAATAAATTAAAAATATTTAAATCTGTTTTTTAATTATTTTATACAACTTAAGGACTTTTATTTAAATTCTAGAACTATCAGGGGCTTTTCTATAAAAACAGAATTGTTCCAGAGGCTAAAATATATGTTCTACAAAATCCAGGGGTCATTCTACAATTTTCTAGAATTTATTTGCTATTTTAGAATATTCCAGGGGCTTTTAAACACTTAGTATGTAATTAACCAGTAATTTCCTAATTTCCAGAAAGTCCAGGGTTGATTTTATAAGTTTTTGGACCAATCTGTAATTGTTTAAAACTCTCCAGGGGTTTTCTAAACTAACCAGGGGGCCTACTGTAAAAATACCAATGGTTAAGGTGATTTAAACGTGGGTCGTGGGATTTAAAATGGATGGCCCAGATTTAATTAATCGAAGGGGTATCCTAGGATCTAATCTTGGCCGTAGAAACAAAATGGACGACGGGCATTGAGCCACGTCGCCCCGACCGAGGTTGGGCGGTGGTGCGCGGCGGCGCCGAGCGCGCGCGGCGGTGAGCTCGCCGGCGGTGGGCCAAAAACGCGCTGCAGTAACTACGGGACTCTTCCAAATGGCGAAAAAGAAAGGGGGAAATAAGGGGGACTCACTACGGACTCGCCGGCTTGCGATGAAACAGCGACGCTGCAGCGTTCCACTCCAACGGTGATGTTCGGCGGGCTCCTGGACACACGGTGAAGATGTTAGACATGCTCCCAAGGCGCGAAATTGGATGGAACGATGGGAACGCGATTGACATTACCGAGCTCGGCGGCGCTAGGGTTTGGGGCGTCGGGGTGATGAAATCTGGGGGGGGGGGGGGGACGGGTTTTTATTGGGGATCGGTGTAGAAACGGGCAGCGGTCATCTTGGGCACGATTCCACTCTTGATTGAGGTGAAACGGTCGACATTGAAAGGGGGAGTGAGTGGGCGGCGGGGTGTAATCACGCGCGTGCGTTACGGCGCGGGCGCGAGGAAGAAGGAGACCCTGACAGGCGGGGCCGGCCTGTCAGCGAGGGGGAGAGAGGAAGGGGCGTGGGCGAGTGGGCTGGCACGCGGGACCCGGATGGCAGAGAGAGAGAGGCAGGGGAGAGGAGGTGCGGGCCGCGCGGGGAGAGAGCAGGGAGTTGGGCCGGTTTGGGGAATTCGGCCCAGGGGCGATTTTTCCTTTTTCTTTTCTTTTTCTTTTTCATTTCTGTTTTCTTTTTCTCCTCTTTAACGTTTTGAATTTGTAATATGAATTTCTAGCGAATTTGAATTTTCAAAAATTCACACAATCATTCAAACATGATGCAACTTGCCTTATATTAATTTTATTCCCAAGAAAATGTTTTTATCTCTTGAAAAATCCATTTTAAAAATTTTTTTCTTCTAAAAATAGTGGGTGTTACAATTCTACCCCGCTAAAAAGAAATCTCGCCCTCGAGATTTGAACGGCCTAAGAGAATAGACTGGGAAACTCCACCTTCAGGTATTCTTCTCTTTCCCATGTTGCCTCTTCTTCTGAATGATGTTTCCATTGGACTTTGCACATATGAGTAACTTTATTCCTCGTAACTCGTTCTGACGTTTCAAGAATCTTAATAGGGTGTTCTGCATAGGTCAGGTCTTCTTGCACGTCTACTGCTTCCATTGGCAACTGTTCTTCAGGCACTCTTAAGCATTTCTTTAATTGTGCCACGTGGAATACGTCATGTACATCTGATAAGTGAAATGGTAGCTCGAGTCGATAGGCTACCTCTCCTATTTTCTCCAACACCTTGAAAGGACCAATGTAACGGGGTGATAATTTGCCCTTCACCTTGAATTGTCTCAATCCTCTCACTGGTGACACCTTGAGATACACAAAATCACCAATCTCAAATGACAGATCACGACGTCGAGTATCTACATAACTCTTCTGCCTTGACTGAGCCGCCTTCAAATTCTTCCAGATTTCTTGTACTTGTCTCTCAGCTTCTCTTAACACTTCAGGCCCAAATACTTGGCTTTCCCTAGTTTGATTCCAAAATAACGATGTTATGCACTTCTGTCCATACAAAGCTTCAAACAGAGACATCTTCAAACTAGCTTGATAACTGTTGTTATAAGAAAATTCGGCATACGGTAGGTTCTTATACCAACTCCTACTATTTTCCAAAGCACATGCACTCAACATGTCTTCAAGAATTTGATTAGTGTGCTTTGTTTGACCGTCAGTTTGCGGATGATATGCTGAGCTGAAATTGAGTCAGGTATCCATAGACTCATGCAACTTCTGCCAAAATCTAGAAGTGAACTAAGTACCTCTATCTGATATTATCTTCTTCGGCACTCCATGCAGACATACAATTCTTGCCATATATGGTTCTGCTAATCTTGAACCAGAATAGCTTTCTTTTACTAGAATAATGTGAGCCACTTTAGTCAAGCGATCTACTATGACCCATATAGAGTCGTATCCTGACTAAGTTCTTGGCAAACCCACAATAAAGTCCATACTTATTTCCTCCCATTTCCATTCAAGAAACTTGATTGGCTGAAGTAGCCCTGCTGGTCTTTGATGTTCTGCTTTGACCTTCTGACATGTGTCACACAGAGCTACATATTCCGCCACATTACATTTCATTCCATGCCACCAATATCAATCCTTAAGATCCTGATACATCTTTGTGCTTCCCGGGTGGATAGAATACGATGAATTGTGGGCTTCTATCAGTATCAACTCCCGAATCTCCTTGATATCAGGCACACATATTTTCTTTCCTAGCCATAGGGTTCCTTGTTCATCTTCTTTAAAGTTCGGTGCTTTTCCCTCTTTCATTAGTCGCTTAATCTTCTAGATCCACTTATCATTCTTTTGCCCTTCACATATATCCTTCTCCAAAGTAGAATCCACTTCCATGGACACTACCTCAGTGTTAGTTACAATACTGAGGTTTAGCTTCGCAAATTCTTCACGTAACTGCGGTTGCACACCCTGTAGTGTCATGCTATTGCATTGAGCTGACCTACTTAAAGCATCTGCGACCACATTAGCTTTTTCAGGATGGTAATTGATTTCGACATCAAAATCATTGATACGTTCCAACCATCAGCGTTGTCTGAGATTCAGATCTGGTTGGGTGAAGATATACTTCAAACTCTTTTGGTCCGTATATATTTTAGTTCTTTTTCCTATCAGATAATGTCTCCATAGCTTCAACACATGAACCACGGCTGCTAACTCCAAGTCATGAGTAGGGTAATTTCTTTCATGCTTTCTGAGTTGACATGAAGCATAAGCCACTACATGTCCTTCTTGCATTAATACACATCCCAGTCCTTGTCCAGATGCATCACAATAAAATGCAAATTCTTTTTGCATGTCTGGCATAACCAACACAGGTGCAGTACTCAACCTTCTCTTTAGTTCTGCGAAACTAGCTTCACATTCGGGTGTCCACTTGTATACAACTCCCTTCTCAAGTAACTTGGTTAATAGACAAGATATTTTTGAGAATCCTTCAATGAACCGACGATAATAGCCAGCCATTCCCAAGAAACTCCTGATTTCCCCAACATTTTCTAGTGTTTTCCAATTTATAACATTTTTCACTTTACTAGGGTCTACTGCTATTCCTACTTGTGATATAACATGTCCCAGAAATGACACTTCCTTCAACCATAACTCACATTTACTTAGCTTTGCATACAACTGATGTTCACGAAGTTTTTGTAAGGCCAATCTTAGGTGTTCCTCATGTTCCTCTTCACTTTTGGAGAATATCAAAATGTCGTTAATAAATACCACGACAAACTTGTCCAGATATTCCATAAACACCTTATTCATAAGGTACATGAAATAAGCTGGGGCATTAGTCAAGCCAAAAGACATGACTTTATACTCATATAATCCATATCTCGAAACAAATGCCATCTTGGGTATGTCCGAGGGTCGTATCTTCAATTGGTGATACCCTGAACGCAAATCAACCTTCGAGAACACACAAGCACCTCTCGACTGGTCAAACAAATCATCAATCATGGGTAGAGGATACTTATTCTTGATAGTTACTATGTTGAGAGCACGATAATTCACGCACAACCTCTGTGTACCATCCTTCTTAGGTACAAATATCACTAGAGCTCCCCAGGGCGAGGAACTAGGACGAATGTATCCTTTTGCTAACAACTCATTGATATGATCCTTTAATTCTGCCAATTGTTTAGCATCCATCCTGTATGGTTGCTTGTAAATTGGAGCTGTTCCAGGCACTAATTCAATGATGAATTCAATTTCTTTGTCAGGGGGCATACCCGGTAGTTCCTCAGGAAACACATCTGAAAAGTCACAAACAATTTAATCTCTTGTACTCCCTCAACTTGATTGAGCTGTATTTTCCTAATTGGTGCTTGATCAGGCCGAAACTCCACATTTGTGCCATCTGTATGAGTTAAGCATACTGTTCTGGTGGCACAGTGGATCACTCCTTTGTACTTTGTTAACCAATCCATTCTCAGAATAATATATATTCCTTGTGACTCCAACACTATAAGATTTGCTAAGAATGCTACCCCCCTAATGCTTATACTTACATTAAGGCATACTTGCCTTGTCAGCATCTCTCCTCCGGTAGAGTTGACTACTAATACATGAGCCATTAATGTAACAGTCATTCCATGTCTTCTTATGAATTCTTTTGATATGAATGAATGTGTTGCACCAGAGTCAAACAATATTGTAGAAGGATGGGAATCAGCAGGGAACGTACCGATCACCACATCTGATGCGTCTTGGGCTTCCTCCAGAACAACATGATTGACCCTTCCTCTGGATTGGTTCTGCTGCGATGGCTTATTCGGGCAGTTGTTAGAGTAGTGTCCCTTGTCACCACATATGTAGCAAGCTCCCCGAGCACGGGTGTCTTGAGCCTTATTTCTTTGTTGATTCTGCTGCGGTTGCCCAATTGGTCGAGGGTTTGAAGACATAGGGCGTTGTTGATACATCTGAGAGCGTTGTGGTGGCATCTGCTGGTACTGAGGGCGAGCATACTGCGCTTGAGGTCTGAATGAAGTGTTGTTGGTGTACCGCTGACCTTGATTATTGCCCATGGGTCAACTCTTGTGTCCCGATTGTTGTGGGTTGAAGCGAGGACGACTGTTGCTTGAAGATTGTCTCATAATCATCTTCCTTTTGCTGTCTTCTCCTTCGCATTCTTTCTTCTTTCTTTCCACCGTAAAATCTTTGTCCACCAGATGTTGGAAGCTAGCTTAGTCACTGGAAGACAGCATCAACTGTATCTCTTTGTCCAGTCCCTCCTTGAAATAGATTTGTTTCTTAGCATCAGTATCAACATCACCAGGGGCGTACCGAGATAGTTGTGTAAACTTGTTCAAATACCCCTGTATGTTCATGTTCCCTTGCTTCAGTGCTAGGAACTCCAGATGCTTGGCTTGAATCTCCCTTTCAGGTACGTGATGATTGCGGAAGTTTTCTCTGAACTCCTCCCAAGTGATGTTGTCTGGATTATCATGAGCTGCAGTGAAAGCAGTCCACCAATCAGCTGCAGGTCCATGGAGTTGGTGAGATGCCAATAGTACCCTTTCTCTCCCTTTGCATTGGACAATCCTTAATTTACTTTCAATT
This sequence comes from Tuctoria greenei, assembly GCA_036927565.1. Lineage (NCBI taxonomy): Eukaryota > Viridiplantae > Streptophyta > Magnoliopsida > Poales > Poaceae > Tuctoria > Tuctoria greenei. Next base: position 144,712,487 of record JAYESD010000011.1, read on the forward strand.
GTATTGATCCAGTCGTCAGCATCCATAGGTTCCCCAGCGTTGGAAAAGCGTGGAGGTTGAGTGTTCATGAAGTCTCTGAAGCAAAACTTGGAGGTGGGGGTGGGGGTGGTGGTGGAGGGGGTGGGGGTGCTTGCTGAGCCTGTTGCATGTTGTTCACAATTTGTGTTAAATTTTGCATCATTCGTAGCTGCATTGCCATCATTTGTTGCATTTGGTTTGCAGCTGGTGCTCCACGGGCACCTCTTCCATTCCATTGAGGTAACAGGACTTCAGGGTCTTGATTGGGTGGCACACCACGTCCACGTCCTCTTCCTCTTCCTGCTATTTGAGGTTGGGGTGTTGTTTTAGAATAAGAAGATAAGAGAGAACTATTCTATACGACTTTCCCACTATATGCATCAATAAGGAATATGAGAAATAAAGGTCATCTCATTAAGCAAACTCAAACATAGGTAAACAAGTTCTCAAAGCAAATCATACAACTCAAGATTACATAGATCGTCACTACATCGCTCTTATTACAACTCATGGGTAAATGTCTTAATCTTGAGTCACAGGGATAGGTCGGAGTCTATTCTCGCTCCTCGAGGTCCTCCTCCACAGGGTCCTGGTCCGGGTCTTCATCATCATCTCCATCATACCCCGAGTTGCTTCCATGAGACTCGTTGCCATGTGGAGGAGAGTTGGCGGGCTGCTGCGGCACAGAAGGCTCCTCTGAAGATGGCTCCTCGTCTGAAGTCTCATCCAATGAGTTAGTATCGCCACGTTCGACACGGTGATCTGGGGAGTCCGGAATCCACGTGGAGGTGTCAGAGGCATACCCAACTGGGTCCTCGTCGGTGATTCGACGGTACCTCCTCACTAGCCTTTCATAGTGTGCTGCAAGTTCACGTACATCCTGTATTTCTTGCTGAGCCTTGTGGAGTCGAATGCTGAGGCGCTCCACATCATCAACTGTTTGGTGAGTCTGTGGAAGGTCAAGGGCCCCTCCACGAACCTGGTACGGTGCACCTTGAGTAGTTCATCTCCATAGCAGACAAACAGCTTGCATGACCATTTTATCCGGTATGGGCGCTGCATCCTGATTGAGTGGTAGGTGAGTGACAGTCTCTCGTGCCTGTAGCCGGCATAATGCAGTATAGCTTGAAGTCGACGTCGGAGTCGTCCTGCAGCCCTTCCATCTGTGCGAATCACCACTGCACGTCGAGGATCGTTGAGCGGGGTACGGCGTGCATCAATCCTTCAGTTAGGAACATAGCCTCCAGTGGACATGCGAGCGGTTCTCCTGACGTTGGCCATCTAAATTTTTTGAAACAGGAGAGTGTCAGTAATAAAAAAAATTAAGGAGTAAGTGAAACAAGTACAAGGTAAAGAATACAAATAAATTTTTACAATTAATAATATTTGAAAATAGTAAAGTCCTTAAATTGTCCTTCTCTATCTAGGCTTGCGTCCTACGGGCAACACGGCTCTGATATCACTTTGTCACACCTAGTAATAAGAAGGCAACTAGATGCTTTCCACAAGTATGCCAGGATCAGTTCAACTCATACATGTGTAGACGAAAGTGAAATACCAAATATAATACCATGTTCGAATACATCACCTTATTACATAAATGACCTTCCAGGTCTAAAATAAAAGTACAAGCAGTGGAAAAACAAGTAAAAGGGCTCCAAGCATAGGCATTGCACGGGGGAGCGCCAGCCTAGAACATCTCCTCGGGATCACCATAGAAGTCCTGGTTCTCCACCTTTTCGTCTTCGTAGACTGGGGGGAAATATGCAACTAACAAGTTTAAGTACCAACATTACTCGCAAGTTGGGAAGCTATGACATGTGTGGTTCACAACAAGGAAGGCAAATAAATGGGTAAAGCACTATAGCAGTTACAACGTACTCTTAAATGTTATTAAGCACCTACATCTAAGTGAAATCCCCAACCAATAACCCAAAATTAATCCAGGTAAGACCAAACCCAAACCATCCATTATGTAACCATGAGCTAATTATGAATTTGGTTCCAAGACGCTCGTGTCCGTGAGCACGGCTCTCTAGATAGTTTGACAAGACTCTGCAGAGTGTGTATCCTTTACCCACAGTTCGTGATTTCATCCCCTGTTGCCAGGTGGACTAAGGTAAATCTCCCTGATGCCCGTGGTAGCTAACCACATTACACACTTCCATAGGTGTGTGACCAGGAGATCACTACGAGGTGTTTCCGATGGTTCTCCTGACTTGCAATGGGTACTCTAAGGTTTCATCGCTCTGGCACCTGGAGTCTATTTTCCCTCCACCAGGAGAAGCCCCCTCTTGAGCCATGCGGATCCCAAGGCGAAACCCATTCCGCGCCCGTTCAATTACCTATGCTGCATCGGGAGAGACCAAATTACTAAACCAAGTTGTCCCATATACAATTCTGTGGTGATACTAAAAGGCTTAGCAACTTCCTTCATAAACCGGTTCTTAGAATCCGATAGCTGTCAAGCCCCATACCAAGGTCTTGTGCACGCATGCACCAATCCATACAAAACCCCCCTATCAGATTCCTATCTACTAAATTCCAATATTGCCATCAATTCATGAATCATAATATGTCAAATGTAACTTGTAGATAAACATATCATATTTCAATTAAGCATGGCTAAGCATAACTAAATAATAGTAAAACACTCAAACCAAGCGACAAGGAATTATTGGGAAAAACTAGGAAAACATAGCGTAGGATCTCACATTTTAATTTAGCATGCATCTAACTACAACTTAACAAAAAGGGTGCAAAATGGTCAAGGAACCTGCCTCCAAATTGAGTGTGGTGGTCGTCGGGAAATTGTTGCTCTTGCAGGTTAAAAGTGGGTTATGACCCCGACTCTAAATTACGACAATGCAAGAAAAATAACATACAATAAGAACACATAAAATGCAAACAATTCAAATAAACATAAATTCCTACGCAAAAGTGATTTTATGGTTGATTTAAATTATAGGCATAAATCAATTGATGATAATTTAGAGTTAAATGAAATATATTGAGTAAAACATATTTTTAACAATTTGTATACCATTTTTATATTTATTAGAAACCTATTATTATTTTCTAGAAATTTTTATCCTTCACAAAATGCTTAAAATAGATTTATAACGTAAAATGTACATTTTACAATTTTTACACTATATTTAAATAATTATTTCTATGTGAAAATCAATTTTTATGAAATAAACATACATAAAAAGTATTTTATGATTAATTCAGCAATTTAAATTAATTAATAAAAATAATACAGAAATGTAAATAAATTTAAAATATTTAAATCCATTTTTATAATTATTTTATACAACTTAAGGACTTTTATTTAATTTCTAGAACTATCAAGGGCTTTTCTATAAAAACAGAACTGTTTCAGGGACTAAAATATATTTTCTACAAAATCCAGGGGTCAATCTATAATTTTCCAGAATTTATTTGCTATTTTAGAATATTCTAGTGGCTTTTAAACACTTTTTATTTAATTAACTAGTAATTTCCTAATTTCCAGAAAGTCCAGGGTTGATTTTATAAGTTTTTGGACCAATCTGTAATTATTTAAAACTATCCAGGGTGTTTTCTAAACTAACCAGGGGGCCTACAACAAAAATACCAATGGTTAAGGTGATTTAAACGTGGGCTGTGGGATTTAAAATGGATGGCCCACATTTAATTAATCGAAGGGGTATCCTAGGATCTAATCTTGGCCGTAGAAACAAAATGGACGACGAGCATTGAGCTACGTCGCCTCGACCGGGATTGGGCGGCGGTGCACGGCGGCGCCGAGCGCGCGCAGCGGCGAGCTCGCCGGCAGTGGGCCGAAAACGCGCTGCAGTAGCTACGGAACTCTTCTAAATGGCGAAAAAGAAAGGGGGAGACGAGGGGGACTCACTAAGGACTGTCGCACAGCCGGAGGAGCGTCGGAAGTGGGTCAGCGATGGTGAACGGCGGTGGGACTCGTCGGCTTGCGATGAAACCGGTGAAGCTGCATCGTTCCACTCCAACGGTGATGTCCGGCGGGCTCCTGGACACACGGTGAAGATGTTAGACATGCTCCCGAGGCGCGAAATTGGATGGAACGATGGGAACGCGATCGGCATTACCGAGCTCGGCGGCGCTAGGGTTTGGGGCGTTGGGGTGATGAAATCTGGGGGGGGGGCTGGTTTTTTATAGGGGATCGGTGTAGAAATGGGCAGCGGTCATCATGGGCACGATTCCACTCTTGATTTGGTGAAACGGTCTACATTGAAAGGGGGAGTGAGTGGGCAGCGGGGTGTAATCGCGCGTGTGCGTTACGGCGCGGGCACGAGGAAGAAGAAGACCCTGACAGGTGGGGCCGCCCTGTCAGCAAGGGGAAGAGAGGAAGGGGGCGCAGGGGAGTGGGCTGGCGCGCGGGACCCGGGTGGCAGAGAGAGAAGCAGGGAGAGGAGGTGTGGGGCGGCGGGGAGAGAGGAGGGAGTTGGGCCGGTTTGGGGAATTCGACCTAGGGGCGATTTTTCCTTTTTCTTTTCTTTTTCTTTTTTGTTTCTGTTTTCTTTTTTCTCCTCTTTAACATTTTGAATTTGTAAACTGAATTTCTAGCGAATTTGAATTTTCAAAAATTCACACAATCATTCAAACATGATGCAACTTGCCTTATATCAATTTTATTCCCAAGAAAATGTTTTTATCTCTTGAAAAATTGATTTACAATTTTTTTCTTCTAAAAATAGTCGGTGTTACAGAAACCCTACCTCCAATAGCTCCTCAACGTGGATGTAGGCTTCTCCGTGAAGCTGAACCACGAGATAAATCTTGTGTCGTGTGCTCTTGGTTTGTCTTCCTTTCTTTTCTTGATCAACTTTAGGGTTCTTTACGTTCTTCGCCCTATTCTTGAGATCCACCTAGATCTAGTCTTTAATTCTTTGTGCATCTTCACCACTACATTGCTAGGTTGTTATTCTACATAGTTCATTTCATAGATCATTGAGAAACTCCTAAAAATCTCCTTTTGTGCATTATCCTTTTATGATCGGACTAGTCCCCCCAGGCTAGAATAGTCTGCCCTCTGCTTACTAATTAGCCTTTATTAAGTTAAATTTCAGGTTTTCCGTCAATTCACCCCCTCTAGGCAACTTTCAATTGGCGCACCAGCGGCTAGGATCAACGCACCGGTGGTTGGGATCGGCGCGTCGACCTCGATCGGGTGCCAAGCGGCACCAGTCAGGGGGGAGGAGGCACCCCAGGGGGAGAGGAGATCGGCGCGGCCAGGGGGAGGAGGTACGCCTGCGGTAGCGGAGGCTGGTACATGGGTGGGGGTTGTGCAGTATTAGGGTTAGGGTTACTGCTCTGATACAATGTTAACTGAGTAATTAGTGAATGAATTAACCCCATAGGAGTAGGTACACATATATAGCCCCATAGGGCCTGGTACATGGGCCTAGTCCAACACAACCCACACATATAGTCCAACACGATCATCAGGATCCCCTGCAAAATCACTGTCTAAATAGCCATGTATCTTCAAATCCTGGCAATCTCTCTTATACTCAAGACAAAGGTCCATTGTTCGCTTAATGTACCTGAGTATTTTCTTGACAACTGAAAAATGTTCAGTTGTAGGGTCTTCCATGAAACAACTGACAAAGCCAACAGGGAAGGATAAGTCTGGCCTAGTATGGTTTAAATATCGAAGGCTCCAAACAATGCTTCGATAATGCGTGCTGTTTATGGAAGGTTTTTCACTTTCCTTTTTCAACTTTACCTGAGCATCCATTGGTATTTCTATTGAATTACAATCCTTCAGACCACACCTATCCAGCATTCTTTCTGCATATCCTCTCTGACTCAGAGATATAACCCCAACCCCTTGTTTTACCTCAATGCCTAGATAATAACTTAATAAGCCAAGGTCACTCATGTTGAACATCTTACTCATCTGAGCCTAGAAATCTTGTATTTTCTTCTCACATTCTCCTATGATGATTAAATCATCAACATACACCGCAACCAAAAGTCTCTTTCCTTGATGTTGTTTCTTATAAACTGCATGCTCAAAAGTAGACTTTTCAAAGCCTAGGGCTGTTAATGTCTTTGAATGTAGGCCTAGAGGGGGGGGGTGAATAGGCCTTTTGAATTTTTGTCGGATCCTGCAACACTCAACAAAAAGTTCAATACCAGAGAAATCGGACTAGTCCGGTAAAGTGCGGACTAGTCCAGTGTTCACGGACTAAGTTGATCAAGATTAATCGATTAGGTTGATTCTTTAATGTATGCAGCAGAAATATAGAATCAAACAACAGTTTAACAGTTGTATATTGGATTGTATCACAATTAAGGCTTGTGTTCAACAATTTAATGTAAATTGAACAATGTGTATCAAACCCTAGAGTAAGTTGATCAATTTGAGTGATGAAAACAAAAAGGACAAGACACATGATTTATCCTGTGGTTCGGCGGCAACCTACATCCACGTTGAGGAGTCCACAAAAGGACTGGGTCTTCTCCAACCCTACCCTCGTAGGATCGCCATGAAGGCCAACCCTCTTCCACTAATCACAAAGGGGTGAATAACCAAATTCAAGGGGCGTTCTCACACGTTGAGAGCTCCCTCAGACTACAAATCACAATGCCACCAAAAACACACTCAGAAATTACAATTGAAACACAGGAGTGTGTTAGAGATTCAAACCAGGAGCTCAATGATGTGTGCCAAGTGTCTCTCTAATGATCTAGAAGTGATCCTCAAAGGATTGATCGATTTTGCACTTAATTTCGTGGAGAGAGGTGGTTTCTGAGTCTCTTGGGAGGTGTGACGGTGCTAGGGTTCGAGAGATTGTAAAAGTGGGACGTGCACCTCTATTTATATGGGGTTTCTAAAAGTGACTGTTAGGGTTCAGAAAGATCGAACTAGTCCGTGGTGGTCACCAGACTAGTCCGGTGTGCTGTGTGTAGCAAACCCTAAGTGTCCCAAAATATCGGACTAGTCCGGTCGAAAATGGACTTGTCCGATTTCACTACTAGAAATCTTCGGACTAGTCCGATAGCCATCAGACTTGTCCGGACATGTGAAACCCTAAGTGTGTTGGATGACAAGTCCGCACTTGGAGGACTTTTCCGATTTAGATCAGTGGGTATTTCGGACTAGTCCGTGTAAACATCGAACTTGTCCGAAGTGGATCAGAAGGAATATCGGACTAGTCCGGTTACCAACGGACTTGTCCGATTTTGTGTGACTTGTGAAGTGTGTTGAGGACTAGTCCGCCCTGGGGAGGACTAGTCCGACTCAAGTTAGAAAGATATCGGACTAGTCCGACAGATATCGGACTTGTCCGATCTGGTGCAGAAAGGATATCGGACTAGTCCGGTTGATATCGGACTAGTCCGGTCCTGTGTAACTTTGTGAAATATGTGTGTGTGCTTAAATATGATTGAGCTCTTGGGTGTGTTTCCTTAACACACTCCATACACAATAATCTACTATTTCTTTTCCTTGAGCTCAAGTTCACTTTGCTCCTCATTATCCCTTCTTTTTGGTATTTTTCTCATTTTTCATTATTGGCCTGCATTCATCTCAAAAAAGAGGTTAGGATCCCAATTGCTTGTCATAAATCATCCAAAACCCACAAGGGAGTCCTAAATGCACTTTCAATCTCCCCCTTTTTGGTGATTGATGACAACCAATTGAGATTTCACAAAATATGACAAAAAGAGATGAGATTTTCATAAAGTATGCACATATGACTCAAAAATACATCAAGCCGTAAGAGAAATATCCATATGTGCATTCTTTATGGTGGGATGCATAACTTAGTGCATTGAAACATTGAGAATGACATAACTTACATTGATGAATCAATACAAAGTACATATGTCATTTCAAGAGCAAAATTGCAGATTTCAACACATACTTGCAAATTAATTAAGCATTTCAACACAGAACCAAAAATTGCAGATTTCAACACATACTTGCAAATTAATTAAGCATTTGAACACAGAACCATAGTTACATGAAAACAGCGTTAAAGCATTACAATCACAAAGAAAGATAAAGAGAACTCTCTCATCGCACCCTACCACAGCTAAAGCTAAGACTCCCCCTCAATCTCTCCCCCTTTGGCATCAAGACACCAAAAAGAAGGAGAGGAGGGTCCTAGGGTCTTCACTCTTCACTGTCGGTCCTCTCGTCGTCATCTTCGTCTTCATCATCATCAGTTTGACGAGGAGAGGAAGGAGGAGGGACGGAGTCGCTCGAGCCCCCAATGCCAAAGTAGGCAAGCTCGGAGGGGTTCAGAGGCCTGAGCTCGGTGAAGTCCAGGTCGGACTCCTCAGAAATCACTGGAGATCTAATGGGGTCGATCTCCAGCTTCTGGCAGATTTGCTTCATATTTGCCTTTATATACTTCATGTCCTCCTTTCTTCTCTTGTTGATCTTGTGGACCTTCACTTCGGTCTTTTTGCAGGAGGAGAATATGGCAGTCAGGTACTTGAGGATCCTACTAGCTGATCCTCTCTGAGGGGCTTCCCTAGAGGTAGGGACAGACCTAGCATCGCTTCTTGATCTTGTCGGTGCCTCGGGACTGGAGGCCGGCGAGGGAGCAGCCTGGATACTCACTGGTTGAGGCTTCTGAGGCCTCAAAGGAGTGTGATCCACATCCTTCATGAACTCAATACCTGTGACTTTCTCAATCATATACATAAGGTAGGGAGCATAGCCACAAGACCTGTTAGGCGTGCAGGATATGTTGACCATATCATTCCAAATGTATTCCGCCACATCAAATGGGCGGTCCTTGCTTATGACTCTCATTAGGGTTCGGAGGTAACCTTGCACGCTCCCAGCATCTCCATCTTTAGGAGCAATAGTCTTCCTCAGCACTCTGTTGAGGACCACAAAGAATGGTTTCATGTACTTTGTATAGGGAGGGACATACTTTGAGTTCAGCTCATATAGGAATTTCATCCTATCCTTCTCCATGACACCTATGTTGTGGATGATCAGCCTGTCATGTCCAGAGGTGTCCAGATGGAGCAGATTAGCAAAGTCCTCTTGAGTGATACTATACTTAGATCCGTGTGTCATCCAAGTAACACTCTCTTCATCCTCACTTGAGAAGTGGCAAGTTGCAAAGAACTGTGCGATCACTTCATCATTCCAGTTATGCCTGAAGGCAAAGAGATCCTTCAGGCCATGCCTCTCAACTGCTTCAATGACTTCATCAAAAGTTGAGCACTTCTTCTTCTCAAGGTGTGCCCAGTCAATCCACTGACTGCGCACCACCAGTGTCTTCATCGGGAGATACACCGATTTGTAGAAGTCTGCATGGAAGTTGCACCAAAACCTTCCATCGATAGCTTGCTTTGGCTTGCCATACCAGTCAATGCTTCTGAACTTGGCTGCAGAATCACTGCCCTTGCCGTTGAACTTCTCCTCAGTAGGGTCCCGGACCCCTTCCCTGGGAGCATGGAGCTTCAAGGGCCCGACTGGCCCCGTTGCTATCCCCTTGCCCTTGCCCTTGGCTTGGCGAGAGGCACCTGAGGATGCTGCTGCCTTTCACACTGGCTTCTTTGCCAGCACCTTCCTCCGAACCTGAGGAGGTGAAGGAGCTGTCTCCGAGGGTCTTTCTTGGCGTTTCTTGCCAAGACCCGTCGAGGACCGAGGAGCCACTTCTTGGTCCAACTCGGCCTCAAAGTCGGAGATTTCGTTGTTTGAGCTCGACATGATCTGAGAATGATTTTGCAAGAATGATGGTAAGTGATACAAGGCATAAGTATGAAAAGATAGCAATGAATTGCATTGAGGAATTGAAAAATTAGGTTTTCAGTTCAGAAACATCAGACTTGTCCGGTGCACAGGCACGGACTAGTCCGGAGGACCGGACTTGTCCATGCATGGACCGGACTAGTCCGGTGTTCATCCTCAAAAACCTAACAGGTTTGTCAAGGAATGATTCCTAATGCAAATCTAGTCTAGCATACACGTAGTACATCAAATAAGCATGTATCTAGTGAAGGATGCTAGGCTATACGATTAACAATGGAGAAAAACAAGATTTCTAGGGTTCTGAAGAAAGTTACCGAAGAAATCGATTGAAGCTTGAAGGTTTGGGGGTTGGAGGCCGGACAAGTCCGCTAGCTTCAATCCCCAAGAGGTCAAGCTTGATCTCCACCCAAATGTGGACTTTTTCGATGGAGGGAGCAGAGAATCGCCTTGGTGGCTCGAGCGCAAGAGAGAGGAAAGCGTGAGCAAAAGTGGGGATGAGAATATTAGGGTTTGATGGCGGCTAGGGTTATGGACACGAAAAATCGGACAAGTCCGTACATGACCGGACTAGTCCGAAGTCATCCAGAGAGCTATATCGGACTAGTTCGTGGTCTATCGGACTAGTCCATTCTAACCGGCACTCTGCGGACTAGTCTGCAAGAGCGGACTAGTCCGGGTAACCACGGACTAGTCCGTGGTCACCAGGAGAAATTGCATAGCCCATTCATATATATTTGAAGGTTCACTAATAGAGAATAGGAGGGGCAAAACAAATCAATTAATCTTGATGAATTTGACCAGTAAGCATACAACAATCACACAATGATCATAATTCATCAAGATCTAATAATTGACATAGTTTTTAGAGAAAAAATGAAGAGGGGTGATTTTCACAATTCAGTCAAAATTTTGAAGAGGTCATACAGGTATGCAACTTTTCAAGCCACACTCCGAGAATCAAGGATATTTAGTTCATTTCGGAGTTCGCAAAAACGCTTTTCATCAAGTGGCTTGGTGAATTTGTCGGCCAATTGTTTTTGGGTGTTGACATGTGAGATGGTAATGTCTCCTTTCATGGAATGGTCTCTCAAGAAATGATGTCTTATGTCTATGTGTTTAGTTCTAGAGTGCTCAACTGGATTGTGGGCTATTTTAATGGCACTCTCATTGTCACAAAGGAGAGGAATACGGTTCATATTGTAACCGTAATCTCTTAGAGTTTGTCGCATCAAAAGGAGTTGTGCACAACAACTCCCGGCTGCAACATACTCCGCTTCGGCTATGGATAAAGCAATGGAATTTTGTTTCTTGGATAACCAAGAAACTAAGGATCTCCCTAGGAATTGGCATGTGCCGGAGGTGCTTTTTTCTATCTACTTTGCACCCGGCATAATCTGCATCGGAGTAACCAATGAGATTGAATTTTGAGCCTTTTGGGTACCAAAGACCAAGGTTGGGTGTATGAACTAAATATCTCAAGATTCTTTTTACGGCTGTCAAGTGACATTCCTTAGGGTTGGCTTGAAATCGTGCACACAAACATACACTCAACATAATATATGGCCTAGATGCACATAAGTAAAGTAGATATCCAATCATGGAGCGATATACCTTTTGATCGATGCTAGGTCCATCTTCATTGAGATCCAAGTGGCCATTCGTTGCCATGGGGGTCTTTATGGGCTTTGCCTTGTCCATGCCAAACTTCTTGAGTATGTCCTGCGTGTACTTGGTTTGGCTTATGAACGTTCCTTCCCTTTGTTGCCGCACTTGGAATCCCAAGAAGTACTTCAATTCTCCCATCATTGACATTTCAAACCTATCTGTCATGATTCTACTAAATTCTTCACAGAAGGATTGGTTAGTTGACCCAAATATTATGTCATCAACATAGATTTGACAGATAAAAAGATCATTATCTAAATGCTTTATGAGTAATGTATAGTCTACTTTGCCAATTTGAAAACCATTTTCAATTAAGAAATCTCTAAGACACTCATACCAAGCTCTAGGAGCTTGTTTGAGGCCGTAGAGAGCCTTACGCAATTTATATACGTGGTTGGGGAATTCTTCGTCTTCAAACCCGGGTGGTTGCTCCACATACACTTCTTCCTTGATCAGTCCGTTGAGGAAGGCGCTTCGACTTGTGAGTACCCTTTGGCCACAAGTCGCGCCTTGTTTCTTTTTACCACTCCGTGTTTGTCTTGTTTGTTGTGGAAGACCCACTTGGTGCCCACTATGTTTGCATTGGGTCTTGCCACAAGTTCCCACACCTCATTCCTCTTGATGTTGTTCAATTCTTCTTGCATTGCCACCACCCAGTCCGGATCCTTCAATGCATCCGCATGGTTCCAAAAAGGAGACAAACGAGTAATGCTCACAAAAGTTAGCTATGCGAGATCTAGTGGTTACTCCCTTTTGGATGTCACCGATGATGTTGTCGATTGGGTGATCCCTTTGAATGCATTGGTGTACTCTTGGGTGGGGCACTTGGAGAGTTGTGTCTTCATGATCGTTTTCTTCTCCCCCTGAGTGGTTGCCCTCGTTGACTTGTTGATCATCTTCATACTCTCGTGCTTGTGTTGAAGCTCCCCCTTGATTGTTGGTCTCCTCTTGTGGTTCATTTTCCGCATTTATGTGTGAAGGTGACTCTTGTGGTCGAACTTCACCTAGAGCCATTCTTTTCAATGCTAGACAAGGAGCTTCTTCTTTACCTAATTCACATGGATCAACTTGCTCCTTTTGGAAGCCGTTAGTCTTATCGAACACTACGTCACGTGCTACTTCAACAAGTCCGGAGGCCTTGTTGAAAACACAATAGGCGTAGGTGTTCGAATCGTAATCGAGCAAGAAACCTTCATCGGACTTCGAAGCGAACTTTGAAGTCCTGGGCTTCTTGTTCAGGATATAACATGAAGAACCGAAAACTCGAAAGTAGGAAATTTTTGGTTTGTTACGGTGAGTAGCTCATAGGGAGTTTTCTTGAGTAGTCGATGAAGATAAAGCCAATTTGCAGCGTGGCAAGCGGTGTTAATCGCTTCCGCCCAAAATCGATCCGAAGTCTTGTATTCATCGAGCATTCTTCTTGCCATCTCTATGAGTGTTCGGTTCTTCCTTTCGGCAACTCCATTTTGTTGTGGTGAGTATGGCGATGAAAATTCGTGATTGATGCCCTCTTCATCAAGGTACTCCTCCACTTGTATGTTCTTGAACTCCATGCCATTGTCGCTTCGAATACTCTTGATTGACAATGAAAACTCGTTTTGAGCTCGCTTGAAGAATTTCTTGAGTGTTTGTTGTGATTCTGACTTATCATGCAAAAACAAAACCCAAGTGAAGCGAGAAAAATCATCAATGATAACCAAACCGTATTTGTTACCGCTGATGCTTATGTAAGCAACTGGACCAAACAAGTCCATGTGAAGTAGTTCGAGCGGTCTTGTTGTAGTCATGATGTTCTTTGCGGGATGATGTGCTCCAACTTGCTTCCTGGCTTGGCACGCGCTACAAGGCCTGTCTTTCTCAAAAACAACATCTTTCAAACCTCGGATGTGATCGCCCTTGAGGAGTTTTTGAAGATTCCTCATACCAACATGCGCCAGCCATCTATGCCACAGCCAACGCATGTTGGTTTTTGCAATCAAGCATGTGTCGAGTTCGGCTTTATCCTTGTTGAAGTCAACAAGGTAAAGCTTTCCCTTCAACATACCCTTGAATGCAACGGAACCATCACTCCTCCTTGAGACGGTCACACCCTCGTTAGTGAACAAGCAATTATAACCTTTGTCACATAGTTGAGATATGGACAACAGGTTATAATCTAAAGATTCAACATGTAAAACATGAGAAAGCGTGTGTTCAGAGGATATTGCAATTTTACCGGTACTGAGCACCTTTCCTTGACTATTATCTCTGAAGTAAATGCCTTCGTTTCGGTCCTCGTTTTCTTCATATTCCACGAACATCCTCCTTTCTCCGGTCATGTGGTTGGTGCATCCACTGTCTAGCACCCATTTGGATCCACTGAAGGAATAGGCCTGCAAAAACAAATTATGCTTTGGTTTTAGGTACCCAAGCTTGCTTGGGTCCTTGGAGGTTAGTTACAATACATTTGGGCACCCACACATGGGATTTTGTGTTCCCATGGCGTGGCCCAACATAATAAGCATAAACCTTACCAAGATTGTTTTTCATTAATACATAAGAGGCATCAAAAGTTTTAAATAGAAGCTGCTGTTGTTTATGAATCGGACTAGTCTGGGTGGCCGGACTTGTCCGGACACTGACCGGACTAGTCCGATATTCATGCGCGTTCAGTTTCTTATTCTTCAACTTATCAGTTTGAGAGGATCTTCCCTTCACAAAGGAGATCCTTCCCCTGTTATTCTTATGACTTCCAGCATGTTGCTTTTCATCATAAGAGTAACCAATGCCATATTTGACATTTGGAGGTCTTTGGACCAAGTATGCACTACGTGCATAGTTGATCTTCTCCTTGTCAAATATTCCATACTGGGTAGGATTTTTATCCTTTGTGGAGGTTGACTTCTCCTTCAAACTGGTGTTGATTTTACTACATGTGCACATATGAACAAGATCAGTTTTAGTAGGTTGAGAAGGTGAACTTGAAGAGGAGGAAGGTTCGCTTAGCTTGAGTGACTCAACTTGCACTTCAAGGATTTTGTTAACCTTGATCAGGTCAGCAAGTTGGTCCTTGATTGCAACATTTGAGTCGGTTAACTCCAAGCAAGTTTTCTTGCTTGAAGCTAGCTCAAGCTCTAGTGAACTGTTTTTCTCCTTTTCAAGCTCTAGGAGTTTGTCAAGTTTGACATACTTCTCCTTTTGGGAGATAATCATGTCCTCTTGACGATCAATTAACCTCTCCTTCTCAACAAGTTGGTCAAGTAAAAATCTCATTTTAGCAGTAGTTTTCCTATCTAGTCCATTTAGCATATCCTCATCATCACTATCTAGTTCATCATCACTAGAGTAGGAATGCATGGAAGGGGTTTTGATGTTTACCTTGCGTTTACCTTCCTTTGCCATGAGACAAGTGCCATTTCCCTTCTTTGCACCGAGTGTGGGGAAGAGTGTGGATTTCTTGGATGTGCTTTCTATGGCTATGCTAGCCATCTCTTCTTCATCGGATGATGAGGACTCATCGTTTGAGTCCCACTCCTTCCTAATGTGTGCTTGTTCGGCTTGTTTCTTCTTCTTGAAGAATTTCTTGGGTTGAGGCTTAGTTTCTCTAGTTTTCTTCTTGTTGTCCTCATACGGGCAATCGACTATAAAGTGGTTATACTCACCCCAATTATAGCACGCCCGCCTCATCTTTGGCTTCGTCCTTTCCTTGTACTTTCCTTCACTTGATTTTGTTCCTTGTCTCTTCTTCATTATTCTCTTGAACTTCTTCATGAACAAAATCATATCCTCTTCATCTAGCTCACCACTCTCGTCATCACTGTCCTCCTCTAGTTGTGCTTCTCTTGCTTCTTTGGATAGAGGCTTGAGAGTAGATTTTAGGGAAACTCCTTTCTTCTTGGCCGAGGTGAGGTCGGCAATTTCTTTGACGTGCTTGGCTTGTTTCTCCATCATTTCAAAGTTGATAATTTTTCCAAGCAATTCATCCGGAGTCATCCTTTTGTAACTGGGGCTTTCTCTAATCATTGAGCATAGTGTGGCATTGCGAGGCATAAAAGCTCTAAGGATGAGATTTACCACCTCGTGGTCATTCCACTTCTTGCTCCCATATGATCGAACCTTGTTCACAAGTGTCTTCAATCGATTGTACATATCCTAGGTGACTCGTCTTCCTCAATTGCGAATCCTCCTAGTTCGCCTTCGATCATTTCAATTTTTGCCTCACGCACATGCCGGTCACCTTCATGTGCTGTTTGTAGTGTATCCCATATCTCCTTAGCAATTTCGAGTCCATCCACCTTGGTGAACTCGTCTCGACTGAGAGAGGAGGTGATTACGGCTGCAGCTTGGGCGTTTCTATGGATGGCCTGCTCTTGACTTGGGGTGAGCTCTTCGTCGTCATCCGGAATATCTATCCCTGTACATACAACATGCCATAAACTTGGGTTGAGGGAAATTAAATGCATCTTCATATTCTGCCTCCACATGGAGTAATCACTCCCATCGAAGTGTGGGGCTTTTCCAAGTGGGATAGATAGATGATCATAATTAAAAGGATATCGGGAGTAGTCGGTGTGACTACTCCCCTTCTTCTTCTCTTCAACTTTCGCTTTCCCTTTGGAAAGTGCCTTCTTTCTGAGGAGCACCTTTAGCTCCAGCGTCTCCTCATCGTCGTCCTCGAAGTCTTGAATGGCTTTGAGGTACTTCTCCAGTTTTTGGGTCTTGTCATTGTTGACTTCATCTTGGTTGTTGATTTTGTGGATGTCCTTCATGTCCGACATGATCTCTTCGAGTGGTTAAACTTTTTCTTGAAGAACCTGCTCTGATACCAATTGAATGTAGGCCTAGGGGGGGTGAATAGGCCTTTTGAATTTTTGTCAGATCCTGCAACACTCAACAACAAGTTCAATACCAGAGAAATCGGACTAGTCCGGTAAAGTGCGGACTAGTCTGGTGTTCACGGACTAAGTTGATCAAGATTAATCGATTAGGTTGATTCTTTAATGTAATGCAGCGAAAATATAGAATCAAACAACAGTTTAACAGTTGTATATTGGATTGTATCACAATTAAGGCTTGTGTTCAACAATTTAATGTAAATTGCACAATGTGTATCAAACCCTAGAGTAGTTGATCAATTTGAGTGATGAACACAAAAAGGACAAGACACACGATTTATCCCGTGGTTCGGCTACCATGAAGGCAACCTACATCCACGTTGAGGAGTCCACAAAAGGACCGGGTCTTCTCCAACCCTACCCTCGTCGGATCGCCACGAGGCCAACCCTCTTCCACTAATCACAAAGGGGTGAATAACCAAATTCAAGGGGCGTTCTCACACGTTGAGAGCTCCCTTAGACTACAAATCACAATGCCACCAAAAACACACTCAGAAATTACAATTGAAACGCAGGAGTGTGTTAGAGATTCAAACCAAGAGCTCAATGATGTGTGCCAAGTGTCTCTCCAATGATCTAGAAGTGATCCTCAAAGGATTGATCGATTTTGCACTTAATTTCGTGGAGAGAGGTGGTTTCTGAGTCTCTTGGGAGGTGTGACGGCGCTAGGGTTCGAGAGATTGTAAAAGTGGGCCGTGCAACTCTATTTATATGGGGTTTCTAAAAGTGACCGTTAGGGTTCAGAAAGATCGGACTAGTCCGTGGTGGTCACCAGACTAGTCCGGTGTGCTGTGTGTAGCAAATCCTAAGTGTCCTGAAATATCGGACTAGTCCGGTCGAAAACAGACTTGTCCGATTTCACTACTGGAAATCTTCGGACTAGTTCGATAGCCATCGGACTTGTCCGGACATGTGAAACCCTAAGTGTGTTGTATGACAAGTCCGCACTTGGAGGACTTGTCCGATTTATATCAGTGGGTATTTCGGACTAGTCCGTGTAAACATCGGACTTGTCTGAAGTGGATCAGAAGGAATATCGGACTAGTACGGTTACCAACGGACTTGTCCGATTTTGTGTGACTTGTGAAGTGTGTTGAGGACTAGTCCGCCCTGGGGAGGACTAGTCCGACTCAAGTCAGAAAGATATCGAACTAGTCCGACAGATATCAGACTTGTCCGATTTGGTGCAGAAAGGATATTGGACTAGTCCGGTTGATATCGGACTAGTCTGGTCATGTGTAACTTTGTGCAATATGTGTGTGTGCTTAAATATGATTGAGCTCTTGGGTGTGTTTCCTTAACACACTCCATACACAATAATCTACTATTTCTTTTCCTTGAGCTCAAGTTCACTTTGCTCCTCATTATCCCTTCTTTTTGGTATTTTGCTCATTTTTCATTATTGGCCTGCATTCATCTTAGCAAAGAGGTTAGGATCCCAATTGCTTGTCATAAATCATCCAAAACCCACAAGGGAGTCCTAGATGCACTTTCAGTCTTATCCAGTTTGAAGTTCCAGGCTCGGGGTGCTTGTCTTAGTCCATACAGGGCTTATGCAGTTTTAACACCTTGCGCTTTTCTCCTTCTTTTTCAAAGCCAGGTGCTTGAGATACATACACCTCTTCAACAAGGTCTCCATTAATAAATGCAGACTTAATGTCCATATGATGCACTCTCCATTTATTTTGTGCTGCCATAGCAAGCAAAAGTTTTACTGATTCAATTCTAGCAACAGGTGCAAATACCTTGTAACACCCAGATTTTATGTATAAAAATTTGATCAAAATATGCTACATTCTAAGATGCATTTTTTGTGTGAATTTTGAAGTTTAAACGAGTAGTAAACGTTTAAGTTTGAATTGAATTCAAAATCAAAAGAAGAGGAAATGAAAAAGAAAAAAAAAGAAATAAAACCCCTATTGGGCCAAACTTCTCCCCCGGCCAACTTCTCCCTTCTCTCTCCCGCGGCCCAGCCGAACCTCCCCTCTCTCATCCCGCTGCCACCCCGGGCCCACCGGTCAGCGCTTCCTTCCTTCCGCCTCCCTTCTTCCCCACGCACAACCGACGCCCCGCGCCCACGATCTGCACCGCGCCCACGTCCTCCCCCACCTCGGATCCACGCCCAAAACTTCGAGCCCGCACGCGCGCCACAACTGCCGACTCCACCGCAGCTATAAACCACCGTCGCCCCCCAATTCCCCCCCCCTTCCCCGAGCTCTCAACCCTAGCCGCCCCTGCTCTCGGTAAGTCGCCGACGTTCCCGCCAATTGCAACGCAAATTCCTCCGTGCGCCTAGCCTAACGTGTTCGCTGTGCTCCCAGACACGCGCCGGACACAACCGCTCGAGGAGATCATCACTGCATCGCCAATTTCGCCGCTCACCGACGAGCTCTGTCGCTCTCCCTCTTCGCCGGCGTCATCCGCTCTTCCCCAAGCCCGATCAACACCTCCGGTGAGTCCACATGATCTCCCTCTTCGTTTCTATGCGCTCAGATTCTAGAATTAGGGTGTAATTCGCGATTTGGGTGATCTCTAGCGAGATCGCCACCGGCAGCAGTCGGGCGCCGCCGCGCGCAGCGCTGTCGCCGGCTTAGGGGCGACGTGGCCCCATATAGGCCTTCGGTTGAACGCCTACGGCTGCGATTAGATCACAGCGTACCCCTTCGCATAATAAAATCTGAGCCCTCCACTTCAGATCCAACGGCCCACATTTAAATGCCAATTCCCGCCTTCGGTTTTACACCCAGACCCCAGGAATCTTGCTTGCTACCCCCTGGACTTCACAGAAATGCTTATCTAGCCCCTGGAATTTGCAGACTAGCCCCTGGACTCCCTGAAATTGGATTTAATCATTTAAATAAGCAATCTAGCCCCTGTAAATTTGCAGAATCATGGATTTAGCCCCTGAACAGTATAGGAAAATATTTATTTAGTCCCTGGACTTTTATTTATTTGCTGAATATGGTTTTTAGGTGTATTTGAGGTGCAGAAAATAGATAAAAATGGTAATTAAGTGTAGAAATGGTAGGAAAAATTAGTATAAAATACTTTATGCTGTGATTAAATTGTAGATTGCATATAAAATATATTTTGTCCTGGACACATTTATTATAAATGTTTAAAAATACATTTTGGCCATAGGAAATTCAATAAACATGGTTTTAGGCTATAATTAAATTCCAAAAATGTAAGATAAATATAAAATGCATACTTTGGCCATGTAAAGTAATAAATGCTTCGTAGGGATGCATTATTATAGGATTTTATGTTTATGTGTGTGTTGTGATGCATTGTCTTGCATGCTCTTTACTTATTTAGCTTTATTTTATTCTTGCCATGCTTGGGCAATATAATTAGAGTCGTACTACGACCCCAACCTTAACCTCCAAGACCAAGACTTCACCAACACTCAAGTCTTCAACGAAGGCAAGTGCCCTTGACCATCTTGTACCAATTTTAGGAATTTAGATAGATGCATGCTAATTAAATTGATGTCCTATTACATGTTTACATGCCCTGTTCCATATAATTCCTTGTTACCTGAAATGGGTTGGGAAGTAGATAAGTAATTAATTATGCTTAGCCATGCTTAGACATTTGGGAATGGGTTTTCATACAATTTTGACATGTTAAACTTTGTGATTACTTTAATTGTGGTGGATACACAATAGTAGTGGATAGGAATCTGGTGGTTGGATAGATTTGGTATGGTGCAGTTTGCACGAGACCCGGGATTGGGTTTGGTACCACCGGATTCTAAGGACCGGTTTATGGAGGAAGCCAATAAGCTTTATAGTACCACCACGAGACTGAGATGGGGCAGCTTGGTCAATTAATTAGGTTTCTCCCGATGAAATGCTAGTAGTTGGATGGTGCGGGGAATGATGCAGGGGAACTGCTCTGGGATCCGCAAGGCTCAAGAGGGGGCTCTGAGGCGGAGGGTTACTCCAAGAATCCTTAGTGGTGGAAAACTTAGAGGGCTAGCACTAGTCGGGAGCACCTTTGTAAAGACCATGTAGTGATCTCCTGGCCTCACACCAAAGGAAGTGTGAAATGTGGTTAGCTACCACGGGAATTCGGGGAGTTTCGCTAGTCCACCTGACAACAGGGGATGAAATCACTGCTTGTGGGTAAAGGGTACACTCTCTGCATAGATTTGGTAAAACTGTCATGACAACCGTGCTCACGGACAAGAGCGGCTTGGGGCCAGTTCATAATTAGTCTATGGTTGGGAATGATGGTTATTTATGATTCAAGTTACATTCATTATCATTACTCATGTCCTGATTACTTCTTGAATTATGATATTGATAATTGAAAGCTAAGGTTAGGTTTTAAGCATAGTGCTAAGCCATAGTTGGCCTTCCCTTGCTTTAGCCAATCATGTCATCTCTTCCCGCACTTGCTGAGTACTCTATGTACTCAAGCGTTTAATTCTCCATTAGAATATGAAGAAGAAGAAGCGGCATCGGAGGACTTCTTCGTCAATCCGGAGGACTTGGTCTAGGCTGGTGACCGTACGCGCAACTGCTGCCTGTGGAGATGGAGCTTCTCTTACCTATTAGTCTTCCGCTGTAGTTTGAACATTGTTAATCATGTAGTGTTATAAATAGTTGTGGTGTGTATTTGTAGACCTTCAGGTCATATTGTAAGACTATTTATGTACTCGAACATGGCTATGTAATGGTATTTCACTTTCGTCAATGCATGTACGATTCAACTGATCCTGGCGTACATGTGGTTAGCGTCTGTTCATCTTTACGATGACCAGGCGTGACAAAGTGGTATCAGAGCGAGGTTGCCCGTAGGACGCAAGCCTAGTTAGAAATGGCCGAAAAATAAGGATTATACTATTTTCTTATAAATAGTATTTCCAAAACTTTGTGCTCTCCATCTCAAACCTTGTGCTTCTTATCTTGTTGTGCTTATTGTTTTAATTCTAATTTAATTTATTGATTATTAATCTCACTCTCTTCTTTTCAAATGTTTGTAGATGGCGCGCACCAAGCAGACGGCTCGTAAGTCGACCGGGGGTCGTGTTCCTCACCATGCCCTAGCCAGTCGCTCCGCACCTCACACCCCCAGGAGGGAGACGATGCTGTTCTCTAATGGGAGTGCTGCATCGAGGATGTGTGTCCGTCTTCGCTCTCTTCTTCGTGCTGCGGGGTACCGCGAGTACCGTGTTCGCCTCGTCTACCACACCACTAGGGTCTTTGCACCCTACACTGGTGGACTGGAGTGGACTTCCCAGTTGGCCGTCTACTACGACTCGGAGCTGCTGCACTCACACTTCTCTCTGGCTTGGAGGAGCTCCCAGCATGCTGCTGAGGAGGATGCTACGTGGGAGGCGACTACCTACTGGAGTCACGCCCACAGGTTCCGCCTCGGGTGAACGGAGCACGCCTTCACCCCTCAGCGCCCTAGTGGCACAGCCGACTTCACTGGACGTGACGTCGAGGGGCCTCTGCGCCACTCTCAGAGCGAGAGGCTTATGGACGACGTTGTGGAGTTGTCCTCACGACTCCAGCGTTGTCAGCGGGAGCTTCAGGACAGCAGGGACCTAGTTGACCGCTACGAGCGACTTCGCCGACGCTACGCGAGGATCACTGCAGCTGATCCTAACTCTCCTTAGTATGCTTCAGACATTGAGCCTTGGGACCAGAACTCTCCAGATCGTCATATGAACTCCCCCCAGGAATCAAGAGAGGACTCGGAAGAAGAAGACCCGGAGATGGAGGTTGAGGAGGACTCCGATGAGTAGGAGTGGACTTGTTTCCCCGCTGGATGACTCAGGACACCTATTCTTAGTATGTAGGAGCGTGTAGCTGCGCCCTCTTTAGTCTTGAGTTGTGTTATTTATGATGTTATGCTAGTAGTTTGCTTTATGTTGTGTGTGTGTGTTTGTGTGCGACATGAGTTGTGGAATGCTTCGGCATCCTGTCCACATCCATGTCATTTGTATATAGGCTTGGTAGTGTGTCGTGCGAGTTGTGGAATGCATTAGCGTCTTGTCCACATCCGCACTAGTTGGTTAATGAATTTGCTTGCTTTATATATATGTTTCCCTTGATGCATGTAGTTGGGACCGTTTGCCATAGTGTACCCTTCTATGTCTTATCTACTGTCCTAAAGTTTCAATTATTCCCTGTACAGATGTCTGGAAGAGGTAGAGGTAGAGGTCGTGGAAGGGGTGCTGTGCCCCAAGATGAAGGACTTGGAGGTGTGCCAGGATGGAATGGTAGGGGTGCTCGAGGAGCCCCAGCTGCGCAGTAGATGCAGCAGATGATGGCCATCCAAACCCAGCTACTTAACAACCTTACTCAGATTGTCACCAACATGCAGCAAGCCCCACCCCCACCACCACCAAATTACAACCTTCCGCCACCACCACCTTTTGCGCCTAGGTCCTTTCTAAGGGACTTCCTAAACACTCATCCACCCACTTTTGCCACAGACACTGAACCAATGGATGCCGATGATTGGCTCCGAACAGTTGAAAGCAAATTGACGCTCATACACTGTGAAGGAAGAGAGAAGGTGTTATTAGCCTCCCATCAACTCCAAGGATCGGTAGCTGACTGGTGGACTGCCTTCACTGAAGCCCACCAGGACCGGAAAACATTACTTGGCATGAATTCAGGACCAACTTCCGCAATCACTTTGTGCCTGAGGGAGAAATACAAGCAAGACGTGAAGAGTTCCTTATGTTGAAGCAGGGTCGTATGACTGTGAGGGCCTACTTGAATGCATTCACCCAGTTGTCCCGCTATGCTCCAACCGATGTGGATACTGACTTAAAGAAACAATTCCATTTCAAGAATGGACTGGATAAGGAGTTGAAGTTTGCCATGTCTTCCAGCGACTATAGCGACTTTCAGAAGCTGGTTGACAAAGCTTTTGAAGTGGAGAGGACTAAAAAGGAACTGGATGATGATGAAAGAAAAAGGAAGTTGACTATAGCACATGCCTCTAGCAGCAATGTACGCCCCCGTCTTAACCCTTCGCCTGCAAACCAGATGACTCATCCTATGAACTACTCGGGACAGAGATTTCCAAACACCAACTACAGGCCACCCACTCCCTACAACCAGCAAATGCGCCAGCAGCAACAGCCACCACGCTAGCCAATGCAACCCCCACGTCAGCAGATGCAGCCACCCCGCCCTTCAACTCCAGCTAACCGTCCAAATGGCCAACCCCCAAGAAACCAATCAGGAGGCAACAAGGGCCAGAGTAATGCTTTGGGAGTTCAATGTTACAAGTGTGGAGAATGGGGACACTACGCCAGCAGTTGTCCAAAGAAGCAACAAAACCCACCTGGCCGTGTCAACCATGTGACACTAGAGCAAGCACAGGAAGGGCCTGATGTGGTGATCGGTATGTTTTCTGTTAACTCCCACCCCGCCACCATATTGTTTGATTCGGATGCTACACATTCATTTATATCCAAGGATTTCATAAAGAAGCATGACATGGTATTTACATTTTTGAATCGTCCATTATTGATAAACTCTCCTGGAGGAGAGATGGTGGCAAGGCATCTATGCCGTAAAGTGAGTATAAACATAAGGGGGTAGTCTTTTGGGCTAACTTAATAGTGTTGGACTCACAAGGATTAGATATCATTCTGGTAACGGACTGGTTGACGAAGAATCAAGGAGTAATTCATTGTGCAAGTAGAACAGTTTGCTTAACACACCCGGATGGCACTACAGTGGAGTTCAAGCCAGATCAGACACAACAGGCAGTAGTACAACTCAACCATCTTGAGAGTACCGAAGACATCAGGGTTGTGAAGGAATTTCCAGATGTATTCCCAGATGACTTACCAAGTATGCCCCCTGATCGAGAGATTGAATTTGTCATTGAGTTAGTACCTGGAATGGCCCCAATATATAAGAGGCCGTATAGGATGGATGCTAAACAATTAGATGAACTAAAGGATCATATTGAGGAGTTATTGGGAAAAGGATATATTCGTCCTAGCTCATCACCTTGGGGAGCACCAGTCATATTTGTACCTAAGAAGGATGGTACTCAAAGGTTGTGTGTGGATTACCGTGCCTTAAATGCGGTAACAATCAAGAATAAGTACCCACTGCCAAGAATTGAAGATTTATTTGATCAGTTGAGAGGAGCATGTGTGTTCTCTAAGATTGATCTTCGCTCAGGTTATCACCAACTGAAGATTAGACCCTCAGACATTCCCAAGACAGCATTTGTCTCCCGATATGGATTATATGAGTATACAGTTATGTCATTTGGATTGACTAATGCTCCGGCATATTTTATGTATCTAATGAACAAGGTATTCATGGAGTACTTGGACAAGTTTGTAGTGGTATTCATCGATGACATACTTATCTACTCCAAGACTGAAGAAGAGCATGAGGAGCACCTCAGGATAGCTCTACAGAAGCTACATCAACACCAGTTATATGCCAAACTTAGTAAGTGTGAGTTTTGGCTAAAGGAGCTGTCATTTTTGGGTCATGTCATATTCGAAGGAGGAATAGCAGTGGATCTAGGCAAAGTGGTCGATGTCCTTAAATGGGAAACACCTGAGAGTGTACATGATATATGGAGATTCTTAGGTATGGCTGGTTACTATCGTCGATTCATCGAGGGATTTTCAAAGATCTCTCGACCGTTAACCAAGTTGCTGGAGAAAGGAGTTGCTTTCAAGTGGACCCCCGAATGTGAAGTGAGCTTTGCCGAGTTGAAGAAGAGGTTGACTAGCACACCAGTATTGGTGATGCCTGATATGCAAAAGGAGTTTATGGTCTATTGTGATGCATCTGGTCATGGTTTAGGATGTGTCTTAATGCAAGGAGGACATGTTGTGGCCTACGCTTCAAGACAACTACGGAAACACGAGAGGAACTATCCAACCCATGATTTAGAATTGGCAGCTGTTGTTCATGCATTGAAGATATGGAGACACTATTTAATGGGAAAAAGAACTGAGATATACACAGATCACAAGAGATTGAAGTACATATTCACACAACCGGATCTTAATCTCAGACAACGTCGTTGGTTGGAATTAATAAATGATTTTGATGTGGGAATCAACTACCATCCAGGAAAGGCTAATGTGGTCGCTGATGCTCTAAGCAGGAAGGGACAATGTAATAACTTGTCAGTACAAGCTCTTCAACCCCAGTTATGTGAAGAGTTTGCAAGGTTAAACCTGTGTCTAGTGTCTAGCACTGAAGCAGTTGCTATGGAAGTGGACTCAACCCTTGAACGTGATATACGAGAAGGACAAAAGAATGATGAGAAGGTCAAGGAGATCAAGCAGTTGATGAAGAAGGGGAAAGCTCCGAACTTTAGAGAGGATGAACAAGGAACCTTATGGCTTGGAAGGAGGATTTGTGTTCCAGATATTAAGGAGATTAAAGAGTTGATACTAAGGGAAGCTCATAACTCATCATATTCCATTCATCCCGAAAGCACAAAGATGTATCAAGACCTTAAAGATCGATATTGGTGGCATGGAATGAAATGGGATGTAGCAGAATATGTGGCCATATGTGATACATGTCAATTTATTAAAGCGGAACATCAAAGACCAGCAGGGTTATTGCAACCAATCAAAGTGCCAGAATGGAAGTGGGAAGAAATTAGCATGGATTTCATTGTGGGACTACCAAGAACACAGTCTGGATATGATTCTATATGGGTTATTGTGGACCGTCTAACTAAAGTTGCTCACTTTATTCCCGTGAAAGAAACGTACAATGGTCCCAAGTTGGCGGAACTATGTATCTCCAGGATTGTATGCTTACATGGGGTTCCTAAGAAGATTATTTCAGATCGAGGCACTCAATTCACCTCAAGATTCTAGCAGAAGTTGCATGAATCAATGGATACCCGTCTAAATTTTAGTTCGGCGTATCATCCTCAAACTGATTGTCAGACAGAACGCACCAACCAGATATTAGAAGACATGTTGAGAGCGTGTGCTCTAAAGAATAGCAAAAGTTGGGACAAGAATCTGCCATACGCTGAATTTTCTTACAACAACAGTTATCAGGCCAGTTTGAAGATGTCTCCTTTTGAAGCATTGTATGGGCGGAAATGTAGGACACCATTGTTTTGGAATCAAACTGGGGAAAGCCAAGTCTTTGGGCCTGACGTATTAAAAGAGGTTGAAAGACAAGTATAAGAAATTCGGAAGAATCTAAAAGCAGCCCAAACAAGATAGAAGAGTTATGCGGATACTCGAAGGCGTGATCTAACTTTTGAGGTTGGTGATTATGTGTACTTGAAGGTGTCACCTATGAGAGGATTGAGAAGATTTAAAGTAAGAGGCAAGTTGTCACCCCGCTACATTGGCCCGTTCAAGATATTAGAACGACGAGGTGAAGTGGCTTATCAGCTTGAGCTTCCGCCACACTTGTCAGATGTGCATAATGTGTTCCATGTATCGCAGCTTAAGAAGTGCTTAAGAGTGCCTGAGGAGCAATTGCCTATGGAAGCAGTGGATGTACAGGAAGATTTGTCTTATGTGTAGCAGTCTGTCAAGATACTTGAGACACTAGAAAAGGTCACAAGAAACAAAGTTATTCGCAGGTGTAAGGTGCAATGGAAGCATCATTCGGAAGCAGAAGCAACATGGGAAAGAGAAGAAGATCTTAAGGCTGATTTCCCTCATCTTTTCTCTTAGGACGTCCGAATCTCGAGGGCGAGATTCCTTTTAAGGGGGTAGAGTTGTAACACCCAGATTTTATGTATAAAAATTTGATCAAAATATGCTACATTCTAAGATGCATTTTTTGTGTGAATTTTGAAGTTTAAACGAGTAGTAAACGTTTAAGTTTGAATTGAATTCAAATCAAAAGAAGAGGAAATGAAAAAGAAAAAGAAAAATAAATAAAACCCCTATTGGGCCAAACTTCTCTCCCGGCCCAACTTCTCCCTTCTCTCTCCCGCGGCCCAACCGAACCTCCCCTCTCTCATCCCGCTACCATCCCAGGCCCACCAATCGGTGCTTCCTTCCTTCCCCCTCCCTTCTTCCCCGCGCGCAACTGACGCCCCGCGCCCACAATCTGCACCGCGCCCACGTCCTCCCCCACCTCGGATCCGCGCCCAAAACTTCGAGCCCGCACGCGCGCCACATCTGCCGACTCCACTGCAGTTATAAACCACCGTCGCCCCCCAATTCCGCCCCTTCCCCGAGCTCTCAACCCTAGCCGCCCCTGCTCTCGGTAAGTCGCTGACGTTCCCGCCAATTGCAATGCAAATTCCTCTGTGCGCCTAGCCTAATGTGTTCGTCGTGCTCCCAGACACACGCCGGACACAATCGCTCGAGGAGATCATCACTGCATCGCCAATTTCGCCGCTCACCGACGAGCTCCGCCGCTCTCCCTCATCGCCGGCGTCATCCGCTCTTCCCCAAGCCCGATCAACACCTCCGATGAGTCCACAAGATCTCCCTCTTCGTTTCTATGTGCTCAGATTCTAGAATTAGGGTGTAATTCGCGATTTGGGTGATCTCCGGTGAGATCGCCGCCGGCAGCAGTTGGGCGCCGCCGCGCGCAGCGCTGTCGCCGGCTTAGGGGCGACGTGGCCCCATTTGGGCCTTCGGTTGAACGCCTACGGCTGCGATTAGATCACAGCGTACCCCTTCGCGTAATAAAATCCGAGCCCTCCACTTCAGATCCAATGGCCCACATTTAAATGCTAATTCCCGCCTTCGGTTTTACACCCAGACCCCAGGAATCTTGCTTGCTACCCCCTGGACTTCACAGAAATGCTTATCTAGCCCCTGGAATTTGTAGACTAGCCCCTGGACTCCCTGAAATTGGATTTAACCATTTAAGTAAGCAATCTAGCCCCTGTAAATTTTCAGAATCATGGATTTAGCCCCTGAACAGTATAGGAAAATATTTATTTAGTCCCTGGACTTTTATTTATTTGCTGAATATGGTTTTTAGGTGTATTTGAGGTGCAGAAAATAGATAAAAATGGTAATTAAGTGTAGAAATGGTAGGAAAAATTAGTATAAAATACTTTATGCTGTGATTAAATTGTAGATTGCATATAAAATATATTTTGTCCAGGAAACATTTATTATAAATGTTTAAAAATACATTTTGGCCATAGGAAATTCAATAAAAATGGTTTTAGGCTATAATTAAATTCCAAAAATGTAAGATAAATATAAAATGCATACTTTGGCCATGTAAAGTAATAAATGCTTCGTAGGGACGCATTAGTATAGGATTTTATGCTTATGTGTGTGATGTGATGCATTGTATTGCATGCTCTTTACTTATTAGCTTTATTTTATTCTTGCCATGTTTGGGCAATATAATTAGAGTCGTACTACGACCCAAACCTTAACCTCCAAGACCAAGACTTCACCAACACTCAAGTCTTCAACGAAGGCAAGTGCCCTTGACCATCTTGTACCAATTTTAGGAATTTAGATAGATGCATGCTAATTAAATTGATATCCTATTACATGTTTACATGCCATGTTCCATATAATTCCTTGTTACCTGAAATGGGTTGGGAAGTAGATAAGTAATTAATTATGCTTAGCCATGCTTAGATATTGGGAATGGGTTTTCATACAATTGTGACATGTTAAACTTTGTGATTACTTTAATTGTGGTGGATACACAATAGTAGTGGATAGGAATCTGGTGGTTGGATAGATTTGGTATGGTGCAGTTTGCACGAGACCCGGGATTGGGTTTGGTACCACCGGATTCTAAGGACCGGTTTATGGAGGAAGCCACTAAGCTTTATAGTACCACCACGAGACTGAGATGGGGCAGCTTGGTCAATTAATTAGGTTTCTCCCGATGAAATGCTAGTAGTTGGATGCTGCGGGGAATGATGCAGGGGAACTGCTCTGGGATCCGCAAGGCTCAAGAGGGGGCTCTGAGGCGGAGGGTTACTCCGAGAATCCTCAGTGGTGGAAACCTTAGAGGGCTAGCACTAGTAGGGAGCACCTTTGTAAAGATCATGTAGTGATCTCCTAGCCTCACACCAAAGGAAGTGTGAAATGTGGTTAGCTACCACGGGCATTCGGGGAGGTTCGCTAGTCCACCTGGCAACAGGGGATGAAATCACTGCTTGTGGGTAAAGGGTACACTCTCTGTAGAGATTTGGTAAAACTGTCATAACAGTCGTGCTCACGGACAAGAGCGGCTTGGGGCCAGTTCATAATTAGTCTATAGTTGGGAAATGATGGTTATTTATGATTCAAGTTACATTCATTATCATTACTCATGTGTTGATTACTTCTTGAATTATGATATTGATAATTGAAAGCTAAGGTTAGGTTTTAAGCATAGTGCTAAGCCATAGTTGGCCTTTCCTTGCTTTAGCCAATCATGTCATCTCTTCCCGCACTTGCTGAGTACTCTATGTACTCAAGCGTTTAATTCTCCATTAGAATATGAAGAAGAAGAAGCGGCACAGGAGGACTTCTTCGTCAATCCGGAGGACTTGGTCTAGGTTGATGACCGTACGCGCAACTGCTGCCTGTGGAGATGGAGCTTCTCTTACCTATTAGTCTTCCGCTGTAGTTTGAACATTGTTAATCATGTAGTGTTGTAAATAGTTGTGGTGTGTATTTGTAGACCTTCGGGTCATATTGTAAGACTATTTATGTACTCGAACATGGCTATGTAATGGTATTTCACTTTCGTTAATGCATGTACGATTCAACTGATCCTGGCGTACATGCGGTTAGCGTCTGTTCATCTTTACGATGACCGGGCGTGACATACCTCTTCAAAATCAATTCTCGCTTTTTGCACATATCCTTTTGCCACTAAGCGAGCTTTATGCTTCACAACCTTCCCTTTAGTGTCCTTTTTCAGCTTGAAACCCTGTTTTGGCCAATGGCTTTATGTCCTGGAGGGAGAGTGGTCAATGTCCAGGTTCTATTATTCTCAATAGCAGTAAGCTCTTCTTCCATTGCCTTTTTCCAAGTTGGTTCCTCTTTGCTTCTAGATGATTTCCTGGTTCTTCAATGCCAAGGTGACATAACCCAGAGAATTAAAAATGGGTCAGTCATCGGGGTGCAGGGAACTCATGGACAGTACTGGTATACATATTCAACTCACTATTCGCAGATGAATTTCCTCAGGACGAAGAGAATCTTCCCCTCATAATGGAAACCCTCATCCCTTTAATGGACCTATATTACCAGGGGTGGATTTTGATGCTCCAATCCCACTAGCGCAGCAGGAAGCACATCAGAATGTGTAGCAAATGCCTTTAGAAGGCCATCCTGTCCAGAATTTCCTGCAGCAGCAAGAAATTGTTGTGTCTGCTAAGTCTGTCCTCTATGTAGTTGCTTACAAAACCACTACGGCCTTCTCCAAATCATCAGGACAGAACATTAGAGTGGCCTATTCACTGGCAAAAGGTGAATCTTAGCAAATTACAATCAATGAACCTCAGCACATGGTCCCAACTGCTAAAACTCATCCAGCTCTAGAGGGTCCAGTTGTACATTTGGTTACTAGTAGGCTTACAAATTGGATCAGGAACCTGGATGAAGAAACAGGCAACGATGGAAAGAGAGGGAAGGAACATTCAAGACATCCAAGTGGACCCTGTAATCTCTGTGATTGAGCCTGGTACTACTCAAACAGGAGATAAGATGATGATGGCAAAGAAGAAACAAGTTGATGAGAAAGCTGATGAAGAGCAGGAACTTGTCCCCAAGGAGACCAAAAAAGCACAAAAAACCTTTCCAGCAGCAAGAATGATAACAAAAGCTTTGGCAAAATCACAGGGACCCATCATACTGGATTCAGAAGTGAGAAGAAGCTCCAGAGTGAAAGCTAAATATGGTGGGCTTAAAGAAAGTGCATCATCTACATTGGTCTTATCTTCTGCTGGTAAGGGAGGTAAAAAACGAAAGGTAACAGTGAATTCTAAGCCACCCAATGCTATTCTTGAATTTCCTAGTTTATCAGATGTTGAGAACTCTAACGAGTCCCTTCCTGATATCCCCATATCAGTTATTCAGACGTTTGCAGTCGGATAATATGCACTAGCTCCGTCGGAGATCACGGCAGAATTTTTGATGTCTCATATAGCCAGTGAAGATGGAGATAAAGATATCAATGCAAGCTGAAGGAAAGCAAAGGGGATCCTAGAGAAGGAAGTTGGGATTTTATTTTGTATGGTGGCTCTCTAGGACCTCAGAGTCCATGCGCAGTTGTCTAGAATGTATTTTGTACTTCTGTGATGAAACTTGGGCTATGGCCAGCAGACAATCTATATCTATATGGTTGGTCACAGGAACTGTCCTGGAATTTATCTTAATTTTGTGGAGCTTTTCATTCCCTCTTTGGATTAGTACCTTTGGTGCAAATCCTTGCTTTTACTTTCTTACCATCCATTGCTATGGATTCTTCTTCTTCTTCAAATATTAGATGCTGGAAGCTCTTAAACTGGAATGTTAGGGGGCTTGGATCTAATGACAAATGCAATGCTCTTAAGGATAAAATCATGAATACAGGATGTGACATCATATACATTCAAGAAACTAAGAGAGTTGAGATAGATAAATTCTTTTTTCTCACGAATGACACAAACAGGCCTCGACACTTACAAATATGTACCCTCTATTGGGAATTCAGGGGGTATATTAATGGGATGGTGCAGCAGAAGATTTCAAGGAATGCTCCTAGAAAAAAAAATAGATCCATTATAACAGTCCGATTTACATCTAAATTCAACAATGACTCATGGATACTCACTACGATTTATGGACCTTGCCAAAGAATGGAACAACAACAATTCATTGATTGGTTTAGATCATTTGATACTCATGTGAATGATAGATGGATGGTGGCCGGGGACATTAATCTATACAGAAGCTCTGAAAATAGAAACAAACCAGGGGGCGATATCCATGACATCATGGCCTTCAATAACCTGATAAGTCATCTTAATTTAGTGGAGATCCCACTAAAAGGCATGAAATATACATGGAGCAATATGCAGACTAACCCTCTGCTACAACAGCTAGACTGGTGTTTTTCATCTCCTGAATGGCTCATATATTATCCAAACACCCTGATGGAACCACTGTCTCGCTCAGTCTCGGATCATATACAATGCTTAATAAAGGTGGACACTAATATACCAAAAGCTAAAACTTTCAGATTCGAAAATTTCTGGTTAGAACTCCCTGGATTCTATGAGCTTGTTGAAAGGACATGGCACCATAGAGTTAATGCAAGCAATGCAGCTGTCAAGATATCCAAGAAATTCAAAGCTCTAAGATATGAACTCAAAAAATGGAGCAGAGAAACAGCAAATCTACCAATGCTCATCAAGAATCGTGAAGATGCTATCCTAATGCTTGACAAGGTAGAGGAAAGGAGAACACTTTTTCTGCAGGAGCTAAACTTCAGGAAGATCCTCAAGCGATAGATCCTGAAACTATTAGAATGTAGAAGAATCTATTGCAAAAACAGATACAGGGTCAGGTGGACATGCTTGGGGGATCAATGTACCAAATTCTTTCATGCAGCTGCATCCGAAAGATATAGATTTAATACTATTCCATCCTTGGAAAATGAGAGAGGACAACTTATTTCTGATCATCGGGATAAATCTGAGATGTTATGGGTGGATTTCAAGAGACGAATGGGATACTCAGTTGACCCCGAAATGTTGTTTAACTTGGACAACTTGGTAACAAAACACTCTATCCTATGTGGAATTGACCTTCCTTTTACAGATGAAGACATTGATGGTGTAGTCAGGAACATGCCAGCAGAAAAAGCACCAGGTCCGGATGGATTTAACGGACTCTTCCTCAAGAAATGTTGGAGCATTATCAAGAATGACAATTATGACATCTGTAGACAATTCTTTGAAGAGAATTTGGATATTCAGGCCATAAATAGCTCCCTCATTACATTGGTTTCTAAAGTCAGTAACCCTACCCTAATTGGAGACTATGGGCCGATTTCACAAATGAATGCATACTCAAGATAATCACCAAACTGATGGCGAATAGATTACAACAGGTTATTTTGAAGCTGGTTCACACTAATCAATATGGGTTTTTAAGGAGCAGAACAATCCAAGATTGTTTGGCTTGGACTTTTGAATATATTTATCAATGTCATAAGTCCAAAAGGAAAGTGGTCATTCTAAAGCTAGATTTTGCTAAGGCTTTTAATACTATTGAACACAACACAATTATGTCAACGCTTACAAATCTTGGCTTCCCTGACCGATGGATTTCTTGGGTACAAAGAATTATCTCCTCTGCTTCATCCGGCATACTACTCAATGGTGTCCCGGGCAACCCTTTCAAATGTAAAAGAGGAGTTCGACAGGGGGATCCATTATCTCCTCTCTTATTTTTTATAGCAGAGGAACTCCTGCAACTCATTATAAACAAAGCAACAGAAATCCTGGTCAAAAAAAAAACAAAGCAACAGAAATGAATATCCTCTCCAAGCCAATTAGAGAACATTGACCTGAGGATTTTCCCATCATTCAGTATGCTGATGATATACTACTGATTCAGAAAGCATCGCAACGTGAACTTTTCTACTTGAAAGGAATTCTTCAATCATTTTCTCAATCCACAGGATTAAAAAATAATTATGGCAAATCTTGTTTAGTCCCTATCAATATCACAAATCAGGAGGCTGAGTTACTAGCAGGGCTCTTTGGCTGCCAGGTTCAGAAATTCCCTTTCACATATTTGGGATTGCCAATGGGTACTACTAAACCCCTAGTCAAGGACTTTGAAGGTCTGATAAACAAAGTGGAAAGAAAGCTCTCGACTACTTCGAAATTTCTAAACCAAGCGGGACGTCTGGAGATCGTTAATACAGTATTATCGGCCATGCTGACATATACGATGTGTACTCTTAGCGTGCCAGTTACAGTTTTGGAACATATTGACAAGCTAAAGAAGAATTGTTTATGGAACAACTTTAAACAGGAACACAAAATGAGGCCATTAATAGCCTCGGACAAATGCACCAGGCCGAAAGCAAAAGGAGGCTTGGGCATTATTAGTCTTAAACACTAAAATGAGGCTCTGTTATTAAAATTCTTGGAAAAATTCTACAACAACAGAAATATACCTTGGGTCAACTTGATTTGGAACTCGTATTATGATAATGGCAAAACACCAGAAAATTCAGCCATAAGGGATCATTTTTGTGGCGAGATGTGATTAAGCTCAATGATAAGTTCAAAAGCATAGCCTTGTGCAAGATTGGCAATGGTTCTATTGCATTGTTCTGGAAAGATGTTTGGCAGGAGATCCCTCTCAAGAATAGAATGCCAACTCTATTCTCCTTTGCTAAAAAACAAAACATTACATACTTGGAATTCTTTAATACCCAGGACCTAGAGGAGCATTTCTCCCAGCCTCTCTCTCTCAAGAGGCTTTCAGAGTTACAAGAGCTAGAAGGAATTTTTCAACCTTTGCAACCCCATGAGGAAGATCGCGATCAATGGCACTACATATGGAAAGCAGACAAGTTTTCTTCTAGAAAATATTATAATGAATTATTTGCAGACATCAATCCACCGGACATCATCAAAAAGATATGGACTTCTAAATGTAGTGCCAAGCTGCAAGTATTTGCAAGGCTCCTCCTTATGGACAGACTGAATACAAGGAATATCCTCAAGAGAAAAAATATCAAGGTAGATAATAATGACTACAGTTGCGCTCAATGCACAAGAATCAGGGAGCAAACAGCGATACACCTATTTTTCAAATGTGCCTTCTCACAAATGTGCTGAGAATATATTGGGATAAATTGGAACACACATATGGACTTCTATGGAATGATGGAAAGAGGAAGGAAAGACTTTGGTAGGAACTTCTTCATGGAAGTGTTCATCATAGCTGCTTGGTCAATCTGGAAGATGTACAATGACAACATCTTTGAAGGCCAAACACCAAGTATAATTAGATGGAAGAGATCCTTTGTCTCGGAGTGCAAGATTCAAGCATTTAGATTTCCAAATTCCAGAAAGGAACCCTTCTTAGAGTGGATATCATCATTATCATAAGCTCTCTTAGATTCGTCGTACTATAGCTGTGATATTAATAATGTTATATCTTTGTTCAACACTCTTAATATTAATATAAATTAACAGCAGTAAGACCTCCCTGCTGCTTTTCCTTTTCAAAAAAAAATATAACCCAGAGAAATCATTGCTCATAGGAACTATATTCCTATAGACTGAGGACACATTTCTGAATCTCAGTGGTTGTCCAGGAGAGAAATCTTCTGTTGCATCATCCCTTTGCTGTGTATTTCCTAATGGTTGAGCAGGCATTTGAGGACCCTCTTATAAATCATGAACCTCTAATATATCATTATAACTTTCAGAGATGTGCTGGTATCCTCCTTGATTATCACCATGTGTTCCTTCTTTTGTATCAAAATGATCAAGATATTCGACAGTAACAGTTTCAGTACCTGAATTCTTGTCTGAATCTTCACTGTTCCATGGCCAGCATTTATCTTCCTGAAATATAACATCCCTTGATATATGAACCTTTTTCCCTATGGGGTCATACATCTTGTAAGCTTTTGAATGAGCCTCATTCTCATATCTCATGAATACCATCTTGGTACTTCGGTCCTCAAGTTTTGCAAGGTGTGGAGTTGTCTTTCTTACATGCCCAATACAGCCGAACACTTTCAGATGAGCAACGCTTGGATTTCTCCCATATAAAACTTCGTAGGGTGTCTTGTTTGGCACACTCTTTGTGGAGGCTCTATTTAAGAGATAGACTGCCATAGTTACAGCCTCCCCCGAAAAACTATTCGGCATGTTCTTGCTTTTCAGTAAACTCCGTGCCATAGCCACTACGGTTTGGTTTCGTCTCTCGACTACACCGTTTTGTTGTGGCAAGTATGGTGCTGTTAGGAACCTCTTGATCCCCTCTTCCCTACAATATTCACTGAACTCATGGGATGTGAATTCTCCTCCATGGTCGGTTCTGAAAGCACAGACCCTCATATTCAGTTCCTGTTCTATACCCACTTTCAGTCTTTTGAAAACTTGAAAGGCTTCATCTTTGCTACTGAGAAGAGTGATCCACATAAACCTTGAAAGGTCATTGTCGGATGCTGGTTCCGGCAATTCCCCCGGTACTATTGTTAGTAGTCCGCGGAGTTTCTTAGTTCGGTTAGGGCGCGCGGAGATTCAGAACAAGATAGTGACTTGACACAAGGATTTACGTGGTTCGGGCCGCCTGCGCGTAATACCCTACTCCACAGGTGTGTTGTTGTTGTTGTTGTTGTTGTTGTTGTTGTTGTTGTTGTTGTATTGAGTGTATGAGTGTGTGTGTGCCCAAAAGATCGGATCAGCTAGAGAGTCTGAGAGCACGAGCCAGAGAGAGGCCAAGAGTCCTCGAGCGGGTCCCGGAGAGTCCTCCATGTATCGCTCGACCAGTCCTTTTATAGTACAAGGGCTGGCCGTTACATTGTTAGCCTGGCCCGACATGTGGCTCTGGCGGTTACTGATGCCTAATATACAGTTTAATGTACTTAATTCCCCTTAATAGTGTGGTAATGTGCCTTAGTGGTGGCATTATTAGTATTAAGGGTCTTTCGATCGTGTGTCATTAAGATAGCATTAATGACACATAATCAGGTCTTGAAACCTTAAATGTTCCTTGAAGGTCCAAGCCGTTGGAGGTCCACCAATCTGCCTGTTGAGGTTGAAGGTCCGGCGGTTGGACGCATGGCAGCTTCGGAGCTTACCGTCTTAGGCGAGTAGAACCGGTGCCTTTGTACACGTGTCGGTACCAGAGCTTCCCTCTGTCGGGGGTTAGGTCTGGGGGTGCCACACAGGTATCCAGTCCAGAGCATTCCCATGTATGGATTGTAGCTCCAGTTTTATGATACACGTGGCGGCACTGGGACTAACCATATGAGAGATACAGGTCCGGTTACGAGTAACACGTGGGGCCTTCGGAGGTCTTCAACTCAGATAGGTGGAGTTCCTTTGCACTCTTTGCAGTTCCAAGGGGTATCCGGTACGCAGGGTACCGACAGTGGCCCCCGGGCCCACCACTCGGAGTGACCCTTTGGACTAAGTCATTCTGCTAGAGGTGGATCCATCTTTCGATTTCTGCGTCGTGTCTTCAAGGGTTTTTTGATGTACTGTTGTGGTGATAGTTCGCAGTTAAACTATTGTCGCGTGGCATCTTCTGGACGTGGCAGGTGAGATTTGCGCGTGCGGATCTCACGCAATTGAAAGTCGCCGATTCCCAATACGAAAATCGTATCGGTTCCGTGCGCCCTGTCAGGCAGCCACCCTTGGGTTTCCCGCCACTCATCATGACAACTGTTCGCCTGGGGTAAGGACCTCGACTTGATCGTCGGGGTGGCCCCGGGCCCCTTTGTCATTGGTAGGGTGTAATTTTTGAAATGTATCTTTGGCCTTTTTGCAGTTTCCATCCAAGCGTTGCGGGGGCTTACTTAAGAGGGAAAGTGCGCATGGTTTGAGGGTTCCTTACGCCTTCATTTGAACTTGTGCTTGAATCCTCCAAACCTTCACTTGCTTTTTCTCCCTCGCCCTGTCGTGCTGCGATGGAGTTGGGACTTCCCAAGAGCCGCATCAGGAGCAAGGAGAAGTTGTCGAGGGTCCGGACCTACATGGGGTGGTCCAGTGACTCCTTCGACCGCGACATTCGCTGCGGCAAGCTCCCCTTCAAGAAGGAGCGCGCCGGATATATGGTGTACTTCCTTGGGTACTCCATGGAGGTTTTGATCCCGACTTTCTCTACTTTCTTCTTGATGCTGCTAGATTTCTATGGTCTGCAGCTCCACCATCTTGGCCCCCACTCGATCTTCCTAGTGGCGACTTTCATCCACTTTTGCGAGATGTGGGTGGGTGTGCCTCCTTGCGTGGAGTTGTCTCGGACTTTCTTCACGGTCCACTCCACCGGAAAGAGCAAGGAGTTCATCGGCTTCTACTACTTCGTGAAGCGGAAAAATTGCCCCCTCAAGTACTTGAGGCCTTTTCCTTCCGGCAAGTGGGATGACTGGAAGAAACACTGGGTGGTCATCACCGTGGAGGGACACGAGGGGATGGAACTGCCTGAAGGCCTCCCCCGTGTCGACATCAACACTTGGAGTGAAGTTTCGGAGCTGTCGAGGGCATACAAGCCCATTCTGGATAGAATCCAAGAGTGCGTTCAAGGTGGGGTGACCCCCCATATGGTCTTCGGCAACTTCTTAGCGAATAGGTGGGCCCCGCTGAGGGCTAGGGAGCGGCCTGCATGGGCCTTCAACAGTGAGATGGATCACAATTGCATCGAGGTTGGTTTGAACACCAACTTAGGCGAGGAACCTCTGAAGATCCATCTCAAGAAATTTCAGCATGGGAACATCAGCCCTGGCGACGTGTCTCCACCGACGGCCTTCCTGCCTCTGAATATGATACCAGAGGTGAGCAGAGAGCTCCGGAGGAGGATGCCACTGTTGGATGACTTGGGCCTGGTGGAAAGGCGACCAACCTCCGGGGTAGCAATCTCCAGAGCTTCTGAAAGGGCAGCCCCTCCTGCTCCGAGCGGACAGGTTGAAGACACCGGCAAGAGCAAGGACCTCGTTGAACCTTCCGACCAGAAGAGGAAGTTAAGACATGCTGACAGAAGCTCCGCAAGGCCAGCTCCGTCTGCCTCAGTCCCTTCTCCTCGGCGTGGGAGGTCTTCGACGGCGACACCAACTCCAGCATCGGCATCTCCTCGGAATGCCAACTCCGATCGGGTGACTCCGGCACCAGGGCCAGCTAAGGGCTCTAGGTCCGAGGGTCCTTCTCAGTTGAGGGGGGCCCCAACCGAGACGTTGCTGACGGCGGCAACAAGCTCCGAAGAGCCTTCCTGAGTTACCACATCAGTTACGACTGAGTCGGGCTCTAAGCATCCGGCGAAGAGGTTCTGCGCTAGATGGAGTGGAAGCCTTCCAAGGTAAATTTGCTTTTTTACCTCAGTTTGTTATTTTTGTTGTAACCATATTTTGAGTTTCTTTATCCTTCATTCACAGGGCATCCAAAAAAGGGGATGAAGCTCTGGTTCCTGTGACAGCAGCTAATGTTGTGCAGGCAGAGGCTCCGGCTCCAATTCCAGCGCCGCCCTAGGTGGTGGCTGAGGTCAGGGTAGCTCTGGCGCCAGATGTCGTGGTTCTAGACCTCGACACATCTCCCGAAGCTCCCGTGGTAGCGCTAGACCACGGGAATTAAGACGTACCAGCGACACCAACTCTGGAGGATGAAGCTCTGGTTTTGGATGCTGCGATGATGGACGCTCCGGCCTCAGAGCCGAAGGTAGCTGAAGTTCCAGCCTTCGAGCTGGATGTTACTGAAGCCCCGACGGTGGAGCCGGCGGTTCATGAAGTTCTGGTGCCCGAGCCGG
This sequence comes from Tuctoria greenei, assembly GCA_036927565.1. Lineage (NCBI taxonomy): Eukaryota > Viridiplantae > Streptophyta > Magnoliopsida > Poales > Poaceae > Tuctoria > Tuctoria greenei. Next base: position 144,752,193 of record JAYESD010000011.1, read on the forward strand.
TTGACGTGGAGGTGCCAGCACCCGAACCGGTGGAGGTCAAAGCGCTGGTGCCTGAATTAGCAGTGGGGGAAGCACCAGCATCGGAGCCGGAGATAGCCTCAGCTCCGGCTGGGTCTTCAATGCCTGCCCCAGAGGTGGTAGTTCCGGAGGTACCCGTTCCTGAGCCAGGGTGCCAAGACGAAGCGGCCAGTCCTCTGCCTGAGGGACCAGTTGATGATGACCTGGCGGCGGGACCTTCAGAGCTGACTCTGGAGGTAGAAACTCCCGTTGCATGACCTACCTCGGCAATGACAGTGGCACTCCTGGAGGGCGGTCCTAGTGCCATGGAAGCTCAGGGGACCACTCTTGTAGAGTGGGACCCAATTTTTATTTTGGAGAACCCGCTGGAATTAGCGGAGAGGACCCTGGCAGGTCCGAAGCCAATCCCCCTGTCGCTATCCATTGAAATGCCTGCTCCAGCCTTTGTCAGGTCCAACTTGCATTTTATCACGACAGCAAGGCCCTCGAGGAGGAGCACCAAACTCTTAGGAGGTGGCGCAACCGACTCCAATTCGAGACCAAGCTGGCGCAAACAATGCTAGCCGACGACAAGGAGTGGGTCAAGAGGGAGAAGGCCTGGATGGAGTACTGGGTCCAGCTGCTGGATGAGAAGGAAATCATGGTGCTATCCCTCGACAATCAGTCCCGGGATATATACAAACAAGCCCAGGTTGTTTATCAGGCGGCGAATGATTGCCAGGAGAACCTCAATACCATCCACGAAGGCCAGGGTCTTGACAAGCAAGAGAAAACGCTCGAAGAGGAAGAGCAAAAACTCCTGGAGATGAGGGATGACCTCATGAAGAGGGAGGAGGAGCTTGCCCAAAGGCTGGCTCTGAGTGACAAGAGCCTTGCAGAGCGCACCAAAAAGCTGGAGGAGCGCTGCAAGAGCGAAGAGGAGAAGGCCTGACAGCGGGGACAGGACCTTACCAAAAGGGAGGTCGAAGTCACTCCCAGGGAGAAGAAGGTGCGAGGCCGGGAGAAAGACCTGGTTGACCGTCCAAACCGGATCCACGTCCGGGAGAAGGATCATACCGAACTTGAAAAGCAAGTTGATGAGAGTATTCAGCAGCACGCCAAGGAGGTCGAGCGCCTTGCCCGGGAGGGTTCGGAGCTTGCGGCGGCCCGGAGGTCTTTGGAGGAGATTCGGGGCTCGAGGGCTACGGAGTCCCAAGAAGTATGGGACTTCTTGGGCAAAGCCAATGACGCTCTGACGCCGCTGGGCTTTAGTCCCATGTGTCCGGACAATCCGGAGCCGGAGCTGGACCATGCGTTGGAGGCGCTGAGCTTGGCTGGCAACAAACTCGACGCGATGGGTGATGTCATCGTGGATCAGTTGGAAACTGAAAGAAAATACCTGGCGAAGAACGTCGCAGAATACATGCTGATGTGCTACACAAGCCAGGATCCTCACTTCCCACTAAACTCGGTGCTTGAAGGTCCCATCGACGGAGAGGGAGACGTCGCCAAGACCAGCGTGTTGGAGGTTGCCCAAAAGGTTGCCTCGTTTTCCCGTAGAACTTAGGACTTTCTCCTTTTAGCTCCCACTTGTATCTTCTCTTCTTTTCTCCAATTTTGTAATCTCTTGTCTTCAGATGAATGAAATCCAAGAAATTTATGAATTTCATTTTTTGTCTTCAACCTTTGTCTTACTTGGCCCCCTGGTAGATGTACACAATTTAATTGCGAACATGTACCAAAAGGATGTAGCATGTTGTTGAAGACTTGAGTTCTTCGAACTTGTAGAGTATAGGCCCGAAGTTTTGTTGCGTGGACAGCAGGGGCCCCCTGGGGTTGTCAGAGCTTAGTAGCTCTGGCAGCGACCACTGTCAACACGTATAGACAGCAGACCCCGTTGGGGTGTCCTTCTACCATCTTTTCTTCAATTCCTTTTATTTCTTCACGTTGACGGCTGGCCCCCTGGATTTGTCGAAACTTGATAGCTCCAACGACGTCCACTATCAATGTTTAAAACATCGACTGCGGCAAGATCAAAATCGAAGCATTGTCATTGGGTTGAAGATCAATTCATATCAACAAGGATGTCGAAGCTTTGATAGCTCCAGCATCATCCACCATCATCATGAGATTTTTATTTTTCCTGCACACTGAAGTAAAAAAAGAGTAAAATTCATTTCTTATCTATAACTCATTTGTGACTTACTATTCCCATATGAAATTTTAGGTCGACAGCAATTCTATATACAATCAAGCACATTTGTTTATTTTCTCTAGGTCCAATCATTTTCTAGACTCACCTTACTTAGGCCTGCCGGGGTGTAGGTAGAGTGGCGTACTTAGGGTGCAGGACCAAGCTAAGCCGATAGCACACTCCGGACCTATATTGGCTTGGCGTTCAGGCGAGTAAGCCTTTCAACAATGTTATGACCCGAATGAATTAACAATACAACTTGAATTATATATGAATCGTTCGAGCTAAAGTTTCTTAAGAATTGCACAACTTTGTTATAGACAAGAAAAATAAAAATAGAAAAAAAAGAATGAGTCTGTACAAAATAAATGCACGTGGAGTCTGTTTTCACATATCGATGTCTTTCATTATAGGTCCGGGATATATGGGGAGACAAGTACACTTATTAGGGTATGGAACCAAGCTAAGTGTGTTACATTTGTTGTTTGACCCAGGGTAGCTAGCTACACTTTTAGTTCTGAGACTGTGTCAAGTGTTGCTTGAACTTTGCGGACCTTCCTGGAAAGGTTCGGCTGTCCTCCTGGAGGAGCTACCCGTCTCTGTACAATGATGCTATGACATACATCATATGTAATTACAGACTCACCTCCATGATATTAAGCGTAAAACTTACGGAGGTGCTCAATGTTCCAAGGATTAGGGAGCGGTGTCCCATCCTCTGTTGACAAGCGAACGCATCTGGGACGGGATACTTTGATCACTCGAAATGGTCCTTCCCAGCTGGGGGAAAGTTTGTTTAACCCTTCTCGAGTTTGTATTCTCTGTAGCACCAGACCACCTTCCTCGAGCTGTCGGCTATGCACATGCCTTTGGTGATAACGCCGGAGCGCTTGGCGGTATCGTGCATTTCGAACAACTGCTCGACACCTTCCCTCTTCAACGAGGTAAAGGTCTTCACGCCGGAGCTGGTTCTACGTGGCTGCGTCAAAGGTCCGGACCCGGAGCGACCAGGAAGAAGGGTGTCTCTCCGGTTGACCGGTTTTGAGTTGTCCTGTTTGCCCACAAGGTGGGCAGAAGCTCCTCAATCCCGTTGGCTCCATGTTTTTTCAAGCGCTCATATGTGCGCGTCTTGAGTCCTTTTAGAATTTCTGCTTTTGCTCTCTCAGCTTGGCCATTGCTTGCCAGGTGAGCCACGGAAGCGTAGCTGACTTGAATGTCGAGGTCTTCGCAATATCCTTGGAATACAGAACTTGTGAATTGGGTCCCGTTGTCAGTTATGATCTTGTTTGGGACTCCAAATCTGCATACTATGTACTGCAAGAACTTGATAGTTGATTTCTTGTTTATTGTCACGACTGGAGTTGCTTCCGGCCACTTGGTGAACTTGTCGATGGCGACATACAGGTACTTGTAACCTCCGACGGCTTTTGGGAAAGGTTCCAAAATATCCATACCCCACACAGCAAATGGCCATGTCGCAGGTATCATTTGTAGTTGCTGAGCTGGTGTGTGAATTTGCTTCGCATGGAACTAGCATGCTTCACATTTCTTCACTAGCTCGGTTGCATCCTGGAATGCTGTAGGCCAGTAAATACCATGCCAGAAGGCTTTACCGACCAACGTGCAGGAAGACGCGTGGTTCCCACACTCGCCTCCATGGATTTCCGTGAGGAGCTCGCGGCCTTCTTCCCTTGTAATGCACCACATTAGGACGTCGTTGGCACCACACCAGTAGAGATCCTCTTCCACCAGTGTGTATCTTTTAGCCAATCTAACTATCCGGTTAGCAGATACATTGTCTTCAGGAAGTATGTTGTCTTTCAAGTAGCTCCGGATCTCCGAGATCCATGCATCGGAGCTAACTTGAGCTTCTGAGACTTGCGTGCCGGGTTGCTCAGAGCTTCCTGCAGCACCTACGACCCTTGATGGACGCCATGGTAATAGGGCCATCAGGACAGCCAGCTTTGAGGTGCTGGTCTTGCCCCCTTCGCTCAGTTCGAGAGGTTGAGCTGTTGGTCTTGACAATCTCAAGACGACGGTTCCATCGGGAGTCGGGGCTCCGGTTGAAGCTTTCGTCGAGAGTTCGTCATCTTCAGCGTTGTTGAGACGCTGGACATGGCAATGATCCAGGACTTTGAAATCCTTCTGAAGCTTCTGGACTTCAAGAAGATATGCAGCTAATTGAGAGTTGTTGCAGCAGCATTCACCTTTAACTTTTTTATAATGAGCTGCGAACCACCCTTTACCAACAGCTGATTGACACCATATGATAGTGCCACCTTGAGCCCATAGATTAGTGCTTCATACTCCGCCATGTTGTTGGTCGCCTTGAAGTCAAGGTGAACCATGTATTTGACCTTCTCCCCGTTCGGAGCAAGGAGAAGGATTCTAGCTCCGGCCCCCTGCTTCTGCACGGAGCCATCAGAGTAGAGAGTCCAGTGAGGCTCAGTGAAGACCGGAACCTTAGGTTCCGGTTTCTGCTCACTAGGGCCCCCAGGATTTGATGGAGAGGGGGTTTGTCGGTGTTTGGATCTGGCAGATCTCCCGACACTACCTTTGGTAGATCGAGGAGTTGTGGTTCGGTGAAGGGAGCGCAGAGATTCAAGAAGGTGAAAGACACGTGTACACAGAGATTTACGTGGTTCGAGCTGCCTGAGCGTAATACCCTACTCCACGGGGTGTGTTGGTGATGTATTAAGCGTGTGAGTCTAGAAGAAGCTCCAGAAGAAGAAGCTCGTCTAGCTCAGGGAGTTCAGTAGTGGTCTAGAACCGTCCCTTGTTTATCGTTGACCAGTCTTTTTATAGTACAAGGACTGGTCATTACATCGTTAGCCTGGCTCGACAGGTGGCCCCGGCGGTTACACATGTTTGATACACAATTAATGAGGTTAATTACCCTTAATAGCCTAGTAACGGGCCTTAACAGTGTTGTTACCAGTATTAAGGGCCATCCGATCGTGTGTCATTAATATGGTATTAATGACACTTAATCGGGTCTTGATGTCTTTGATTGCTCCTTGAAGGTCCGGAGCTGTTGGGGGGTCCACCAGCCTGATTGTTGAAGTTGAAGGTCCGGCGGTCGCCATGTGGCAGCACTGGAGCTTACCGTCGTGGACGAGTAGGTCCGGTGCTACTAGACACGTGTCAGTACCGGAGCTTCCCTCTGTCTGGGGTTAGGTTCGGGGGTGCCATACTGGTATTCCGACCGGAGCTTCCCATGTGTGGGTGATAGCTCCGGTCTTATGATACACGTGGCAGCCCTGGGACTAACCATGTCGGGAAAGCAGGTCCGGTTACGCCTGACATGTGGGGCCTTCGGAGGTCTTCAAATCTGGTAGATGGAGTTTCCTTGTGATCTTTGCAATCCCATGGGGTATCCGGTACGGAGGGTACCGACAATGGCCCCTGGACTCACCTCCGGGAGAGAGCTTTTGGATAAAGTCATTTCGCTGGAGGTGGGTCCATTCTTCAGTTTCTAAGCCGTGTCTTCAAGGGTCTTTGGTTGTGCTGTTGGCGGTAGTTCACAATTAAACTTCCGCCACGTGGCGTATCTAGGAGGCGGCAGGTGAGATCTGAGCATGCGGATCTCACGCAATTGAAGGTCGCCGGTTCCCGATACGAAAATCGTATCGGTTCCGTGCGCCCTATCAAGCCGCCAACTTCGGGTTTCCCGCCTTTCATGATGACAACCATTCTCCTGGGGTAAGAACCTCGACTTGATCGTCGGGGTGGCCCCGGGCCCCCATGTCATTGGCGGGGTGAAATTTTTGACTGGTATCGTCGGCTCCTCTGCGGTTTCCATCCAGGCGTTGCGGGGGCTTACTTAAGAAGGAAAGCACACATTGTTTGGGGTTATTTACGCCTTTCAATTGTTCTTGCGCTCAAACCTCCCAAACGTTTGCTTGCCTTTCCTCTCTTGCCTCACTGTGCCGCCATGGAGTTGGGTCTACGCCAGGGCCGACTGAAGACCGATGACGATTTGAAGAAGGTCCAGGCCCTCATGGGATGGTCCCCTGACTTCGTCAACCCCTTGGTCCGCGCCGGCAAGCTTCTGTTTGAGAAGGAACACGCCAGCGACATGGTGTACTTCTCCGCATACGCCATGGTGGGACTGATCCCACCTTTCTCCTCTTTCTTCTTGATGCTGCTAGACTTCTATGGTCTGCAGCTGTACCACCTTGGCCCCCACTCCATTCTGCTGGTGTCAATCTTTGTCCACTTCTGCGAGATGTGGGTGGGCATTCCCCCCTGCATTGAGCTTTTCCGCACCTTCTTCACCGTCCACACCACGGGCAGGAGTGACGAGTACCTTGGCTTCTACTATTTTGTGAAGCGCAAGAAGTGCCCGTACAAGTACTTGCGGTTGTTCCCATCTGGGAAGTGGGATGACTGGAAGAAGGATTGGATTGTAATCAGGGTGGAGGAGCACGAGAAGATGGAGCTGCCGGAAGGCCTCCCCAACATCGAAACTGCAGTTTGGAGTGAAGCTCTGGTACTGTCGGATGCCTTCAACCCTGATCTGACCAGGATCCGCCTGTGCGTGGAAGGAGGAGTGACTCCCCAAGCGGTGTTTTGCAACTTCCTGACCAACAGGTGGGCTCCGTTGAAGAGGAGGGAGAAGTTGGCTTGGGCCCTCAACAGTGTGTTGGACAATGATCGGATCGAGACCGGTTTGAAGTCCAACATGGAGGGTGCAACTGTGGAGTTCCACCTCAAGAAGTTCCAGCATGGCATCGACGTCAAGGGCGACGACTTGGCTCCACCGGTAGCTTTCCTCCCTCTGAACATGGAGGCAGAATTCAGTAGGGAGCTCTAGCGGAAGATGCTGGTGCTTGACGAACTTGGTTACATTGAGCGGCGCTCGACCACCGGGTTGGCGATCTCCAAAGCTCCGGAAGGTGGCTCCATTCCCGCCCCTAATTCAAGAACCAAAGTCGTCGGCAAGGGCAAGGAATTGGCCGAGCCCTCGAACCATAAGAGGAAGCAATTCGATAGAAGGTCCGCCAGGCATACTTCTTCCACGGCGTCTCCTTCTCCCGGGAGGGGGAGGTCTACGACGGCAGCATCTACTTCAGTAGCGGCTTCTTCCTGGGGTGCTAGCTCCAGCGAGGTGACTCCGGTTCCAGGGCCAGCTGAGGGCTCCGGGTCTGGAGGTCCTTCCCGGTCGAGGGGGGCCTCGACCAGAGCAACGCCGATAGCAGCATCAAGCTTCGAGAGACCCTCCGGGTCTACCATGCCAGTGGCAGTTGGGGCTAGTTCAGAGCGTCCGGAGAAGAGGTTCCGTGCTAGCTGGTGCGGAAGCCTTCCGAAGTAATTTTTGATTTTTTACCTCAGTTAGTTGTTTTATTGTTAACTGTATTTTGAGTTTCTTCGTCCTTCATCTACAATGTGACTAAGAAAATGGTTGAAGCTCAGGTTCCTGCAGCAGTGGTTGAGGTTGTGCAGGCTGAAGCTCTAGCTCCGATCTTAGTGCCACCCCAAGAGGTGGCAGAGGCTGCGGTAGCCCCAGCGCTGGCTGTCGTAATTTTGGACGACTCATCCCCAGAAGCTCCCATGGTAGCGCCGGACCATGGGAATGAAGATGTACCAGCGACGCCAGCTCCAGAGGTTGAAGCTCCGGGCTTAGATGCTGAGATGTTGGACGCTCCGGCCGCAGAGCTGGAGGTAGCTGCGATTCCAGCCCTAGAGCCGGATGTTGTTGGAGCCATGGCAGTCGAGCTGGTGGCTGATGAAGTCCCGGTAGTGGAGTCAGGTGTTGATGAAGCTCCAGCACTTGAGCCGGTTGTCGAGGAAGCTCTGGCGGTAGAGCCGGTTGCTCCAGAAGTTCCGGTTGTGGAGCTGGCCATTGAAGAGGTTACGACGTCCGAGCTAGTTGTTGCGGAGGTGTCGGCGCCTGAGCTTTTGGTGGTCGAAGTGCCAGCGCCCGAGCCCATGATGGTCGAAGCGCCAGCCCCTGAGCCAGAGGTGAAGGAAGCGCCTGCGCCGGAGCCAGAAGTAGCTTCTGCTCTGATCGAACCTTCAACACCCGCTCCGGAAGCGGTGATCCCGGAGGTGCCCGCTACTGAGCCAGAGTGCCATAATGAAGCTACTGGCCCTCCGCCGGAGGGGCCGGTTGTTGATGACCTGGCAGATGGGCCTTCGGAACCAATTCCAGAGGTTGGAACTTCGGCTACAAGTACTTCCTCGGCGGCAGCCGAGGCTATCCTGGAGGACGGCCCTAGTGCCGTGGAAGCTCAGGGGACCGCTCTTGTAGAGTGGGACCCAATTTTTGTTGCTGAAGATCCGCTGGAGCTAGCGGAGATTACCCCGGCAGGTCCGAACCTGATCCCCCTATCGTTATCTATCGACAACGCCTGCTCCAGTCTTCGCCAAGTCCAGCTGGCTTTCTACCACGGCAGCAAGGCCCTCGAGGAGGAGCGCCAGACCCTTAGGAGGTGGCGCAATCGACTCCATTTCGAGACCAAGCTGGCGCAGCCGAGGCTGGATGATGACAAGGAGTGGGTGCAAAGGGAGAAGGTCCGCCTAGAGTACTGTGGTAAGTTGTTGGATGACTGGGAAAGCATGACGCGGACCCTCGACAACCAGTCTCGGGCAATCTATGAGCAGGCCAAGGCTGCAAATAGCGCAGCAGATGAACGCCAGGAAAGGCTCGCCGCCATCCACGATAGTCTCGTCAAGCGCCGGGAGTCTCTTGAAGCGTGGGAAAGACGGCTCGAAGATGAAGAACAGAAATTCCTGGAGCTGCGGGACGACCTCGTGAAGAGGGAGGAGGAGCTTGTCCAAAAGGCAGCTCTAGCTGACAAGAGCCTCGAAGAACGCACCAAGAAATTGGATGAGCGTTGCAAGGACGAGGAGAAGAAGGCCTGGGAGCGAGGGCAAGATCTCTACAAGCAGGAGAATGCCATCGCCGCCAGGGAGAAGAAAGTACGGGGCCGAAAGAAGTATCTGGTCAACCGCCGGAATGAGATCCACCTCCGGGAGGAAGAGCTCAGCAAACTCAAAAGGCAGGTTGCTGAAACGATTCAGAAGAATGCCAAAGAGGTGGAGCGTCTTGCTCGGGAGAGCTCGGAACTTGCGGCAGCCAAAAGATCCTTGGCAGAGATGCGTGGTGCAAGGGTTGCGGAGTCCCAACAGGTTTGGGACTTCCTGGGCAAGTCCAACGACGCGCTGACGCCAATGGGCTTTAGTCCCGTGCGTCCGGATGATCCGGAGCCGGAGCTGGACCGGGCATTGGAGGCGCTGGGCTCTGCAGGCAACAAGCTGACCAAGATGGGTGATGTCATCGCAGACCAATTGGAAACGGCGGGTCAGTCCCTAGCGAAGAACGTTGCTGAGTTTGTAATGACGTGCTACACCAGCTGGGACCCTCAATTCCCTCTGGACCCGGTGCTTGAAGGCCCCATCAAAGGAGAGGGTGAAGCCGCCCGAGCCAGCGTGTCGGAGGTGGCCCAAAAGGTCACCCAGTTCTTCCATAGGGTCTAGGATCATCTCTCTGTAGCTCCCGCTTGTATTCTCTCTTCTTCTTCTCCAATTTTGTAATCTCTTGTCTCTAGATGAATTAAATCAAAATTTTGCAAATTCAAATTTCATTTTTTGTCTTCAACACCTTTGTCTCACTTGGCCCCCTGGTAGATGTACACAATTTGATTGTGAACATGTACCAAAAGGATGTAACGGTTGTTGATGACTTGCGTGCTTCGAACTTGTAGAATGTAGGTCCGAATTCTTCGATAGTGTAGGCCTCCTGAGGCTGTCGGATCTTAGTGGCTCCGACACTGACCATCGCCGGAGCTTAGTAGTTCTGGCAGTAGTCTCCATCGACGCTTAAAGCATCGATGGTTAGCCTTCTGGGGTGTCGGATCTTGGCAGCTCCAGCAGTGACCTTCGTCAACACATGTTGTGTCAACGTCAGACTCCACTTTAGAGTCTTTCCACCATCTTCACTTTGACGACTTGCCTCTTAGCTTTACCAGAACTGAGTATCTCTAGAGATGCTCGATGTCAATGTTTGAACATAGACCACAAGCCGCCTAGAGGATGTCAGAGCTTATTTATTTTTTCTGCACACTGAAGTCAAGAAAAATAATAAAATCCGTTTCCTATCTATAACTTCATTGCGGCTTACTGTTCCCTAGAAAGTTTTAGGTCGAACACAATCCTAAATACAACCAAGAGCGTCATCTTGCTCCCTTCAGGTCCGATTGTTTCTGGACTCATCTTACTTCGGCCTGCCGGGGTGTAGGTAGAGTGGCGTACTTAGGGTGCATGAACAGGCTAAGCGATAGCACACTCCGGCCCTAGAATGGCTTGGAAGCATTCAGACAAGTAGGCCATCAACAATGTTTGAACCCGAAAGGATAGACAATGCAACTCGAATTGTACATGAACTGGTCGAGCTAAAGTTTCTTAAGAACTGCACAACTTTGTTATAGACAAGAAAGAAAAAATAAAAAATATTGAGCCTGTACAAAGTAAATGCACGTGGAGTCTATTTTCACACAATGATGTCTCTCATTATAGGTCTGGGGTTCAGGGGAAACAAGTACACTCTTAGGGTACGGAACCAGGCTAAGTGTGTTTCATTTCTCGTTTGACCCAAGGTAGCTAGCTACACTTTTAGTTCTGAGACTGTGACAAGTGTTGCATGGACGTTGCGGACCTAGCAGGGTAGGTCCGGCTGCCCTCCCGGAGGAGCTACCCGACTCTGGACAATGACTCTATAACATACACCACATGTAATTACAGACTCACCTCCGTGATATTAAGCGTAGAACTTACGGAGGTGCTCAATTTTCCAAGGATTCGGGAGAGGTGTCCCATCCTCGGTTGCCAAGCGAACGCATCCGGGACGGGATACTTTGATCACTCGGAAGGGTCCCTACCAGCTGGGGGAGAGTTTGTTTAACCCTTCTCTGGATTGTGTTCTCCGTAGCACCAGATCGCCTTCCTCGAGCTGTCGACTGTGAACATGCCATTGGTGATAGCGCCGGAGAGCTTGGCAGTATCAGGCATTCCGAACAGCTACTCGGCACCTTTCCTCTTCAAGGAGGTCAAGGTCTTCACGCCGGAGCTGGTCCTGCGTGGCTTCGTCGAAGGTCCGGACCCGAAACGACCCCAAGGTGTCCAGAGGAAGGATTGCTTCAGCTCCGTACACCAAGAAGAAGGGTGTCTCTCAAGTTGACCGGTTTGGAGTTGTCCTGTTGGCCCATAGAGTGGGCGGAAGCTCTTCAATCCAGTTGGCTCTATGTTTTTTCAGGCGCTCATATGTGCGCGTCTTGAGTCCTTTTAAGATTTCTGCATTTGCTCTCTCGGCTTGGCCATTGCTTGCCGGGTGAGCTACGGAGGCGTAGCTGACTTGGATACCGAGGTCTTCGCAGTATCCTTGAAAAGCAGAGCTTATGAATTGGGTCCCATTATCTGTTATGATTTTGTTTGGGACTCCAAATCTTCACATGATGGACTGTAAGAAATTGATAGCTGATTGCTTGTTTATTGTCACAACTGGAGTTGCTTCCGGCCATTTGGTGAACTTGTCAATGGCAACATACAGGAACTTGTAACCTCCGACGGCTCTTGGGAAATGTCCCAAGATGTCCATCCCCCACACAGCGAAAGGCCATGTAGTAGGTATCATTTGTAGAGGCTGAGCCGGTGTGTGAATTTGCTTTGCATGGAACTGACATGCTTTGCATTTCTTCACCAGCTCAGTTGCAGCCTGGAGTGTTGTAGGCCAGTAAAAGCCATGTCGGAAGGCTTTACCGACCAGCGTGCAGGAAGATGCGTGGTTCCCACACTCGCCTCCATGGATTTTTGTGAGGAGCTCGCAACCTTCTTCCCTTGTGATGCACCGCATTAGGACACCGTTGGCACCGCGCTGGTAGAGATCCCCTTCTACTAGCGTGTATCTTTTAGCCAATCTGACTATCCGGTTAGCGGATACATCATCGTTAGGAAGGATGTTGTATTTCAAGTAGCTCCAGATCTCCGAGATCCATGTATCGGAGCTTGCTTGAGCATTTGAGTCTTGCGTGCTGGGTTGCTCGGAGCTTCCGGTAGCACCTACGACCCTTTATGACTGCCATGGTAACAGGGCCATCAGGACCTCGAGCTTCGGGATGCTGGTATCGCCCTCTTCGCTCAGTTTGGCAGGCTGAGCTGTGGGTTTTGACAACCTTCGGACGAAGGTTCCGTCAGGAGCCGAAGCTCCGGTTGACGCTTTCGTTGAGAGTTCGTCAGCTTCAGCATTATGGACGCGCTGGACATGGTGGAGATCTAGGACTTCGAAGTCCTTCTGAAGCCTCTGGACTTCAAGGAGATAAGCAGCTAGTTGGGGATTGTTACTGGAGCATTCACCCTTCACCTGTTTAATGATGAGCTGCAAATCTCCCTTGACCAACAGCTGCTTGACACCATATGATAATGCCACCTTTAGTCCATAAATGAGTGCTTCATACTCTGCCATGTTGTTGGTCGCCTTGAAGTCAGGGTGGACCATGTATTTTACCTTCTCCCCAGTTGGAGCGAGGAGAAGGATTCCAGATCCGGCCCCCTTCTTTTGCATGGAGCCGTCGAAGTAGAGGGTCCAGTGAGGTTCGGTGAATACCGGAGCCTTGAGTTCCGGCTTCTGCTCACTAGGTCCCTCATGGTTTGATGGAGAGGGGGTCCATTCCGCCACGAAGTCTGCCAATGCTTGAATCTTGATCGCTTGTCTTAGGACAAATTCAAGATCGAATTCGGCCAATTCCGCTGCCCACTTTGCAATGTTCCCAGTAGAGTTGGGATTATGCAAGATCGCACGCAGTGGGTAAGAGGTCACCACTGAGATCTTGTGAGCTTGGAAGTAATGGCGAAGCTTCCTGGAGGAGATAAGAATTACATAGAGAAGCTTATGCACCTCTAGGTATCGAGTCTTGGCATCATGTAGTACTTCGCTGATGAAGTACACTGGACATTGGACTGTCCGGACCCTCCTGAAAGGGCCCAGAGCTTCCTCCACATTGACCCGGACCCTCCCGGAGGGGTCCGGACTTGCTTCGGGGACCTTCGGGTCCTCGCTGGAGGAACCCGGAGTTTCTATTGGAGCGATCCGGACCCTCCCAGAGGGGTCCATATTTTCTGGAATAACTCCCTGTAGATCCAAGTCTGGGGGCTGGGACCCAGACTCACCTTCAGGAACCTCCGGACCCTCCCGGAGGGGTCTGGATTCCTAAGCTTGTGATGGTTCTGGTCTCTCCGCAACCAGGACCATGCTAGCAACCTCGTCGGTTGCTGAAATGTAAAGCAGTAAGGTCTCACCAGGGTTCGGAGCTACCAAGGTTGGTAGAGTGGTGAGGAGCTGCTTTAGCTCCTGGAATGCCTTTTCTGCTTCTTCAGACCATTGAAACGGTTTGGACTTCCTCAACAGCTTGAAGAAGGGTAGCGCCCGTTCCGCTAGTCTTGAGATGAACCGGCTGAGGGCGGCTAGACATCCAGTCAGTTTTTGGACGTCCTTGATGCGGGCTGGTGTCTGCATCTCCTCAATGGCTTTAATCTTCGCCGGATTTGCCTCTATGCCCCGGTGGTTTACTAGGAAACCAAGAAGCTTTCCGGAGCTAACCCCGAAGACGCACTTGTCTGGGTTCAGCTTCGTGCGGTTGACCCGCAGCTTGTCGAAGACAGCTTGCAAGGTGTCAAGGAGTGACTCCTTGTCCTTGATCTTGATGATGATGTCATCAACATACACTTCCAATACGTCTCTGATGAGCTCTCCAAAGGTTTTGTACATAGCTCATACAAATGTCGAGGCTACATTCTTGAGACCAAATGGCATGGCAGTATAACAGTACAATCCATCTACTGTGATAAAAGAAGTATGTTCTTCATCTTCCCTAGACATTCTGATTTGATGGTACCCAGAATATGCGTCTAGGAAACACAGTAATTCACACCTGGAAGTGGAATCCACTATCTGATCTATGCTAGGTAGTGGGAATGGATCTTTTGGGCATGCCTTATTTAGTGTTGTGTAGTCGATACACATCCGAAGCTTCATGCCGGCCTTGGGTACAGCGATTGGATTTTCCAGCCATTTTGGATGGAAAACTTCTCGGATGAATCCAGCTTCGAGCAACTTCTTCACTTTTTGTCGTATGAAGTTATGTCGCTCTACGGATTGCTTCCGAGGCTTTTGATGTATGGGCCGAGCATCAGGATAGATCTTCAGATTATGCTCAATCACTTCCCTAGGGATCCCAGGCATTTGTGACGGTTGCCGGGCAAACACGTCGACATTGCCCGGAGGAAAGTGATGAGCACGAGTTCCTATTTGTCATTTAGACCTCCCGATATATGGGTGGTCTAAGCGGCATCGGAACCAATTTGGACGACTTTGACGGGTATGTCGGTGTCACCGCTTGGTTGCACGTGAGGTGCGGAGGTTGAGCCTCGTTGACGAATGCTCGGGGGTCTCGAAGCTTGCTCCTGCCTGGATTCTTCCTCCTACACTGTAGCAAGCGCATGAAGTTCCTCCAGAGCAGTCACTCCGACAGTACGGTCTCCACGGATCTGGAGAACGCCAGCTGGTGTTGGCATCTTCAACACCAGGTAGCCACAATGAGCAGCAGCCATGAATTTGTACAAGGCGGGCCTGCCCAAAATGGCGTTGAAAGGCAAGTTGATCTGAGCAACGTCAAAGATCAACTTCTCAGTGCAATAATTCTCCCGAGTCCCGAAGGTCACGGGGAGAGTAATGGCACCGAGTGGTGTTATGGCCCCCGGACCTACTCTAGAGAAAGGTTGGGAGGGGCGAAGGTCCGAAGGTCGGAGCTGAAGCTTGACGAAAGCCTCGAAGCTTATGAGGTTCAGCCCCGAACCTCCGTCCACCATTACATGGTGGAGTTGAATGTTATTGATGGTCAGAGATACCATCAATGGTAGTTGACCAGCTCCGATCATGTTCCGAGGGCAGTCTGAAGTATCAAAAGTGATGGTGGTGTCCATCCACTTTTGATGAGGCTCCGCCCTGGCTGTAGGATCTACTAAAGCCATGTCCCGCCGCATGGTCTTGAGGACATGACGGGAGGTGATGTCCACGAACCACCAAAGATGGTGTTCATGGTCTTTCGACGCTCATTGTCAAAGACGTTGGAGTCGTCGTCGACGGAGGTGTAAACAGCCTTCAGGTCCTTTTTAGGGTCCTGGAAGCCTAACTCCTCTTCAGTCGTAGCTTCATCGACTTTCTGTTTTCCTTCCCTCTGACAGAAAGGAACATCTTCCTGACGCTTGTGGTAGCGCTCGGCAAGGTTTTGGACCTCCCGGCAATCCTCCAAGTTGTGGACATTCGACTTGTGGATAGGACACCACACTTTGGAGTTGCCACCGTCTTCAGAGGACGGCCGAGGCCGTTTCTCGGGGCGTGGCCCCCGGCCACCCGGAGCTGCAGCAGCTGCAGCGGTAGATGTGCCGCCCGACGGCTTCTTCTTGCCGTTGGACTTTTTCTTCTTTTGACACTCCCGGAGGTATTGGATTCGTCTTTGGAGTATTTTTTGCCATCCTCCGGAGGTGGTTTGGAGTGCATTTCACAGCCCTCCGCGGCTTTGGCACACTTGTCTGCCAAGCTGAAGAGCTCCATGACGCTGGTGATCTCCTTGACCGCCAACTTCTCCAGCATCTTCTTATCTTATGCCATGTCTAAATGCCATGATAACAGAGGTGCTAGAGAAAGAAGGAATGGTGTTTCGTACCTGGGAGAATATCTAGATGAATGAGCGCAGGGATTCTCCCCCCTTCTACACGACTGCAAAACGATCCAGTTCGGTGCTTGGCCGGGTGTTTGAACTCCCAAAATTGGCGGTGAACTGTTGGCACAATTCCTCCCAACTATTGATGGAGTTGTGAGGAAGGCTCATGAACCAGGACCTGGCGGTCCCAGTCAAGGCCACTGGGAAGTAGTTGGCCATTACAGCCTCCTTACCTCTAGCCGCAAGGATTGCGGTGGTGTAAATTTGGAGAAACTCGGCGGGATTAACAGTCCCGTCAAATTTCTCCAGCAGGTGAGGCCGGAATTTTTGTGGCCATCTGACCATGCGTAGGTGCATGGCCAGTGCAGAACAGCCTCCTCCTACTCCCTCATGAGCAGGACTGTCTCGAGCCTCTCGCATTTCGCGGGCACACTCCATATGGATACGGCTGTCCTCTTGACGGTAACGGCGATCAAGCTCCGCCCGGAGGTCATGATTTGAAAGCCTAGTTACCGTATGAGTACGTCACGCCCCAGAAGGTAGTGACATAACTTGCTGTGACGCAACACACCTCCTATTTTGGAAAGCATGCAGACCAAGTCTGCCAGACACGGTCTGACACTACGATGGGGCCCGCCCCGAAGGAGGAGGACCTTGGTTGCTTATGCGGTCGGTTGCTGCTGCAACCAGATGTTCCACATCAGCCCTCCACTGCTCCATTGCACCATGGGATGCACCTGGAGGTGGTGGTCATTGGAGGAGAGCACGCGATGCATGAAGCGCGTGTTCGGGGTTGTTGTTATTCGCCGATGCAGTGACCGACGCCGATGCACCGTCACGCTGCTCAGCTTGACGTGCTGGTGTAGGCGGTGGCAGTGGAGGCATGACTCCTGCTGGAGCCACGGCACCTGCTGGTTGCTGCATGTTGGAGGGATTGCCTCCAGCAGGTTGAACAGCAGGGTTGCTGTTGGATGATCCAGCAGCTGAGTTCACCATACTCGAAATCTCATGCACCCCCTTCCTGGTGCGCCAACTGTCAGTGTTTGGATCTGGCAGATCTCTCGACACTACCTTTGGTAGATCGAGGAGTTGTAGTTCGGTGAAGGGCCCGCAGAGATTCAAGAAGGTGAAAGACACGTGTACACAGATATTTACGTGGTTCGGGGCGCCTGAGCGTAATACCCTACTATACGAGGTGTGTTGGTGATGTATTAAGCGTGTGAGTCTAGAAGAAGCTCCAGAAGAAGAAGCTCGTCTAGCTCAGGGAGTCTAGTAGTGGTCTGGAACCGTCCCTTGTGTATCGTCGACCAGTCCTTTTATAGTACAAGGACTGGTCGTTACATCGTTAGTCTGGCCCGACAGGTGACCCAGGCGGTTACACATGTTTGATACAAAATTAATGAGGTTAATTACCCATAATAGCCTAGTAATGGGCCTTAACAGTGCCATTACCAGTATTAAGGGCCATCCGATCATGTGTCATTAATATGGTATTAATGACACTTAATCGGGTCTTGAGGTCTTTGATTGCTCCTAGAAGGTCCGGAGCTGTTGGGGGTCCACTAGCCTGATTGTTGAAGTTAAAGGTCCGGCGGTCGCCACGTGGCAGCACTGGAGCTTACTGTCGTGGACGAGTAGGTTCGGTCCTACTAGACACATGTCAGTACCGGAGCTTCCCTCTGTCTGGGGTTAGGTCCGGGGGTGCCATACTGGTATTCCGACCGGAGCATCCCATGTGTGGGTGATAGCTCCGGTATTATGATACACGTGGCAGCCCTGGGACTAACCATGTCGAGGAAGCAGGTCCGGTTACACCTGACATGTGGGGCCTTCGGAGGTCTTCAAATCTGGTAGATGGAGTTTCCTTGTGATCTTTGCAATCCAAAGGGGTATCCGGTACGGAGGGTACCGACAGGGTCCATTCCGCCACAAAGTCTGCCAATACTTGACTCTTGATCGCTTGTCTTGGGACGAATTCAAGATCGAACTTGGCTAATTCCACTACCCACTTTGCGATGTTCCCAGTAGAGTTGGGGTTATGCAAGATTGCATGCAGTGGATAAGAGGTTACCACCGAAATCTTGTGAGCTTGGAAGTAGTGACAAAGCTTTGTAGAGGCGATAAGAACTGCGTAGAGCAGCTTATTCACCTCTAGGTACCGAGTCTTTGCATCGTGAAGTACTTCACTTATGAAGTACACTGGGCGCTGAACTGTCTGGAACCTCCCGAAGGGGCCCGAAGCTTCTTCCTCATCAACCTGGACCCTCCCGGATGGGTCTGGACCTTTTTTGGGGACCTCTCGGTTCTTGCTAGAGGAACCCGGGGCTTCTTCTGAAGTTTCCGGACTCTCCCGAAAGGATCTGGATCTTCTTGTTCAGCAACAGTAACTCCTTCATTTGAAGGAGGTTTATCCTCTCACTCCTCACCCTGAGGATCCAGGTCTGGCGGTTGGGACCTAAACACGCCTTCAAGTAGATCCGGACCTTCCCAGAGGGGTCTGGATTCCTAAACTGGGGATGGTTCTGGTCTTTCCGCAACCAGGACCATGCTAACAACTTCGTAAGTTGCTAAAATGTAAAGTAGAAGTGGCTCGCTAGGATTTGGAGCACCAAAGTTGGTAGAGTGGTGAGGAGCTGCTTCAGCTCTTGGAATGCCTTTTCTGCTTCTTCAGACCATTGGAATTGTCTGGACTTCCTCAATAATTTGAATAAAGGTAGCACCCGTTCCGCCAATCATGAGATGAACTGGCTGAGGTCAGCTAGACACCCAGTCAGCTTCTGGACATCCTTGCTGCAAGCTGGTGGCCGCATGTCTTCAATAACTTTCATCTTCGCCGGATTTGCCTCTATTCCTCGGTGGTTCACCAAGAATCCAAGAAGCTTTTCGGAGCTAACCCCAAAGACACACTTGTCTGGGTTCAGCTTTATGCGTATGATTCTCAACTTGTCGAAGACAGCTTGCAAGGTGTCAAGAAATGACTCCTTGTTCTTGATCTTGACGACGATATCATCGACGTACACTTCCACTACATCTCTAATGAGCTCTCCAAAAGTTTTGTACATCGCTCAGACAAACGTTGAAGCAGTGTTTTTGAGACCGAATGGCATGGTAGTGTAACAATATAATCCATCTACTATGATGAAGGCAGTATGCTCTTCATATTCCCTAGAAATTCTGATTTGATGATACCCACAATATGCGTCTAGTAAACACAAAAATTCACACCCAGTGGTGGAATCCACTATCTGATCTATTCTAGGTAGTGGAAATGGATCCTTTGGGCATGCCTTATTCAGTGTTGTGTAGTCGATACACATCCGAAGCTTCTCGTCGGCCTTGGGTACAACAACTGGGTTTGCCAGCCATTTTGGGTGGAAGACTTCCCGGATGAATCCAGCTTCGAGCAACTTCTTCACTTCTTGATGTATGAAGTTTTGTCGCTCTACTGATTGCTTCCAAGGCTTCTGATGTACAGGTCGAGCGTCAGGATAAATCTTCAGATTGTGCTCAATCACCTCCCTAGGGATCCCAAACATTTGTGACGGTTGCCAGGCAAACACGTCGACATGAGCCCGGAGGAAAGTGATGAGCGCGAGTTCCTATTTGTCGTTCAGACCTCCTAATTTACATGTGGTCTAAGCAGCGTCGGAATCAATTTGGACAAATTTGACGGGAATGTCGGTGTCACCGCTTGGTTGCACATGGGGTGCGGAAGTTGAGCCTCGATGACGAATGCTCGGGGGCTTCAGAGCTTGCTCCTTTCTGGATTATTCCTCTTGCGCTGTAGCAAGCGTGTGGAGTTCTTCCAGAGCTGTAACTTCAGTGGTGCGATCTCCTCGAATCCATAGAACGCCTGAGGGTGTTGGCATCTTCAACACCAAGTAGCCATAATGAGAAGCAGCCATGAATTTGTAGAATGTTGGCCTGCCCAAGATAGCGTTGAATGGCAAGTTGATCTGTGCCACGTCGAAGACCAACTTCTCAGTCATGTAGTTCTCCCGAGTTCCAAAGGTCACCGGGAGAGTAATGGCACCGAGTGGGGTTATGGCTCCTCGACCTACTCCTAAGAAAGGTCGGGAGGGGCGAAGATCTGAAGGTCAGAGTTGAAGCTTGACGAAGGCTTCGAAGCTTATGAGGTTCAACCCCGAACCTCCGTCCACCATTAAGTGGTGGAGATGGATGTTATTGATGGTCGGAGATACTATCATTGGAAGTTGGCCAGCTCCGATCATGTTCCGAGGGCAGTCTGAAGCATCGAAGGTGATGGTAGTATCCATCCACTTCCGATGAGGCTCCGCCCTGGCGGCTGGAGCTACAGAGGCCATGTCCCGCCGCATTGCCTTGAGGACACGGCGGGAAGTGATGTCCCACGAACCACCCAAGATGGTGTTCATGGTCTTCCGATGCTCGTTGTCAGAGACGTCAGAGTCGTCGTCAACAGAGGTATAAACAGCCTTCAAGACCTTTTTGGGGTCCTGAAAGCCTAACTCCTCTTCAGCCGGAGCTTCGTCAACTTTTTGCTTTCCTTCCCTTTGACGGAAAGGAGCTTCTTCCTGGCGCAGGTTGTAGCGCTCGGTAAGGTTCTGGACCTCTCGGGAGTCTTCCAGGTTGTGCCTGTCCGTCTTGTGTATCGGACACCACATCTTGGAGCTACCACCATCTTCAGACGACGACCGAGGTCATTTCTCAGGGCATGGCCCCTGGCCACCCGGAGTTGCGGCAGCTGCAGCAGTAGGTGTGCCAGCCAACGGTTTTTTCTTGCCGTTGGACTTTTTCTTCTTCTTACCACTCCCGGAGGTAATGGCTTCACCCTTGGAGGACTTTTTGTTGGCCTCCGGAGGTGGTTTGGAGTGCATTTCATGGCCCTCTGCAGCCGTGGCACACTTTTCTGCCAAGCTGAAGAGTTCCGTGACACTGGTGACTTCCTTGGTCGCCAGCTTCTCCAGCATTTTCTTATCTCGAACGCTCTACCTGAATGCTACAATAACAGAAGTGCTTGAGATAGAAGGAATGGTATTTCGTACCTGGGAGAACCTCTGGATGAAAAATCGCAATGACTCCCCCCCTTTTTGCTTGACAGTAAAAAGATCCAGTTATGTGCCCGGTCAGGTGTATGAGCTCCCGAAATTGGCGGTGAACTGTTGGCAAAACTCCGCCCAGCTATTGATGGAGTCAAGCGGGAGGCTCATGAACCAAGACCTAGCGGTCCCAGTCAAAGCCACAGGGAAATAATTGGCCATCACGGCCTCATTGCCCCCAGCCACAAGGATAGCGGTGGAGTAGATTTGAAGAAATTCGACGGGGTTGACAGTACCGTCAAATTTCTTCGACAAGTGAGGTCGGGACTTCTGCGGCCATCTGACCATGCGTAGGTGCATGGCCAAGGCAGAACAGCCTCCTCCTACTCCCTCTAGAGCAGGACTGTCCCGAGCCTATCTCCTCTCGCGAGCACGCTCGATGTGGACGCGGCTGTCCTGTTGCCGGTAACGACGATCGAGCTCCGCTCGGAGGTCGTGAGTCGAAATCCTTGTTACCGTGTGAGTACGTTGCACCCCGGAAGGCAGTGACATCACCTGTTGAGATGTAGCACGTCTCCTATGCCGCAAAGCTTGCGGACCGAGTCTACCCGACAAGGTCCGATGTTGTGATGGGGCCTGCCCTGAGGGGGGAGGACCTTGATTGCTGATGCCATCGGCTGCTGCTGCAACCAGATGATCCACATCAGCTCTCCACTGCTCCATCACACCCTGGGGTGCTCCTAGAGGCGGTGGATGTTGGAGAAGAGCACGCGCAACAATAAGCGCGTGTTCGGGGTTATTGTTCGTCAATGCAGTGATCGATGCAGACGCCCCATCTTGATGTCTGGGTTGATTCACTGGAGCGGACGGTGGCGGCAGTGGCATGAATCTTGCTGGGGCTACAGCACCTGCTAGCTGCTGCATGTTGGAGGGATTGCCTCCAGCAGGTTGCTCAGCGTGGTTACCGTTGGATGATCCAACAGCAGAATTCACCATCTTGGAATCTCAGGCACCCCCTACCTAGCGCGCCAGATGTCGAATGCTGGTTCCGGCAATTCCCCCAGTACTACTGTTAGTAGCCCGCGGAGTTTCTTAGTTCGGTTAGGGCGCGCGGAGATTCAGAACAAGATAGTGACTTGACACAAGGATTTACGTGGTTCGGGCCGCCTGAGCATAATACCCTACTCCACGGGTGTGTTGTTGTTGTTGTATTGAGTGTATGAGCGTGTGTGTGCCCAAAAGATCAGATCAGCTAGAGAGTCTGAGAGCACGAGCCAAAGAGAGGTCGAGAGTCCTCGAGCGGGTCCCAGAGAGTCCCCCGTGTATCGCTCGACCAATCCTTTTATAGTACAAGGGTTGTTCATTACATCGTTAGCCTGACCTCACATGTGTCCCTGGCGGTTAGTTATGCCTAATACACAATTTAATGTACTTAATTCCCCTTAATAGTGTGGTAACACACCTTAATGGTGGCGTTACTAGTATTAAGGATTTTCCGATCGTGTGTCATTAAGATAGCATTAATGATACATAATCAGGTCTTGAAGCATTAAATGTTCCTTGAAAGTCTGAGCCGTTGGAGGTCCACCAATCTGCGTGTTGAGGTTGAAGGTTCAGCGGTTGGACGCGAGGCAGCTTCGGAGCTTACCGTCTAGGACGAGTAGATCTGGTGCCATTGTACACATGTCGGTACCGGAGCTTCCCTTTGTCGGGGGTTAGGTTCGGGGGTGCCCCACAGGTATCCAGTGCGGAGCATTCCCATGTATGGATTGTAGCTCCGGTTTTATGATACACGTGGCGGCACTGGGACTAACCATACGAGGGAGGCAAATCCAGTTACGAGTAACACGTGGGGCTTTTGGAGGTCTTCAACTCAGATAGGTGGAGTTACTTTGCACTCTTTGCAGTTCCAAGGGGTATCCGGTACGCAGGGTACCGAAAGTCATCAACGAGCAAGAAAAAATATTTCTTTCATGAGTTCGTTTTTGGAAATATTTGCCCACACAAATCTCCATGTAAAAGTTCAAGAGGTTTGCTTGCTTGATATTCTGATTCTGACGGAAGTGGTCTCCTGTGCTGTTTTGCCATGACAGACCCATTGCAGATTCTCTCTATATGTTCAATTCTGGGCATCCCTTTTACCATGTCCTTCTGACTTAAGCTCCCTAGAGATCTGAAACTTATATGGACATATCTCCCATGCCAAAGCCAAGAGTCTTCTGTTGACTTACTCTGCCAACATTCAGGCATTGACACTTTCAGAGTTACAGTATACAGCCTGTTTCATGCCCTTTCTACCTTAGCAATGATCTTTCCTCCTTTGTCCCATAATGTCATCTGTCCTTCCTCAACCAATACCTTACAGCCATTCTCATCAATTTGTCCTAAATTGATGATATTGCTTTTTAGTTGAGGTATGTAGTATACTTCTGTAAGTACACAATGTTCACCATAGATGCTTTCAAACAGGACTGAACCTTTCCCTCGGATTTCAACCTTTGAATCATCTCCAAATTTCACTGATCAAGTGATCTTTGTGTCCAATTCAGCATATTGATCTATGTCTCCTGTCATATGGTTACTTGCACCTGTGTCCAAGTACCATGTTAGTGGTTTTCCCTTTGCCTTCTCTTCTGAACTATATCTTTTTTTCAAAGAACAGAGCCTTGCTATCAGTCTTGATAATCCCCTTGAGTGCAGACTGTGCTTTTGCCATTACCAGACGTCCATCATCTCCTTCTTCCTTCTTTACAAGATTTGCTTTGGCTTTACACCTTCTGTCAGGCTTCTTGCACTTTTCAGCAAAGTGTTCGTTCTCATTACAATTAAAACACTTTACTTTGGAAAGATCAAACCCTTGTGGCCTCCTCTCGTCGACAAACTGATCACCATTACCTCTGCATGTTCCTTCAGATCTGTTATGAATCTTTATTATTGAGGAGGCCGGAGGCCTCTAAAAATAGATGTACAAGGGTTTACAAATATACAAATAAGTCCCTAATACATTATCTAATATAATATTACTATTATATCTCTAACACCCCCTCTCAAACTCAAGGTGCATCAAGAACATTGAGTTTGAAGATAAAAGCATGCTGAAGCCACAAAGATGATCCATGGTGTCACTAAGCAGAACGTCGAAGTACATGAAGCAGCAAACCTGGAGCCGACAAAACTTGCAAACGCAGCGGAAGAAAGACGAAGCCAGTCAAGCTACCAAACATATTGTGAATCATGACAACGAGGGCCAGTCCCAACCAGAGATCGTTCGTGAGCAACTCCCAAAGTCGTAACCGCGCATACACGTACGAGGAACCAGTCGTGGTAATTGATTCCATTGAAAAGTACCAGACACTGCACAACAGAAATTCCGGCCGAATAAGAAAAAAACATCATGACGAAGATGACCAAAAACGACAAGAGCGCAAAATAAGTAGCAGCAGATGACGGGAAGAGCAGAAATAAAAGTGGTGGAAGCAACATTTTATTTTTACGAGTCGTAGGCGAAGCTCCCGAATCAATAATGGATCAAGATGTCACGGGCAACCAAAAGAAGGTACCTAAAAGAAATCAAATCCATTCTAGATCCAAAGAGGAACCGATGCGCCAGTTTTTTTTTAAGAAACCCTAACTTTGAACCAACCGGCGGTGGTACAACCAGGTCAAGTTTCAGCAGCAGTAGAAGATCCACAGTAGAAAAGCAGCAGATGGGCGTGATGAACACCCACGTGCTGAAAGCCTGAGACGAGCACCATGGAGACAGTCAGGCACGTGGGCTTCACAGATCGTAGATTGATCTCATGGCCTCAAGCCACGGATAGAAAAGTGGCGGCCTGGGTCGGCGCCAGATCCACAACCCTGCCTGAGATGTGCTTTGCACGGCGGAAGCCCCAGGGATCAAGGCGCTGAGGAGCGCTGGATTTTCCTCCGCTGCTGGCTTAGATCGAAGCCGCGAACGAAGGATCCACGCAAGGCTGCACCGCTGGGGCATGATGTGGGAGTACGTGCCTATGCGCTCGATCTGCGTCAGGTCGGATTGATTCACTCGATCATGAGGGAGGAAACCAGCGACCAACAAAAGTCGATGGAGGGCGGCGGCTCGATTGATGCCCTCGTGCCAGATCCTTCCGGAACCCTCCGACCGCCTCCTCCCTCCTTTCCGCTTCCGATGGCCGTCGTCGAGACCTCCGCCAACCACGCTATGCCGCGTGCTGAGGACTAGGACGCTGTAACACCCAAAATTTAAAAAACTTTGTAATCAACCTTTCAAATATATTAGGGTGCATTTGAGTTTGCATTTTGGTGTGAAAATTTGAGTTGAAAACGTGTAGACTTTGAAAGAATTTTAAATTCAATTCAAATCAAATCAGAAAAGAAAAAGAAAAGAAAAATAAAAGTAAAACCCACGCCTGGGCCAAAACTGCATGCAGCCCAATTTTCTGCGCTGGCCCGCCCGCACCCCTCTCCCTCTCCTCTCTCTCTGGCCACCCTGGGCCCACTTGTCGGCGCTTCCTCCCTCCCCTTTCTTCCCCGCGGTGCAGCTGTCGCCCGCGCCCCGCGCAACAGCCGAACCCCGCGCCCACGATCTGCACCGCGCCCATGTCCCCCTCACCTCGGATCCGCTCCCAATTTTCGAACCACGCACGCGCGCCACAACTGCCGACCTCCCCGCAGCTATAAACTACTCGCCGCCCCCAATTTCCCCTCCCACCCGAGCTCTCAAACCCTAGCCCTCTCTGTTCACGGTAAGTCGCCAACGTTCCCGCCGATTGCCTCGCAATTTCCTCCTTGATCTTAACCTAACTAGTTCGCCACACTCCCAGACACACGCCAGACACACTCGCTCGGGAAGATCGCCGTCGCGCTGTCGATTTCGTCGATCACCGGTAAGCCTCCGCCGCCTCTCCTCGTCGCATCGTCATTTTGGCCATCGAGCTCGCATGCTAATCGGTCCATATCGCATGCGACGTCGCCCTCAGGCCGCCGGACTCACTCCTCGGTCGGGATTGAGGCTGCACCACTGGAATCACCGTACACCGACGAGCACTGCCGCCTCCATTCGCTGCCGATGTCCTCAGCCCTTCTCCAAGGCCCGAAATCCCTCCCGGTGGGTTCGCGGTGCTTCCCCGTACATTGTAGCACGTTTATATTCGAGGATTAAGGTTGATCGCGCTTGATTTTGCGGATTCCGGCGAGATCGCCGCCGTCGGCCGTCGGGCGCCGTCGCGCATCACCCTGGCACCGGTTAGAGCCGACGTGGCTCGATCTTGGCCGTTTGTAAGGATCGAAACGCCCAAGAGGGGGGTGAATTGGGCTTTCTTTCAAATTTTAAAGCAATTAAGATTAACAACCTAAAGCCCAATTCCCTATGCAATTAAACTATGCAATCAATATAAATTAAAGTTGCGGAATGAAGATTGCATAAGAGTAAAAAGGGAGAGGGATGCAAACGCTCAAGGGACACGGAGTTTATCCCGTGGTTCGGTAAGATCACAAGGATCTTCCTACATCCACGTTGTGGCACCCACCGAAGGGTTTTGCCACTCCCAAGTCACCGAGACAAGGGGCTTCTTCACTATTCTTCTCCGTTCGCCAACCTCGGCAAGGTGGAGCTCAAGCCTTGTACACTTTGGGATCCTCCGGGCTTCCACAATCCTCTTGGCAAGCTCCGGAAGTCACACACACCAAGGGACACTCCCTTAGGGCTCTCACTACACTAGAGACTCCAATCACCAAGAATGGAGGCACCCAAGCACTATCTATAGCTAGTTCTAGCCTATCTCTTGGTGTACAAATGATGAACAAATGATGTGAAAGTGGTAGCTCTATTGCTTGAATGCTCTAGGATGTGTAGAGTATGTCTGGGCTTCAAGTCTTGTCGATTTGACAGGTTGAAGGGGTATAAATAGCCAGCCTCCACGAGATAGCCGTTGGAAAAGTAGGCTGACATCACTTCTCTGCGAACACCGGATGATCCGATGTCTCCCCTTCAGTTAACATCGGTCGAAGCCAAATTAGCTGATGTCACTGTGTCAGATATGACCGTTGTTAGACCGATGTTGATCTGTCTTCTCATCGGATGATCCGGTGGCTCTTCCTCCAGAATTTTGCTTGATCTTGAGGCTCACTGGAGTGATCGACCGATGTGTGTAAGTCTGCACATCGGATGATCCGGTGCTTCACTTGGTCCAATGGTATTGCAATCTGTGATGATGGACCGATGTCACTGAGCCACTCTCATCGGATGATCCGGTGAGTGCATTTGTCTGAGGTCTTCTTCTTCAGTTGAACCAACTCGACCGATGTGTGTCAACTCAAAGACCATCGGATGATCCGGTGTGTTCAACTTGTTGACTTCGAGTTGTTTTGAGTTGTTCTTTTTGGAATTTGAACTTGTGACCTCTTTGACACTTGTTTGAAATGTTGTTTTGATTGTCTTCAAGCATTGAGTGATATCAAGTTAGAGCTTTCACTTCTTGTCTTCATATGATTTGATTTGATCTCATTCGTTGATTTTATATGGGTCTCCAATGTAATTTTGATTTCATTTGATTGAGTGTTATTGAGACCTTGCATTCACAAATTCATTAGTAATATCGAATGGTTGTCATTAATCACCGAAACCGTACCTCATGGGGCCTAGATGCTTTCAATCTCCCCCTTTTTGGTGATTGATGACAACACAATAATTTAAAGCGCAATAATAATGAATTTGATGATAATACTCAAGTATATATGCAATGAATACAGCATAGGACACATTAAGCTTGTAAAACGCAAAAGAAATTTGTGGTGCGAAAAGCTCAATTGATTAAAATCATAAGCAAATGAGACAAGTGAAAGAGTGCTTAATTAAAATTACAAAAGAGTACTCAAGCATGAATACAAAGATAAGCACACACACACACTCCCTCTACACTCCCCCTGAGACTACCACTCCCCCTGACTCTTCTACATCTTCTCCCCCTTTGGCATCAAGACACCAAAAAAGGGATCAGAACGCCTACGGACCCTGAGAGCTGGGCGCGAGGACGAACTGAGCACCGTCGCAGTCGTCGGAGCTGGAGTCGCCGGTTGTAGGAGCTGCCGGGGCGGCGGGAGCTGGAGGATCTGCTGCCGGTGCTGGAGGAGAGGAAGCCGGTACTGGAGGTGCCGGTGGAGCTGGAGGAAGTGGAGCGCTCACCACGGACGCCGATGTCTGTTGGAACAAGATCGTCGCCGGCAGTGGTGAGTGAATCGGTGCGCTGGATGCCAGAAGTGGTGACATACTGATTGAAGGTATAGGAGAAGTAGGCACCTGAGCAACACCTGGAGCCAGTCCCAGTCCAGGCTGCTGTGGAGGAAGGGCGATCCCGGTCTGAGTGTAAAGGTTGGTAATCAACCCTAGGATCCCCATCATGGCCTGCTGGGTCTGCTGCTGCTGGTCGAGGGTACGGCGGTGCATCTGATCTACCAGGTTGGTGAACCGGTCCGTATCCTCTCGCCTCTGACGGGCGATCTCCAGCTGGAGCTCCTGCTGCTGCCGCTGCAGCTGTGCCAGGTGAGCAGCCTGCTCTGCCCTGGCCTGCTCAGCAGCGAGCCTGTCCTGGCGCTGCTGCTCGATCATCTGCTGGAGGAGCGACGTCAGCTCAGACGGCTGCGTCACCTGCGCCTCGTACACAGGAGGTGGTGTCGGTGGCGGAGCAGCTGATCCTCCTGCCTCGGCGTCGTGCTGCCTCGGTGAAGGTGGAGGGGGAGGGAAGTACTCCTCGACACTGTCGTCTGTATCGCTCTCGGACCAGACGTGCTGCAAGTCCTCCCCCTGAGCCTCAGCCTCAGCAAGCCTCTCGTCCTCTCGCTCTAGGTCGGACCAGTCTTCCTCTGACAGACGGGCCCGGACCTGGCGCTCAACTGGACGACCAAGGCGACGGTCTCCAGGAGCAGAGGCACGATAGTGACTAAAACGAGTCACACTCTCGTCAGCTAGCCGGGCTTGTGCTGTATGTCCCTCAGGCACCACCATAGAGCAAATGTAACTGATCCAGTGCCCGTAGACCATCTGCCTCATCATGCCAATCCCATCCGTGATTACGTCTTCCATCTCACAGAGGAGTATGTCCACGATATCGAAATCCATCCCGTTCATTATGTAGAACAGGAGGGTCTGCTGCAGACTCATGAACCCCTCCAAGTAACCTGACCTCGGCAGGAGCGTGCGGCGCAAGGCGAGGTGCACAATGCGCGCAGCTGGGGTCAGGAGAGCTGGAACTCTTGGCTGGTCCGGAGAGAATGAGGGGCCAAACAGAGAGCGGATCTCGTCCAGCTGTGGTGCTACCCCTCCAGTAAGTGGCCTCCTCGGTGGATCTGCCTGCCCATAGACCTTCTCGTGCAAGCAGATGTCGTGCAGGTCCAACTCAAGAATGTGCCCCAAAGTCTGCCTCGAGAGGTGGTAGCGCTGACCATTGAACATGAAGGCAATCGACCTCCTGCCCTCTGAGATGTACATTGTCGCGTAGAAGACACGGACCCACTCTTCCACATAAGCACTTCTCTCATAAGATAGCAGCTGCACCAGACCTCTGTACCTCTCAAAGAACGGCCTGATCTCTGTCCCTGCGGCCACTTCAAGCTGAGCCCAATCCATGTAGTTGTGTTGGAACAGCTTGTGGCCACGGCGTCTGTAGGTCTCGTAGAGAGACGCCTGTGTGACCGTCCAGAACCGACTGTCCACCAAAGCTACCCGGGGCTGCGGGTACCACTCCTCAAGCAATACACTCCATCTGAGCTTTCGGAGTTGCTTGGCCTTCATCTTCCTGTAGTCCGTCAACCGGACTCCCTCACCGACACGGACGGCCGTGTCTATCTCGTAGATGTCCCTCTGAGCTTCCCTGTCCTCGCGACGGTCGGCGGCCGTCGGTCTTGGACGAGGAACGGCCGGGGACTGACCTCCCCGTGTCCGGGCTGAGCGCCGGCGGACAAGCGGCTCGACCGGCTCCTCCTCGATGTCGGAGCTGTCGATCACAGGAGGTTGCCGAGCCTCGCGGATCCTCAGGGATCCCCCACGGCCGCGCTCACGCTCCTCGGCGGCGCGAGCGGCCATTAGAGCCTGCTTCTCATCCTTCGAAAGTTTACGCTTCTTCGCGGCGGGCTCCGCGATCGCTTTTCCCTTTCCTTTGCGGTCACGACCCATCTAGATGCAAGGGAGAGGTAGGGTTAGCGACGATGAAAATGAACGATGAGAGAAGCAACGAGAGACGTCGCACGGCACGGAGCTCACCTTAGCGATGATGGAGCTCGGGAAAACCTAGCAACGGGGGCCAAATGGAGACCGGGTGCGAAATGGAGACGGCGGCGAGGTTGATGGTGGTGGAGACGGTGCGTGGAGCGGCGAGCGGCGAGGAGAGGAGGCGGTGCGTGGGCACGGGCGGCGGCGGCGCCGAGGGAGGAGGCGCGGTGCGCGGGCACGGGCGGCAGCGGCGCCGAGGGAGGAGGCGCGGTGCGCGGGCCCGGGCAGAGGTGGCACGGAGGTCGCCGGCGGCGGCGGCGCTGCGAGCAGTTGCGGCGGCGGCGGCGGCGGCGGCGAAAGAGGTGGAGGCGCGGTCGGGTGAGGCGAGGTGTCGGGGAGAGAAAAACGGCGGCGGCGCGCGGATTTAAATAGTGGGACCCAAACCCTAGCCGAAAACTCAACACCGGATGGACCGATGATAGGTGAAGTGAGCATCGGTCAATTGCCACAGAAAGGATATTCAAGAATTGCTGTTGACACCGGATGGACCGACGTCTAGGGTTTTGATCATCGGTCGAATAGCACAGTAAGGGTGTTCAAAAGAGGAATGTAGACACCGGATGATCCGACGTTAGAGGGAGTAAACATCGGTTGAATTTACCACAGCTCCAGAAGAGTGAGCATCGGATGGACCGATGTTTTTCGGAATGAACGCGTCGGATCATTTGAAATTCAGATAGAATTGGGCTTTGAAGATTGAACACCTATTGGACCGATGAGGGATTGACATAGGCATCGGATAATCCGATGACAACAGAACGAAAACATCCCATATATGTCCTTTGACCGAACAAACAATCGAGGAGAAACACATGTCTTAGGACCTTTTGGGCAACCCCTTACCCCTCAAGAAGCTAATATGCCAATAGCTTGGCTAGACCTTAACGCAAATGGAACACCGAGAAAAATGGAGGAAAATATCCAAATAAAATGTAAGGCCCATGCTTTGCGAGGTAGAGTATGAAGACTTCTATCTCTTTGAAGCATGATCCTCTAGGCATTAACGTACTTAACATTTTGTTCTTTCCACCTTATATGAGTTGAGATATTGCATTTCAAACAAGTCTCCTTCTCATGAGGTGGGTTCCCCTTTGTGACAATCTACCGTATGCAATGCCAAACAAATTATAGCGCAAGAAATTAAATGAGTGCAAGTTTATATGGCAGGAATCATGCAGGGCATAAAATAAATCTATCTTGCCAAGTTTGAACCTTCCAAAGGCTTCCTCAGGGAAAACTACTTCTAGCTTGCCCCTATCCTTTGGGAGTTAGACAAGACTTATATGGTATGCATCCTTACATGAACATGGCAACTTACATGACGTTAGATGCATCTAGCACATTTGATTCTCTTCTAAGTCTAGAAAAAATTTTCTCAACAAGTGCGGGAGAGGAATGGGGTTTCAGGCAAGTCTAACCGCACTTGCATTGTCACAAAGGAGAGGCACATAATCATACAAGCATTCATTTAACATGACATGGGGCCTAGATGCGGAAAGATATAGCAATAGACTATTTATGGAATGGTAATTTGATTTGACAATAAGGTTACCGTCCATATCTGCATTGGGCTCCCATTCTCAACTTTCTTCAAGAGGTCCTTGGTAGATTTTCTTTGATGGTGGAGGTCCCCTCTTGAAGTCACCTCGTGGACGGTCACGTGTTCTTGACTTTAGGCACCCAAGCTAGCTTTGGTCCTTGTATATGTGATACAAGTGCTTTTGGGACCCAAAGTTGCTTGGGGAGCTTCCCTTTCATCCCCTTTACGTTCATGCCAATGAACTTTGCCTTCACCTTAGCACCTACTTTGCTCAACAAATAATAGTGATTCTCAAAGGTAGATGTATAGTTAGTCGGCAATTTTGGAGAAGGTCGGTTAGGTAGAGGGCACTCCCTTGTATGGTGACCGGTGACCTTGCAATGTTGGCAATAGGAGCCAACTTCCTTGATGAAGCTTGTTTTGAGCTCCGGTGAGGGCACCTTTCCTTTGTTGGGCACCGGAAAGGATCCAAGTCCTCTCTTGTTGAAGCCCTTTGCTTGATGGAAGAGGATTTCTTTATGTTTATCTTCTCCCTTAGATAGTCTTGCTAAGCTTGTGCGGAGACTTTCAATCTCCTCCATCAACTCCTTCTCCCTTGCATTCTCTTTCAAAGGCAAAGACTCATGGAAAGCATTAGTAGCATTTGAAATAATGGGTACCTTGCCATCAATAGTTTCTTTCTCCTTATTTTTTAATTTTAGTTCAATGGCTTCATAAGAGAGATTAAGTGCATGATGCTCTTGAACTAACTCATTGTGCTTATCCGAGAGCGTTTGATGAACTAAGCCAAGCTTATGATTGTCTAGCTCAATTTTAGCCTTATCTTCTTCAATTTGCTTGACATAGGTTTTGAGCGTGTCCTGCTCTTTAAGTATGCTTTCATACTTGCCAAGCAAATCAAGGTTAGCATTTTCAAGATTAGCATGAGCTTGTTCAAGAGCCTTGACTTTGTTCTTTTCCCTTTTAATGATGGTGTGGTATTCATTTATCAATGAAGTTAATTCATCGGGGGAAAGTTCATCATCACTAGAGTCGTCACATACCTCAATGTTACCTTTTGCCATGAGGCACATGGGAGGTGGACGAAGAGGTGAGTTATCCTTGTTGACGACGGCAAGCCCCGCCAAGTTTTCTTCATCTTCACTCTCTTCGTCGCTTGACTCTTCATCCGTGATCCACTCATTTGCCTCGCACATGAAGACTTTTTGAGGCCCTCTTCTTTTCTTTGGAAAGAGCTTGGTCTTCTTGCCTTTGTCAAATTTCTTCTTTCCAAAGGAGCGCTTGGGCTTGACCTCTTCTTCATCTTCATCACTTTCTTCTTGCTTTTGATGCTTTCCCTTGTGGTTGTCCTTCATCTTGTCCGGTCTTGGACAATCATATGATATGTGGCCTTGATCGCCACAATTATAGCATGTCTTGTTTTCATCTTTTCTTGGGAGGAAGGCTCTCTTGTTGGGATCAAAAGTATATCCCTTTTTGGCAATCTTGGAATTCAAGCGAGAGAATTTCCTCATCATTGATGCAAGCTCATCATCATCATCTTCACTTGATGGTTGCTCTTCTTTGCTTGAACTAGGTTTGATCATTTTCTTGAAATTTGTTTTCTTGAAAGCCTTGAGAGCAATTGTCCTTGTAGAAGATGAATCCTCCATCATCCCAAGTACACTCATCTCATGAGCGTGAATCTCCCCAATGAGCTCCGAAACTTCAATGTGATCAAGTGATTCTTTTTGGAGCATTGAGTTGATGATTTATACTTTGGCTTGGGAAGGACCATGAGTATCTTTCGGTTGATAAGTCCCTTGCCAAGAGACGCAATGTCAAGAGCATTAATCTCCTCAATAAGAACATTTAAGCGTGAAAACATTTCATTAACATTTTCATGAGGAAGCATTTTAAATTCATCATATTTTGCTTTAAGCATGTGATATTTAAGTTCTTTAACACGAGAGGAACCCTCATGAATTTCAATTAAGCATGCCCAAATTTCACAAGCTTTTTCTTTACTAGCTATTCTTGCAAATACATCTTGACTAATGCATTCATAAATGGCATTTCTAGCTCTAGCATCCCATTTAATTTGATCACCAATATAGGCATTATCTCCAAATCCCGCATGGGTCGCTTCCCAAACTTCGGGAGCAATAGCCTCTAGGTAGGCACGCATGCGTGCTTTCCAATAGGCAAAGTTCTTGCCTTCGAAGGTGGGAACCGAACCCCCATTCTTGGCCATTTAAGCTCTCTAGCGGTGAAGCTAGAATGATCCTATGAGCAACAAGGCTCTGATACCAATTGTAAGGATCGAAACGCCCAAGAGGGGGGTGAATTGGGCTTTCTTTCAAATTTTAAAGCAATTAAGATTAACAACCTAAAGCCCAATTCTCTATGCAATTAAACTATGCAATCAATATAAATTAAAGTTGCGGAATGAAGATTGCATAAGAGTAAAAAGGGAGAGGGATGCAAACGCTCAAGGGACACGGAGTTTATCCCGTGGTTCGGTAAGATCACAAGGATCTTCCTACATCCACGTTGTGGCACCCACCGAAGGGTTTTGCCACTCCCAAGTCACCGAGACAAGGGGCTTCTTCACTATTCTTCTCCGTTCGCCAACCTCGGCAAGGTGGAGCTCAAGCCTTGTACACTTTGGAATCCTCCGGGCTTCCACAATCCTCTTGGCAAGCTCCGGAAGTCACACACACCAAGGGACACTCCCTTAGGGCTCTCACTACACTAGAGACTCCAATCACCAAGAATGGAGGCACCCAAGCACTATCTCTAGCTAGTTCTAGCCTATCTCTTGGTGTACAAATGATGAACAAATGATGTGAAAGTGGTAGCTCTATTGCTTGAATGCTCTAGGATGTGTAGAGTATGTCTGGGCTTCAAGTCTTGTCGATTTGACAGGTTGAAGGGGTATAAATAGCCAGCCTCCACGAGATAGCCGTTGGAAAAGTAGGCTGACATCACTTCTCTGCGAACACCGGATGATCCGATGTCTCCCCTTCAGTTAACATCGGTCGAAGCCAAATTAGCTGATGTCACTGTGTCAGATATGACCGTTGTTAGACCGATGTTGATCTGTCTTCTCATCGGATGATCCGGTGGCTCTTCCTCCAGAATTTTGCTTGATCTTGAGGCTCACTGGAGTGATCGACCGATGTGTGTAAGTCTGCACATCGGATGATCCGGTGCTTCACTTGGTCCAATGGTATTGTAATCTGTGATGATGGACCGATGTCACTGAGCCACTCTCATCGGATGATCCGGTGAGTGCATTTGTCTGAGGTCTTCTTCTTCAGTTGAACCAACTCGACCGATGTGTGTCAACTCAAAGACCATCGGATGATCCGGTGTGTTCAACTTGTTGACTTCGAGTTGTTTTGAGTTGTTCTTTTTGGAATTTGAACTTGTGACCTCTTTGACACTTGTTTGAAATGTTGTTTTGATTGTCTTCAAGCATTGAGTGATATCAAGTTAGAGCTTTCACTTCTTGTCTTCATATGATTTGATTTGATCTCATTCGTTGATTTTATATGGGTCTCCAATGTAATTTTGATTTCATTTGATTGAGTGTTATTGAGACCTTGCATTCACAAATTCATTAGTAATATCGAATGGTTGTCATTAATCACCGAAACCGTACCTCATGGGGCCTAGATGCTTTCACCGTTGCCTCACGGCCAACGGCCACGATTAGAATGAAATTTACCCCTTCATTTCATTGAATCTGGGCCGCCCATATAAAATCCAACGGTTAGCATTTAAAGGCCCCCCGCGCGCCTGCCAGTTTGCACCGAGGCCCTTGCCTTTTTGCGTGCTAGCCCCTGGCAGTTTAGATAATTGCTGAATAATCAAATAAAATTGCAATCTAGCCTCTGGACTTAAGGAAAATTGAGATTTAACATGTCTAGCCCCTGTAAACTTGTTTAATACTATTTCTAGCCCCTGTCTAGTTAGGGAAATTTACAGTCTAGCCCCTGTAAACTTGTTTAATACTATTTCTAGCCCCTGTCTAGTTAGGGAAATTTACAGTCTAGCCCCTGGACAGTTTAAAACTAATTTTCAGCGGTTATAATATTTTCAGATTTACTAGAAATTGCAATAAAAATAGAAATAGATGTAGAAAAATAGATAAAAATTTATAAAATTCAGAATAAATATTTAGACAACTTAAAAATATACTTTATTACTGTATAAATTTAAATAATTCATTTTAGTAACTAAAAATTATGTAGAAATTATATTTAATTGAGGATTAATTGTATAAAATGATTTTAAGCCTAGAAATAAATATCACACACCATTAAAAATTATTTAATGCATTATTTTAATCTGAATTAATATAATAATCATAAATAATGATATTTGCATGTAGAAAAATCCCCAAAAATGTGTATTAAGCATAAAAATAATTGTAAAAGTGTTATAAAGTGGTAAATCACATTTCCAACACATAAAATTCACCTTTAACGAATATCATTAAATGAACTAATGTGCATACACATTAAATCTCTCGTAGGTACGTAATTGCGTAAGCTTTTGTGATTGTGTGCATGTGTATGTTTAGCATTGTATGTAGTACTTTTTGCATGTTATTTCTCTTCGAGTAGACCCGGTTCCCGAGCTGGAGACCAACTTCCAAGAAGTCCAGTTCGACAACCACTTCGAAAGAGGCAAGTGTCCTTGACCATCTTGCACCTTTTTAAGGGTTTAGTTAGTTGCATGTTAATTAATCTGAATCATATGCTATGCCCTGTTGTATTACCTTTTACCTTGTCGCTTGGGTTATGGAAGGGTGGTTATGGGATTTACTTTACGCTTAGCCATGCATACTAGTTGGGTGGGAAAACATTGACCACACTTATTATTCATGACTTATTATTATGATTATGATTATGATGTTGGAAATGGATTGTAGTAAATAGGAATCTGGCGGGTTGGTTTGAATGGTATGGTGCAGTACGCACGAGACCCGGGATTTGGGGATTGAACCTTGCCGGATTCTAAGGACCGGTTTATGGAGTAGCCACTAAGCTATATAGTATCGCCACAAGACTAAAAATGGGGCAGCTTGGTCAATTAGTTAGGCCTCTCCCGGCCTAGTGCTGGTAGTCGGATAGTGTGGGGAATTGGTTTAGTGTATCTGCCTTGTGATCCGCATGTCTCAAGAGGGGGCTTCTCCTGGCGGAGGTAAAATGGACTCTAGGAGCCGGAGCGGTGAAACCTCAGAGGGCCGGTTACTAGTCGGGATGACCTTTGTAAATACCTCATAGTGATCTCCTGGCCGCACACCTACGGAAGTGTGAAATGTGGTTGATCACCACTGGCATCAGGGAGGTTTACTTAGTCCACCTGGCAACAGGGGATGAAATCACGGCTTGTGGGTAAAGGATACATTCTCTGCAGAGATTGGGAAACTGTCATGACAGCCGTGCTCACGGACAAGAGCGGCTTGGTGTCGAATTCATAATTAGCATATGGTTGGGATGATGGTGGGATTTATGGACTTGGAATACTTATGTTCAATTACTTATTTACTTATTATTTTTACTATAATCTTGATTGGGTGGAATCACCTAGTTGTAGGTTGCTTAATGAAAGCTAAGGCATAGGTAATGCATAGTGCTATCAGCCATTATGAGCCTTCCTTGTTGTAGCCTCCATTTCATCTCTCTTCCCACACTTGCTGAGTACACCATGTACTCAAAGCGATCCCCTCTCTCCCCCTCCATATTATGAAGAAGAAGAAGCAGTAAATGAAGAGTTCTACGCCAATCCGGAGGAGATGTTCTAGGCGGGCGTACCATCGTGCAACTGCCTGTGGATTGGAGAAAGCGTCACGCTGCTGTTGTCTTCCTACTTACCTATATATTTGCTTTACTGTTGTTTATTTTAGACCTATGGGTCGTTGCTGTAAGACCTATTTGTATTTTAAAACATGGCTTGTATTATGGTACTATTTACTTTTCGTCTACACATGTATGAATGAGCCGATCCTGGCATACATGTGGAATGCATCTGGTTAGCTTGTTGGGACCAGGTGTGACAGACGTCGTCGATGAGTGCGATATGCGAGATCTGAAGGACCTCCTCTCCAAGCTCCAAGACGGCACCATGCGGGCACAGCAAGATCGATCGGGGCGGCTCTGGTCGTGATGTGGATCCAGTTGTCTAGCAGAGGACAGGATTAGGGCACTGGCAAGGAGGACGACAGGGTAGGGCGGCGGCGGCTGAATCAAGATCTGAAGAAGAGCCGCCGCCGTCGTCGGAAAAAAAACAACCTAGCTCTTATACCATGTTATGAATATTGGATCTTCTATTATTAAGGAGGTCGGAGGCCTCTATAAATAGATGTACAAGGGTTTACAAATATGCAAATTAGTCCATAATACATCATGTAATATAATATTACTATTATATCTCTAACAAGATCGACCACGTCCACGACCTCTAGTTCTAGAGTTATCATGTTTTCTGTTGCCCTGGTCCTCATACTTCTTCCTTTCCTTAGCAAGGCGTGCCTCAAGTTCAGAGTGTGTATACATAAGCTTCTCACTACTGTCCTTAACTTCCTTCTTGCCTTTCTGATTTTCTTCATGTGTTCTTAACCTCAGCTTCTGGCACGGTCATCTTGGTAAGATCAGAGAACTGCTCTATCGTACCTATAATAACGGTGAATTTGTCAGTGACCGAGGAGAACAACTTTTCGATCATCTCAGTTTCTGTCATTGATCCACCAAGGGACTATCTCGCTTACGAGATTTGTCAGCTTCACGGCATATTCAGAGACAGATTTTGTGTGAGAAATCTCAAGTTTGTAAAGCTGCCGTTTGAGCACCTATGCACGGGCTTGCTTTACCCTATCTTCACCCACACGCATCTCCCTGATTGCCTCCCAAGCTTCTCTCGATGTAGCATATTCGACAAGGGTCATCACCATGGAGTCTGGGACAGATTGGCACAGAGCTGCCATGGCACCTTCATCAGTTCTAGTGTCGATTTTCTGCTCTCCTATGGCTTTCCACTCGGAGATTTCTGAGAATAAACTTCATTGTTATTGCCCATACAATGTACTTTGTGTCATTCAACATTGGATATTGAATTGGCATAAAACTTATTTTGGTGACAAGCATCAGGACTTTTTCCTCTGCCTCTTCCTCTCCTTTGTTCTTCCCGGTTGCCATCTCTTCTTCTCGATGAATACTTAAACTCGCCTGGCTCTGGTACCACTTGTTGGAACCTGAACGATTTTACACGAGCAAAACGTTGGCGAAAAAACAGAACTAGAACCGTGAATAGAGAATTTAAACTTTCAGACAACTCAGAATATCTAATGAGCGATGATGCTCTGCTTATTATGCAATCCTTCATATAAATTTTACAATGTGTTTTCCACATCCAACTTGACTCAGAATTGACTCAAATTCCGAGTCCAACACGATGCAGCTTGTACTCGGTTTAGATTCTAGCTTCCTAAAACAATCTAAACTCTCCTAACTCTGACAAACTGACATACACGTACTCTCCCAACATTGCAGTGCAAGACCTGGCTCAAGAAGAAGAGCTAGCCTACAGCATCAACATCTCCTTCTGCCCGCAAGCACCGGTGACCACTCCGGTCCCGGCGGCCACCCTCACCAGCGCTGGTGACCACTCTGGTCCCAGCGGCCACCCTCACCACCGTTGGTGACCACTCTGGTCCCGGCGGCCACTCTCACCAATGCCGATGACCACTCTGGTCCTGGCGGCCATCCTCACCACCGCCGATGGCCACTCCAGTCCCGGCGGACACCTTTACTTGGGCTGGTCACCACTACGGTGCTGGCGGCTACCACCCCACCCCGCTAGCTCTAGAACCTGCCTCAGACTGGCCTGGAGAGTGTGTGCTGGCAAGCAACAGCTAGCAGGTCAAGTAACAGCTCTATCTGGATTACTCGGCCTAATCAAATTCCGACGAGCCTACATAGCTGGGATTTCCAAGCAGGTTGCGCTTTTGAAGCTGAAGTGCTATCTCATTTCAAGACCCCAGTTTGTCATCTATCGCCCTCCCCTGCTGGATCGTTCTTCCTTCTGACCGTATTTCGTCGTTACACTTTCAGACTTTGTGAAACCTCAGTGGGATGGGTTCTTCATTCAATCCTTGGTGGTTCTCCTTTTGGCTTTCACG
This sequence comes from Tuctoria greenei, assembly GCA_036927565.1. NCBI lineage: Eukaryota > Viridiplantae > Streptophyta > Magnoliopsida > Poales > Poaceae > Tuctoria > Tuctoria greenei. The sequence goes on from JAYESD010000011.1 coordinate 144,792,095, forward strand.
TTCGACCGGATTGCGATCGTCATTTTTGCTTTTCTGTTGCCTCAAAAGACATTGGATTCAGGATTTGTTCTTTGAAAAGGATCTCTACGGACCATTTTGATGTCTCCTTCCACTTGTGGAGAGACGGAGGTGCATATTGGAGAAAAGAAAAGAAACGCTGGGAGGAGGAGGAGGAACGATCATGGCACATGGTTTCACATCGCCACTCACATCGCCAGCTAAAAGGCCTCATGGATCATGCAGCAACCAAGCAACTGCCATTGCGGCTTCAAAGGAAGCGAGAATCTTCACACTCAGGTAAGTCCTGTCCACATCTGGATTATTCTCCACGATCAACACATCCTGCTGCAGACAGATTGATCAAAATTTCCCAAGCCTTCTCATCCATCTGGAGCTCTTGGAATTCAAATTTTGGCCGAGTCAACGTTTCTCAACAGAACCTCCTTCATGATGATTCAAAGTCAAATGATGTTCAGTCAGGATTTCGTGTTCAAAATTCAAAGGAAGTCCCAAATTCAAATCGTGCCAATCAAAGGAAGTCCAAAATTAGCATCTTATCTGAGGAGAGAGTCTTGTCAGAAGACATGATGAAGCGGCTCGGCTCCTCCGCAATGAGTCAACCTAAAGCTGTGAGAGAAGGCGATATCTTGGCCAAATCCTCTCGAGCAGAAGCTCATAAGTTTGTGTGGGTTCCCAAGAAAAGGGGTGGAGAAGGAGTCAATACTCGTTGGAGGAAATCTCCTGCATTGAATGATATCTCCCCTCTCAAGAATAAGGCTAAGTTCACTGAACGTTTCGCTGTTTAAGCCCCTCTCACTTCATAAAGGAGTGCAGTTCCCAAGTCCGGTGTCGTGCATGCTGTAGATACGGTCATAAAGAAAAATCTTGTTTCAGACGGTCTGAGAATAGGAAGCGCCAAATATGGAAGGTCAAACATCGGGAAGTTGGACCTGGTGATAATGAGGCAAGACGAGTAAGTGAGAGAGAGGGGAATGAAAGTGGGTTTGCGGAGGTTTCCAAATGCTGGGTGAAAGCTTTAAATACCCCCCTCACATCGGCTTCTTCTCTGCAAAACAAACTCTCCATTGCTCCTTAGTCCAAAGCCCCCGCACTCCTTCCTCCCGGCCACTCCAATCAAATGGCAAACTTCCCAGTGGACCCAAGTCGTTTCATTCCGGATGATGCCTTCCAGGTAGTGGATGGGGGAGAGGATCGCATTTCCAGAGCGGTGGCGCACCTACCTGGAGAACCGGTGGCCAACCATGAACAATTTGTCATAGCCGATGATGATCTGGATAACGTCTTGGACGCGAATCATACGCTGGATTTATCCCGCACATTGTTCATCACCTTGAGGAGGTTATTCATCTCACGGTACACTCCACGGGACTTACCTCTCTTGGAATAGCTCTCATCGGAATGGATTGCAGCATGCAGAGAGACATAATTCTCATGAATAGTCCAATCGCGGTCGTCGACATTCATGTCCGCTTTGTGCAACACGACTTTGATATTAATAGGAGGGAAAGGGACTTCTCCTCTATCGGCTGGATTATCATTTTGGACTTTCTGCTGGATTACCAGACAATGGATAATATTAACATTGCAATCTCCTCCTTTGGAAAGTTAATCAGTTGGCATACAAACCCGGCGGCATTAGGCTATGTCCTAATTAAATGTCTGCACCATGGAGCCAGTTCGATCCCAAGAAGTCTTGTTTTTCGACATGGTTCCAGAGATGGTAGGACGGTTTCCTGGTCCTGCCCAGTGGTGGTCCTGAACTCTCAGCACCCTGACGTGGTGGCTAATCTTGAAGACAATGTTCCGAACAATGGCAACGCTCACCCGCTGCCAGGGCAAGAGGATCAGGAACTGGAAGACCATTGGAACCAGTGGGCTCTGGAGGAGCAGGAACGGGTCCCTGATGGGCAAGCTCCCATACAGCAGCAGCAGCAGTAGATGGCGGACCTAAACCTGGGTTGGGTTCCTTGGCCACCTCAGGACGTACCTACCCAAAACAATCAGGTTCAGCCAGGGCAACAAGTGCTGCCAGATGAGGATCTTGGCTCCAATTGCCCACCGTCAGGTTCCTCCACAGCAGTGTCAGACATTGTGATGGAGCAGAGGTACGTCTGCCACACTGGCCCTCTTAGTTTCTTTGACTCTAAAGATATGGCCAGGAAGCCACATTGGATCACTCCCTTTGATACGGCGGCACTTCGGCACCTACTAGCCACATCTTTTCCACAACTTTCTGGTGCTTGGTGGAACTCTACCCCATTGGTGCCAAACAGGAGTTCAACTTTGTCAGTCGTGTTCACTGGAAGCGAGGATAGTTCCAGTTCTCAATTCAAGCAGGTCAAGTACAAGCTCACATTAGAGGAAATGAAGGTCCCCGGAATTACTCAACAGCAAATGCTGTCGGACCAGGATAAGAGGATGCATCAGTCCCCTCTGAAGCTTCCTTGTCTCCGACCTGAGAAGAGATATGGCATCGTCTATTCCCGGCAATTAAAAAAGACTAGAAGAAATCCCCTGAACCTGCAGGCTGTCTCTCAGGAGGAATTCAGCAAAAGTCCCCGTATTAATTCCAAGTGCTTGGGACACAAGCAAATATCATAGGGTTGTAGGAGGCTTCAGGAAAGAAGAAGAAAAAGGTGGTCTGTTTTTTTTATCCTGCGAAGTTGGAGGTTTCCTCGTCTGCTACTCCCTTTACAGGTCCTTTCAAGTTCCCTGCGCTGGAGGATCTGACGGATCGGGACATTCCTTATTCGGAAATACCAGTCCAGGAGCTTGCTGACGTCGTTGACACTTGTGGGGTGCCACCTATGGTGGTGCATCAGGAACTTCTTGCCGCCGGGGAGATTTGCGGGAGCAGTTCGTATCCATCTGTCAATCACCAAGGAAGACACAAAAAGGGAGTAGCAAGAAAGGAATGGCCCTAGAGCACATGTTCTTGACTAGGGGGGGGGGGGGGGGGAGAGGATTCTTATGTTGGGTGCTCCAGTGGGCTTATTTTGTTGTTACAAACTATGTTTCGTATTTCCTCATTGTTTGTTCCTCTATTAGCTGGTTTAGGCTGCAATGTTGTTGGACAGATGGGAGTTATGCGGACAAACACTACTCCTGGTCTTTGTTCTCTACTGCTCTACCGTTTGTACTTGTGTTCAGCCCTGCTCCTGGTGTGACGTTGGGAAAGCAGTTTTCTTTATCCCCAGCAATTAATCAAAGCATTGTCGAACAATAGTTGACAATACAACGTCCTAAACTGGAATATTCGTGGAATCAATGATCCTTCAAAACAACGGGCAGTCAAAGCCAAGCTAGAAGAGAGCTCCTGGCTGGTATATCGTTTGCAGGAGACCAAGAAAGAATAGTTCGATACCCCTTTTATTAAGAAAATCGCTCCAAAAAGATACGGGAAATTTGCTTACGCTCCTTCCTCCGGAACTTCGGGGGGTGGGGGGGTGGGGGGGGATTTTAATGGGGTGGAATGATAACATTCTCAATGGAACAGTTTTGCAAGTACTACCCTTCGCCATCACAGTGCAGTTCTGCTCAACCTTGGACAGTAAAAAGTGGAGTCTGACCACGATCTATGGCGCATGCTCTGAACAACCCAGATTGGAGTTTATGACATGGCTCAACCAGCTAGTTGTTCCGGAGGATGATTTACGGATGTTCATAGGGGGATTTTAATTTCTACAGATCTCATGATGACAGAAATAGACCAGGGGCCAACATCTCAGATATGATCTTCTTCAATAATTGGATAAATTCAATGAGCTTAGTGGAAGTTCCCCTAAAGGCAGAAAATACACATGAGTAATATGCAAGAAGATCTGCTACTAAAGCAATTGGACTGGTGTTTCACTACCCTGCATTGGTCACTGTGCTTTCCCGACACAATGCTAATCCCATTGGCCAAAACTACTTCAGATCATGTGCCATGCGTAGCTCAGATTGGAACCAAGATTCCGAAGGCTGGCATATTCGGATTTGAAAATCACTGGCTACGCCATACTGACTTTATGGAGGTGTCGAAGTGTGCGATCGACACTTCCCCCAGTACTACTTAGATTGTAGCCCGGAGAGGTTCTTGATTGGTTGGGGCGTGTGAGATTTGGACAAGACAGTGACACGAGGGATTTACGTGGTTCGGGCCGCCTGAGCGTAACACCCTACTCCATGGGTTGTGTGTTGTATATATGAAAAATTTGTCTGTGGCGTTGTGTGTCTATCAGCCCCCTCTTGTATCGTGCGACGCAACCCTTTTATAGTCTGTCTGGCCCGACATGTGGCCCTGGCGTAGTTAACTGACTAATACGAAATCGCTGAATATTAAGAGTGGTTAATAGGGTGATAACTCGCCTTAATGATGGTGTTACCCCTATTAACAATCTATTGATTATGTATCATTAATAAGGCATTAATGACACGTAATCAGGTCTTGTAACTGTAGCTTTAACTGTCCCTTGAAGGTCCGAGCCATTGGAGATCTCTCTGTCTTCCGTTGAAGTCCTAGCTCTGGAGGATCGACACGTGGCGGCTTTGGAGCTTCCCATCATGGGGAGGCAGGTCTGGATCCACCGTACACGTGGTAGCACCGGAGCTTCCCTCTACTAGGGCTTAGGTCTGGGGTCACTGGACACAGGTTAAGACTGGAGCTTCCCTATGACGGATGTTAGGTCCGGCCTTGTGATTTCAGAGTCAGAGCTACTCAAACAAGGGAGGCGAGTCCAGTATTGCGCAACACATGTGTACTTCACAGGTCTTCATCTTGAATTAGGGGAACTCCTTAGCTTTTCTTGCGGTATCATGGGGTACCCAGTACGCAGGGTACTGATAGTGGCCCTCGATCCCACCTCCGGGAGAATACCTTTGGGTTAAGTTATTCTACCGGAGGTGGGGCCATCTTCGATTCCCGCTCCGCGGCTTCGAAGGTCTTCTGATGTGCCGTTGAGGCGATACCCCGTGCTTAAACCATCGCCACGTGACTTCTTTTGAATGTGGCAGGTGAGATCTTTGAGTGTGGATCTCACGCAATTTAAGGTCACCGGTTCCTAATGCAAAAACCGTATCGGTTCCACGCGCCTTTTCAGGCTGACGCCCTCGGGTTTCCAACCTACCATTATGACAACGGTTCACCTGGGCCAATAGATTTGGCTTTTCTGCCAAAGTGGACTCGGGCCCATTCGTCATTGTCGAGGTAGATTTTTAAGAGCGCAATCTCAGTCCCATTGCGGTTTCCATCCAAGTGTTGCGAAGGCTTACTTAAGAAGGAAATCCCGCACGGTTTGAGGACTCTTCACGCTTTCAATCAAACTCGCGCTCAGAGCCTCCCAATTCCCGCATAGCCTTCCGAATTTCGCTCCACTTTGCCGCTATGGAGTTGGGTCTTCCCTGCAGCAAGGTCAAGTCCAACGAGGAGATGGCGAGTGTCCGGGCCTACATGGGTTGGTCCAGCGATTCCTGCAACAAGGACATCCGCTTCGTCTAGCTCCCCTTCAAGAAGGAGCGTACCGGAGATACGGTGTACTTCTCGGCGTACGCCATGGTGGGTCTGATCCTGCCTTTCTCAAGTTCTTCCTGATGTTGCTGGATTTCTATGGTCTCTAGCTTTATCATATCAGCCCCCACCCCCTCTTGCTAGTGGTGACTTTTGTCCACTTTTGCGAGATGTGAGTGGGTATGCCTCCTTGCATTGAGCTATTCCGGACCTTCTTCACAATCCACACCACCAACAAGGGGACAAAGCTCATCGGCTTCTACTATTTCATGAAGCGCAAGAATTGCCCCTTCAAGTACTTGAAGTCCTTCCCCTTCGGAAATTGGGATGATTGTGAGAAGTATTGGGTGATCATCACTGTGGAGGAGCATGAGAAGCTCGAGCTGCCCAAGGGCCTTCCCAATGTCGGCACCGACGCCTGGAACGTAGTTTCGGAGCTGTCGAATGCGTACAAGCCCATCCTGGAAAGGTTCGAAGAATGCATAGAGGGAGGAGTTCAATAGTGATATGGATCATGATCGAATTGAAGTCGGTTTGAAAACCAACTTGGATGATGAAGATTTGAAGATCCATCTCAAAAATTTCAAAATGGGGGTATCTCCCGTGATGCCCTCACTCCATCGTCTGCTTTCCTACCTTATAACATGGTCCGAAGGTCAGCAGGGAGATCCAGAGGAGAATGTCAGCATTGGACGACTTGGGCGTGGTCAAGAGGCGTCCTATCATCGTGATTACGATCCCAGAGCTTCTGAGAGGGTGATTACCACTTCAGCAAGCCAGAAAGTTGATGACATCGGCAAGGGCAAGGGTAAAGGCAAGGAGCCGGCTGAATCCTCTAGCCGAAAGAGAAATTTGAGGCATGCTGATGGGAGTCACATCAGATCAGCTTCGACTACAACTGCTCCTTCTTGCCGGCGAGGTAGATATTTGGCGGCCACACCTCCTCTGGTGCAGGCATCCTCAAGGGGCACCAGCTCCAGCAAATCAACCTCAGTTCTGCTACCAGTTGTGGGCTCCGGGTCTAGAGGTCCTTCCCAGCCAAGGGAGGTCCTAGCTGATTCGACGCCAAAGATGGCAACAAGTTTCAGGCAGCAATCTGGAGCTCTGGCCACGCCGATCGCAGCGGGCTCTAGCTCCGACCGCCTAGTGAAGAAGTTCTGCACCAATTGGAGCGGTAACCTTACAAGGTAGACATTGCATCCTTACCTTGAGTTATTGTTTTTATTTTTTGTCATGTATTGAATATTTTGATTCTTTGTTTGCAGAGCAACGAGGAAGAGCTCAGAAGCTCTAACACCCGCCCCTGCAACTGAGGTTGTGCAGGTGGCGGTTCCAGCGCTGACCCCTACGCCTCCCCAAGTGGTGGCCAAAGTCACGACATCTCCGGTGTCGGCTGTCGTGGATCTGGATCCCGAAGAGACACTGGAAGCTCCCGTGGTAGCACCAGACCATGGGGAAGACATTTGTGAAGACGCGTCGGCAACGGTAGCACCGATAGCTGAAGCTCCAACACAAGATATGGAGATGGCGGAAGCTCCAACAGTTGAGCCGGAGGCAACCAAAGCTCCAAAACTTGTGTAGAAAGTTGTTGAAGAGCCGGCAATCGAGCCGGAGTTGCCTGCAGTCCTTGCCTTTGTGTCAGAGATAGTTGAAGCTCCGGCCACCATGCCAGAGTCGGCTGATGTACCGGCGCCTAAACCGGAGGTGATAAGGGTTCCAGATGAAGCTCCAGCATCCACCCCAGAGATGAGGTGCCCATGTCCGAGCCGGAGCACCCTGAGGAGTTTGTGGAAGGACCTCCACCCGTTGAGCCAATGAGGGGTATTCCGGTGGGGAGCCTTTGTCATCAGCTCCAGAAGTTGAAGTTTCCCCGGCAAGGCCTTCCTCGGCGAGAGTGGAGGTTGAGGTACCTCCTGAAGGCAGCCCTAGTGCCGCAGGACCACAGGGGACCACACTTGTGGCGTGGGACCCAATTTTTGTTTTTGAAGACCCCCTAGAGCTGGCGGGGATGACCTCGGCAGGACCGGATCCTATTCCCTTGGCGTTGTCTATTGACAATGCCTGCTTGAGCCTCTGACAGGTCCAGCTCGCCTTCGACCACGACAGCAAGGTCCTCGAAGAAGAGCGCCACACCTTGAGGCGTTGGTGGAACAGGATCCACTTCGAGACCAAGCTTGCACAGACAAGGCTTGCTGATCAGAAGGGGTGGGTCGAGAAGGAGAAGGCCCGATTGGAATATTGGGGCAAGTTGCTGGAGGAGAAGGAGGCCTCCATCAGGGCCCTCGATGCTAATTCTCTAGAGATTCTCGAGCACGCCAAGAAAAGCAATGATGCTGCTGACGAACATCACGACAGTCTCAATACACTAAACGATATTCTCCTGAAGCGTCGAGCGGACCACGATGTGAGGGAAGAAAAACTCCTGGAACAGCATGAGGATGTTTGGAAGAGAGAGGAGGAGCTCGCCCATAAGTTGACTCTGGGAGAGCAAAATTTGGCTGACTGCACCAAAAAGCTTGATCTGCGGTGCAAGGAGGAGAAGGAGAAGCTCTGGAAGAGGGGACAAGAACTCAACAAAAGAGAGGTCGAAGTCTCCACTAGACAGCAGAAAGCGTGGGCAGGGAGAAAGACCTGGCCAACTGGCGGAACCACATCCACCTCCGGGAGTCAGAGCTCACCAAACGTGAAAAGAAAGTTGTTGAAAGCATTCAACAGCATGCCAAAGAGGTTGAGCACCTTACCCAGGAAGGCTAGGAACTTGCGACCGCCAGGAGGTCACTAGAGGAACTACGGAGTTTGAGGGAGACTGAGTTCCAGCAGGTATGGGACTTCTTGGGGCGAGTTAATGATGGTTTGATGCCACTAGGCTTCAGTACAGTACGTCCGGATAATCTAGAGCTGGAGCTGGACCAAGCGCTGGTGGCACTTAGCTCTGCCAGCAGCAAACTCGACGCGATGGGTGATGTCATCGTGGACCAGCTGGAGACATAGGGGAAATCTCTGGCCAAGAACGTGACAAAATATGTGCTGACGTGTTACAAGAGTCGAGACCCCCAATTCTCTCTGATCTGGTGCTCGAAAGACCCGTTGCTTAATAGGAAGACGCCGCCCAGGCCAGCGTTCAAGAGGTTGCCCAGAAAGTTGCCTCATACTTTCGCAGAACCTAGGACTTTTCTCTTTTGCTCCCGCTTGTAACTCTCCAATTTTGTATTCTCCTATCCTTGAATGAATGAAATCCAATCTTTCTTAAATGAAATCCATTTTGTCCTTGTCTTCAATACATTGTCCTTTATCTTGTTTGCCCCCTGATAGATGTACACAGTTTGATTGCAAACATGTAACAAAAGGATTTGATGATGTGTTGATGACTTGGACGCTTTGATCTTGTAGCTTTTAGGTCCGAAGTTTATTTGCAACTTCTCCAGGGAGTTTTTGTTCCATCAACGATGGGTCCTCTGGGGTTGTCGAAGCCTATTAGGTCCCACGGCACCCACTATCAACGTGTAAAAACGTCGACGGCAGGCCCCGTGGGGTTGCCGGAGCTTGGTAGGTCCGACGACACCCACTGTCAAAGCGTAGAACATCGACAGCGGGCCCCTCTAGGGTTGTCGGAGCTTCTTGGCTTCGATGATATCCACCATCAATCGTAGAATACAATGACGGCAAACCCCTCGGGTGGTTTCACCATCTTAACTTGAATTGGCATTATGCTTCAGTTGACGGCGAGCCTTGTCGGAGCTTGTTAGCTCCGGCGGTGCCCACTTTCAACGTCTGAAACGTTGATGATGGGCCCCCTTGGAGGTTGTCGGAGCTTAATAGCTCTGGCACCATCCACCATCACCATGAGTTTTCATTTTTCCTGTGCATCAAAGACAAGAAAAACTGAAAAATTCGTCCTCTCATCTATAACTCTTTTGCGACTTACTATTCTTATTTAAATTTTAGATCCGAAGAAACTCGATATGATAACAAGCACATTGGTATAATCTTTCTAGATCCGAATGCTTTTAGGACCCGCCCTACTAAGGCCTGCTGGAATGTAGGTAGAGTGGTGTACTTAGGGTGCAGGACTAGGCTAAGTCGATAGCACACTCCAGACCTGTGTTGGCTTGGCGTTCAGGCGAGTAGACCATACAGCAATGATAAGATCCGAAGAGACCACCAATATAACTTGTACAACATATGAATAACTTGGACTAAAACTCAAAAAGAAATGCACAACTCATTATAGACAAGAAGGATAAGGATAAATAAAAGAGAATGAGCCTGCACAAAATTAATGCACGTCGAGTCTGCTTTTATACAACAATGTCTTTCATTGTAGGTCCGAATTACAGAGGATACAAGGACACACTTAGGGTACGGAACCAAACTAAGCATGTTATACAACTTGTACTAACCCAGGGCAGGTAGATGCATTTTTAGTGTTGCGACTTTGTCAAGTGTTGCTTCAACTTCTCGAACCCTCTCGGAGGGGTCCAGTCCCGGAGGACCTACCTGACTCTGTGTATAGACTTTATAATTTACATTGCATGTAATTACAGACTCACCTCCATGATACTAAGCGTAAAACTTACGGAGGTGCTCGATATTCCAAGGATTAGGAAGAGGGGTCCCATCCTCAGTTGCCAAGTGAACGGATCCGGGACGGGATACTTTGATCACTTGGAAGGGACCTTCCTAGCTGGGGGGGGAATTTTGTTCATCCCTTCCCGAGATAGTATTTTCCGCAGCACTAGATCACCTTCCTCGACCTGTCGATCACGGACATGCCTTTGATGATAGAGCCAGAGCGCCTGACGATAACGTACATTCCGAACCGCACCTTGGCACCTTCCTTCATCGACGAGGTCAAGGTCTTCATGCCGGAGCTGGTCCTGTGTGGCTTCGTCGAAGGTCCGGACCCGAAGTGACCCCATGGTGATTTCCGGAGGAAGGACTGCTTCAGCTCCATACACCAGGAAGAAGGGTGTCTCTCTAGTAGACCGGTTAGGTGTAGTCCTGCTTGCCCACAGTGCGGACGGAAGCTCCTCGATCCAGTTGGCTCCATGTTTTTTCAGGCACTCATAAGTGTGCGTCTTGAGTCCTTTTAAGATTTCTGCATTTGCTCTCTCAGCTTGGCCATTACTTGTCGGGTGAGCTACTAATGCGTAGCTGACTTGAATGCTGATGTCTTCGCAATACTCTTGAAATGCTGCACTTGTAAATTGGGTTTCGTTGTTAGTGATGACTCTGTTCGGAACTCCAAATCTGCAAACTATGGACTTCAAGAATTTTATTGCTGACTGCTTATTGATAGTCACAACTGGAGTAGCTTTCAACCACTTGGTGAACTTGTTGATGGTGACATACAGAAACCTGTAACCTCCAACGGCTTTTGGGAAAGGTCCCAAGATGTCCATGCCCCACACAACGAATGGCCATGTAGGAGGAATCATTTGCAGTGATTGAGCCAGTGTGTGAATTTTTTGCATGGAACTAGCATGGTTCACACTTTTTCACCAACTCTACTGCATCCTGGAGTGTTGTAGGCCAGTAAAAGCCATGTCAAAAGGCTTTGCCGACCAGCATGCGGGAAGACGTGTGGTTCCCACACTCAATTCCATGGATCTCCACAAGGAGCTCGCGACCTTATTCCCTTGCAATGCGACAAATTAGGACGACGTTGGCACCACGTCGGTAGAGATCCCCTTCTATCAACATGTATCTTTTAGCCAATCGGACGATCCGGTCAGCGGATACACCATCTTTAGGAAGGTGGCTGTCTTTCAAGTAGCTCCAGATCTCTGAGATCCATGCATCAGAGCTAACTTGAGTTTCAGAGTCTTGCATGCCACGTTGCTCGGAGCTTCCTGTGGCACATACGACCCTTGGTGGACGCCATGGTAATAGGGCCACCGGGACCGCCAGCTTTGAGGTGCTGATCTCGCCCCCTTCACTCAGTTCAGCAGGCTGAACCGTTGGTCTTGACAATCTCCGGACAAAGACTCCATCGGGGGCCGGAGCTCCGATTGAAGCCATCGTCGAGAGTTCATTAGCTTCTGCGTTGTTGAGATGCTAGACATGGCAGAGGTCCAGGACATGAAAGTTGTTGACGATCCTTAAGTACCACATGTTGACCGTCAATTCACCTCATAATGTGCATAAAAGAAACACAAAACATAGTGGTAGGGTTATAAACTAACCCAATTCCACAAGTATTGGTGTTTATTTGTATGCAGGTGAATTATTACCCAAAATACCAAAACATGCAGGGATGAAACCATGAAAATGGATTTCAACGAATCAGGCGATGACACATGGCAACACATGGATCAAATGGCCCACAAACAGAAGAATACGAGGAGAACCAACGGTGTTGCACCCATATATATCAAGGGGGACCACCTGGAAGCCACCTGGAGGAAGCACTCCCTAAGGGGGTTCGGCCGACCTCTTCCTGGTGCCAAACTCAGTCAAATGACACGTGTTGGCTCCTCCCGAATCCCTAGAGTCAATGGTGACTGATTTGCGTGTTAATTGTGGCGGTAACCCACCCTTCTCCACCTATAAATAGACCCCCTCACCTCACTTCTCACAGACACCAAAAGTTGAGAATAGTGCTACACTCCAAAGGTTTAGAGTAGTCCTAGAGTCTACCAAAGTAGAAGGAGAGTGTGGTGAAGAGTCTAGGAGAAGGAGGCTTGGGCTTGTCAACTACCTCTTCTACACTTGTACCCCTACAAAAGTTTTACTCAATCAAGTAAGCCTTTGTGAATTCAATACAAGTTTGATCTTTTATTCTTAGTAGTTTGCACAAGTAGTTACTCGTGGGTTCACTGCTTTAATTCATTAGAGTCTCTAGTTGTAGCTTTGTGTTTGAAACAACTAGAGTAGTGATTTAGAACGTAAGCATGGTGCTTAGGTTATAAATCATCAGTGGATATCTCATAGACCCACGGATTGAAGAGGTAGGCAATAGGTGGTGACAGTCCTATCTGTCTTTCGTAATCCTCCACGTTCTGCTATGCCATAGGCTCTTGGCGGGAGTCATCCTAGTATTGCTAGGAGTAAGCCCGTGCCCGAAGCAAGCATCTACTGCAAACTACCTTGAATTAGGATCAATACTTTGAATTCCTCTCTATTCCTTGCCTACCAAACAACTTTGTGTCCTTCGGTGAGCTAGTTTGAAAGATTAGCACACACGTTCTTTGGATTCGATACCCTTGGGAATACTCCTTAAGGGGAAGTGCTACAATGGTATTTCCGTGCGCTTGCGGATAACTCTGTGGTGTTAAGAAATACCAACAAAAGTCCTTCTAGAGCTTCTGGACTTCAAGGAGATAAGCAGCAAGTTGAGGGTTGTTGCAGCTTACATTCGCCTTTGACTTGCTTGATGATGAGCTGCGATTCACCCTTCACTAGCATCTGCTTGAAGCCATAAGATAGCGCCACCTTGTGCCCATAGATGAGAGCTTCATATTCCGCCATGTTATTGGTCGCCTTGAAATCAAGGTGCACCATATATTTGACCTTCTCCATGGTCGGAGCAAAGATAAGTATTCCAACTTCGGCCCCCTGTTTCTGCACGGAGCCATCGAAATAGAGGGTCCAATGAGGCTCAATGAAGATCAGGACCTTGGGTTCCGACTTCTGCTCACTGGGCCCCTAGGATTTGATGGAGAAGGAGTCCACTCCGCCACAAAATCAGCCAAGGCTTGACTCTTGATAGCTTGTCGCAGTAGGAATTCAAGATCGAATTCTGCCAGCTCCGCTGCCCACTTGACAATGTTTCCAGTAGAATTAGGATTATGCAGAATTGCACACAGGGGATAAGAAGTTACTACTAATATCTTATGGGCTTGGAAGTAATGATGAAGCTTCCTTGAGGTAATAAGAACTGCGTAAAGCAGCTTATGCACCTCAATGTATCTGATCTTGGCGTCATGGAGTACTTCGCGGATGAAGTATACTGGTCACTGGATAGTCCAGACCCTTTTAGTGGGGCCCAGAGCTTCTTCTCCATCGATCTGGACCCTCTTAGAGGGGTCTGGACCTTCTTGTTGATCTTCCCGGACCCTCCCAGAGGCATCTGGAACTTCTTCCTGTTCAATCCTGACCCTCCCGGATGGGTCTAGATCTTCTTGATTAGCCGTGTGAACTCCCTCAGATGATAGAGGTTGATCTTCTAGGATTTCTCCTTGAAGATCCATGCTTGAGGGTTGGGACCCAGACTCGCCTTCAGGTAGCTCCGGACCCTCCCGGGGGTACCTGAGCTCCTAAACTAGATGTGATTCCGGTCTTTCTGCGACCAGGACCATGCTGACAACCTCTATAGTTGCATAAATATAAAGTAGTAGAGGCTCACCAGGGTTTGCATCTACCAAGATTGGTAGTGTGGTAAGGAGCTGCTTGAGCTCTTGGAACGCCTTTTCTGCTTCTTCGGACCAATGGAAAGGTTCAGTCTTCCTCAATAACTTGAAGAAGGGAAGTGCCCGCTCCGCTATTCTTGAGATGAACCGGCTGAGCGCAGCTCGACATCCGGTTGGCTTCTGGATGTCCTTGATGCAGGCTAGTGGCCGCATATCTTCAATTTCCTTGATCTTCGTCGGGTTCACCTCAATTCCTCGGTGAGTCACCAAGAAACCAAGGAGCTTCCCGGAGCTAACCCCAACGACACACTTGTCCGGGTTCAGCTTGGTGCGCGTGATGCGCAGTTTGTCGAAGATGACTTGCAGGTTTTCAAGGAGTGACTCCTTGTTCTTGACCTTCACGATGATGTCGTTAACATACACCTCCACCAAGACCCTGATTAGCTCTTCAAAGGTTTTTTGCATAGCTCGCACAAAAGTTGAAGCAGCATTTTTGAGACCAAATGGCATAGCGGTATAACAATACAATCCATCTACTGTTATGAAGGCATTATGCTCTTCATCTTCCCTAGACATTTGGATTTGATGATATCTGGAGTAGGCATCTAGGAAACACAATAGCTCACACCCAGAGGTGGAGTCCACTATCTGATCTATTTTAGGTAGCATAAATGGATCTTTTGGACATGCCTTATTTAAGGTGGTGTATTCGATACACATCTAAAGCTTCCCACAGTCCTTGGGTACAACGACTAGGTTTACCAGCCATTTTGGGTGATGAACCTCCCAGATGAAACCAGCTTCGAGCAGCTTCTTGATCTCCTGTCGGATGAAGTTCTTCCTTTCAACTGATTGCTTCTGGGGCTTATGGTGTACTAGCTGTGTGTCGGGATAAATCTTCAGATTGTGCTCAATCACCTCCCAAGGGATCCTAGGCATTTGTGACGATTGCCAGGCAAACACATCAACATTCGCCCAGAGGAAAGTGATGAGTGTGAGTTCCTATTTATTGTCCAGACCTCCTGATATACGGGTAGTCTTGGCAGCATCGGACCCGATTTGGACAACTTTGACAGGAACGTCGGTGTTGCCGCTTGGCTGCACACATGGTGTAGAATTCGAGCCTCGATGACGAGTGCTCAGAGGTTGAGCAGCTAGCTCTTTGCCGGAGGTTCCTTCCTGCACCGTGGCAAGTGCATGGAGTTCTTCCAGCGCGATAACTCCTGCAGTGCGATTCCTGCGGACCCGGAGAATGCCTAAAGGTGTTGGCATCTTTAACAACAGGTAGCCGTAGTGAGCCGCGACCATGAACCTGTACAGTACTGGCCTGCCCAAGATGGCGTTGAAGGGAAGACTGATGTGAGCAACGTTGAATACCAGCTTCTCGGTTCTGTACTTCTCCCGAGTCCCAAAGGTCGCTGGAAGCGTAATGGATCCAAGAGGGCTAATAGCCCCCGGACCTACCCCAGAGAAAGGTCTTGAGGGGCGAAGATCTGAGAGTTGAAGCTAGATCTTCATGAATGCTTCAAAGCTCAATAGATTGAGTGATGCGCCTCCGTCCACCAAGACATGGTCGAGATGGAAGTTGGTGATAGTCGGGGACACCATTAGTGGTAGTTGGCCTAGCCAGCTCCGACCATGTTCTTGGGGCAGTCTGTTGCATCAAAAGTGATGGGAGTGTTCATCCACTTCCGATGTGGTTCTGTCTTGGCAGCAGGGGCTACTGAAGCCATTTCCTGCCGCATTGTCCTGAGGACGCGGCGCGAAGTGATGTCCTAGGACCCTCCATAGATGGTGTTGAGGGTCTTCCGGCGCTCATTGTCGGAGACGTCAGACTCGTTGTCGACTGTGTTGTAGACAACCTTCAGGACCTTTTGTAAAAGCCCTAAAAAGACATTATGTTTGCTTCAACTAAAAGAATTAGAATGAGGAAGAAAAACAAATAAAGACGTAATTAAAATTTAGATTTCTAAATTCAAATTTAAACTTAATGCACAATTGCACCGTAGGAAAAATCAGGTGGTAAAATCCAAAAATGACATTATGCAATTCAGTTATGGAAGGAATTAGAGAATAAAAGAAAATACGAATTTGCTCTTGGATGGTTAAGAATTCAAGTGCATGAAACTCAAAATTTAATCTCATTAAAATTCAAGGTTTGAATGAAAAAAACACTAGAATGGAAGCTACAAAGTAAATAAAACAATCCATGTAGTTTCCATCTCATTTTTGGAAAGAAAATAGAGAAAATTTGGAATAAAAGC
Source organism: Tuctoria greenei (assembly GCA_036927565.1). Classification (NCBI taxonomy): domain Eukaryota; kingdom Viridiplantae; phylum Streptophyta; class Magnoliopsida; order Poales; family Poaceae; genus Tuctoria; species Tuctoria greenei. The sequence continues at coordinate 144,808,219 of JAYESD010000011.1, forward strand.
CTTAAGGGGAGTTCAAATCCAATATTGAATTTTTAAACTCAATGTCTTCAAGTCTTAGATTTTATTTTATAATTGGATTCTCCATAATTATATTAGCACCCATACAAAATCCTACTAATTTGGAGATCTTTTACCAGCTCAAAATGAATTTACAAGAAAAGGGGAAAAGGGGGACATGGACCCCACATGTCAGTGGCTCAAGTAATCAAACCGACTCTGTATTTCGTTCTTACCGCCAATGGCCCAGGGTGACACCGAGCAGCATGCAAATCCACCGAGGCACTCACCCAGTCTCTCAACAGCACGTAGGATTTTGCCCTATATTCACAAACCTGCTGCTCTCTGCCTTTCTCCATCTCTGCTTCACGCTCAATCCACCAGCGCTCTGTTTTTCGTTGCCGTATTCTCTGTTCCACGTCGAGCAGCTCGCCACTCGCCTCCCCAGCTCAGTTGGGTGTGCCTCGAGCTTCGCCGATGCTCCCTCAACATCCTTGACCGGGTTCCTTGCTGTTCCTCACCTTCCCCGAGCTGCACCACGGCGGACTTTAGTCTTCCCCTTCGGTGTCGGGCGCCACCGCGACTCCACGATGCACGGCAGTCCCAAGCTCTGTCCCAGCTCAACCGATGCGCCAAAAGGTCCGCAACGACCCTTTCTTCCTCCTCCTATCCTAGCTCTACACGTCCTAGCTTAACTCTGACGAATTTCCGATATTTTTCTCTCTGTCCTTCCCATGAACCCCGAAGTTTCATTGATCCAATTCATATTACACACAACAAATCCCTTCGATTCAGTTAGAGGATAGTTTTACCATGACTCCACAGGCATTTATGATCAAACGTTATGGAATTTTATCCACGGAGCGCACCACAACCCAAGTTTTCCCCATTTCGACTCTGTTTTGCCTAGGTCACGGTTTAATTCCGATTTCAAGCGGATTTCCTTCCAATTTTTGTCAGTAATCTTCTTTTACATATTCTATTCCTACCTTTGGTGAAATTACGGGGTTTATTTGCCGAGTTCCGGGTGAGTTCGACCTCACCGGAATTTTATCGCCGCCCATCGCCATTGCTGGTTGTCCTCCGGCCGTTCCCATCATTCCTCGACCCCATCACCGTGTTCCACGGTCTGATTTAGGCGCTGGCGTCAATCTTCAAGGCCTATGGCGGCTGGGATCTCTACGCCGGCGGGCGCCGTCGGGGGCGCCACCCGCTCGGTCCTGACCCGAGGTGGGAGACAACCACCCCAGGGCCCACTTGTCAGCCGCCATAATCTCTTCCCGGATCCATTTGCGGCAGGGATCATTTGTGGCTACGGGTCCAACCTTGTGGACCTCCCTGTGCTCTCAAAACAGATTGGCCCAATATAAACCTTGGCCCACAAGTCAATGGCTAATACCTTTTTCAATTAGAAAATAATTGCAGAAACTAGTTGATCTTTGGAAAATCACTACTCTCTGTATAAATGCCCCATAATTGTCAAATAAATTTCTTTGGACTCCTAATTTCTTGTACTTTTCACTGGAGCCATTAAATTAGTATGAACATCCTTATATTTTTCTGATTAATTCATTTTGTCTTGGGAATTAATTTCAAAAGCAAATGTCATTTGAAAAATTCCAAACTTTACCAGAATAATCTTCATAGTGTCATTGAATCCCAGTAAAAATTTTAGATCCATTAACCTTGATTAAGTTAGGTAAATTGATCAATTTTGCTCAGCTTAGTAGAAAATACCAGAAAATAACAGTAGCATTTCTAGAAAATGACAGAATCTTGTAAAATCAATATCTGCCTCTAGAATGTTTAGAAAAATGTCAAACAAATTTTTGTTGGACTCCACATGAACTCCCCTATCCATAAATCTTAGTTTGACTTATGACAAACCTCCAGTTCTGCCTTAGAAATTCAGAGAAAGCTAAAGCTTAGGTGAATTTTGTAGACTATAATTCTCCACTCCTTGAGATGAAATTTTTCTGATAAATCCTCCATGATCTAATAAAGCCTCTGTGAATTTCCCAAACCCAGTTTAACTCCTTAACCATAGTAATTGGATGAAGAATTCATTACGTCCAAAACATAGCTTATGCCATTGCATATCCAAATTCTCTAAGTTCCTTGATTCCTCCCCTATTCCTGTACAACACAGAGACCAGAACCTCCACATCTGGTGGTCTTCATCATTCTTGAGTTATTTGCTACTTTGTTAGGAATTTTCTAAGTTGCAATTTCCTATGTGCACATCTCACTTCATATGCCTAATTTCAATACATTGGATATGTCACTTCTTACATGAAGCCCATAGTTCTTTGGTCCTACATCATTGGAGTCAGATTTCATCTCCATCTCAGATTGCAAAGTACCCAATGGAGACCTGTGTAAATACCTGCATAGGTGCTGTTAGACCTATACCAAGTATACCCATGTTATTACTAAACCAAGGTGCTTCTCTACCTAAACCTAAGGCATTAAGGTGATAATTCCATATATTTCTAAGAACAGCAAGATCTTTCATTGGCCATAGTAGCACCTGAACCTTCTCTTAAGTTATGAACATTTCCTTTTACTAAATTGCTAAGTTGCAAATTTATCAATGCATTCTTCATATCGATAGGGATCACGACGACGACGTGCGACGAGTAGAGATGGACGAGGAACACTGCTCGGAGGTGGAGGCACAATATGGACTTTGCTGCGAGCAAGATTTGCCCAAGCAGCAGTAAAGGCAAGGAAGTGAGGAAAAGCGATGAAAAGCTTCATCCCGAAGACCAAGCCTCTAACTATAGACATTTATCTAGTCGCAACCTAAGGCAAGCCCCGATTTGCATTTAAGTGTCTTTTAAAGTTTTGCTTTATACACACTGTATTGAATAGACTTGATATGTGCATTAGGTCTATGTTGATTGAATACTCCATCTGCATGACCAAATAATCCTTCGAGTGGATGGGTAGTATAAGACTCCCTTGGGTTATATTACTATGCTTAATGTTTAGTTAGTAAATCGGTAGAAGTCGAGTATGTTGGACACTACTCGCGAGATTGGTCACATTTTATCGACCACAAGTCAAGTAGTTGAATTCTACTTGCGAGAGAAGTCGAGTGAGGGAACCCTACTCGCGAGATTCTACTATAAGGTTCAGTCTTTAATATGAGACGTGGACGGGGATTTGTGTAGATTGGTTTGCTCACATCGTGCCTGGGTCGGTAATGACGAGGCAGGTGTTGGGAGATGGATTGGTAGCCCCGTCTATGTCTGTTAAGGCCTGTCTCGTGCTTGGCCCTGTTGAGCAAGTTTAAACTGTACCGGAAAGCATACTGGCTATATGGGACTCAGGAAACCGATTACCTTGAGAATTCAATATTGGAACCTTTTCAATCGGCTTAAGCTGTAGGTTGTTAGTACAGTGGGAGTTAACTCACTCATGAACATCTCACGGCGGAGGTGCACCTTGAGGAGAGCTCACTGTTCGGGTCGATCGAACTATTTTGATGTGGTTGAATCTTGGGAAAGGTGGTTGCGTGCGACATCAGTGAAGTGTGCCGATGCAACTCTGAGTATGGGCGTACGTGTCGTGCAGTCTGGGTGTTTTGATTCGAATCACCATCACCCGCGGTTATGGATTGAGCATACTTGGTCACTGAGTCTTGACATAGTAAGAAAGAGTAATGGAAAGATTATGAATATGCTGCTATGAATAATTCTTTGTATTGCAACCTTGGCTGCTATAGAGATAGCATAATTAAATTTACAATTTCCAAACATTTAACTTGAATAATGCTTATGCAACCTTGAGCAAGTATCATCGTGGATGAAGCGTTTCTTGTTTGATTGTGGAATTCACAATGATGCTATGCCCATGGATCGCGTATGCTACTTTAAAACTTACCACTAAGGATTTACTTTCGGCGAGTTCATTTCTGCAAATTCAGCTTTCCAGTCTTTAAAGTTTCCAGCATGTAGAGTTCCATGCTTTAGGTGAGACGGTGTCTTGCTGAGCCTTGTGCTCAAGGTTGCTATATTGTGATTTTTGCAGGTATTATATCTTGTGCTTATGTTGTGGTTGTCCGTGAGACCTCGAGCTTGTCGAGATGTATCTCTCGCGGAAACCTTGCCGCTGCCTCTCTGCTTCGTGTTGCTAGTGAGAAGCGTCCGCGGGCATGGACGACTTCTCTTGTGCATAGCTAGTTGAGAGTATGAGTACGTATATTCCGCTGCGTTGTATGTTATATTGTAAAAGAGAATCTTGTGAAATAAAATATTTGTGTTGGTTATTTTGTATGACTTTTCTTATGTGCTGTTGGGTGCCGCATCACACGGCACCACCCAATGCGATTTCTGGAAGGTGTGGACCCCGGTCCCCACACCTTTTTGGGGTACGGTAAGCCAAGCTCCGTATCAGCTGGAGCTTCGTCGACTTTTTGTTTTCCTTCCCACTGGCGAAAGGAGCTTCTTCTCGACGCTTGTTGCAGCGCTCGACAAGATTTTGGACCTCCCGACAGTCTTCTAAGCTGTTTTTGTTCGTTTTGTGGATCGGACACCACACTTTTCAACCGCCTCCATATTCTGACAAAGGTCGAGGCCGTTTTTCAAGGTGTGGCCCCCGGCCACCCGGAGCTGCAGCTGCCGCAGTAGTAGGCATGCCGACCGATGACTTTTTCTTGTCGTTGGGTTTTTTCTTCTTCTTGCCACCGCTAGAGGTAGTGGCTTCAGCTTTGGTGGCTTTTTATTAACCATCGGAGCTGGCTTTGAGTGCATTTCCTGACCTTCTGTGGCCCAAGCGCACTTGTCAGCCAGGCTGAACAACTCCGTGATGCTGGTGACCTCCTGTGAGACTTATGTGTGCTGAATACATTGGCTATAGCGATAAAAGTTTTGAATACTACCAAAACACCTCTATCATCAAGGTCTGACTCTAGCTTCAATCTTCTGCAAGGTCCGACAATAGGTCCGACTTTCTTTGTGTAGGTCCAACATGTTTTTAGGTAGCTCCGGTGAGCTTTGTCTTTAGCTCCGGCATGTCTTTGATAGCTCCGGCATGTCTTTGTTAAGCTATGATATGTTTTTGCTGGTCCGACTTATGTTGGTTAGCTCTGACGTGTTTTTCTAGCTCCGGCGCTAGATTGTACTAGCTTTGGTAAGCTTCGACGCTAGGTTGTACTAGCTTTGGTAAGCTCAGGCTCAAGCTCTGGTTAGCTTTGGCAAGATCCGGTGCTTGATCGCAGTATTTCTGCTTTTATCTTGCAATGTTTCGAACTTTCTTTACACTTATGGAAATGTTGCTAATATTCTTTTACTAAGTTTTTGGTGTGTTTTTGTGGTTAAGGCTGATATCATTTTGCTATGGTTTGCAACATGCTTATGTGAGGTGCTCACGTAAGATGTTGTAGTTTCGGAACTAACGAGAGTCAAGTCAAGGACTTGTGCTCGAAAGTATTGGTTGTTTATTCATGTGCAGGTTTTGCTTGAGTTCAAGACATGGCTGGTGACGGGATCCATTGAACTAGTCTTAGGGAAAAGATGAGGTTCAGGAATTGTGGTTGAGTTGATCGGGAGGTCGCGCAGCATGTATGGATCAAGAACAATGCATATGAAGGTATCATGGACGTTGTTGGAAGATGATTTAACATGTGCAAGGAGTGCATGGACGTGGCTACATGGTTCCGAGACGTGATGAAGAGATGTGGACGTAAAGAATTGGTCAGAAAGGTCCAACCGACTAGGTTATGGACTCAAGCTGCGGCTGAGCCGTGTTTGACTCAAATGTGGAAAGATTTGAGTTGGTTATGATAGGATTTCGTGTGGTCACGAATTTGAGTTGTTTTAGGAATGTGAGATACGTTACTAAGGTGTTTGCAAGTCTTAAGATTGCTTCTATCTGCGTATAAAAGAGTCCTAAGCAGTTATGGAAAGTTTCAATTCGTGAACGGAGTAGGATTAGAGTTCTGATTTGAGTTGAGTTGGCTTTCGAGCTGGTTATATAAGCAAGGGAGGCCAGAGCTTGTGAGAGACGACTTTGGGGCTGTTCCTCTTGTGTTCTATTGAACAAAATTCATAGTTGAAAGGAACTTTTGTGCCTTGTTCGTCCGACTTGTTCCAGATAAGTTTTTCTCGTCAAGTTTCTGCACAACACTACCTTTCTTCGATGGTTTTATCATAACTCGAGTTTTACAGATCCAATTGACATGATTCTTTTTGGATTGTCTTCACAACTTTATTATATATCACCTTTCAAAATTTAACGGTCATTGGGTTTGTGGTTTCTGATCTACATGAGTTTCTTTGCAGCATTCCAAAATTGCTTTTCTCGGGTAGGACAAATTGACCTTTGTTTGATCTTTCAATCGTAACTTGAGTTTCTCTCGACGGATTTGAGTAATTCTTGTTGTGTTGTCTTCGTTACTTGATTCTCTCTAATATCTATCAATTTTGTCATAGTGAAACACGTTTAGATTAGTCTCACACACAATTTCTTTAACAGATCGTTTTTCTGCCGAAGGGGTTGGAATTTAATTGTTTCCGCTGCGTAAGATTTTTTAATCTACCATTCACCCCCCTCTGGTAGCTTTTCACGTGCTCTTCTATCCTACACCTCCTTCGTCACTAGCTTTTCAAACATCTTTTTATCTCTGACACCCTGTCTGAATGCCACGATGACAGATGCGTTGGAGATGGAGGGAATGGTATTGCGTACCTGAGAAAATCGCTGGATGAAGGACCGTAGCAATTCTCCCGATGTTTGATTCACGGCAAACAGATCCAGTTCGGTGCCTTGTCGGGTGTAGGAGCTCCCAAAGTTGGCAGTGAACTGTTGCCATAACTCCGCCCAACTGTTGATAGAGTCGGGCGGCAGACTCATGAACCAGGACCTAGTGGTCCCAGTTAGAGCCACTGGGAAGTAGTTGGCCATCACGGCCTCATTGCCACCCACCGCTAGAATGGCGGTGGAGTATATCTGGAGGAACTCGGCGGGGTTGATAGTCCCGTCAAATTTCTTCGGCAGATGAGGCTGGAACTTTCGCGGCCAGCAGACCATGCGCAGGTGCATGGCCAAGGCTGAACAGCCGCCCTCCACTCCTGAAGGGGGAGAATTTTCCTGAGCCTCCCGCCTTTCACGAGCGCGCTCGATGTGGACACGGCCATCCTGCTGTCTGAGCAGCGGTCGAGCTCCGACCGCAAGTCATGCCTCGAAAGTCTCAACACATTGTTGGTGCGACGCGCCCCGGAGGGAAACAAAGTCACCTGCTGCAATACAACACGCCTGCGGTGCTGTGATGCATGAGGACCAAGTCTTCTATACATGGTCCTACGCTGTGTCGCTGCGTACCCCGATGGGGGAGGACCTTGGTTGTTGATGGCATCGGCTGCGACTGCAACCAGATGTTGCACATCAGCGTGACACTTCTCCATAGCACCCTGAGGTGCTCTAGGCGCAGGTGGGCGCTCCAGAAGAGTACGCGCAACAATCAGCGCATTCTCAAGGTTGTTGTGTGTCGATGCAGTGACCAACACAAGAACTCCATCATGCTGCCCAACATTGTTAGCTGGAGCAGCTAGAGGTGGTGCGACACTCGCCGGGACAACAACACCTGCTGGCTGTTGCACATTGGAGGGATTCCCCTCAACAGGTTGCGCAACATTGTCGTTGGATGATCCTGCGGCAGAGTTTACCATCTTGAAATCTCAGTGTGCCCCCTACCTGGCGCACCAAATGTCGAAGTGTGTGATCGACACTTCCCCCGGTACTACTTAGATCATAGCCCGCAGAGGTTCTTGATTGGTTGGGGCACGTGAGATTTGGACAAGACAATGACACGAGGGATTTACGTGGTTCGGGCCGCCTGAGCGTAACACCCTACTCCACGGGTTGTGTGTTGTATGTAAAAAATGTGTCTGTGGCATTGTGTGCCTATCAGCCCCCTCTTGTATCGTGTGACACATCCCTTTTATAGTCTAAGGAATGGCCATTACAACACTTGCCTGGCCCGACATGTGGCCCTGGCACAGTTAACTGTCTAATACACGATCGCTGAATATTAAAAGTGGTTAATAGGGTGATAACTCACCTTAATGATGGTGTTACCCCTATTAACATTCTAATGATCGCGTGTCATTAATATGGCATTAATGACACATAATCAGGTCTTATAACTGTCGCTTTAACTGTCCGTTGAAGGTCCGAGCCGATCTCTCTGTCTTCCATTGAAGTCCTAGCTCCGGAGGTTCGACACGTTGTTGACGGCTGTTATATAACAATGTCAGCCGTCAATATAACTCAATTATGTGAAGGATTGATCATTTCTTGCACACATGACCTTTCTACTTGACCTATTTTCACTTGTACTTGGAGAAATATGTGTATGCAGATATTTATACAGGAATTGAGGAAAAGTATGTGGAGCAATCCTATAAAATATCATCCCAGCCAATCAGGCGATGACACGTGGCACCACATGGATCAAATGGCCCACAAACAAAAGTATCCGAGGCCATCCAATGGTGAAGCACCAATATTAGTCAATGGGACCCACCAATATTAGTCGCCCTAGTATTGCTAGGGGTATGCCCGTGCCCGATGTGTTGAATAGTGTTGCATAGGAATTCATCATTGACATGACCATTAGTATCTACCTTAGGCTATGTATATGTATTAGGAGCATTGTAGGAGCAACTCTCTAACTCTTAATCCAATCTCCCTCTAGGACCCATTTACCCTTTAGAATATATTTCCTAGGTGTGTGTCACACTACCCCTATTATCAACTTACCCCCTGTCCGGATAATTGATTAGTATCCTATAGCTTGACCATAAGAGTAGTATATACTTTACTCCATTGCCTTACTTTGGGATAAATATGATACCCTTGGGAATACTCATGGGTGAAATGCTACAACGGTATCTTCCGTGCGCTTGCGGATCTCATCTCATTGCCGGAGATGATATGTGGTGTTAAGAAAAACCAACAAGCATTTCTGGCGCCATTGTCGGTGATGATTTGTTAGTATATCTTAGGAGCCATCAACAAGCATTTCTGGTGCCGTTGCCGGGGAAGTCAAAGGAAGTGAAGGATAGCTATCACTTGTGATTAAGCTATAGGTACTAGTAGTTATTAGACGGGATTACACTTGTTTGTTTTCTCCTTTGTGTGAAAACAGGGTAGTGTTGGCCAACCTATTGTATGGGATGGCCAACGAGGACGCAAGTGCTAAACTGCAAGATGATTCAAGGCGTACCTCAACAAATGTCCGCCAGGCAACACCATTGCCTTTTGCGGGAGAATATTAGCTTTCAGTAGGAGCCAAAGTCGTCCATACCCAAGCTTGGGGAAGGCTCCAAGAAGTTCTTCTTGGTTTGCCTCCACCATGGGGTGGATAGTTGGCTCTTCATCCAACACTCCTGTCATGGGTTGGCTCCACCAATCCATGACCACATTCATGCTGGAGCTGAAGGAGTCCTATTCTCATTCATCATGGATGAGAAGAAGGTCTCCACTCAAGGGGTGGATTGAAGAATGCTCGAGTTCCCATAGCTTGTCATGCACACCACTTCACAAGGTGGATATGCTAGTTATGGAACTACACCTCCCATTGAAGTGTCATGAACATCCAAGTCGTTGGAGATGTGTTTGGATAATCCAAGTCGTGGATATTCACATGATTTGTGAAAATCCATGTCATCATGGGACGCATGGGAATTATTTCCCTAAGACCCATGAGGACCTTTTTCAAACAACAACTCCAATGGCTACCATTCACAAGGAGGTCAAGGGTGGAATTAACATCACCCTTGTATTCAAGGAGGATATGGCTTTCCAAGGGATTTAAGTTCAACTAGCCTACCTTGAAGTATCTTGGCCAAGCAGAAATCAAGACAACATTCACATGAAGATCTTGGCCAAGGACAAGAACTTAAGGAGCATTCAAAGTCCAAGATATCCCACATCACTTGTTGGGATTTCCACACTTCGACCAAACCCATTCAACCAAGGGCAAGTGACATTGTGGATGAAGCATTTCTTGTTTGATTGTGGAGTCCACATATCATCATGCCCAAGGAAGCCTTTGATCCATGATCAAGGTATGGGTTGATTTAATGGAATATCAATATGGTCAGAGTGGCACCCCTAAGAAGGACAAAGCCTCACCATGCTCATGAAGTAATACATTCAAGAAGGAGAACCCGTCGCTACAACAACATGTGTATATCAATACAACGGGGAGAGGCTAGGGCCACCATGTGGCCCACATGTCCAAATAACAACCAAATGAGTTTGGCATGTCAAAACGGAAGAAATCGTCCACATCTTCAACTCCAGGATTGGACAACAAATCATCGTGCTGAACAGAACGGAGGTATGTCCTACTCATCGGACTTCAAAAATTCGGTGATTCCTTGCCAATAGGTTAATTGGTAGTTATCTCATATTTATTTTCCAAATTGCATCAACCCTTGCATTTGCATGTTTGAAATTCCACACTTGCATGTTGGAAAGTAAAATTTACAACCATCATAAAACTAAAAATTTGAATTAGGGGAGAAATTTAATTGGATATTAACTACGTGCATGACCACTTGAATTTATTTTCCTAGTTCAAACCAAAAAGATTTGCTTTGACCCTCATTGCATTTACAAGTTATTTCAAGCTGGGCAAGACAATTTGAAAATTGGGTTCAATTTGCTTTTGGTTGACGTAACCCGTTTTCGAGTTGTTTTGTGTGTTCTTGATTAAGTGCAGCTAGGTAAAAATTGTGAAGATGTGGTATGGCAAGAAAGTGGAAGGTTTCATAAAGCTCAAGTCACCATTGGGAGGATCTGAGAACACTTCTCTCCTTCAAACTCATTTTGAGTTTGAGGAAGAGAAATGTTCAAGATGATGACCCAATGGAGAAGCCAGAACCAAATCCATTGCCAAATCCAATCTCAACTTGGCATTTGACATCAACCATCAAACCTACGCCGAAAATCAAGGTTGTGAGTTTCTCACACAAAGACCTTCGTCACCAACTGCTCTTCAAATGAGGTATGAGTTTAGAATTTTTCATTGTTTGGTTTGCCATAGAATTGAATGTATTTGCTTGCATTTGTGAGAAAGGTTGACACTTCCTCATCATTTAATTCTCATGCATCCTCACAAGAGTAAGTGTGGGTATTGACTTTTGGATCTCCAAAAGGAAATCCCACCTTACTTGGAAAAATCTAAAACAAGTACCTAGAATCCTTTGAGCATTGTTTTGTAGACTTAGTCATTTTTGTCTAGGTTTAGAAAATAAAACTTTTGGGCATGACTTAATTGGTGAATTGGCATATAGAAACTTGGACATAGTGACAGCCATAATTTTTAATTGAGCTTTATGCATAGATGGTGTCACTAGATTTCAAACTCCTAGGAATAAGTGATATCCTTGCTCTAAAATTGAATTGCATTTTTTGGAGGAGTCACTAAATTTTAAATTCCTAGTGAAGTTGAGGAGGATAAAATTGAGAATCTTGTTTGTCATGGTCTAAATGATAAAATTTGCTCTTGAAAGCTAAGATGGTTAGAAAATTTAAAAGATGTAGGAATCCATATAGTATATTTCTATCACATGAATTGCTATGAGTAGGAGCTTTAGAAAATATGCAACATGAATTATGCATAAAGCTCCACTCTTATAAATGAATAACACATTGATCATGGATACACTTGACATTGGAACCAATGCATCTTTGATTTTGTTCTTCCCCGTAAGTACAAATGAAAGTTTGGTTACCTAACCCGAACGTTCTTTTGTACAAGTATCAGGAGCTAACCATCCCTCTCTATTCAAGAGAGGGAGTTTGCAGGAGTAATATTACTATGCAGGCATTCAAGAAGCTGATTGTTGGGATCCCTAGAGGATCCCATTTCAACATCTCTTGGCCAATGAGTAAATGAGGATGGTTGCTACCTATCGGAAATTATGCCCGAAGGTCAATCATAACTATACGAGGCTAGAGATTTGAAATGGGAACCCTCCATGAGCAACCAATGGGCTGCCACGAATGGGTGAGAGCATTATGCTTTCAACTATTCTAAGCACTCATTCAAGCTCAAGGGATTTGCCACCATCATTGGGTGCAAGTTGTTCCTATGTGGCTAGAAGCCAAGGAATGACAAATCACACCCAACACATGGAGACCCTGATGTGCGGATGATCAACATCGAAAACACTCTATTCAACCACACTCATGGTGTCCATGGGAGGCCAAACAACAATCAACACTCAACCCTCCATTGTCAAAGCCACGCTACAACATGGATAGGCCAACTCATGGCCTACCTCCGTCGTTAGGGTTTCAACCCCTATCATGGACCTTGATCAAGAATAAGCTTGGGCGAGGACCCCCACTTGAGGTAACTTGTATCACACCCACTGCATTTTTATTTCATCCATTGTATGTTTTCTTTCCATTCATCCACCATCCACCATGCATCTAAAAAAATACATAAAAATAGGAACTTAGATTTGCTTTGCTTATCAAATAAAGATGTGCGGTAAGAATGATTTAGAATTCACATAGATGAAATGATGAATAGTTGCTCTATTTTATTTTTCCTAAGTCCCTAGTTTACAACTTGCTACTCTCCGAATATTGCTTAAATTGGCTAAAATTAACTTTGCCTTGATTTAGAAATTGTGGGTAGCAAAAGCTTAATCTACTTCTAGGTTGTTGGGAGATTTGAATTAGTAATAGGGCTGCTATTCCTATTTTTAAAGTGAAACTTAGATTTCTGGAGAAATTCTATCAAGATTTAAGTTTCCCTCATTTGATTGGAAATACCTACCAAAGCCATATTATATTCATACATAGACAACACCTTATGCATATGCTATTTGCTTTCATGTTGAGCCTAGTCAAACTAGTATAGACCTATGTTAGAAATCATTCAATTCTTTTTTTTTGAATTCAATACTTCACTTGTACATGCTATACTTCTACACTAGAAGGAAGCAAAACTCTATCATATCCACCATTCCACAATAAAAAGAGAAACTCCATGCTATTAATAGTTAGCACTCTCTTCAAGTTATTGCATAAAAAGGAGTAGAAGACATGGCTACAAGAAGAAGAAAAAGAAAATGCATGCTTATATCATAAGCATGAGAAAAAAAAGAAGACAAAAATATGCTTACTCCATAAGCATAAAAAAGGGGGTATCCATGTTTCATCCTTGCAATAAAGAGAGTCCACATCAAAAGGAGTCATCTCAATGTTTCCACATCCACCTCCATTCCATCACACATGCACAAGTCTTGATCCATAAGTTTGAATTGATTTCTCCTAAGGTTTGCTCTTTTGACTTAGCAATATTATGTGTTGCAAATATGCCTACTTACTTTCCCTACCAAGCTCCACAACAAGCCATATTCAAAGAATAGGAATAGTATAGGCATAATGCCTCGGTGAGGACATATTTCCACTATACACAAAGGAGAGATTGAGAGAATCAATTGAGGTACTTATAATATAATTTGAACCTCTATGGAATTTAAGTGGAACTTTATATCTAGGCTATGCTTGCTCCATTTGCTGTTCTATCTTTCAATTACCCAGAAATAGGAGAAGGCATAACTCCCATAATGACTTAAGAAGGGTGAAGTAACATAGCCACTTTTTGCAATACTAGGTAGAGTAATTTGTTGTGCACTTGGTACTTTCGAAAGGTAGAACATTATAGCAACTCCTGATCATCAACCTAAAGTCTTGATTTTGCTTGGGACGAGCAAAGGATAAGCTTGGGGGAGTTTGTTGACGACTGTTATATACCAATTTCAGCCGTCAATATAACTCAATTATGTGAAGGATTGATCATTTCTTGCACACATCACCTTTCTATTTGACCTATTTCCACTTGTACTTGGAGAGATATGTGTATGCAGATATTTATATAGGAATTGAGGAAAAGTATGAGGAGCAATCATATAAAATATCATCCCAACCAATCAGACGATGACATGTGACACCACATGGATCAAATGGCCCACAAACAGAAGTATCTGAGGCCATCCAACGGTGTAGCACCAATATCAATCAATGGGACCCACCTGGCAGCCACCTGGATGAAGTACGAGCCATTTGGAGCCCTGACCAGGTTGGCCGAACCAGGGGGTCGGCCGACCTGGTCCTGGTGCCAAACGTGGTCAACTTCCACGTGTTGGCTTCTCCCGGCTCCCTGGAGTCAATGACGACTGATTCGCGCACTTTTGGTGGCGGGAACCAACCTCAACACTAGTATAAATAGGACCCCATACCCCTCACTTCAAGACACACCACTTGGGCATCATTCTATTGTATACACTATCTTCCATAGTCCCTAGAGGAGTTAGGATGTAGAGAGGAGAGCCTCTAGTCCCAAGTCCAAATTGGGAAAGGAGTAGAAGAAGTCTCTCTTCCCAATTCCACATTGGGAAAGGTATGTCTCATGTATTCCTTCTTGTATTTGTGACTTTGTGCTCAATAAAGATATTATCTTTAGTCTTCTTTTATACGTATACTTGGACAAAGTGTTTCTTGTTTGATTGTGGAGTCCATGTAAGTGGAAGGTATAGTCTTTATGATTGTACTCTCATGATCACATCTTGTGGTCATAAACATTATAGACCCCCACTATAGTCTATGTAGTTATGATATGATTATGTTAATATGAATAACTATGCTATGCAATCAAGTTCAACGATGATTTAGTTCATTGCCTTAGGATGGCTTGTGTTGCAGCTCTTAAGGTATTTGCTTAGTATGCTAGCATGGTGCTAGGGTATTTAAGTAGCATTGGATGCCTCATAGACCCACGGATTGAAGCGGTAGGCAGTAGGTGGTGATAGCCCTATCTGTCCTTTGTAATCCTCCACGTTCGGCTATGCCACAAGCTCTTGGCGGGAGTCGCCCTAGTATTGCTAGGGGTATGCCTGTGCCCGATGTGTTGAATAGTGTTGCATAGGAATTCATCATTGACATGACCATTAGTATCTACCTTAGGCTATGTATATGTATTAGGAGCATTTTAGGAGCAACTCTCTAACTCTTAATCCAATCTCCCTCTAGGACCCATTTACCCTGTAGAATAGATTGCCTAGGTGTGTGTCACACTACCCCTATTATCAACTTACCCCCTGTCCGGATAATTGATTAGTCTCCCATAGCTTGACCATAAGAGTAGTATATACTTTACTCCATTGCCTTCCTTTGGGATAAATATTATACCCTTGGGAATACTCATGGGTGAAATGCTACAACAGTATCTTCCGTGCGCTTGCGGATCTCATCTCTTTATCGGAGATGATATGTGGTGTTAAGAAATACCAACAAACATTTCTATCGCCGTTGCCGGGGATGGTTTGTTAGTATATCTTAGGAGCCGTCAACACACGTGGCGGCTCCAGAGCTTCCCATCGTGGTGAGGCAGGTCCGGAGCCACCATACACGTGGTAGCACTAGATCTTCCCTCTACTTGGGGTTAGGTCCGGGGTCACTGGACACGTGTCAAGACTGGAGCTTCCCTATGACGGGTGTTAGGTCCGGCCTTGTGATACACGTGTTAGAGTTGGAGCTACCGAGACGAGGGAGGCGATTCCAGTACTGTGCAACACATGTGGCCTTTGGAGGTCTTCAACTTGAATGAGGGGAACTCCTTAGCTTTTCTTGCGGTATCATGGGGTACCCGGTACGCAGAGTACCGACAGGAGGTCACTAGGTCGATCTGGAAATAGGACCATAGGGTACACCGTGAAAAAGATAGTGTGAAAAAATCTAAGTGCCAAATTTAAACTGCTCCGTCGAAACCTCAAGAAATGGAGCAGAGGAAAGAACAGATGGTCCTATATGATCAACCAATCCAACAAGGCACTTGCTGTGATGGACAAACTAGAAGAGAGGAGAGCTTTGTTTCCACAAGAAAGGACTCTAAGACGGATTCTTAAAGACCACATTTGCAATATCTTGATTGAACAAAATGATTACTGGAAGCAATGATACACAACAAGATGGGCTAAATTGGGAGATGAAGCTACCAGATTCTTCCATACTGCAGCCACGGAACGTTTCAGGAAGAACCATATCTCTATGCTAACAATGGAGGATGGTAGAGAGGTGATTGAGCATGAAGAAAAAGCCGTCTACATATGGAACTGTTTCAGAGATCACATGGGGACCTTGAACCAGATTCACACTTGGCCAATGCTTGATGAGCTTTCCAATGTTACGGTGAATCTTGATTATCTAGCAGACCCCTTCCCCATCAATTTTATTGAGGAGACAGTTAAGGAAATGCCAAATGAAAAAGCTTCTGGTCTGGATGGCTTCAATAATACCTTCTTCAAGCACTGCTAGCCAATCATCAAGGAAGATGTGCTTAAAGTTTGTGATGATTTCTTTCACTGCAGAGTCAGCCTTGGGCCAGTAAATGGGTCTCTCATCAAGTTGGTTCCGAAGGTCCCCACCCCCTCGACTATAAAAGACTATCGTCCCATTTCCTTATTGAACACGGTGGTTAAGTTGATTACAAAACTCATGTCAAAAAGGCTGCAGGAAGGAATCACCCAACTAATTCATAGGAATCAGTATAGCTTCATACGATCAAGATCTATATAGGACTACCTTGCCTGGTCCTATGAATATATTCATCAATGCAAAAAGTCAAGACAGGGTTTGGTTGTTCTTAAGCTAGATTTTGAGAAGGCTTTTGAGATCATGGAACATGAAGCTATCCTTCTCACGATGCAAAGGTTGAAATTCCCCAGTAAATGGATTAGATGGTGTTCAGACATCCTATCCTCAGCTACCTCCTCGGTCCTACTTAACGGTACTTCTGGCAAGCCTTTCCACTATCGCAGAGGTGTTAGACAAAGGGACCCTCTGTGACCACTTTTATTTGTGCTTGCGGCAGAAATCTTACAACATATGTGCAATTGGGCCTCAATGATTGGCCTTCTATCACTGCCTCTAGGGGACACATGCTCTACGGATTTCCCTTGTGTTCAGTACGCAGACGACACCAAAAGGAACTCTTCTTCGTCAAATCATTATTGTACTCCTTCGGGGAAGCAATAGGGTTGCGAGTGAATTACAACAAATCTTTCTTAGTACCAATCAACATAACAGCAGAAGAATCGGTGGTCCTAGCTGGTACTTTTGGTTGTCAGGTGGGCTCCTTCCCGTTCACTTATCTTGGCTTACCAATGAGCCCCTTGCGACCAAGGGTACAAGACTTTGATCGTTCAATTGTGAATATGGAAAGGAAAGTATCGGTATGCTCTACCTGGCTCACAATGGCGGGCAGGTGTACACTAGCCAACACAGTCATTTCCTCTACCCCAATTTATGCTATGTGCTCCATAAAATTGAGACCAATGGTTGTTCACAGATTCGACCAGATCAGGAGGACATTTCTATGGAGGGGAACAGATGTGGCGGGGCGGGGACAACCTCTGGTGGCATGGGACCGAGTCACGACACCTACAGGTAAAGGAGGATTGGGACTAATTTCCATCCTCGGTTAAATTCATCCTTACTACAAAAATTCCTATTCAAAGCATATAACAGGATGGACATACCATGGGTAGAGCTAATATGGAACAGGTATGGCCAGGAAAATAAACCTCCTCATGTCTCATGCAAAGGATCATTTTGGTGGCAAGATGTGTTGACTAATTGGCACATTTTTGCTAGTAATACCAGAGTCAGGATTGGTCCAGGAAATACCATACTACTTTGGAAGGACAAGTGGGATAACTCCAATAATTTGTGTGAAAAATATTGTCGTCTATATTCATTTGCCAAAAATCCAGACATCACAGTGGCTCAATATTTGACAGAAGTTAACATTGCACAACTCTACCACACATCGTTGTCTCAGGAAGCACTGCTTGAGTTAGAATTACACAACCTCATTCAACACCATAAAGAGCGCAATTTGGAAAAGGATTGTTGGACCCAGATAGATAACTCCATCAACTTCAGGCCCTCTGTCGGTACCCCGCAGACCGGATACCCCCACGCACAGGAAGAAAACCGCTAAGGACTCCGCCCCTACTAAGAGGCCGAATCCGAGGCTGCCACGTCGTGGAGGGAAGGACCAGATCCTACCTCTCCGCCGGGGGAGGCTCCCAAGCTGCCACGTGGCCGGCAGAGCTGGACCCTTGCCTCCCCGCTGAGGTGGGCTCCGGGCGCGCCACGTGGCCTGTTCCGTCAAGTGCTCGCCTCCCCGCTGAGGTGGGCTCCGGAGCCGCCACGTGGTCAATCGGGACCTCGGGGCCAGGCTCGCGTCCTCGTAGGGAAAGGCACCAGAACTACCACGTGGCCTGCAGGGCTGAGCCTCCACTCCTCCATAGGGGTGGGCTCCGAGTGCACCACGTGGCCTGTTCCGCTAAGTGCTCGCCTCCCCACAGAGGCAGGCTCCAGCGCAACCACGTGGCGGATGGCCAACTCAGTGCGGTAGGAATCCGCAGTAAAGGAGACATGCGCTGCTCAGACGGGCGTTAAGTGCGCGCGCCTTCCCCAGGCAAGCTATGCCGCGCATGCTAAAGTCAAGACCCCAGTGTCCTGTCTTGTCCAAGTAGCCGGTACAGACCCACGCCGCAAGACGGACGAATGGGCCGCAAGGACAAGATGGACGGGACGTGCACCGCCATCATCACCGACTATGTGTAGCCCTGGCGCACGACGCGGCGGGACGGCGCATTAACGCCGCTGACAATGGGAGTAGATAGCATTTAATCATAGATCTTGTATAGGATTTGGCTCTCCCCGGGACCACCTGTCGGGTCCTGGAGCCCATCTTGTGACTGCAGAGTCCTTAAGCTATAAAAGGGCTCTGTAGACGTCCATAGAAGGGGATCGGAAAATTAGACCAAGACTCTTACACGCGAAAGCAAGGCAATACACAACACTCCCGTGGACGTAGGGTATTACGCTCCAGCGGCCCGAACCACGTAAATCCCCGGTGTCCATCATTCTGCTGTGTTTGATCTCCTGGGACTAGCCCTCGTGAATCCAAAGAACCTCCGCGGGCTGCTCTCTAGGCAGGTCCGGGGGAAGTGTCGTGTACGACCTTCGACATTTGGCGCGCCAGGTAGGGAGCTTTTTCCCCATCAAGATCTCCACCAGCAGCAATGGTGAACGACCAATCCAACGCTGGATCATCCAGGGCGCAGTCACGGCGACAGACTGTGGCAGAGGACCAGGCGTCATCCCGCTCTAGAGCAGGCTACCGCTCTAGGGCAGGAAGGTCAGGACCTTTGCGCCGCCCCGCAGTCACTTCGCCAGCTGTAGGCCGACACGCCACTCCACGGCGCACTCCTGCCGTGACAGCAGTCACGGTGCCACCGGCTGCAAGCCCGGAGAGCGCGCTCGCGACAGCGCACGCACTACTCCACAACCCTCCGGCTGGGGATGCCCCTCAGGGAGCGGCCTAGTAGTGGATCAATGACGTCGACCACCTCGTCACCGCCCCTCTCAATGCGCCTCCGCCGAGGGAAACACATGCCCAACTAGTGCATGTGTCACTGTCGTGAACGCCGACAGTTGACCGGTGGACGGCAGACTCGCGCTCAACCAGGATCTCAACAACGGATCTGAGAACCGGGCTGCAGTGCCGCAGGGTTGGAGAGGACTGGCGAGTCACCATCGAGCGCCAGAGGGAACTTCGGCGCAACCTCGAGGCCGATTACAGCTCGCCGGGCCACGTGCCCCAGGCTCATGCTGCGCCTCCACCACACCAGACGTACGTCGTGCCTCCATCGCACCAGGCGTACGTCGCACCTCCTGTACAGGCATACACAACACCACTCCAGCCCCAGGTGTGCGTAGGCCCGCCTGCTCACCCAGGGTATGCGCTGCCGCCGCTAGCACCAGTCAGCCCTAGCCAAGGGTGTGCGGCGCTAGCACCTCACCTCCGTTTCGTGGTCTGGCCACGAAAGTTCCGGCCACACATGTCGGAGAAGTATGACGGGAGTGTCAACCCGAGCGAGTTCCTGCAGATCTACACCACTGCGATACTAGCTGCAGGAGGCGACGAGGCCATTATGGCTAACTACTTCCCCGTCGTCCTGACCGGCCTAGCTTGGTCATGGCTCATGAACCTTGCCCAGGGGTCTATAACCTCCTGGGATGAGTTGTGCCGACAGTTCGTGGCTAACTTCAGCAGTTCCTACAAGCGCCCTGGCACCGATCTTGACCTCCACGCCGTTAGGCAGCGCGCTGGAGAGTCGCTACGATCGTTCATCCAGCGGTTCTCCCAGGTACGGAACACCATCCCTCATGTTTCTAGCGCATCTGTTATCATTGCGTTCAGACAGGGTGTGAGGGACAAGAAGATGCTCGAGAAGTTAGCCACGCACGAGGTGCGTGATGTCTCCGAGCTGTTCTCCCTGGCGGACAGATGTGCTAGGGCAGCTGAGGGGCGCAACTGCCACTCCCAGCCATCCACAGAAACAAGGGAAACCACCCCGACTGAGGAAGGGGCCTCTGCGAGGAGTAGCGGCAAGAAGAAGAAAGGCGGTGGCAAGAACAGGCCAAAGCCCGGAGCCCAGGCAGTGGCAGCTGCGGCGCCCGGCGGAGCCCGAGCGTCGCGCCGAGACAAGCGCCCTAGGCAGTCGCCTGATCCCGAGGAGCCTGACTTCAAGTGTCCGGTACACCGTACAAATAGCCACAGTGCTAGCGAGTGTCGGGAAGTGAAGAGATTCGCGGAACGATTCCGTGAACAGAAACAGAGGCAGCAGCGCCAGGAGGGTGCACCCCCCCCCCCCCCCCGCCAGAGGGAGGGCAAGCAGAAGGCTGATCCTGAGAAAGAGGATGACGACGATATGGGGTTTTAGGAACCCCAGAGGGCGGTCAAAGCCGTCTTTGAGGGTGGCGACTCCGACTCTAGCAGTGATAAGGAGCGCCGCAAGACCCTCCATGTCATCTACGGGGGAGCCACTGACCCCACGTCCCGAAACGCAGTGAAAACCCTGTGTTGGGCAGTGGCCGCAGTGGCCCCCGCCCCAAGTCCGGCTCCCCACCACAAGTGGATGAGCACGACGATCAGCTTCGACGCTTCGGACTGCCCGAAGAACATGGCAGGGGCAGGAGTGCTCCCGCTGCTGGTGTCCCCGACCATCGCCAACGTGAAGGTCTTTCACGTATTGATAGATGGAGGGGCGGGCCTCAACCTCATCTCCACTGCGGCTTTCCGGAAGCTGCAACTGCCGATGTCCCAGCTCACATCCTCGAGCCCGTTCTCGGGTGTCGGACCTGGGCAAATCCTCCCGTATGGTAACATACACCTCCCGGTGACCTTCGGGACCCCGGAGAACTACCGTACAGAGAGTGTCTTATTCGACGTGGCAGACGTCGACCTCCCCTTCAACGCAATCATCGGGAGGCCAGCCCTCTACAGGTTCATGGCTGTAGCCCACTACGGCTACCTCGTCCTGAAGATGCCGACCCCTTCTGGTGTCCTCAGGATCAGAGGGGACCGCTCAGCCGCAGTGTCAGCCTTGGAGCAGCTCCAAGCACTTGCAGCAGGGAGGGCTCCGGTCCCAGGAGGCTCGACGGAGAGTCGGCCAGAGCAAGGCCTGGCGCAGCGAGCCTCCACTGCTGCACCTCGTGTG
Organism: Tuctoria greenei; assembly: GCA_036927565.1. NCBI lineage: Eukaryota > Viridiplantae > Streptophyta > Magnoliopsida > Poales > Poaceae > Tuctoria > Tuctoria greenei. The sequence continues at coordinate 144,829,824 of JAYESD010000011.1, forward strand.
CAACCCGCCAACGACGACGACGTCCCTGTGAAGGTCGTCAAGATTGGCCCTGAGGCTGCCCAGACGACCCAAATCGCGGGGAACCTAGACAGCAAATAGGAATGTGCGCTCATCACCTTCCTCCGGGACAACGTCGATGTGTTTGCATGGCAACCATCACAGATGCCCAGGATCCCCAGGGAGGTGATTGAGCACCATCTGAAGATCTACCCCGACGCCCGGCCGGTACAGCAGAGGCCCAGGAAACAATCCATCGAGCGGCAGAACTTCATCCGTGAAGAAATCAAGAAGCTGCTCGATGCTGGATTCATCCGGGAGGTTCACCACCCACGGTGGTTGGCCAACCCTGTTGTCGTTCCTAAGGCTGGCGGGAAGCTCCGGATGTGCATCGACTACACCAATCTCAATAAGGCATGTCCCAAGGATCCATTCCCTCTTCCTAGGATAGATCAAATAGTAGACTCAACATCAGGTTGCGACCTTCTGTGTTTCCTAGATGCGTATTCCGGTTTTCACCAAATACCTATGTCTAGGGAAGATGAGGAGCACACTGCTTTCATAACAGTAGACGGCCTGTATTGTTATGTCTCCATGCCTTATGGTCTCAAAAATGCCCTCCCCACCTTTGTACGTGCAATGCATAAGACATTCGGGGACCTCATTAGAGACTTGGTAGAGGTGTATGTCGACGACATCGTGGTAAAAATCAGGGACAACACATCCCTATTAGACAACCTAACCAGAGTCTTCAGCAAGCTGCGCACGACACGCACGATGCTGAACCCCGACAAGTGTGTCTTTGGGGTATCCGCAGGGAAGCTCCTTGGCTTCTTGGTATCGCACCGAGGGATCGAAGCTAACCCAGAGAAGATCAAGGCGATAGAGCTGATGCGGCCGTCGGCCCGCATCAAAGACGTGCAGAAGCTTGCAGGATGTTTGGCAGCCCTCAGTCGGTTCATCTCAAGACTGGCTGAGCGAGCCCTGCCCTTCTTCAAGATTTTGCGGAAGTCAGGCCCCTTTGAGTGGACTGAGGAAGCTGAAGCGTCCTTCCAGGAGCTCAAGAAACACCTGACGACGCTACCCATTATGGTGGCGCCAGAACCCGGCGAGCCGCTCCTGTTGTACATCACCGCAACAACGGAAGTGGTCAGCATGGTCTTGGTTGCAGAACGGCCGTAGCTACTACCGCAACAAGTACCAGAGGGAGCCCCAGAGGGGGAGGCCGAGCCTCAAGGCCCGAACCCAGAAGAGCCCCCCCCCCCCCCCCCCCCCCCCCCCCGCTATGAGTTCCAGTGACCAAGTGCCTTACGGTTCCCAGCCCCCGGAGGCCCAGCCAGACCCTGGGAGCCACATACCCCAGGAGATAGACGCATTGCAAGGAGCCCCGGACCCCCCAGGAAGGGTTCGGACCTGCCAACGGCCAGTCTACTACGTCAGTGAGGTCCTCCATGAAGCAAAGACAAGATACTTGGAGGTACACAAACTATTGTATGCAGTGCTCATAGCATCGAGGAAGCTCCGGTATTACTTCTAGGCTCACCGGGTTTCAGTGGTCACCTCCTTCCCACTGAAAACCATACTCCACAGCCCCAATTCGTTTGGCAACATTGCCAAGTGGGCAGCGGAGTTGTCTGAGTTCGAGTTGGAGTTCTTACCTCGACATGCAGTCAAAAGCCAAGCACTGGCAGACTTCTTGGCCGAATGGACCCCATCACCAAGCAACCCGGGGGGGCCGGACAACGGCGAAACGGTGCCGAAGGCTCCGGTTTTCACCGAGACCCCCTGGACGCTCTACTTCAACGGTTCCTTGCGGAAGCAGGGGGCCGACACTGGGGTCCTGCTTCTCACCCCGACTGGGGAGCAGTTCAAGTACATGGTGCGCCTCGACTTCAAGGCGACAAACAACATGGCAGAGTATGAAGCCCTAATCTTTGGGCTGAAGACTGCCCTGACCCTCAATGTCCGACAGCTCCTGGCTAAAGGTGATTCTCAACTGATCATCAAGCAAGCCAGAGGAGAGTGCAGCTGCAACGACCCTCAGTTAGCTGCATACCTGTTACACGTCCGGAAGCTGTAAAATGACTTTGAAGTCTTGGACTTGTGCCATGTACCCCGAGCCGACAACTCAGTCGCAGATGACCTGTCAACGAAGGCCTCCACAGGGGCCCCAGTGCCCCAAGGAGTCTTTGCAAGGACGTTACCGCGACCAACCGCCCGAGCAGCCGAGCCGGGCGAAGGGGGCGAGCACAACACCTCGAAGCTGGCAGTCCCGGTGACCCTGCTACCATGGAGTCCGCCATGGATCGTATGCGCCACCGAGGGCTCCGAGCTACCGGGCTCCCAAGATCCAGAAGCTCAAGCAAGTCCCGATGCATGGATCTCGGAGGTCCGGGACTACTTGAAGGACAATATCCTTCCCGAAGAACATGCCCTGGCAGAAAGGATTGTTCGCATGGCTAAAAGGTACACGCTGGTGGAAGGGGATCTCTACCGACGTGGCGCCAACGACATCCTACTGCGTTGCATTACCCGGGAGGAGGGCTGCGACCTGCTCGTAGAGATCCATGGAGGCGAGTGCGGGAACCATGCGTCCTCCCGCACGCTGGTCGGTAAAGCCTTTCGGCATGGCTTCTACTGGCTGACAGCACTCCAGGATGCCGCCGAGATGGTAAGGAGGTGCAAGGCGTGCCAGTTCCATGCCAAGCAGATCCATACACCAGCTCAGGCGCTGCAGATGATCCCTCCCTCATGGCCATTCGCTGTATGGGGATTGGACATCCTGGGACCCTTTCACAGAGCCGTCGGAGGATTCCAGCATCTCTACGTCGCCGTAGATAAGTTCACCAAGTGGCCGGAGGCCGCCCCAGTTGTCACCATCAACAAGCAGTCAGCAGTGAAGTTCATTAAGTCGATCGTCTGCCGGTTCGGGGTCCCAAACAGAATCATCACTGATAACGGGACCCAGTTCACAAGTGCAGCGTTCCAAGAATACTGCGAGGGCATGGGGATCCAAGTTTGCTATGCATCTGTTGCTCATCCAGAGAGCAATGGGCAGGTCGAGAGAGCCAATGCAGAGATACTCAGGGGACTCAAGACTCGCACGTTCTCGCACCTTGAGAAGCATGGTGTAAATTGGGTGGATGAGCTTCTGTGTGCGCCGTGGGCTAGCCGAACATCAACCAGTCGGGCCACGGGGGAAACGCCTTTCTTCTTGGTGTATGGGGCGGAGGTCGTCCTCCCCCCAGAAATTACCATGGGCTCTCCCCGTGCCCGGGGTACGACGAAGCCGCGCAGGACCAGCTCCGGCGTGAAGACCTAGACCTCGTCGACGAGGGACGAGTGCGAGCAGCTCTCCGAAATGCACGGTACAGGCAGGCACTCCGGCGCTACCATCAGAGGACCGTGCGGAGTAGGGAGCTAAAGGTAGACGACCTGGTGTTGCGCCGCATACTCTCCCGGGAAGGGTCTAACAAACTCTCCCCAGCTGGGAGGGTCCCTTCCGGGTAACAGAGGTTTGCCGCCCAGGATGCGTCCGCCTAGCTACGGAGGATGGACAGCGGTTGCCCAACCGATGGAACATCGAACACCTCCGTAAGTTCCCCCTAGACCAGGGTCGGAGCAATGCTATTTCATTGTAAAGGTTACACATTATCTCAGGATAGCACTTAGTATCGGGGATGGGGCCCCGAGTGCACATTCCGCTTAGCCTGGCCCAGAACCCTAAGTAGGTGCACTCGGCTCCACCTAACACCCAGGCCGGGTTATTCCCCTTGTAAAGTCTGCTTCATCTTATGAGAAACTACAATGAAAGAAGGTTGTCCTGCCTGGTATAGGGTTTGTCAATTCAAAAATTATCTTTAATTTTTATGATGTTGTTGTAAGCCCGCCATAGGTCGTGATCTATCATGAGCGCTGTCGTTTTTCCCCTGCTTTAACAGTAGTGGGAGCCTTGCTATCTGGACTGCTGGTGGGGTTGCTTGAGGTACCTGCGATACGCCTGGGGCCTCGGTTGTTCCAATACTCGGGGGCCTGTGTCTCCAAATGGTTCCCCCCAGAAACGGCTTACGTCGAGCGGGAGGTCCAGGGCCACAACCTGCTTAGCCTGGTCCCGTACCCTAAGCCTGTGCGTTCTGCCTCCCCAGCGCTACAGCCAAGTGTTGGGGGCCAGATGGACCACCCTTGGGTATTCTGGACAATGAGCCCTGGGTGCAGAAGCACTGAATTACCCAAGCCCCACGAGTCAGCCCAGGATCGTAAGTCAAGCGACACTACAAAACAAGCAGGGGTGAAGTGACCAGCGGACAGAATTACTTCTCTTTTTTGATCTATGTACAGGTCTTTGAGGAAGGTATTCCAACAACCATTGTTGAAGTACCCGCGAAGACAGTGGGCACCGCCGGACTGGAGCTCCGGCGGCACCCCCAGGGGGCCCGCTGTCGACCTCTCACTGAAGAATGGCGGGCACCGTCAGCCTGAAGCTCCGGCGGCACCCCCAGGGGGCCAGCTGTCGACCTCTCACTGAAGAATGGCGGGCACCACCGGCCTGAAGCTCCAGCGGCACCCCCAAGGGGCCCGCTGTCGACCTCTCAATAAAGATGGTGGCCACTGCAGAACTGAAGCTCCGGCGACACCCCCAGGGGGGGTCGCTGTTGACATACCTGCATACTCAGCTACGGCAATGCTACCTATGAATCCTAGGCTTCTCCTGCACCGGTCTGCCCTAAGCCCTAAGTATATGACAGGTGTGCCCATAACAACTGGCCACGCCTGTCAGGGGGCCATACTTTGGGGGGCGGCAGTTCCTGGAAGTTAAGGAACAACAAGCAGCCGGAAGACATTGCTGGAAGTAAAAGCAAGCTGAGTATAAAAGGGCACCACAGACAGATTTTTTATCGCACAAATAAAGAGTTTGTCATCACAGCCAACCACAAGACAAAAGACAGAAAGACAAAAACTCAAACAGATGCCCGGGGAGCCCTCAGCCGCTCCGCTAGAACCTTGAGGCGATGAGTGCCACCGTATCCGAAACTTCAGACTTGGCGGCCTCTTCCCTCTCGGCGATGGGCCCCTCGAGGACTGGCTGCAGGGAGACGTCGGGGTACCAGCTCCGATAGCAGGACAGGATGTGCGTCGCCACCTCCTTCACCAGCATCCGTCCCTCGGCCTCCAGCTGGTTGTCAAGGATGGCCCCCAGTGAGCGCATCCTCGAGCAGGTGGAGTCAAGCGCTGGGAACACCTGACTCACCTCCTGCGCCGGCTCCCCTATGCGCGCCGGGCTGAAGCCGAGCGGCACCAGAGCCGAGTCGGCACCGCCAAGGAACTCCCAGACCTTCCGGGCCTCGGCGGAGCGCGCCGCCCGGAGCTCCTCCACCTCCTGCTGGGCCGCCGCCAGCACCCGGGGTCCGCCGTCCAGGAACCGCTTCTCCTTGGCCGCCAGGGCCCTCTCGCGCTCGCCGACCCCTGCCTCGTGACGGTCCAAGTCACCCTCCTTGAGGGCAACGTTGAAGTCGCGGTCCAGGAGGGCCTGGCGCTCGATGGACTGGGCCTGCTGCGCCTCGGCCACGGCAGCTTCCCGGCGATCCAGCTCGGCGGCGTGGACTCTCGCCCCTTCCTGTTGGAGGATGAGCCCGCGGCAGGTCGCCTCCACTTCGACCTGCTTTGCCGCCAGCTCCTGCTCCCGTTCGGCTAGAGCAGCCTCCCGGAGGGACAACAGGTGCTGAAGGTCCTCGCAGGCCTGGAGGCGGGAGCTGGCCTCAGCGTGGATGGCCTCGGCGTCAGCCTTCAGCTTCTGGGTGACGGCGTCCAGCTGGGCGATGAGGTCGCGCTCCTGCTCGAGGATCTTCATCTCCTCCCGAACGACCGCCTCCCGCTGGGCCGCTCGGCTCCTCGCCAGCCGGGTCTGGGTCTCCAGGGTCCTCGCCCATTCCCAGAGCCGGTCGTCTTCGTCCTCGAGCCGCCCTTTCTCCCGGGCAAGGGCCGCCTGGTCCTGCCGGAAGCCGGAGTGGGCCACGGCCATGGCCTCAGACAGGGGGAGAGGCTCCACCGTAGCAGCGGGTCCCTGCCTCCCCACTTCTTCAATATCGTCCTCCATTTGGAGGACCACTGGGGAGACGGGGACCAGGGCCCCCTCCATGACGGCAGCACCAGGGGCAGTGGCGTCAACCGACGCAGCAGTGTCGGAGGGCGCGGCGGCGTCGGCCGACACGGAGTGACCGGTGGACGCGGGGTCATTGGTAGGCGCGGCAGCGGTCATCGGCTCGCGTGGTTCGGCTCCGGCAGCCGCTGCGGGGGTCTCAGACACGGGAGCCCGAGGTACCCCAGCGGCAGCAGCCTAGGGCACCGAAGCAGGGCCCGAGGCAGCAGACGATCCCTGCGAGCCGGCCGGAGCGGCAGACACTCCAGCAGAAGTGCCCGCGGGTGGTGGAGTAGTTGTGGAAGCTCTGAAATCAAGCAAACCCGGATCATAAGAAAATGACAGGGCAAGCACACAGCAAAGAGCACCCAAGGTAAAATCTATGTAAACTTACCGGGGGACGCTGAAGCTCCACCGCTTCCCGAAAGGGTTGGATGGGTTCGGACCCCCCGAACCCGCGGCGGGGCCGCTGAATGTGCTGGGGGCCCCTGTGGAGGCGGTGTCGGCGGCAACCCCGAGGTCTGGCGCCCCTCCGAACGGAGAGGGAACGCTGGGGTCCCGTTGGCGTTGAGGAGCCTCCCCCTCTTGCGTGTGGAAGACTCGGGCGGCAAGGTGGCGCCATCGGCGCCCCCTGGCGACAAGCGCGGCAGGGCTCCGGAGCCATGACGAAGGGCAGAAGGGGCCGTCGGCGGTGACTGGGCGCGCTTCTTGGGGGACGGGTCCAGCACCGGAATCGGCACCTTCCCCTCCCCCTTGTCGCCGGGGGCGACGACGCCACCCCATGGATGGTGCTGGGGGCCGCTCGAGGAGTCGCTGCTTGAAGAACCAGCGTCGCTTAAGGTATCCTCGCCTCCCTCAGCGTTGTTAGCAATGCTAACCCCCCGGAACGGGTCCCCGATCTGACGTTGTGCCAGCCCGGACTTGTCGAGGGTCGGCATCGTCTTCAGCAGCTGCCTCCTCAACTCGGAGTCCGAACACAATGGGCGGCAGGCTGACGGAAGAGAGAGTGCCTCGGCAGAGATGTCGTCGGGGCAGACCCGGGCCAGCATGACGAGCAGTTGCTGCTCGTCCAGGTTGGAGTCGGGGCCGGTCTCGAGCCGGGTGCAGTTCGACAGGCCGGTGAACATCGACGCCGGGCTGGCACGGTGCTGAAGCGGGGCTATGCGGCGGGACATGAAGTCCCTCAGCACCATGGCAAACGACAGCCCGTGGTCCGCCAGCATCTGGATCCTCTCCAGCACCGGGTTGAACGCCTCCTCCAGCTCTAGGCGCTCCTCCCAGAATGATCGCTCGGAGTAGGGGATCCCGGTGGGGAGGCACATCTGGTCGTGGGCCTCGACCTTGGCGATCATCCAATCTTCGCGCCACATCTCCCACCTTGCCGAGTTGAAGGAAGCAATGTACCTCGTGAGGACCTTAGTCCAGCGCTGGAAGTAGTAGGCGCCGAGGTGCTCCTTCGAACTCCTGCCGGTGGCCCTCAGTACAAAAAAGTACCAGAAGAGCTTTACCGACGGCATCACCCCCACGAACATCTCGCAGAAGTGAGCGAAGACCGCCAGCATGGCGATCGAGTTCGGCGCGAGGTGGTGGAGCTGGAGGCCGAAGGTATCCAGGAGCATGACCAAGAAGGCGGATGCCGGCGGGACAAAGCCGGCCAGCACGTACGACGAGAAGAGAACCATCTCCCCGGCGGAGAGGCTCAGCGGGAGCCTCCCAGGACGGAGCCACAACTCCTGCTCAGGAGTGTGCCAGCCAAGAAGCCGGCGCATAGGGGCCAGGTCGGCAGGCCTAGACAGCCTGGACTTGGGCAAGACGCTCGCCATGGGGGCTGAGGTTGGAAGATCTAGATGGGGAGACTGGGAACTAGAGCGCAAGAACTGGGCTTGAGGCGGAAACACGAGCGCAGGAATGCAGAGGCGGGAGAAAGAACCCTCAGGGGGAAAGTTCTCTTTTTATGCACCCCTGCAGGCCAACAGGTGCAAAAGTGTGAATCACCGCAGCTCCAGTAGAAGAGCAATGGTCCCGCGTAGGCAATGACATGAGGGCCCAGGTCACTTGACAAAGAAGGCGAGCCGGGTGACTAGCTATGCGGAAGGTAACTCGGCGGTTTCCGAAAGGGAAAAAGCAGCAGAAGTGCAGGAGTCACCTTGGGAACCACCGCAGTTAAAGCACGATTGAAGGCAGAAGTCATGTCGCGCGGCGCCTGTTCAGCAACCTCCACTTACTGGAAGGGGACACGTCGCCATGACGACAGGGGCGTGTCGCCCGAGGAACTGCCCCGAAGTGGAGCCGAAAAAGTTGCGCGGGAAGAAAAGGAAGAAGACCCCACCTGCGGTATCGACGACTCCCCCGAGGTGGGCTCGGGGGCCACTGTCGGTACCCCACAGACCGGGTACCCCCGCGCATAGGAAGAAAACCGCTAAGGACTCCGCCCCTACTAAGAGGTCGAATCCGAGGCTGTCACGTCGTGGAGGGAAGGACCAGATCCTACCTCTCCGCCGGGGGAGGCTCCCAAGCTGCCACGTGGCCGGCAGCGCTGGACCCTTGCCTCCCCGCTGAAGTGGGCTCCGGGCGCGCCACGTGGCCTATTCCGTCAAGTGCTCGCCTCCCCGCTGAGGTGGGCTCCGGAGCCGCCATGTGGTCAATCGGGACCTCGGGGCCAGGCCCGTGTCCTCGTAGGGAAAGGCACCAGAACTACCACGTGGCCTGCAGGGCTGAGCCTCCACTCCTCCATAGGGGTGGGCTCCGAGTGCACCACGTGGCCTGTTCCGCTAAGTGCTCGCCTCCCGCAGAGGCAGGCTCCGGCACAACCACATGGCGGACGGCCAACTCAGTGCGGTAGGAAGCCGCAGTAAAGGAGACGTGCGCTGCTCAGACGGGCATTAAGTGCGCGCGCCTTCCTGAGGCAAGCTATGCCGTGCATGCTAAAGTCAAGACCCCAGTGTCCTGTCTTGTCCAAGTAGCCGGTACAGACCCACGCCGCAAGACGGACGAATGGGCCGCAAGGACAAGATGGACGGGACGTGCACCGCCATCATCACCGACTATGTGTAGCCCTGGCGCACGACGCGGCGGGACAGCGCATTAACGCCCCTGACAATGGGAGTAGATAGCATTTAATCATAGATCTTGTATAGGATTTGGCTCTCCCCGGGACCACCTGTCGGGTCCTGGAGCCCATCTTGTGACTGCAGAGTCCTTAAGCTATAAAAGGGCTCTGTAGACGTCCATAGAAGGGGATCAGAAAATTAGACCAAGACTCTTACACACGAAAGCAAGGCAATACACAACACTCCTGTGGACGTAGGGTATTACGCTCCGGCGGCCCGAACCACGTAAATCCCCGGTGTCCATCATTCTGCTGTGTTTGATCTCCTGGGACTAGCCCTCGTGAATCCAAAGAACCTCCGCGGGCTGCTCTCTAGGCAGGTCCGGGGGAAGTGTCGTTTACGACCTTCGACACCCTCCAAGGTGTACAAAGGGTTCTACAGGCATATCTCCCCACCCCGATCCATGCGGTGGATTTGGCACTCCAAAGTCACAAAGAAATTGAAGACATTCACATGGCTCCTATATTTGGATCGGCTTAACACCAGGAACTTGCTCAGAAGGAAGAATTTCCAGATTGAAAACGACGACTATTCTTGTGTTTTGTGTGATCAAGGTGTGGAGGAGCTCACCTATCATCTATTCTTCCACTGCCCGTTCAGTGCGGCATGCTGGCAAATACTCAATATCCATTGGAATCATCACATTCCGTTATTTGCAACTCTGGAGGCAGCAAGAGGTAATTGGCACCGGCCAGGATTTATGGAGGTATTCTCAATTGCGGAATGGGAAATCTGGTTAAGCAGAAATGGCAAGATCTTCAGAAACCTTCACCCACGGTGCTATCCTGGAAGCAAGGATTTTGCTCTTCATTACTCAAACAAAGCTGTCGTTTTAAACCTTTATGTAAAGATTCTCTTGTAAATTGGATTTCCACCTTGTAACCCCTGACAGGGTCTTTCCAGTCTCAGGAAGGACTCATACTGGGTGATGTGTATTGTTGGGTTATCAATATAACTAAACAGGAGGGACTTCCCCTGCTGTGTTTATGGTCAAAGAAAACTCTGACAAACTGAATATGACTCTGAAACTGACAGACTTAGCTCAACAAGCTCAAACCGACGCCACCAATGGATTCCTCACCCCTCAAAACCCTAGTGCCAGTTTACTGTTCTTCCCTAGCAGTTGTTCCATCCACGAGGTGACACATATGTGAGATATGATCCTTGTGCCCCCTCCCCCCATGGACAAAAAGTGAAAAAAAAAATGACATTTACTTATACATATGTCCTGCTTTTAGATGGATTGTATCAGTTTGATGCTTCTTCTTGAGTTTAATAAAAAGCCTTTTATCAAAAAGAATATATGCGCTCTTTTCAAATTTATGTGGTAGTAATTAATGTTTTCTAAAAAAATGTAGTAATTAATGTGTGCTACATATTTAAACACCAAATTTAACCTATTTAGGCTGTAGTGACAGTTGTAATTATTACGTGCTACTGATCCAATAAGCAAATTTAGCCTATTCGAGGCTGTAGTGACAATAGTAATTATTATGCGGATCCAATCACCAAATTTAGCCCGTTTTAGGCTGTAGTGACAGTAGTAATTATTATGTGCTACACACATCCAATCACCAAATTTAGCTTATTTTTGCCTGTAGTAACAGTAGTAATTAATGTGTGCTACGCATCCAATCACCAAATTTTTTAGCACTTGAATGGCCAAGGCTACATATATGTCCTCCTCGTTATACACTGCGACATGAAATAAACCATTTCTGAGACTTGTTAAAGCAGAACACAGAAGCATTGACGATCGAAGGAGAGATGGCTGCATCCTTTTCCTCTTGCCTTTGCAGGATCCTTGTTGTAGTGGCTTTACTCACCGTCGCTGTCCTTTCCTCGCAAGGTACATTATGATGCCCAAAATAACCTAAACATTAGCATAGAGATCACTCGGCTGCTAGAGCTCTTAACCACGTAGGATCCTCATTATTTCCGTTGTTTTTTGGTTCAGGGGCAGCGGCGGCGGCCAAGTCGGATGTCATCATGCAAGGAAAGTGCCCGGAGTTCAAGAACTGCGATGAGCTCTGCAAGTATAATAAGGAGCACACGAGAAGCCGGTGCCCGAATTCGCCCAACTTCAAGCACAAGATCTGCATCTGCAAAGCTACTTGGACAAGGTTGCCGGTAAAATGGCGGGGTGGCAAGGTAAACTCCTCACTCTCGCGGGGCGTCGAGAATTAGTGCATACCATGCTCAGCTCCTCTGTCACATATCTGCTATCAGCCGTCAAGCCTCCGAAGGTGTTCGTAACGCAGCTTGATAAGATATGAAGGCAATTTCTATGGGCGGGGAATGAAGAATTGCAGGGTGGCAAGTGCAAGGTGGCCTGGACCAAGGTATGTCGTCCGTTCCTGTCCAGTGGTTTGGGCATCATTGATCTGTTGTGTTTCAGTCGCGCCCTTCGGCTCCGTTGCCTCTGGAACGCCTGGGTCAAACCGGATACCAGCTGGCTGCAGCCGGACCTTCCCATCGACTAGATTGATGAAGCTCTGTTCGCAACCGCTACCTCTGTCGTGGTCAAGAATGGCCTTACTGCAATCTTCTGACCTGCAGCTGGATCGATGGCCAGTCACCAGCCTCCATGGTTCCGGAACTGTATAATGCAACCAGAGGCAAGCGCAAAATGGTTGCTGTAGCATTGGACGGCGTCCGGTGGATCAGGGATCTAGCACATAACATCACACCGGACCTGTTGTCTGCCTACGTACATTGCACTTTGTATCATGGTCGATGAGCAACAGCTAAACTTGTCAACAGACGAACACGATATAATCATTTGGACTTACGGACAGAAGCGAGAATACTCTGCGCATGCTGCATATTACTTACAGTTTGAAGGATCCACTATATCTGACTTCCACAAATCCATCTGGAAAATTTGGGCACCCCCCAAGTGCAAAGTCTTCATGTGGCTGCTCTTGCATCTCGTCTTTGGACTGCAGACCGGCTGTAACGTCGGAGATGGCCAAATAGTTACCTATGCCCACTATACTACCGGAATTTAGAAACAGTGGGCCATCTTTTCTTTGACTGCACAATGTTGAAGTCCATTTGGATCACCATCAGTCATTGGCTCAACAAACCACCCATACATCCAGACAGACACTTCTCTGGTGGCTCTATCGCAACTTGGGTTTATAACATGGTACAATCTCTCGACTCAGCTAGAGCCCAGGGGCTCACTTCGGTTCTCATCGCAGTCTAATGGTGCATCTGGAATGAACGCAACCGAAGAATTTTTCAGCAAAAGGAGCTCTCAACTCAAAACCTCCTCATCGCCGCTAAGGATGAATTGCTCTCCTGGAAATTGGCTGGTGCAAACAAAATACCCAACCTTCTCCCGTCACCAGCGAACGGCAATCAAGCTGACATGATGTGCTCAGCTCGCCTCTTATTTCTTTCTCTGTAATCTTTTCCTGTCCCTGTTGTGCTTCCTTTTTCTATATGCTCTGTTCTTCGACTGTTCTGTAAACTTTTATTCCGTCTTATAATATAACACCAGCAACCTGTGCTGGCTTTTTCAAAAAAAAAAAAAAAGATCTGCATCTGCCCCCTCATTACAAGTCAGTACCATGGATCGATGGATATTCGGCATCTCCGTACTCCGCTAGCTGCTGTTGTAATCGATGGCCAGCACTTTTCTGATTAAACAACAAAGGTCGATAATAATGTGTTCTGCATATATATAGAACAACACTATTGCCTTCCCCGCGCCGACGACACCATTCACCTTCGTCCGTCCCCCCCCCCCCCCCCCCCCCCGGCCTGCCGCCGGCGTCCTCCTCGCTCTGACCCGGTGTCACGCCCGGTCATCGTAAAGATGAACAGACGCTAACCACATGTACGCCAGGATCAGTTGAATCGTACATGCGTTGACGAAAGTGAAATACCATTACATTGCCATGTTCGGAATACATAAATAGTCTTACAGAACGACCCGAAGGTCTACAAATACACTCCACAAATATTTACAACACTAAACAGTTCAACACTACAGAAAACAAGATAGGTAAGCGGGCTTCATTTCCACAGGCAGCCGTTGCGCGCGAGGTCGCCAGCCTAGACCAAGTCCTCCGGGTTGACGTAGAAGTCCTCCGGTGCAGCTTCTTCTTCTTCATACTCTAAAGGAGAATTAAACGCTTGAGTACATAGAGTACTCAGCAAGTGCGGGAAGAGAATGACATGATTGGCTAGGGCAAGGAAAGGCCAAATATGGCTTAGCACTATGCTTAGAACCTATCCTTAGCTTCCAATTATCAATATTATAATTCAATAAATAATCAACACATGATCACTGATACTGAAAGTACTTGAACCATAATGAACCATCATTTCCCAACCATAGTCTAATTATGAACTGGCCCCAAGCCGCTCTTGTCCGTGAGCACGGCTGTCATGACAGTTTTACCAAATCTCTGCAGAGAGTGTACCCTTTCCCCACAAGCAGTGATTTCATCCCCTGTTGCCAGGTGGACTAAGTGAACCTCCCTGAATGCCCGTGGTAGCTAACCACATTACACACTTCCTTTGGTGTGAGGCCAGGAGATCACAACATGGTCTTTACAAAGGTACTCCCGACTTGTGCTAGCCCTCTAAGGTTTCCACCACTGAGGATTCTCGGAGTAACCCTCCGCCCCAGAGCCCCCTCTTGAGCCTTGCGGTTCCAAGAGCAGATCACCCGCCTCATTCCCCGCACCATCCAACCACTAGCAGTTCATCGGGAGAAACCTAATTAATTGACCAAGCTGCCCCATCTCAGTCTCGTGATGGTACTATAAAGCTTAGTGGCTTCCTCCATAAACCGGTCCTTAGAATCCGGTGGCAACAAACCCCAATCCCGGGTCTCGTGCAAAATGCACCATACCAAAACTAACCAACCACCAGATTCCTATCCACTATCATTATGTATATTCATCACCAAATTGAAGTAACAATAAAGTTTAGCATAGAACATTTGTATGGTATCCCAATCCCAACATCTAAGCATGGCTAAGCATAAATAAAGCCTATCTACTTCCCAACCCATTTCAGGTAGCAAGGAATGGTAAGGAACAGGGCATGTAAACATGAGTAGGACATCAATTTAATTAGCATGCAACTAGCTAATTCCTAAAATAGGCACAAGATGGTCAAGGGCACTTGCCTTCGTTGGAGACTTGAGAATTGACGAAGTCTTGGTCTTGGAAGTTGAGGTTAGGGTCGTAGAACGACTCTAGATATATGCCCAAGCAATGGCAAGAATAGAATAAAGCTAAATAAGTAAAGGCACACAAAACAATGCATTCACACATACATAAGCACAAAATTCTACACTAATACGTCCCTACGAGGCATTTATCATTTATCATGGTCAAAGTATGCATTTTAGATTTATCCTACAATTTTGGGATTTTATTATAGCCTAAAACCATTTTTATTGAATTTTCTATAGCAAAAATGTATTTTAAAACATTTATAATAATTAATCCAGGGACCAAATATATTTTATATGAATTCTACAATTAATTCACAGCATAAAATAGTTTATAACAATTTTTCATAACATCCCTACACCTATTTACCATTTTTATCTAATTTCTACACCTTAAATACAATTAAAAACCCTATTCAGCAATTAAATAAAAGTCCAGGGGTTAATTAAATAGTTTTCTACACTATACAGGGCCTAAATACACTATTCTACCAAATTACAGGGGTTAGAATGCTTAATTAAATGATTAAAACCAATTTTTAGGGTTCCAGGGGCTAGTCTGAGAATTCTGGGGGCTAGATTTGAATTACCGAGAAGCACAGGGGGTAGCAACTAAGTTTGCAGGGGCCTGGGTGTAAAGCTGGCGGCGGGAAAAGGTGCTTTGAATGCTGGCCGTTGGATTCGAGATGGATGGCTAGGATTTTAAATAACCGAACCGGTATGGGGTTTTAATCGTGGCCGTTGGGGCTCTACCGATGGCCCAGATGAGGCCACGTCGCCCCCGGCGACGTCGGTGGTGGCCGGCGCGGCGGCGAACTCGCCGGAGACGGCCAAAACGGTGAAACCGACGCTCAACCAAGGCGCTAAAGGCATGGAACGAAAGAGGAGAAGAAGGGGAACTCACCTAGGGGAGTAGCTAGCCTTGAAATCGGTCGGAGGACGGTCGGCGACGAGAAATGGCGGCGGTGCTCGTCGGAGTTAGGCGATCCGGCGTTGCAGTGGTGATTCACCCGAGCAAACACGTCCGGCGTGTCCCTGGTGAGGCGGTGAACACGTTAGGCAAGGAAAAATGGGGAGGAGGAGGCTACGGCGACGGGAACGCGAGTGCCGAGGGGTCTCACCGGCGATGGAGGTCTAGGGTTCCGGGGAGAGCTCGGGGTAGGGGAAAAATGAAGGCGTCGGTTCCTCTTAAGCGCAGAGGGGGGGTGCGGGTTCGATGGGCGCACGAAAACCGTCAGGGGGAGTGGAATTCGGGGGAGGAAACGTGGGCGCGGGGCGTCGGTTGCGCGCGGCGGTTGTGCGGGCGCGGGAGAAGGGAGTGGCGGTTGGGAGGGATGACGGGTGGGTCCCGCTCGGCAGTGGGAGAGAGAGGAGGAGGGGGCGCGGGTTTCGGCTGGGCCGCCGGAAGGGAAAAGGGGAAATGGGCCGGGGGAGGGAAATCGGCCCAGGAGGGTTTTATTCCCTTTTTCTTTTTCTTTTTCCATTCATTTCTTTTGATTTTGAATTCAAATTCAATTTGAACCGTTTGCTACTCGTTTGGACACCAAAAATTCACAAGAAAATGCATGCTACAATGATCAAGGGTTTGAGAAAATTTTTGTACAAAAATGTAGGTGTTACACCCGGCGGCCGGTTGCAGGAGCAGTGTCGATCGCCGTTGGTGGTCACTGAAGCAAGCGTACGTCGAGCTGAACACCCGAACACGAACAAGCTGCACACGCGTCTCAAACAAAAAAAGGAAAAAATCACAGTATCATGTCGTTCGGGTAAGAAAATGGCGCGCGTGCGGCACGAACCTTAGCTACAGCGGCCTCCATCGTCAGGTTAGGCAGTCAGAAGGATGAACAGACTTATTACCTGTCCGTGGAAGTGAAGTGATTGACCACGTGGCGAACAGACTCTAGCTCGGAAATTATACGTACGACTCAAAGTTCAATGCCTAGTACTACAATAAATTGTTAACGGCAACGGCGTGCATGAGCTCGGCCCACTAGACAAACTGTTAACGCCAATTTCTGACTGAATTCCAATGTTATCCCGCCATGTCCTTGCCAATCTGAGATCACAAAAACCCTGAAATACACACAAGCAAAGATAAATTTTAAGTGTTATTCTTATACGATATTACGCGGGAGTTTCTTTTTTCGATCTTTCGACAAGAAAAAAAATAAATGTCGAAACAAATACATATGTGTGCGTATGAGGAATTAAATACTCACTCCATCCCAAAAAGCTTGTCCCTTTGTAGTTTATTTTTGAACTATAAAACGGCAAACTTTTTTAGACGGAAGTAGTACTGAGGTTTCCTAATTTAGCACATTATCAATTCTTTTATTGACTATCGGCAGTGATTTGTCTAAAGCTATCTGTTCTTCCCTTAGTTCCCTAGCTAGCAGTTGCCCATGTGTCATGGAAATGGAATGGTCTTCCATCCACGAGGTAATACTTTTAGCACAGACCGGGTGTAAATTTAGATGGATTATATCAGTTTGATGATTTTAATAAAAAGCCCTTTGAAAAATATGTATGCCCTCCTTTCTGATTTAGGCAGTAGTATTTTTTTTCCAAAACGGTAGTAGTTAATGTGTGATACATATCCAATATCAAATTTATATTATTTAAAGTTGTACCAACAGTAATACTTAATGTGTGCTACACATAAAATATCAAATTTTGCTTTATTTAAGGTTGTAGTAGCAGTAGCAATAAATGTGTGCTACATATCCAATATCAAATTTAGCTCATCTGTTTTCAGGAAACTAAATTGAAAGAATTGAATGCTAGTTTCCTGAGAACAATTGATTACTCTAGTAAGTATACCTGGGCTGATATTCCAGCCATTGGCAAATCAGGTGGTATACTGACAGGAATTAAGAACGATAGATTTGATATTTTAAATTGGAG